>OY540817.1:11977099-13227099 GCA_961205875.1 Sialis fuliginosa
AGTTTATTGTTTTTATCTCTAAAAATTTTATATAGATACGTAAAAAAACATATAAAAAATTAAAGATCATTAAAATCAACACAGAAACATTCTAACATATTTATTAAAATCAACGCTTTATAATTTGTTAACTTTGTTAATCATTTGTTAACTTTAGCTATAAAAAATTCAAAGGAATACAAAACTTTTGATCCTGAATACTTTAAAAAAAAGTCAATTTTCGGTCCTTAACCATACTTTCAATTGAAGTCACTAACTACATATTACTTAAGTTTCATCCAATTTATCCCTCCTGTGTGAGGTCTTTTGGAGATTATTTCCAAAAAACAAACTTTTTATTTACTAATCAAGACACTAAATTATAAAATCGAAACTAGTTTTAATTATCGTCTAGTTTTAAAAACGATTAAAAAAATGTGTTTTGTATACCATAAAAGTATAGTTTAAACCGAGTATTTTTTACCGTGTACTTACGTATCGTGTGTAAATGTTTAATAGCGCCGCCTAGTGAACGGTTTCAGTTTTAATTAACTTCCGGTTAACGTCTCACACAGACATTAGCATTATTGCACACGATAGTTCAGCGATAACGGCGTCTGTAAAGTAACTATTGTTGTATCGAGTTGTTCGAGAAGTTTTGCTCGTTTTTTTGCATAAATGTCTTCGAGAAACATTTGTAATCGAAGCTTCACTTTTAATGTAAGACATGAAGAATATATCTATGCACATTCTGAAAATGATACTTTTATACAGTGATCTTCAACCTTTCGTGGTCTTTGAACTCTAATTTGGAAAACACTTTAGGAAATAAACATACATGAAATTAATTTAAAAAAAGAAACTATACGACTAATTGTAAGTTCATCATTTCATTGAAAAGCTTATTGACATCAATCTAATATGTTTCTGTATTTTATGTTTGTTGGAAAATATAGGGAGAAAGATCTCTCACAGGCAAAAATCAACGATCTAAATGTAGTAGTGACAAGTGTACACCATACAAAGAATAGAATTTACATTATTATACATTTATTACCACTGCTCTAAATTCTCGAATGAATTCATAACGATTTGACATCTCTCCATGTAGAAAATTACAAAGAGGCTACTGTTGGCCCAGGTTTGCGCCAATGCTAGCCAAAACTGTACCATAAATTGCATTTGTAGCACATTAACTAGTCTTCATCAGGAGGATCTTGATATTTTTCATTACAATAACAAAAATAGTTTTTTTCTTTATCAGCATCTTCTTTTTTACTAGGTAGTTCATCAGTCTTCTTCATTTAGTTATTTTATTTAAAATTCCTGCGATTCTTTGCACTTTTTCTAATTTTAATATTCATCAGTCTTTTTTACAACGTTCGGAATTCAATTCGTTCGTCATTACCCCACGAGCTTAACAAAAAAGAAACATAATTTTTTTGAGGTTAGGATCATATAATAAACTATACAGGTTACATCAAATACTGTTTAATCGATGCTTACTTGAGCATTACTTAATTACATTTATATTAATTACATATCAATTATTACGTGGTTTTTATTTTAATTTTAAAAAATGACATGATATAAAAAACTGAACGTTAATGGTTAGATACTAGACGTAGGCCCAACTATCGGTAAGTGCACACTGAAACCACTGAATTCGCGATTACCCCGCATTCGTGATTACCCCACACTCCTCTACATACACATATCTATTCAATAACACTTATTGTTAAACAAAGTAATTGTTGTTTCACGAGGATATGCTTCTCCGTAATGAAAATGCTTTTTCAAGTACGGTATTATCTATTGTGCACTCATTGTCAATCCCCTGCCCTGTTTGATACATGGGGGCATTTTCATTATTACGTACATAAAATAGTTCTCACATAAATTTTATTACCATGGTTTCTGTCATATTTTCTAAAGTAAAGTGGCTTATATTAAATATTTATTCAATGAGTTATTATTTATACCCATTATTATTATAATACATACTGGAACAGTGTTTCTCAACTTGTTTTGTGTGTAAATTTTTATTTTTATTTTGAAAAATGAAAATAAATTTTGAGAAATAAAATTTAGATCTCTTGGGAACGTACATTAATTACATAAGGCTTTAGGGAAAAGGGCAGTTCATCAAACCTTACGAAGCCTTATTTGGGGAGGGGGTGAGATCTGAAGCGTTACTTATGTAAGTTATTTTCTAATTAATTATTTTAAAATATACGTTAATTGAAACCAGTTTTGACTGTAGTCATTGAATTTTAGTATATTAAGTAGTCAATTCAAAACTTAATCGATGTATTTTGCTACTACTATACATATTATATTTTAAAAAACTTACATAAGGAAAGGGGGGTCGAATATTTCGAAAATCATTCTTACATAATTAATGGATATTCTCTTGACATGTAAATAAATAATAAAAACAACATTTTGTTAATATTTCTATATAAATAATGTTATATTTTTTCGGTAACGTTGCCTAATCTGACTGTAACGTCAAAATTTCATCGAGAAACGACCTATAAAATCGTTTTCGGTCAGTAAATACACAGCAAAAGAAAATTTCTGACTATTTTTTTTTATTTCTTGTGTTTTTATTATATGTATAATTATTTTTAATACAATTCAATCTTATAATGTATAATAAGTACATAAATTTACATTAATAAAGTGATGATTTAAGTTTTTAGCATCTAAATAAAATGATTGTGATACAACGTCACTTGATTATAACGATATAAAACCTGTTGTCCCTAAAATGTCGCTATAACCGAGTTCGACTGTAGGTATATAGTTTAAAATATGTTAGACGTTTTAAATGTCAAAAATATGTATGCCATTTTATATACTGATATAAGATATAAAATGGGGTTTTAACTTTCGTTATCATCAACATACGATGTTCCAGGAACCGATTTACCTTCTATATGAGGTTTTTTTGTATGAACCCGTTATAGCTGATATCAATTTATAATTGGTGAATTAATTTTTGTATATAATATGTTGCTATAACGAAATTTTCTATTCTTATTTACTGAAAATAATACTCAAAATTTCAATATTCAGTTTTAAAACATGTATTACATAGCATTAATTTACACTAACATAAATGACAAAACTTGTTAATATCAACACACATCGCTATAAAATAGCTCGTACATTTTTAATATCAATTAAGTTGTGCTTCCGTTGAATTATGTTTTTAATGCAAAATTATTAGTGTGTTGTTAATTTTAGTTTCTACACAGCGATACACAACCGTTATTCTCTAACATGCAACGATATTAATAATATACCACGTTGGTAATAGCCTTTAATCATTTTTTAACATATTTTTTATTGTAACTTTATTTTGTTACTAAGTGTTAATTTTTATACACATTTTATTAGAAAATTGTATTTTTTTCTTAATACGTACCTGACTCAATTATTCAATATCCATCTATCTTCAATATCCATTTTTGATTTAATTACATCTATCAAATATCAACAGTAAATTTTCCTTAATACGGGCATGCCTCACATCAATTATTTATCCTTAAATAATTTTAGAGTCTTAAGCATTCTAGCAATCAAAAACTCATCAAATACAAAACACGAAATTGAATGATCTACAAAAAAGATTCCATAAAATTTTCACGTAACATGTGTCGTTCTTGAGATATCTTGAAAAAATAAATCTTTTGTGATGTCACCCCTCCCCCTTACACACAATTTTGATGATTTTGAAATGGGACCGTTCTCAAGTCAGACCCAACCATCCAACCAAGTTTCATTAATATTGGTTCAGTGGTTCATGAGTTAAGCGTGTGACAAGGATTCAGGGGACAAACACACACACACACACACAGATAGGAATGAAACCTGAAACGGAAAAATCAATGTAAAATTTTGAAATCGGAG
Source organism: Sialis fuliginosa (assembly GCA_961205875.1). Classification (NCBI taxonomy): domain Eukaryota; kingdom Metazoa; phylum Arthropoda; class Insecta; order Megaloptera; family Sialidae; genus Sialis; species Sialis fuliginosa. The sequence goes on from OY540817.1 coordinate 11,980,997, forward strand.
AACAATTTTTTTGTCTCATTCTAAAACGATCACAAAGCTTCTCGTATCTTCGATATGACGAGAAGCAAAAAATGTTAGTAAGTACTTAAATGATAATAATATTGTAACTTTCTATTAAATATCAAATAGGCTAGTGTCTACTGTAAGATATTCTATAATTGGCCCATATATAGTATGGTAGTATATCTATATATCCTAGCGAAGAAACAATTTGAATCAGAAACTTTTCCAATATATTGGTTTCTTTTACGCTCCCCTCCCTGGAGATTACAACTGACTGACTGTTGCTATTTCATCCCCTAAAGCGTTTACACTACCCTCTTCTTCTTCGTCTCCTCTTTCTTTACTCATCTTTTCTTTGTTTCCATGTGTTACGTCAGCTTAACAAAGAAAGTTCCTTGCAGTGTTTGTTTTTGATTAGTTATTATAAATTGGAGTGGATATTAAATACATTTTTTCTCGCCATCTATTAGGTTTTACGTGTATTTAATCGGGTTTAACGTTTTTATTTTTTCAAATCATATTGAACAATATTTCAGTTTTCTAGCACCACAAATAAAAAACTTCTGCCAAGTAAATGCACAGTGCTTCTTCGTGCTAAATTCACCAAAGGTAATTAATTATTGAACAATTTAAATAAAAGCTCATAAAGCAAAAAAAAAATGCATTACATATTGCAATTTTAAAGCTGTTTTTCATGAGAAAAATCAAATACGCAAAGCAAAATTAAAAAGCTAAAAGTAAAAAATCGTAGCTATATATACAGAATTTTTTGTTCAAAACACAAAATTATTTGATAAAAAAATATTAAGAAATACGCCGCATACCCCTTGAAACACCTTCACGTACCCCTTGGGGTACGCGTACCACCAAAATACTGCCATAACATATAAAAAGAAAAAGTAACGAATTCCTTATAAAATATAAAATAAAGATTAGCTATATCGTATTACAAAATTAGAATAGTTTTTTGTTCGTATAGGTATGCAATCTGATTATAAACGAAAAACGTGACTAATGGAGTTTTCAGGATAACGAATTTCATATAATTAAAGATACGTAACGAGATTATTCATCATCAGATTAGAAAAAACTTCGTTGCAACTTTTTATATAAAAAAAAAACACCTTGGCGCGTTTTATAATATCATGTTAAAACCCGCAAAAAATGTAGATGTAACTATTTGCGATAAATACGTTGTTAATATACAAGATGGGGTAGTACCGGCTTTAGGGGGAGGGCGAACCAGGGCAACCGCCCAGGGCGCCAGGCCAGGTGGGGCGGCGCACAATGGAGCATAAGTCACTTTTTTGGTTCAAATCAGTGTACAGGCTGTAATTTTTGAGTAAACTTTTTTTTTATCTTTAAATTTTTTGTCGATCAGTTAAACCCGATTAAGCAAAAAATATAGCTAAATATAAACAATGTTCATTTGTAAAAAAAAATCGATTATTTGATAGCTGCTAACTAATACTTATTCGGCAACCCAGAAAATCTTTAATAAGGTATTAGCTGAGATACTAACTAATCAACATATTTGTTGATTTATCAATTTTAATTTGTTCATAATAGGGGAAGGAGGTCTCGACGGTCTTAGGGCATTTGATAGTCTTAAATGCGCCAAGCTGAGATATGAATTATTCAACTTATTTGTTAATTTATCAATTTTAATTGACATTTTCGGTGCAAATGTAAACTGTGAGTTAATGCGCATATACTTGGAAATTATTTTCAAATAAACAGGCTGTTACTTACAAAAAAGTGTGGCACGCTTAAGATATTTTTTTTAATGGTTTTTCCTGAATATATTTTGCATATTTAACATTTCTCTTGGAATGTTTATCCATCTCTAAAATATTAGCGCTATCTAATAATTTTAATTTAAAAAAAAAAAAATTGATTTGTTCTTTTCTCCACTTAACAATTTACCACTTCCGCGGCCGTAGCTTTGAAGACGAAATTAAGTAAGAACCTTATTGTAGAAGGTTGTAAGGTGCTCTTGTTTAAATATCATACAGCCACCATGTACAGGCTGTTCAAAATTAATTTTCAAATTTTGAGAACTTCATAATTATTCTTCTCAACTTTTTATTGATTTTTAGTATTCGAACCGTAATCGGAAAAAATAAACACTGTCTGTCTGTCTGCCTGCCTGTCACAGCCTTCTAACTACTGAACCGTTTGACCTAGAAAACTGAGATTTAGTATAATTATAATAAATGATAGACCAATAACAGACCTGAGTTATAAAAGTAAAATTGTAAGTTTTTGACGCTTTTCAATTGGCAACAATTACATTATGATAATAAGAATTAAACATAGGGTCATCTTACTAATCAAGCATTTTATTCAAAATATCACAAGATATTAGTCATTTTTATTATATGAACTGAAATATTTTAATTTTAAAATATTTCTTAAACTAATGCCGGCCCTGACTATATTTCGCAAGGTTTCCGTGCAGTTATGGATAAACGATGCAATTTAGGTAAATTGATTGAAAAATGATACATCTGATATATGATCTAATAATTCAATTGACCTGTGATGGTCACGTCGGTGATTGAATTTTGTCAAGCGTATTTTATGTGTACATAAATATTTGAAAATCTAACATTGTACCTAAAGGGTCGAAAAATAAAAATATTGAATATCTTCATAAATGTTTTACATGTATGTAGGTATAAATTTTATTTAATGCAAGGAAGCATTTAATTTATTCTTTAAAAAGTTCAAAAGGCTTTGCTTTTGCCTTTTTTTAATTTCTATTTTAATATTACCTCTTTGAGGCATGGAATTAAAAAAAAATGCAAACATATTTTATTGTGACAAAAAAAATATGACAGCAAGCTAAAATGCAAGGTACTTGCGGATAATAAGGCCTGTTAAGCTTAAATTTAAAATAAAATGAAAAAAATTGCATGTAATCAAAAAAAATTATTATCAATCTGTCTCCTGAGTCTTATAAAAGAACAAAAAAAGATAAATTCTATCAAAACAAAAATAATCACTTTTAAAATTAATATAAATAGGCCTTATTATACTACAGTAGTATGATAAGACCTAAGGGTAAAATCTTCAAAATGAATCTAAGTATCAACATATATTTGGAAATTGAGATCAAATTAAACATTGTAAATAGTTTTAACAGTAGAATAACTATAATCACTGCTATTAGGGCATTCGAAATCATCTGCATCGACTGCACTTCTTCATATCAGCCAGTCTTTTTTCTCCACAACCGTATTAATGCCATTCCGTTTCCATTAATTCAGTACGAACATTCTTTGTTGACTGAAGATTAGATTTAAATACTAATTTTATAGACAGGCCTTGTTACCCGCAGGTTCAATATTTAAAAAAAAATTTTTTTAGAAAATATTTATATTAAAAACTACAAAAAATATAATAAACCTAGATCGTTTTTAAACACAAACTTTTTTGTTTAATGTATTAATATAGAAAATATTTACAATCATTTGCAACAATCTTCTACTATTCGAGCGAATTTTCTTCACTGTTCGAAACAAAAGTTAAAATTGGTGGCAGGGCATGGGGAACCGCGAGGTTATGTAATGGAATGAACTTGTCTACACTTAATGTATGTGTGTACAGGTTCATAGGTCTTATTATCCCCAAGTACCTTAATAAATATTGTAATAGATCGTTCCTAAAATCGTAAGAATATTTATTTATCTTTACCCCTCAAAAAAATTCCTAAAAATCGACCAAATTTTGACGTTCTAAATGAGGTTCCCCTCTTAATATTTAAATTACCCCAATTCTCCATATGAACCATTATCGTGCCACTATCTCGTATCAATGTGCTAGAATCTCTGTATTAATGAGTTAATGTGCGTCTTCTACAATTCAGAAACAATATCCTTTGCATTTTTTCACAGTTATGAAAAGAAAATTCTCAATTGTGAATAGTACGGCATTTTCATCGCGATGGCAGATAGAGCACGTCACACCATTGTGAATATTGTGATATATTGTTGTTTGATCCTACAAAAACATATCCTTTCGAGCGCTTACAATGTCGAACTTGCTCAAAGACCCGTTGTTTCAATTGTTTAAATAAGCTTGCATAGTAAGCAGGGCTGGCTGTACACAGCGACTTAAATTTAACATTTTTTTATCATGATACTTATTGGAAAATAAATCTTATCTAATAATTTTTTTATTTGTGAAAATTTCCAAATTAAGATTTTCCAATATGTAATTTTACCTACTGACAAAGTATTTGACCATACCTACTTTAAACCATTATAGTAATTATTTATTGGAAAAAATATGGTTATTTTCATATAAAAATTTATAAAATAAAAGATAAGAGGCGCTGATACAAGTCAATGCCGGGAGTGTAAAATACCTTCAGAAAAAGTAATATCGTGGCATCTACTGTTCATAAACCTATTCAAACCCATACAATATTGAATTGTGTTGTACCTCCTTTTTGTGTCGTGTTATTTAGAACATAACAACAAAAAGTCAACAAAGTTTGATAAAGTTTCTCACACACTTGCAATGTCCCATCACGACTACACAGGCAACAAGAACAAATAATAATCATAGTTGGTGAAGTTATTTCAATTAAATTAGTAAAACGTCGCGCAAGCAACTTACATAACACTGTAGAATTTACAGGCACGACAAATGCATGACTAACCTCATTCGCGAGTATAAACAGGGCCGTTTTTTCATCTAGACCCACAGACATAGAGACATGAACTGTGCATTCAGTATTACCGTAATTTGTCAAATTTGGTCACATAAGTGAATATCCCAACGCATACTCTATCTTTTTTCACTCATGTTTAACCAATTACCTAAGTATTGTAATACCATCGAAAAATCGTGTCCGAGAAAATGACAAATTCTGATTGTACTAACTTCAAAACGTAAAGAAAAGTTAATTTCCGCATGGCGGCTGTGCGTGTGTCTGTCTGTCAGGATGTAGATTTTTTTTCGTTCACGATAACTACCGTAAAAATGCACCGATCTGAATTATTTTTGGGGAAAATGTTTGCCTCAGTGAGTACTCCAGACCTATTGATTTTGGTGTTAATCGGATTAGGGGTTTTGGAAATATTCGAAATTTTGTAACTTTTTTCGTCTAAAAAGTGAATATTGCGAGTATTATCTCACTAATTTTGATAAGATTTGGTACATTTGCAGTTCAATTGAATCTAAGGGACATTTATTATTTGTACGTGCCTAAAAAGCCATTAAAGGGGTGAAAAACACACTTAAAATTTGAATTTTAAATACTAATATGTCATTAATTCATGTTGCCTTGGAAACAAATGCAATTAAATTCAAATTGTCAAATTAGTTTTTCTACGAATGTGAATTATGTTTTTTGTCATTAGAAAACTAATATTTATATACAAATAGCAAAAAGAGCTGTAATCGTTGTAAGTATATATGTTTTTTTAATGTATTACGATATGTATATTCATAGTAGTAGGTTATATAAATAAAATATTTAAAAAAATGTATATTTAAAAATTATTTAAAAAGATAGAAAGAACATGGAAGTCATGTATGGTTCTCCATACCGATATTTGACATTAGAAAATTAATATTTATATACAAATAGCAAAAAGAGCTGTAATCGTTGTAAGTATATATGTTTTTTTAATGTATTACGATATGTATATTCATAGTAGTAGGTTATATAAATAAAATATTTAAAAAAATGTATATTTAAAAATTATTTAAAAAGATAGAAAGAACATGGAAGTCATGTATGGTTCTCCATACCGATATTTTCTTTTGTAACGACTATGTGTGCATATATGCACTAGTAAAATTTTCTTAAAATAACTCCTGTGTAAGGCTTAATAGAATGTTTATTACAAAATATGTTTTTTTAAAACAGTAAGTAGATATTCATATCAAGTGCATACTTTAATACAAATTGACAACTGAACTGAGTAGATACCTATACATACAATAACATAAAAAGAATCGAGAACCTAAAATAATTTTTTGTGTTTATACCTAAACTAGCTGTGCCGCCGCGCAGCTTCGCCCGCGTGGACTACGGAATTATTGTTTAGGATTTTTGAAAAATGTAGTTGAATTAAGTACAAACACGATTAATTATTATCGTAATAATAACATCAAAACCTAAATTACCTAAACAAAAAACGAATCAGAACAAAAATTACAAATAATTTTTGTTCTGTTTAAAAAAAGTTAATAATTGAAAACATAATAAACAACTGCCGGCCGAGCGCAGAATCTTCCCTCTGCTCCCGCTACAATTCATCATAGTTCGCGCGAATTGCCGCGAATAATATGTTACTGTATGAATATTTCAAATTACATCTTAAACCAAAAGACCAAATTGGATACTGTAAAGAGCAAATTATATCTATATTAAGTACTTATGACGATGAAATCATTTATTTCGATAAGGATTAATGTTTAGCAAGTCATAAGTTCACGTAAACAGAACCCAAATATTTTAAATTTTCTTTGTAACATAAAAGCAGTGACTGTGGCTTAAATATAAAATATATGTATATGGTGTCGCGGACTTTATTTTAGATCTTTTATTCTACACAATTCTTTAATACGCGCACTGCAAAAGAGCGCGTTAACGACAAACTTTTTTCCGACTTGATTTACTATTATCGTCACTGCTTAGTTGTTATGTTACCTAACGTAACAAAATATGGCCAGAGAACGTACCTATATGAATTAAAAAAACAACCATGTAAATCGGATAAGTGGTTCTCGAGTGATAAGCACACTAACGGACAGACAGACAGAGGGACGTTGAACTTTATATATATTAAGGATGAATAAATCAACAATAAATGCATGTTTCAGAAAATCGTACGCTAGAACTTCATTCACCGGACGGTGTGCATAGTTGTGTGCTGCGCGCCGCAGACATAACGGAAGCGGCAGCGTGGTTCAACGGCCTCCACTCTGCGCTCGCAGCCCTCACGCAGTCAGCTCTGCAGACGGCCGCCCGTGTGCTGCAACCGCTCCTGGGCGACCTCAGACACATCGGATGGCTGTGCCGACGGACAGCAGAGGTTTGTTATATAGAGTACAGTAGACGTTCCATTTTGTGAACTCGGTTGGACACGACAGTACCTTTTTATCAAAAGTTGTCAAAGTCCCTATACAGGGTGGGATACAGATATTTTAGGAGCTGATTCCCTGGCTCATTGTGTCTATCTTCAACACCCTCTGAGCTACAGGGTATTGGAAAAAAAATTTTTTGAAAATTTTTATGAAAATTACATTTTTCGTTAAAAGTACTTATAATATGTGGTATTTTTTATCAATCTTTTGGTGCGTCAAAATATTACCTACAAATTCATTTTACAAAGTTTGGACCTGGGTCTATTTTGCTACCTACCCTATTAAATGAAACAGTCATACAATTTTTTTGTTTATAAATTACATAGCTTTATTATTAATGGTAATGTACATAACTTTAAAACTAATTATGTAATTATAAACAAACAAAAAAATGTTGATTAATATATGATAATATATAGGACATAAAATTTCGTTTTTATGGTTCTACATTGTACATACATTTCAATCGCCCTATGGTCAATAATAATTTCAATGGTAGAAAAAATACAAAACCTTAAATATCTCGAAACTAATATGTGGACTTATACCACTTTATATTTATTAAAAAAGTAATTTTAAATTTTAGAACAGTCGATCTGGAGCAAGTTCTGAAAGTTCGGAAGAATCAGGAACATGTACAGGTGTCGTAAATGTCAGCAATAACAGTAACAATACTCCGAGTAATATAAACACTTCCAATTCAAACAACACTACAGCCAACACGACGAACAATGTCGGGAACGGTGTAAACGAATCATCAAATGAACACTTGAACCAAATGTGGCAGTCAGTGTTCGCAGCAGTCACCGACAAAGAGCTCCGGTTGTATGAATCTGCACCTTGGTCGGTGGAAGCATGGGGCGCCCCGGCAGATGCTTGTCCTCTCCTATCTACCCGCTTGGTCAGCTCAAACACAATGTCAACTTCCAACACTAAACTGGGTGCGGATGTGATTACGTTCAGTGTGCGATGCGGTATGCCAGAAGGAGTTGTCACTCATCACTTAAAAGCAGAAACATACAGAGACCAAGCTAACTGGGCTAGAGCGTTAGTTAATGGAGCTCACCAATGTGCAGAACAACAGCGTGAATTGCTTTGTCGTAAGTTTTTTTATTTATTCTTATTCATAATTGTTTTTAGAACTATCCATATCATAAAAAATTTACACTTTTAGAAAAAATGTTTCGGACAAAAGTTTTTTATTTTTTCTTGTAAATTACGAATCTGCAACAAAAAGTATGGGTTTACATTTGAAAAAGAAAAGTTGAATCTAAAAACCCATTAAGATGACCTTTCTACGGTCACCCCATAATGTCAATATTTAGCACCCTCAAAACCATTTTTTCTAAAAATTCGTTATTTTGAAAATAATCCATTGCAAAGTCTTTAAAAAAAACATCCGGTATATAATAGTACAAGAGAGATTGATTATTATATATTGTTTAATATTTATTTTTTCAAGATATCTCAAGAACGACACATGTAACGAGAAAATTTTATAGATTATTTTTTGTAGAGAATTAAATTTCCTATAATATGGGTCTACTACGTTTGTTGTAAAATATTCCCTTACAAAGATTTATCTAAATTAATTTTAAAAATTCGTGTTTTGTTTTTCTAGATTGATATTTGATTGGATATATTAAGTGTCATTTTGACGTTTTAAATGTCACTTTGGCGTTTTAAATGTCACTTTGACGTTTTAAATGTCATTTTGACATTTGCATAAATTTAGATTTAGATTGAAATTGTCAACAAATTAAAAATATATGAAAAAATATTCTGGTGCGTTTTAATTAAAAATTCGAACTAAGATTTGTTAGTAAAATTTGTATAAAAATTAAATGGTTAACCAATGCCAGGCAATTTATCTGAACACTATCGGTTTTAGTGAATTTAGCACGAGGAAGCACTGTGCATTTACTTGGCAGATGTTTTTTTGTAATATGCTTACAAAAAATACATTCTATAAATTATTAAATAAATAATAATTCAAATAAAAGATTATTTATTTTAAGAATATATAGCTATCAATAAAAATTTATTCAAAAGAGTAGGGAGTTCTAGGGCTGATCCTATCGCAGTATTTTATATACATTAATTTATAATTATAGCAAAATATTACAAAATAAGACATTTGGTTAAAGAAATCACGTATATTAACATATCATAATTAAGAAATAATAATGTAAGCTGTTGAAGATGTAATATTAAAATAATTATAAAAACTACTTTGCATATTTATGTTAATATTCTAATAATGAATGTGCAAAAATATTTCAGATCAAACTTTATAAAAAAATTTATATCTTGAGAATGTAATTTACAAAGTAAAAGAGATATATATTGTTTGATTCTTGAAATTTCTCGGATAATTTTAAAAAACTCAAAGTATGCCCAAATTTTGTAAATAATTTTAAAAAATTATTAGAAGCTCCATTCAAAGTTAAATAATTCACCACCTGTAAGCAAAGATATCTTCAAAATAAAATAATTAAATTGAACATTGCGAATATAGAGATTACACTCGCAATGCTAAACTTTTTTGATTTTATTTTGACTCGCAGATGGTAAATCATTTCATAATTTTGAATTGAGTTTCTTATAATCTATTTCTAGTTATTTACAAAATTTTGGCATGTTCTTGATTTTTTGATTTTCCTGAAAATTACCTTAAAGCCTAAAGGCATATGCAATTTCTGTCGTCCGATTACTATTGCTATGAAAATGCTGTGATTATTTAGTCGTATGTGCATATATCTGCATGAGTTCTATTATTGCAACTAAATAATCACATGAGAGTAAATCGCATGCATGTTCGGGTTCTTATGTCCACTGAATCTTAATGTACATTTTATTTTTCAGGCTGTATTTGGAAAGGAAGACATTGCCAACTAATGTTACATTTTGACAACGGTTTTAGTTTATTAGAGAACGGAACTACTGGAAGTTCAATGTCTAGAAATGGGCCACGGTGTCTGTGGAGATATCCATTCGATAGATTAAAATCATCAGCCGATGATGGTCAGCGTTTACTGTGGCTAGATTTTGCAGGCGAAGATGGTGAAATGGTATATTATTTTTTATATTTACCAAAAAACTATTTGTTATGCAGGTGTTTTGATAATAAATTTAAAATTATTTTTAATTTAGGAACTTGACATGGAAGGCTGCCCTAAACCAATCGTGTTCATTCTTCATAATTTCTTATCAGCAAAAATCCATAGGCTTGGTTTGTATGCATAGCATTAAATTGAATAATGTTTTATTGATTGTATATTCATATATTAATTTTATAATTTTGTAATATTAAAATGGTGATGGAATTATTATTTAAGATTATGTACATATTTAATATAATTGAATTGTTATAAATAAAGCTATTAATGTAACTTTGAACAAGTAATAAAAATAATATTATTAAGAAAACGTGTTAATCCATGTTATCTTTAATATTTCTACATATATATATATATATATACATATATACATATATCATCAATGGCGTCTGAATGATTTTTGATCACGATCACGCACACTCACTAATTAAAATATTTTACTATAAATTCATAAATCAAAATTTTATAAGGTACTAGCATCAGTCTTGGCCACTTTAAGAGTAAGGTATACTATTTTTTGGGATTGATGGGCTTCATTTTTGTAATTCTCATGAACTCATGTTACTAATAAAACAAGTAACTCTTTAAGTATTTAATCAATTTAATAACCAAATTACCTTATGGGTAAATTCGTTTTTAGAGTTCCGTAGAAAACTAGGAACCATTATAGCTTTGCTATCTCCGTCTATCCGTCCTCAAAAATTGTATACCGATTAAGATGAAATTTGGTATACGGACGAAGACTGATAACCCAAAAACAGAAACGATAAGATTTTTTAGATAGGTCTCCTAAAATGCAATAAAAAATGTTATATGACCTTTTGATTTCAATCCTTTAGTCAAGATATATTTTCTAAACTATCAATATAAAAAATTTGAAAAAATTCGAGAATGTAGCTTTTAATTAGTACTTTCACTGAAAATATAACAAACACTCAAAATTTTTTTGGACCCCCCTCCCATAGACTGCTAATTGTAGAAATTATTATTGTCTACTGAAAAATTATATTTATTGTGACAGCAGATTTTGGACACGTGGGAAATAATAAAATATAATTATTTGATTACGATTTTTACTTTCTTATACCCATACCCATGTATATGAAATACAAAAATATACATAATATACTAAGTAAGTAATTGTAAAATCGATTTTTTATGAAATCCGGATTTTGATGGAACTATTCATTTTAACCTTACCTGAATCCATTCTGACTATTTTCGCCATGTCTGTGTGTCGGTCTGTTTATCTGGAGAATACGACAAATCGTAGAAGAGTGAAATTTTATATTTAAGATTAATTTTTCTCTGTGAAGAAAACCTTGTAATTTTTATAATTATTCGAATTATTTCTGAAACGGTACTTGTTGGAAGAAAATGTTTAAAGAAAAATTTGTTAAGAATATTATTATTTATAATTTATGTTATGTTCATTTTCTCCCAAAAAAGGTGTTTGAGGTTATAATAGTTTTTTTTCAATTATATTTGAAATAGTTTTAAGTAGAAATAAATCATTGAAATGAAAGTTGTAGAGTACGTTATTTTCTATAGTTTATGTTCTATTAATTTTTTTGTGTCAATTTACCAAATTACACTGAAAAGAAGGGATCATCTACCCCAAAAATGGGTCTAATGGTAAAAAAACGAGGTTTTTTTAAATATCTCCGAAAGTTTTATTGATACGTAAAATTTTTTCAGGGCATAAGTTCCCCTCTTTTCAGTTTTATTAATTTTTTTAATTCCTTTAGAATTAGATGTGTTTTGTCGAGCAAACGCCGAGATTACGCCCGCACTAAATGTACCGCATCGCACGGCGTTCCATATTTTAAAACGCTTGCTATTTCTTTTGTACTGCTCAAAAAAATCTAATTTTTCACAGAAAACTTTTATCAACTAATACTTCATAGTTTTACATAGTTTTTAAGAATAAACTTGAAAATTCACTCGACTCTCCAAGCATTTGAAAAAAACTAACCGTATTTTCAACTTTTTTTAATAAATCATTTATTTATAACGAATTGAGCCTTATCAGATATTTAAAAACTGCACCACTACTTTCGGTAAGAACTAAGTAAGACCGTGTTCAAAAAAATTTTAACCCAACTCAAAAGGGGAAAAAAGTACGAGTTTAAGATGAAAAATAAGAATTTTATAAAAACGCAAAAAATCTACCTTTTTGCGATTTAATAAAGTTCTACGCAACCAAATTTAAAAAAAATTACACGAAAATGTAGGTCTAGGTACTAGCTATCGATTCCACCATGTCTTAGTCTGTATATATTTCATTAGTCACGCTTTTTTTTCTAGGCGTCTTTTTACTATCTGGCCGCTGTACTAATACGCCGCGCGCCGGTATAAATTAACTCTCAGAATTGTTTGCGTATTTATAAAATTTTTGGACATATGTATTTGAAAAAAGCTGATTTTTTGGCAGGGCCGTAACTAGAAGCTAGGGGGGCCCGGAGCAGCAGGTGATCGAGGGGGCCCCCCTTATAAATTTTTTTTGAATTGTTTTGAAGTATGTGACCATTTTCGAAAAATACGTTTTTCAATAAAAATGTGAATGCTTTCAAATTTTAACTATTCATATTTTTTGTAAAGAATGAAAACTACACCAGCAAATAAATTTTTTGAGAAAAACAAACAATAATTTCTCATATCGAGCTGCATAAAACTCGATTTATACAGTAGTAGTCATATTAGCGAAATTTTTTTTTGAGTTTTTGTTTTTGAAAAATTTTCTCTGTGTTGAATCAAAATGAGTTTAACTCAAAACTTGCCTGTATTAATATTACTAAATACAGTGTTTTCTATACTATTCTATTCTAAATGAAATACTAAAAATTAAATCAAAATTTTTATGGCGTACATCTTAATATTTTTTTATTAAATAATTTTGTGTTTTAAACAACAAATTCAGCATAAATTAAAACCCTTCATTTGATTTTTTGCATGAAAAACAGATTTAAAATTGCATTTTTTTTATTTACCCCACCCCCTTCTGGACGCGCCACTAAGAATACGCCGGTATAAATTAACTCTCAGAATTGTTTGCGTATTTATAAAATTTTTGGACATATTTATGTATTTGAAAAAAGCTGATTTTTTGGATCAATAATGAACATACAATAACCTATAGGCTACAGATACTTAATTTCTAAAACTTTTATTGGATTGTCTTCTTTGTTTTATTACATATAAAATCTCCGGTATTTGGGTTACAAAGTACAGTCAAAGTTTGGAATGGGTATCTTACATTTTTATCCTTATATTTATCAAATTGAGAACCAACCTGTTATAAATGAAATACTAAAAATTAAATCAAAATTTTATTTCAAATCATAATAATTTATTTCATATTTACTCAGATTTCCAAACAATAATAATATAAACTTCATTTACATTTAATTTTGAACAAAATTCATAAAGATTCATTCACATTTTCAATTTGTAGGTAATTTTATTTTTAATGACAAAACAAATGGAATAAGAACAACAAAACAATGAATGGGGTTATTGGTGTAACATTTACCGCAGCTGATTTTTTAGTAGTAGTTCCTGCTGGTGCTGGAGCTGGAGCTGGAGCTGAATCAGCAGCAGCAGATGGATCAGCAACTTTAGGTTGTTCAGCTTCTTCTCTACGTTTTCTTGTATTTAAGTTTGTGAGAACATCATCAACTTTTACGTAAATGTCTTCGTTAAGTGTGCACAATGAATTAAATTCTTTATTATGACACTTGCAATCAACACATGGCATACCTGGCCTGTAAATTTCTCCATTTTCCATGTTTCCGTCGGGTCCATAGTTGCACACCAAATTAACAGTAATTGAAGTTGGAGTTTTACTTTCATCTTTATAATAGACTTTTCCGCAACCAATGTATTGCGTGTCTGCCCAAATCATTTGAGTAAAATGATTGTTCTTAATCATTTTTGTGTTATTGTACGTCAATGAGTATGTAAAGTTAATTATTTCAGATGACCACTTCTTTATTAACGAATTTATCAAATTATTAGAATCAATCTTTCCAATATCGTATGCGCCTTTCAGTTCGACTGTTGCTATATTTTGACCCAAATCGAAAAGTTGCGGTAACTTACGGCATTTATCATTTTTGACTTGACAGGAATTGGCCCAACATTGAGCGATTTCAGCAATTTCGTCATTCCAGTACAAAAGACGCATATTTGCGGCTTCGGGAAATTTGATGTGCAATCCTTTTGCAATGTTGTTCCTTACTGTGTTGTGAAGATGAACTATCAGATTTTTTTCATCATTTGTCAGTTGAAATTCGTTACAAGGTTCACTAATCGGACAGCCAACTCGTTCACACATGGTATGTTTTTCTGCGTCACATTGTGCTGATGGACTACACCAGTTGTACGAATATACTGATGGAAGTACAAATAGAATTGCAAAATAGTATTTTAAATGTTTAATCGACATGATTATTTTGCTTCAAAATTTTTTATTTATCCGTATGATTTTGAATTGTTTTCCACACAATGGTAACTTCGATCAAATTTGGTCATCATAGCAGCCCGCAAAATTTGTTTTGAAATTTGTTAATTGGGATATAGCACAGAATATACTATTAAGCAGAAGAGTCATAAGGATACGATGGCCATGGTCATAAAATTTTACTTCATATGAACTACCCTCAGAGGCGCCACTTGTACTGATTTGCGCCGCGTTACCTAGATTACGTGTTTAAAATTATGCATAATAATATTTATTTTTTGTTTTCTGTCATTTTCAATACTCATTGTTAATGAAAATTTTCTTACACCGTGCTTAAAGTTTTATTGTGTATAAAATTATTATTGAAAAGGTAAGTGAAATAATATATATTCAAAAAAGTGTCTAGCTACCTACTACCTATTGTTTATTATGTAAAAGTGTAAATTGTTATTAAACGATACTATCCGGGGAAAAAACAAATTTAGATTTACAGGGATTAAATAAGATCTGCGTAGATCCAGGAGCGGGCTAAGGAAAAATACAGTCCTAAGCAAGGTTGCGGGCTTCGTTAAATTAAAATCCAACATCATTTTTTAGCAAATTTAATTTAAAAATTGCCGCATTAATATCTAAATAATTTTTTGTTCTCTTCCACTTTTGAAAATCCGGGCCTTCAGAAATTACGGGCTCTAGGTAATTGCCCAGTCTATTTAGGCCAAAGTCCAACCCTGCGAGATTTAAGATCTAATTAAATCGTTAAAATTGTCAACAAATAATTGTGATTGTATGTATAATGTAATGTATTAATTAATTTATTTTTTATTTAGAAAATGTCCTGCAAATACAGAAAATGTGCAGTGAAAGTGTGCAAAGAAAGTTCAAATATGAAACCTACCATACAAATGCACCGTTTTACAAAAGAAACAGAACTTACAAAATATATGGCTGGGGAACATAAACGAAATAGATTTATTTAATTTAACAAAATCAAAATTAAGTAATTTAATGATATGCGATAAGCAATTTTCCACATTTCAGTACGAGACGTCCGAGAGGAAAAAATTAAATTTTACTGCAGTGCCAACATTAAATTTACAGTCAAGTATAGAAGTAAATTCCAATCTAACGCCATCATATTGCTTTGTGCCACAAACCATGACGAACGTAGTTAACGAGAAAAACCGTATGTATAAGTAATATTTTTTTTAAAACACGACAGTCAAATTACTTATATTTATTTTGAATGATTGTATGTATGCAATTAATTCATATACTGTATTTCACAGAAAAAGAAAATAAGTATTTGAGATTTAATGTAGGCTAAGGATTTAAAATTATTTTTGAAATTTTTAAGCAAGTACTGTAAAAATCTACATGTTATATTTATATGAATTTCAAAAATTCTAATTGTATTTTTATAATATTGTTTGTTGTTTTATAATTATTACTACATTATCATTAATTGTGCCTATGATTAAATTAATTATATCTGTCTATATATATCTGTTAATTGTTGTTTGTTTGATTTTAATATTATTAATGTTCTTACTGTTATAAAATTTGTTTGTGTACCTGTATATTTTATATAGAATATGTATATAATATAATATTTTTTGTACTGTATAATATAAATAATTTTTTTTAATAAAATCAGTTAATATTAATATAACCTATTATTTTAAATGCATTTAAACATTTTCAGAAAATTTTCAACATGATAACTTTGTGTTACTACTGATAATATAAAAATATATTAAATAAAATAATAATTATATAATAAATAATTTAATTTATAAATCCCGCCGATGATTTTGGTTTTCATATTAAACGCTAGATGGACAAAATTATATTTTTATGAATAGCCCTTCTTTTATTTTTTAGTTCATATGAACTACCCCTAGAGGCGCTGTGGCCACAATATTTAACATTATATGTCCCTTCTACTTGTATATGTTCTGTGGGATATAGAGAACTCAGCTAAATGGGTCCCATGATCCTAGGACGCTGCCTTTAGATAGGGCAGCCCGTCAGTTATGTAAAACAAATAGCCGAAAAATGTATAGCATCCCGTCAGATATTTATAAAAAATTTTAATTCGGTTATTTTATTAATCGCCATATAAATATCTGACGCCTTAATAGTTGCATTATTTTCTAATAACAATCTAAACATGTAAAAAAAATGGGCGATGTAATTATAGCCGCCCGTTAAAAATCTTTTTTAATCAATAGATTTATGTTTCCTGAACATAAAAATAATAAGTTATGACACCTTAATTGTTTTAAACATGTAAGAAAATAATAAATTAATGAATGTATTTATTTATTTATTTTTATTGTTATTATTACTATTTATTTTTAAAAAAACACAATTTAAAAAAATCAAGCCTAGCTACCGTCCCCTAGGTTCTGTTGCCGTGCACCTCTTGCACCTCTACTTAAGACGCCCGCTTACGGGTTTAAAAATATTTTTTATTTTATACTAAAAATTATTTCATCTTATTTTACATTGATGTTAATTTTTTCATAAACCTTTATGAGCAAAATAAAACAACAGTAGTTAGTTTAAAAATAATTTTGACATTTACAAATTCAATCTCTTGATATTTAATCGTAAGTGCATAGCATCTTTGCTTTGGTATATCAAAAATATTAAATAATAAAAATTGCTATGTAGCTACAGAACATATAATACACCAAATAACATGGAAACCTGTGACGCCAAATTGCGTAGAAGACACGTGCAGGCGGTAACACACTGCAAGGATTCACGGAGATTTGTATTTCAAAATTGTTAATTTTTCTATGCAACTTTTTTTATAAAAAAATAATTTGATA
Organism: Sialis fuliginosa; assembly: GCA_961205875.1. Classification (NCBI taxonomy): domain Eukaryota; kingdom Metazoa; phylum Arthropoda; class Insecta; order Megaloptera; family Sialidae; genus Sialis; species Sialis fuliginosa. Next base: position 11,998,525 of record OY540817.1, read on the forward strand.
TGCAAACCTTCAAATTAAAAAAAAATTAAAAAAATAGATTCGCCATAAAATTTTAAATAATAAACAATAAATTATTTTTTACTAAATTTTATATTTTCTGTGTAATGGGAAGCCAAAATCAATGAATATTGGACGATAACAAGAAAATTGGTGTCCGCGCGATTCTTTTTTGTTTTATAAAACTGGGACCGAATAAGAATTGAGAGTGGCGCCACATCTTTTTTGAAGAGGAGAGTTTGATGTACAATAATACCGAATTTCATGTTCCTATCTCGATGCAGTCCTTATTTTATAAAACAAAAAAGAATCTCGCGGACACCAATTTTCTTGTTATCATCCAATATTCGTTGATTTTGGCTTCCCATTACACGGAAAATATAAAATTTAGTAAAACATAATTTATTGTTTATTATTCAAAATTTTATGGCGAATCTATTTTTTTAATTTCTTTTTAATTTGAAGGTTTGCATATCAATTAGGAGGTATCAAGAGATCCTGCGGTAGTATGAATAAAAGTTTTTCTAGCAAAAAAAATAATAAAAAACATGTTTGTAGCCTAAAAATATTTATAATTTTACTATTTAGTCATATTTATAACATAAGTACACATAAAACTTTAAAAAGGGTGCATTTTATAATTAATTTTTTTTTTCGATTTTTTAATTTTTGACGTACCTATTGTTAAATGTAGGTCAATTTAACACATTTTTTCTATCTTTTCTACTCAATATGTCCAAAGTTTATTTTAGTAGAACCATTAAATAACTTTGCAAAAGCTTAGTAGTAGATTTTGAACACAAAATTGAAAGAGAATGGTAATTTTTCATAAATCGCTATGTTTGTAGTTCAACTAAATGTGGTTAAAATTGATTAAAAATATTTTTTTAATACATCCGAATGACACACCTCATAGATTATTTGCTACTCTTTAATTTTTGTCCTGTAATTTTTTCACGTAGAAATAGTCATATGCAAATAGTCAATTGCCATAGAGTGCGTCATACCGTTTGCAAATATATAGCCATACTTTCTCTGCGCTCTACCACGAGAACGGTTATTTTTTGAAAAAAAGAGAATTTAATAATACACCATTTATATAATAACCCTCATTGACCTCCGAGTCATTGGAAGCGAGATATTCGCTAATAACCGTTTTTCGTCACGTTGGACCTTCAATATCTCGCAACGCCGCCACGATATTGTTGGGGACTTTTTACACGTTATTTATAACAATGTAACGAAGGTGTATACAAAAATTCAGCTAACTGCTATTTTTTTCCCAGATTGAGTGTATTAATATCTAAAATTACTGGACTATCAGTAGAGTAATTTTACTACCATGTTCCGAAAGAAATGGAAGAATTGTATAAAAGCAGGGTCGAAAAATCGTGGTCTGGTTTTATCTTTACGATAATTACTGTAAAAAACCGTGTAATGTATACCACCCTTTCGTAAGCAATAATAATTATTATATTTGAAGTAAAATATTAAAGCGGTGGCACTTAACAGAAACGGAGACCGCCACCGTATCGACCTTGAAAATCTGTTATATGTGATTTAATACGAGTGGTATTTTAGCACCGTCGAAACGGTACGGCGGGCGTTAAAAAAACGCTTTGCTGGCTTGTAAGAACGACGACCGTCGTGACCTCGAAGATCTGTATTATTGAATTCAGTCAGACTGGCATTACAGAAAAACGACGTCCGTCAAGTGCTAGAAATCTGTTTATTTGGATTTTATGCAAATGATATAATAACGGTCTCCATTGTTTTAACCCCTTTATCCCCGGGTGGGGGGTTGGGGGTTGGCACTATTTTTCCCATGAAGTACAACACATGAATAAACATTTTCCGTAAGTCTGCCTAGTGCTGAGATGGGGCAGAAAAATATGTCATCAGCTCTTACACTAATACAGTTAAAGTTTGGAATAATCAAAATCAACATGCCATAAATGAAATACTACCAATGAATACCCAAATTATGCGGTTAGATTAGAAGTTGGAGTAATACCACTAATATACACAATTTTAAAACTTGTGCTAAATTGGATTGTAAAAATTAAAAAATGAACGATAATACTTATTTAAAAATACGAATGCCATTATCAATAGTAAGAACAATAGCACAGCTACGTTTGATGGGTAACAAATGCTTCAGAATCATAATCTAGAATAAATTGTACAGGTTTAATCAAGATCAGCTGTGCACTTTATGTAACTTAAATAGTAATGAAACTTTAGAACATATCCTATTAGAATGTCCAATGTACAAACCTTATAAGGTAAAGGCACCAGTGGTGGCCAATATAAGAGCAAGTTTTCAGTTTTTTTGGATTAATGAGCTTGTTTTTTGTAATTTTCATGAACTCATGTTACTAATAAAACAAGTAACTCTTTATTTAATCAATTTCATTACCAAAATCCGCAAATATAGTTTTTTTCTTTAAATTATAGCCTTTTATTTTGATCATGTTTTTTCTCCAGTAGTGGCAGAGGTAAAACCAGTTATGGCAACCCAGTGATGGCAAAATGATATTTCTAGTACTTTGTTATAAATTTTTTTTTTAAACTAAAGGTAAATATCATGAAATGTTATACAATAAATAAATAAGTAAATAGATTATATTTTTAATTAGAGCAGGGTCGTATTAAGTAAAGTTTATAGTTAATATTTAATAATAAATCATAAGTAATTAAATACTAAGCAATGGAACTTTTGATATCGATGTAATTAAACCGATAATGTTATTGAATATTTAAGCCAGGCACGTATTAATAAGAATTTACAATTAGTATTTTCTCATAAAATTTGTAATTAAACTTATAATGTATATTGAATATTTAAGCCAGGCACGTATTAAAAAGAATTTAAAATTAATTTTTCCAATAAAAACTGTATAAAACGAAACCATTTAGTAATAAGTTATGGAATTAATGTAGTTAATACGAAAATGTATATATGAATATTTTAGTCAGGTACGTATTAAGAAGAATTCATAATTAATATTTTCCAATAAAAACTATATAAAAATGAAACAATTAAGCAATGACAGTTATGACATTGATGTAGTTAAACTGAAAATGTATATATGAATATTTTAATCAACTACGTATTAAGAACAATTTATAATTAGAAAATTTTCTGATAAAAATTCTATAAAAATGAAAATATTAAGTAATGGTAGTTATGACTTTGATGTAACTAAACCAATAATGCATATTGTATATTTAAGCCAGGCACGTATTAAAAAGAATTTATAATTAATATTTTCTAATAAAAATTGTATAAAAATGAAACCGTTATAGCATTGATGTAGTTAAACCAAAAATGTACATATATATTAATATTTTAGTCAGGCACGTATTAAGAAAAATTTATAATGAATATTTTTTCATAAAAATTATATAAACATGAACATGTTTACCATCCGCAGTTGTTATATTGTGATTTTTGAGTCAGGGGCGTATTAAGAAAAATAAACAATTAATATTATCTAATATAATTTGTGCAAATGCTTTAGTAAAACACATGTGTGATAGTTACACAATTAAATTTTTTTTTAATTAACAAATTATAAATCACAAATAATAAGCAAGTTAACAATTAATTATAAAAATTTATAAATTATAAATTTATAGTAAGCAAGTTAATTAACAGTCGTCTTTATATTAACCACACTTTCTTCTGATGATGAATTCACATCACATATGTTATGCCAGTATCTTATAATGAATAAAAAGCAAAAAATATAAAAAAAATTATATTTCAATATCTATCTTAAAATAATATTATTTCTACTGTTAATAAGTATAAAAAATTATACAACGCGAGCGAAGCGGGTACGTCCAACATAACTTTCATTAATTTTTCTTTTTTTGTATTTTTTACGATAAAAATCATTTGTAAATTTTCGTTAATACAGGTCTGCCTAAACTACACAGTTCTATATTTTATTTAAATTATATCAACATAACTGTCTAAGTTTTTCTTTAAATTTTTGTATATTTTAAATATAAAATATTATAAATTTTCGTTAATACGGGCCTGCTCTAAATTTTCAATATTATAATTTATTCAAATACTGTCAATATAACAACTATTTTTTTACCTTATAACTATAGAATATAGTTTTTTAGAAAATATTATTTAAATTACTTTCTTAATACGGATCTGCCTTAATTATTCAATATTTTTTTGTACATTAAACAATTCAAACAAACATAACAATTACCTTAAATTTGACTTTATGTTTTTATATATTTTTGCATAAAATAATATCAATCGTAAATTTTCCTTAATACTTACATGACCTTATTTGAATATGTTAATTGCAAATTTATCTTTAGAATTATAATTCACTATATATTAATAATTTCAACCCGCCTGCTTAACATTTTTCACACCTAGTAATGAAAACTACATTTGAAAACATCGCTGCCACTACTGGGTATTAGTGAAAAATGAATACCCAGTAATGGTTATTGAACACAAAACCCCTCCTAGAACAATAAAATTAAATTTAGTGGTGACCTTATCTTTAAGATATGTTCAAGAAAGAAACATATTAATTTCACTTCAAAAAAAAAAATTAAGCAGCATAAAAATCACTAATAATCAAACTCGCTCCACTAATCATTTACATAAGAAAATACACACTACGTAAATTTCGACTGATCCGCGATGTTTAAATGTCCACCATTTTGACACCTATTGGCCGATTGTCATCAAATCATGCTGTAAGACAGTTAAATATGCATAGATTAATATTCAGAAATGATTATAATCAAATATCATCACATATTTCAAATTCAGGACATTTAATTAAATATTTGCCATTACTGGGGTGCTTGCCAAGACCGGTGCCGTTACCTTAGGCCTTAGAGAATAGTTCTTAAAACCAATTATGATAGAAACAAATAACTGGACACATATAATTCGCTTTTTGTCAGCTCATTCTAAGGATGTATGTATCAAATTATTTAAATATATTGAATGTGCATTTCATACGCGAGCCTTTATTCTGAATTTGGATGAACAATGTCAAACACCATAGACATATGTGTAATTTGAAGCGAAGTTGTCTGCAATAGCAATACAGACATAATAATGCACTAATACATTTATATAATATTTGTTTACACATATCATATATAAATCCTAAGAATGTGCTGAATGTGTACATTGTACATAGTACATATGTAGTAAACAAAATAATTTTTATTATATTATAATTTAATATTACACATTATTAATATATTAGTATAGTATAAGCACATACACAAACATACATGGAGAGACTTTTTCTTTTAATAATGTTCTTTTCACCCATGTCACTCATGTAAGTTTGATTAACAAAAAAAAAAAAATGTATCAGAATACATGTAACACAAATTATTATTGTATACTTCCAACCTTCCTGTAATGTAATTATATAGTACAGGCAAATTTGCATTTAACTAAAACATAATTATTAGATCAAATTTTATTTCGGAAATGTATCCAATAGTATTTCTCATTAAAGAATTCAATGAGTCCCGAGGTCAGAAGTTGTTGCGTTTAGGGGAAAGTGGGGTAAAAAGGATATGTTAGATCAAATGTATGAAAATAATGAATGTCCCTGTACTAAATAGTTTATAACGAACATTAAGAAATTAATGAGGTCAAAATTAATGTTGGGAAGAGGACTGGGGGTTATAAAATGACAAAAAAAATAAATAGTAAGGTAAAATTAATTATTTTGTAACGGTAAATATTTATTTACATAAAGTTAACACGTGTGCATTAAAATTAGGTTTTATTAAGGAAAAAATGGAAAGATTAGAAATACCTCCTGAAATGGCTTCAGAAATACTTTATCTTTAAGAAACCGAAGAGTCCCTAGTCGGAACTGGGGAACTTTAGCCGGTATTTTGATTTAATGTAGGGCGCGTCAAATAAGCGATGAAGCTAGTCTTGATTTTGATCACTTACCGGCTTATTGTGTTCTACAAACAAATTTTATGAAAATCGGATAATATATGTCTCATAGAATGTAACCATTCTATTTTTTTTAATTATGAAGGAGGAGAACCCCTCCATAAACAGCTTTGAACGGCCGCGTATTGCCAATGCTTTAAAAAATTGTTAGCTCTTTCTAGTGGGTTATATTTATTTTTGTTCATATGGGGACATGTTTAGGTGATACTGTTACACCCATAAAAAATTATTTTGGTTATAACAATTAGAGGTTATCTAAATTATTCATTACTAAAGAGAGTTTTTGAGCTCTATAAATTGTGTATCTCAGTATATTTGTTAATATTATTCAAAAACTAAGGGTTTTCAAACAAAAACTTTTTTATGAAAATAGGCATGATGTCTAATTTTTAAAAACTATTTTATGATGATCTTACGTGTCTATTATTTCCAAAAAAATGTTTATTTGTAGAGAAAATAAAGATTTAATCACAAAAATTGACTCTTTGAAAACTAATTTTGAATTTGACGCCAAAACGCTCGCAGGTGACATGGCGCATTTTTGACGTCACGCCCATAGACATAGAGAATGGACCAGGCATCTGACTCGAACACAGAACCGTGTCAAAAGAAAGAGATAGAAACAGATTTGGAATAACTGTGTAACTCTATGTCTATGTTCCAAACTACACTGCATCTCTCTCTCCTTTTTTGAACAGATGTTACACCATTGAGTTAATACAGAATGCACTGTCCATTCTTTATGTCTATGGTCACGCCTATGTAAACACTCCTTGTCAACTATAATAAATCCTTGTTCCATTGCTAATGTTTCTCGGTTTTACTTTTGGTAATACAAAACTGAGCAAATTGATAATTTAAAACCACAAAGTAATTTATAAACAGTGCAGATATTAATGAAACAAAAATGACGTTTACGTAGCCGTGACGTCATCCACTCTGACTGGTGTTTTATCAAACATGGCGGATTGCTGTATTTTGCGTTTTTATTTTAACAAAAATCATATTAATCTCGCTTTTAATATAAAAATAAATACATTTTTTAGAATCTTTTTAACTAATTTCATTATTTAAAATCATAATTTCAATGATACTTTGTTACTAGCATCATGCCTATTGTAGCAGATGGTATCTTTAAATAGTTTTTTATATACAAAATGATATAACTCAAAAGACAAAACGACTAACTCCATGACAAAAAATCGTTAATATTTAAGTTTTTATAAATAAAGATTTAACGGATTATTTTATAGGTTGCCTTTATGTTAGTGAGTATATTTTGTAAAATAATGTTGTCATTATGTAAAATTATTAGAATTATGGAGGGAAAAGTGGGGTAAAATCGACATGTTCGATCAAATGTACGAAAATACTGTAAGTACGCTTTTCAATCTATGGGAGGGGAGTCCAAAGAATTTTTTGACAGTGTTCGTTATAATTTTCAGTGAAAGTACTAATTAAAAGCTACATTCTAGATTTTTTTCAGATTTTTTGAATTAAGAGTTTAGAAATTAGATGGGTGGAGACGCTCTAACAATGACATTGAAAAGCAAATATATCGAGACTGAAGGATTAAAATCAAAAGGTCATTTGACATTTTTTGTTGCATTTTAGAAGACCTATCTAAGGACACCCCACTTGATGGGGTAAGTGAAAAAAAATTGAATTTATTTTTCAGTCTATTGGAAGGTGGTCCAATAATTTTTTTTTTTTAATTTCATCATTTTTGTTTTTGAGTTATCAATCTACGTTCGTATACCAAATTTTATCTAAATCGGTATAAAATTTATATAAACGTACGGACGGACGGACGGGCGGACAGAGCGAAACTAGAAGGGTTCCTAGTTTTCTACGGAACCCTAAAATAGATATTAGGTGTATAATATTTAAAATTAAGACAGTCTTTAATGTGTTATTAAAGAAAATCATCAACAATATAAAAGCTATCCGCGCGCAACCTTTCCCCCTCCAATATTCACATACGCAACAGCCTAAAACTCGGGACTCATTGGATTCTTAAAGTATATATATAACAAAGTGATTTAAAACAAAAAAAATAGATCTAAGAATTATGTTCTTTTCAGGTCGATTTTATGTCTAATTTGCCTGTACTAATATTACTAAATACAGTATTTTCTATACTATTCTATTCTAAATGAAATACTAAAAATTAAATCAAAATTTTTATGGCGTACATCTTAATATTTTTTTATTAAATAATTTTGTGTTTTAAACAACAAATTCAGCATAAATTAAAACCCTTCATTTGATTTTTTGCATGAAAAACAGATTTAAAATTGCATTTTTTTTATTTACCCCACCCCCTTCTGGACGCGCCACTAAGAATACGCCGGTATAAATTAACTCTCAGAATTGTTTGCGTATTTATAAAATTTTTGGACATATTTATGTATTTGAAAAAAGCTGATTTTTTGGATCAATAATGAACATACAATAACCTATAGGCTACAGATACTTAATTTCTAAAACTTTTATTGGATTGTCTTCTTTGTTTTATTACATATAAAATCTCCGGTATTTGGGTTACAAAGTACAGTCAAAGTTTGGAATGGGTATCTTACATTTTTATCCTTATATTTATCAAATTGAGAACCAACCTGTTATAAATGAAATACTAAAAATTAAATCAAAATTTTATTTCAAATCATAATAATTTATTTCATATTTACTCAGATTTCCAAACAATAATAATATAAACTTCATTTACATTTAATTTTGAACAAAATTCATAAAGATTCATTCACATTTTCAATTTGTAGGTAATTTTATTTTTAATGACAAAACAAATGGAATAAGAACAACAAAACAATGAATGGGGTTATTGGTGTAACATTTACCGCAGCTGATTTTTTAGTAGTAGTTCCTGCTGGTGCTGGAGCTGGAGCTGGAGCTGAATCAGCAGCAGCAGATGGATCAGCAACTTTAGGTTGTTCAGCTTCTTCTCTACGTTTTCTTGTATTTAAGTTTGTGAGAACATCATCAACTTTTACGTAAATGTCTTCGTTAAGTGTGCACAATGAATTAAATTCTTTATTATGACACTTGCAATCAACACATGGCATACCTGGCCTGTAAATTTCTCCATTTTCCATGTTTCCGTCGGGTCCATAGTTGCACACCAAATTAACAGTAATTGAAGTTGGAGTTTTACTTTCATCTTTATAATAGACTTTTCCGCAACCAATGTATTGCGTGTCTGCCCAAATCATTTGAGTAAAATGATTGTTCTTAATCATTTTTGTGTTATTGTACGTCAATGAGTATGTAAAGTTAATTATTTCAGATGACCACTTCTTTATTAACGAATTTATCAAATTATTAGAATCAATCTTTCCAATATCGTATGCGCCTTTCAGTTCGACTGTTGCTATATTTTGACCCAAATCGAAAAGTTGCGGTAACTTACGGCATTTATCATTTTTGACTTGACAGGAATTGGCCCAACATTGAGCGATTTCAGCAATTTCGTCATTCCAGTACAAAAGACGCATATTTGCGGCTTCGGGAAATTTGATGTGCAATCCTTTTGCAATGTTGTTCCTTACTGTGTTGTGAAGATGAACTATCAGATTTTTTTCATCATTTGTCAGTTGAAATTCGTTACAAGGTTCACTAATCGGACAGCCAACTCGTTCACACATGGTATGTTTTTCTGCGTCACATTGTGCTGATGGACTACACCAGTTGTACGAATATACTGATGGAAGTACAAATAGAATTGCAAAATAGTATTTTAAATGTTTAATCGACATGATTATTTTGCTTCAAAATTTTTTATTTATCCGTATGATTTTGAATTGTTTTCCACACAATGGTAACTTCGATCATTTATTAAAGGTATACATCGGTAACCCAGATCAGATAGTACAGCAGTTCATATTATTTTATATTCCATTAGAAAGCAACCAATGAGGTGTGCAGTGACACTTCAGATTTTGTTTAAAATTTCATATATTATTATGATGTAGGCCATCAACAAGTAAATATAATCAGTCAAATTTTTGCGATCGGATACGTCGTTTGCCCGTTGCCAGTGACAAATATCGCCGTGTGATGTCTATACAACTTTTTGAAATTCGTATTACATCTGCTGTACAGTGTGCAGTGACACTTCAGATTTTGTTTAAAATTTCATATATTATTATGATGTAGGCCATCAACAAGTAAATATAATCAGTCAAATTTTTGCGATCGGATACGTCGTTTGCCCGTTGTCAGTGACAAATATCGCCGTGTGATGTCTATACAACTTTTTGAAATTCGTATTACATCTGCTTTGTTACATAACTGATTCTGAAAAGTACATGATTGTATTATACAAGGGCTAAACTAATCACACGAGTCGTTAAATTCCCCCCATTAATTATTTAGACTGCCCCCTAGGCTCCGTAAACTGATAAAATTTTACTCAAAAGATCTGTAAATTCACCGGGTAAAAAATATTTGATGGGGTTGTTATTTATGTACGATAAAGTCACAACCAGGGCCGTAACTACCACCGGGGCAGTTAAATTCATTTTGATTCAACGGAGAAAATTTTTCAAAAACAAAAACCAAAAAATTATATTTTTAAAACATTTCTTACAATTTCTAAACAATTAGACCCTCAGGATTCAGGAATATTTTTCAGAACCAACATGGTTTCGCATGCACTTAAATCAGACCCAAACATTTAACCATGCATATATGTATAATTATAATTTTTTTGAAAAAAAAATAAAAATAAATGAGTCATTATAGATGCTCTGTATTATCATTGAAATATAAAGTCTTTTTTCTTACTATGTAAAATGGTATTTGGTTTAAAGTTACAACAGAGATAACACAAACTCTTTCCATGTTATCGCTGAATTAAATACCTACCATAAACAAGAAAAAAATCTCTGGTATTCAATAAGGACCTATAATATAATAGCTATAATATTAATCAAAGTTTTGTTTTTCACAAAATATCAGAGATATTATGTGAAAAGGGTTCGCAACAATAATTTTAGTTTATAGAGCTGGTTCCTAAAATACTGAAATAAAAAAATAATAGTATTTTTTAAATATTGCAGGTACTATTTTCTATAAAATATTATTCTTGGTTGGAGTATGTAACTGCATAATATGTATATATATACAAAGGGACAAATTAAAAGTGTATAAACTTACAAAAAATAACACCGAACCTATAATAGATATTCTTGAGTTTATCGTTTCTATAGGAACCATAAAACAATCAATATTTGGAATATTTGATGGCTTCAAATTCTTGTGAAGTGAATATTTAAAAATACTGCTAAAATGCCAATCAAAGTAACTGATTATATTTGGAGACAAACAGATAGTACAATATTTGTAACAGTTCCGTTAAAAGGTGTTCATCCAAAGTATGCCCACATATATTCACATGATATATACATCGAAGTTAACTACAAGCCCTTTATCTTTGATGTATTTCTCAAATATCCAATCAATAATGATAAAAGTGTTTGTGTCATTTACGAAAACCAAATTGTTTTCGAATTAATTAAACAAGAACCAAAGTATTGGGAATATTTAGAAAATAATGCTATTACAAAACAAGAAGCAATTGACCTTAAACTTAAAATTTGTGATGAAATACAACAAAAATTACAAGAAAAACATAAAAAGAACATTGAAAAAAGAGAATCTTTAAAGAGACTTGCTGTTCAAAAACAAATGGTACTTGATAATGAAAATAGAAAAGCGATTGAAGAAATGAAAAATTTGATAAAAAAAGAAGTCATGCACGATTTAGAGGAGATTAAACAAAACACATATTGCAAGAAATTTAATGTAGATGTAAATGATATATCAGAAAATAAAGTAATGATAAAAGCATTAGATGAAAACGATGGTTGCGAAACAAAAATAACTATTGAAAATTTCACAAAGACTCAAAAAATAAATATAACCAGAAATAAAGAAAACATTAAAGCATCTGAATTCATTGAAGAAAATAATATTGGGGATAGTGTCAAGATTAATAAATATTCCAAAGATTCGAATGTATTCAAAAACAATGAAGAAAATGTAGAAGATACAAAAAATTCAAAACTACTATTAGCAAACAATGTAATCATTACAGAAAAAAAACAAACAGAAATTAACAACTTAAATATTCCAGATAATAAAAATTTTCAAGAAAAATACAGAGCGACTATTACAATAACTGGAGAATCAGAGAATACAAGTGTTATAGATGAAGAAATAAGAAGTATAACTAATGATATAGATATAAATAATTGTGAGGCAAAGGCCATTATAACAAAAATTACAGACAAAATAAAACAAAGGAGCGTTGCTAAAAAATCAAGAGCACACAAAACAAATACAACTAAAAATGATATACTCAAACAAGTTGCAATACAAACAATACCGGTTCCACTAACACTTCCGCGAAAAAATTCAAAAATAGAAATATCATTTACACCTCGAGAATTTCCCACACCTAGTCGAGAATCACGCGCAAGTGAAGAGGAAGAATGGCTTAAGAAACAATTAAATGCACGCAGGTGTGCCGGTTTTGTTGTGGAAGATTTAACATCGGAAGAACAAAACCCCGATTGGCTTAAAGCCAAAGGCGATGAGTTTTTCAAACAGAAAAATTATATCGGTGCAATTTCTGCATACTCACATGGAATAAAATTAAGCGAAAAAATGGCTTCTTTATATGTGAATAGATCAGCAGCTCATTATGCATTAAATAATTTTCATAAATGTTTAGAAGATTGCTCTGTAGCTTTAGACTTGTTGACTCCTCCTATAACTGACAACTTGAAATGGAGAGTTCGTTGTTACGCCAGAAGAGGTGCTGCTTTGTGTAAATTAGGTTTACCAAGTAAAAGTTTAACAGAATTTAAAACAGCTCTGGTATTAGATCCAGATAATCAAGAACTAAGGGAAGATTTTGAAATGGTGCAAAAATTGGCAAGCAATGATGAAGAAAACATTTCAGATTAAAGTTTTTTTTTGTCTTTATAGCTAATACTAAACTGTTGAATATTTATTATTCAATTAATAATGTTATATCTAAGTTAGTGATGTCTGTATTTTAGTGAATAAAACATTTGTCTCAGTTTACATATTTTATTTTTAAAATAACTAAAAAACAAATAGATTTCAAAAATATGGATATCCATCAATAACACATTTTATAAAAAAATATTTAACAATTAGGTATCTTGAAACCTCGTTTATTATAGATTAAACAAAACCATATATGATCTTAATTATTGAAAATCCAGATAAACTAGAAAAGGATTAACTAATCTGAAAATAAAACAATCTACATGGTATAGATTGACAATAATATATTATATGTATAAAAAATTGCAATTAATTATAATGTGAATACATCTAATACAAAGTTGCATGAGATAAGATTTACAAAACAATATTCGTATGTAAAAGAAATTATTGATTTAAAAAATTCATTTGGATAAAGTAGTAGTTAAAATGAACAAGGCTTAGTTAATGGGGTTTCACTGTTCCCTTATGTTACAATATCATGTAATTTTTCTTCCACTGTCTGTAATTTTTTCAATCCTAAACTTTTCAACAAAGCTTTCGGTGAAGGATCTCGTCCTCTAAACCTTCTAAAAACTTCATTTGGTTTACACGCACCTCCTAAAGCTAAAAATGTATCTCTAAATCTCTTCCCTGTATCTAACATTTGCTGCTGGTTTCCCTTGGCTTCATAGAATGCTCCAAAAACATCAGCTGCTACTAATTTTGACCACACATGACTGAAGTATGCTGCACCCCATTGTTCACAAAAAATACCAGAAAAATTACAAGGATGCGAATCTTGTTTATCTAAAGATAAATTGTGAAACTGTGGCCATAAACGCTTAACTACATCTAACCAGAACTCTTTACTTGTATGAAGTTCTAAATCTAAACTAGCAAGGTACAACTCTCGGCACAGTTCCAAGCCGGCCATATGAGTCTTGATTTGTTCAATTCCATCGATGTGTTGACTAGACAAACATTCTCCTGTGATATAATGACCACTGATATTCGACAGCGTTTCACGGTCGTACAAGAACTGAGACATAACGTTGCCGCACACATACACAGCATCCCATTCGATATTAGAAGATCCGGATACTTCGGAATAATGCGCCCGTGTCAGCAAATGCTGTAAAGCATATCCTAACTTTGTGAATAATAAATGTACATCTTTCAACTTGAGAAGAGAAGGACTTTCAGCGCTAGGTGCTTCAAAATTAAATATCAAAGATGTCAAAGGTAAAGTATCCGTAATGTCACTTCGATTACGTATTCCCACCATGTATCCACTGTCTTCTGTTAAACGTATTTTCTGTGTGTTACGACTGTATGGATCTAAATAAAATCCACCAATCGGTCGTGAACTGTTCCCATCAAATACATCAAAATATTTGACATCATCATGCCAAGTATCGACACCAGAATGATACTGAATTTTTATGTTAAATAAGTTTTCACATAAAGTATATAAACCACTTAAAACTCTCGGTAATGGAAAGTATTCTTTAAGTTTATCATCATCCATTTGTAAAATTGCTCGTTGTTGTTTGCGTTTCCAGTATGGTATATCATAAAATTGTAGTGGCGCATCAAAACCTCGACTGTCTGAAAATTCCTGTAAACTCTGGAGTTCTTTTTTTTGTGCTGGTCGTGCATGTTCTAAAAGATTTTGTAACACTGTACGAACATTATCAATTGTTCCTGCCATTTTTGTTTCCATTGAAAGATCAGCATAAGTTTCGTAGCCTAAAATAAGAAAAGTGGATTATTTAATATGTACAATTAAAGTAATTGTCATACAAAACATCATTTCGGTAGAATAAAAAAAAAATTTACAGGATAAAAAGAACAATACCTAACCGAACGTGAAATTTTAAAGATATCAACCGTTTTAAATCCGAGATAATTGTCATCAGTTTGTAACTATTGTATCTATGTACCACATACCATACATAAATAACTAAACACTTAGACAGACTATAATAAACAAAAGTACCAAACAACAAAGGGTTATTATTCAGTTATGTGAAAAAAAATTAAAAATGATTGACCGTTTTAGTTTGCGTTTAAAATGACGGTACGTATTCAGCATTGCTGTTAAAGGCACACGTGTTGACAAGCATGTTCAGCAAGAGGGGATTTGTACTGACTGTATGCAATCCAATCTGAATAACAGCAAATGGGTTAAAGAAGAACCTCACTATGGGTAAAAAATTATTTTTTTTTTTTTGAAATTTCTTTACACATATAATTCAAAGTATATTTAATAAAATACCCTTCCCACAATCCTTACGTATTTCATTAAAAACAATGCTTATATAATAAAATAATTACAATTACCTAAGATTTTTGCTTGATCTCTTCGAAGAGATCTAATTTTTTCTACATTTGTAGATGTTTCTAAATTTTTGTCTGAATATCCAGATCCACGTGATACATCAGCTTGCCACAAATTCCATCTTATATTTCTATCAGGACAATATTCCATAAAAGGACCATATATGTGTGGTTGTAATGTTGCTTTCCATGGACCTTGATGTGCTCTTGTACTGTCTGGTGCCATTAATTTTAATAAATCTAAAGGGAAATCTCTTACTGTATTAAAATCATTTATTTTGTGACTAAATCGTTTAGTTGCTATCTGTATTTTATCTCTAAAACTATTACATTCTTTAGCAAGATTTTGCACAACTGTTTCAAACTTTAAACGCGCATTTTGTCCTAAATCCAGACCATTTAATTTTCCTTCGAGTGTATACTTATCGATTATGCGATTTTCTTCATCATTGAATTTCTTATTACTTTTAATATTTTTAAGTGTATTGTAAATTGGCAAACTATTGAACTTAGCACTTCTTGCTTTTCTTGCCCTATCATGAATTGTTAAATACGATTTTGTAGGCATTAATGTACTATGTCCTAAGTACATTGTTTTTGCTAAACCCCAAGTTGTTTCTAAGGGAACTCCAAGAGTTTCAATTGGATCAAATATATTCTCAAATACATTATCAGTAAATTCTTTTTCCTCTCTAAGTAAATTTTCTATACTACGAATTCCTTTTTCAAAGTCATTGGTCTGAACACCAATGGCAGCCACACATTTTTCAATTGTTATATTATTAAATTCAGGTAAACCATCTTCTCTTATCAAAGGATTTTTATTTTGTGAATCTTCGCCGATTTCTGGCACCCTGTCAAACATTAATAAATATAAAATTTACATGTTTTAAATAGATGAATATAATGTTATACATACAAGACAATATAGCCATTATTTCTTTTGGAATTATATAATATATTCCATCGACTTAAAATAATACGTTTTCCACAAAATGAAAAAGCCATTATGATTATTTAATAAATATTTTGTATCTTAAGCATTTTTATATTTTTGGTTATCTTTAACTTTGACGTTATCACAAATAAATTAAAATTAATTCATCAAAGAATTTAATAATATTAAAGCCGCGTTTGCATTGACGATAGCATAGAGGTTGTAAATATAACCAACAAATTTAATTTACTACCGCTGTATGTGTGTTGCTACCAAATAAGAAAAATGGAAATAAAGAAGAAATCCAATTAATAATAATTATGTATCTCCATATTTATTATTCTGTGATTATCTCCACAATATCTCTATTAATTAAAAAAAAATCTTGAAAGTAGTAAAAATGAAATACCATGCATTTTTATACATAAAACATTTTATTCTAAATTACAAATATAAAAAGGTTACATAGGTATAGATAAATTTCATATTAATTACAATACATGAGCCCTAGAAGCCTTATAGAATATGAATGATTTGAATATATTTTTAAAAGTGGTACATGTACAATATTTACTTTTGTATTACTATGATTAAATTTTTTACATACTGCTTTAAAAAATTACACATTTAAATGCATATTATTCAATAGTAATTTTGTTGTTAAATGAAATTTCCACATGTTGAAACACAAAACATGATTATTTACCACTTCCAGAAATTCATGTTGTGGCTGAACCAATACTCCTGCTGTTCTTATAATTTTTAATATTTATATTTGAAATTTATTATTTTACTACTGTATTTTAAATATTTAAGAGTATTGATCAGATGTTTTTCCAGTAGATCAGACTTAAGTAAAACACTAATTAATTAAATAGGCAGTGATAATTAATGTTCAATCAATTTGTAATATTTTCCATTTCGAACACTGGTAAAATTTATATTTAAAATTCAAAATAAAAAATACAACAGTAATAGTACAGTATCAAGACTATCAACTCTGTAAAATTGTTGATACATTTCTGAATTACATATTTGTAATATTTGTGAAAAAAATACTCATAATATATGTATACAACACTAATTTTCTATTAGACAAAATCTTGAGTGCATATTTATAAAATAGCATTAATTAAAATTTTTGTGATTTTAAAACTTTTATATACACAATTGTAAAAAAGATCCTGTTTATATAGAATAATTACATAGTAATCTAATATTATACTATTTACAAGTACATGCCATAAAATATAATGCAGATTAAAACTAAGAATACTACTTTAAAATAATTAATCGCTATCTTCTTCAACATTCTTTGAAACAATTTGTGGTATACAGCTTTTATCTAATAACATTCCGTGTTCTATCAAAAAGCTTTGAACTTCTTCAGGATAAAACTCGTCACCAAGTTCATCCGAAACTCTTACAAAATTTCCAACCATTTGGCCACCTTTGTATACCAATAAAGCTGGAACACCTGATAATTTAAAATCTCGACTCATTCCAGCTAATGATCCAATAATTTTACAAAATTTTACAGTTGAGTATTCTCTACACAATTCTGCAAGACAAGCATTCATCACTCTGCATGCAGGTACATGCTCTTCATAAATATGTATAATCACATTAACTTCTTTGTTTTCTTTATCTATCTCATCTAAAAATTCTTCACGAGATTTTAATGCTTTTACTGTACCGAAAACTGGTAAACAATCAGTCTGCAGTAACATTTCTTGCATACGCTTTTTCTGATATTCGAGCAAAAAGTCATCATTTAATAATTCAGCTAACTCTGGATCTTCTTCAGCTTTTTCACGCTCTTCGTCTAATGCAGAGCGACAAGTAAGTGTCAATTTTTTTATTAATTCTATCCTTTCTTTGTCATGTTCACTACGTTTTTCATTTTCCAACTGTTTAAAACGTTGCCAATCATTTATTACACCTTTAGGTCCGGTGTTTGTAGCCATACCTTCCCATTTATTTATTTCTGGAGGTTCCACTGGCTCTGTTGTTTTGATATTTGTTTTTTCTGAATCATCATCAGAGTTTCCTGTCTTATAATTTTCATCATCTTCATCTTCACTACTACTGCAATAATTATGGAGTTTCTCTCCTAATAATTTATCGTCTAAAGTAGTCATATTAGAAATTATAACTAATTCACAGAACTAATTATTAATTAGGTTAATAATTAAGCGTTTATAATTTTGTGACTTATAAGAATTGTCAATCACCTCAACAAGAAGCAACCAAAATCCCTAGTTGTTATTTTTTGTTCTTTAGTTTTCATACTGTTTAAATATACATTATCGAGAAACTCCTACACTTCGAGTCAGAAGCTACGAACTAAAATATAAAATTTTAATCACTAGTTTATATTTTAAATATTAAAACACAGTCTTTAACAATTTTAATGTATTAATTCATAATAATTATATGTATAAAAGTAACTTTATTCTGGGAATTCATATCATTAATCATTAATAATTTTATAATTTTTATAAAGCTAGTGTTTGTAAGATAGACTATAGTATATTGACCTGAACTTTTTTGACAGTACTCTTGGTAGCCTCTGTGGGTAGCCTTCGTTCTAATCACGTTATATGTTGTGTTGTGTCGTATATGAAGGAAACTTCAGGTTTGACGTATTATTTGTTCGTATTATTTACGTACATACTTTTTATTTAACAAATTAAAAATAACCTATTCTATTCAAATTTACAGTTTATTTAATCGAATGTTGAGAGTTATGTGATCATCATTTTTTTAATAAATCGATTTGAGTGATAAATTAATATAAACAAAGTATCTGATACAAAAATCATGCCCAGCGACGAAGAAAAACAACTTCTTCTTTATAATACGAACACTACAAACAATTATGAAACTACAGGTAATTGTGAATATGTATATTAAATTGTCATTAAATATTTCCTATAGACAAAACAGTCTTCTATATGGAAATCCTACTTTTATTGTTCATCTTTGATGACTCATTCAATCTAGATTCTAGACAATTTGATAAATATTATGTACCTATTTGTTTATCAATTTTTCTTTTTTAATTAGGTCGATATTTTTCTTATGACATATTTAACATAAAAATTGCATAAGTGTGTTAATGATTATAATGAAAAAAATGAAAAACAAAATAATAAATGTTAAAGATATATTATGTAGACATACATAATTTTATATTTGATTTTTTTATATTTCTTAAATCATTCAATTTTAAATTTACTTACTTTTTAAATATAAAATTATTTAGTACAATATAATATTTTAATTAACTATTCAGGCACATATTCCAAAAAAATAAACATGCTTTTTTGTAATATAAGTATTCTGTGTAAATATTTTGTCCTGAAATAATACATACTATACTATGTATGTTGTATATAGTAGCAAACAATATTGTTTCGATACAAAACTAGTATACATTATTTTAAAGAGAAAAAAATAATGGTGATTTCACAGTGAAACCACAATGTCAGAAGGGGTTAAGTGCGTTTATTGCAGTTTTTTTAGCAAAAAAATTTTTACCATAAAACATTTTACATTTGTTGTATGGCTAACATTAAAACAAATACCTATAGGTCATAATTTAATGTTTATAAAACTTAGTTTTTAGAGAAAATTTTTTAATTAAACCATCGCATACTGAATAGAATTGAATAGATAATCAATATGATTTAAAAAATGCTAATAATATAGGTGTAAATTAGAACAATTGTTCTTATTTAAATTGTTTTTTTATATGAATAATTTATTAAAATAATATTTAATTTTTTAGGACCTCTGGCAACGGTATCTCCTATCGGACCAGATGAACTACCACCCCCTTATCAGTCTATGCAACAGACAGGTGTCCCTATGGTCACTTGTCGTGTTTGCCAAGCAATGATTGATATTACAGAGAAACGTGATCAACATGTTGTTAAATGCTGTCAATGCAATGAAGCTACTGTAAGTATAACTGTTTGAGTAGAACATATTACATGAAGAGACTATTTCATAAACCAGCAAATATGATAGAACAGAATTTTGACAATGATTATAAAAAAACATAATTAAAAAAAAAATGCCTGTTTTAAATTTTTTTAAAACTAACTGCAGTTCTTAAATATTTTATCACTACTGTAGGGTAACCATATTCCCCTGGAAAAAATACAAGATAGGTACTATTTTATAGCATATAATCGATGGGAACAAATTAAACGTGCGCTATTTTAAATGAAATGAGAAATAGTGAAGAACATTAATTAAACTATTCTAACACTTATTAAACTATTATAGCATTTGTAAATAACATTGAACAGTATTTTTTGTGTTTTAGTAATAGTTAATATAAACTAGCGTTTAGAAAATACTTTTTGTTCATTAAAAAAATAAAATGACACATAGAAAAAAAATCGTTCCTTAAAATAACTAAATGAGTATTAGGTTGGTGAGATTTGTATTAAATGAGTAATATTATGTATTTATATAATATTTTATAAATCGTACAGAGTTGATGTTCTAATAAAATACAAATTAACTGTCCTTGGTTAGGGCAATCTATTGGGGCAAAATCGAGTTGATTGGTTTTGGATTGGTTAGTTTTCATTAGGTTAGGTCTATTCTAACACATCAATACGTGATATTTGATAGTTGTGACGTTGATAATGGCATATTCTTCAGGTTAACCTTATTTTATTTGGTGGGTGGTAATGGAACATCCCCACCCTCCAAAAAAAAAATAATAATTAAAAGTTGTAAAATTAAAGCAAATTAAATTATACAATAATAACAAACACAAATATTGTGCAAAACAAATTTTTAATGTCACACTTTATGTTTAGTATAATGCTCAGAATTTAAAGTGTTATTGCTCAAATACAATATATTTAATGCATAAAGTATATAAAATATTGCGCACTTAAATACTACCCATAGTCAATTACCATTTACTGTAAAATGCGCAATTTTTTTTATTTGAAGTCTTTTGAATAATGAATAAACACAAGATTCTGGTTATGAGTATATAAGAATGGTGTATTTAATTAACAATTCTTCAGTGTGCCGTACAAATGATAATAATAATTTCATTGGTGTGCCATGATGTAAAAAAGGTTGGTAAGATCTGTATTAATGATATTGACTTATTTTCAGCCTATAAGAAATGCTCCACCAGGAAAGAAGTATGTGCGTTGCGTGTGTAACTGTTTATTAATTTGTAAGAGCTCTTCACAACGTATAGCTTGTCCGCGACCAAATTGCAAACGTATCATAAACCTGGCTCCGAGTCCGGTGACGCCCCCAGTGCCTCCCATGCCAGGCATGTGCAGGGTCACTTGTGGCCATTGTCATGATACTTTCTTGGTATGTAGCAATAACAAATAACACCTTTCAATTGAATTAGGTTGGTGTGAAAATAATGGCTGATTTCAAGAATTAAGTTATTCAATCATAGAACAATGTATCGATAAAAGTAAAAAAATAGCTCATATATTTTACTAATTTAAAAAAATAATATTAGACGTTTGGTTTTTGAGTAATTGGATATTAAAAGAGGGGGGGGGGGCAAAAAAATACTACATTTAACCCTCTACAGGCGCCATTTTTGAAAATATATGGTCATATTCTACCAATTGAGATGTATATTTCGATACCCAACATGCCTAGATATGAAAATAAAAATAAAAAATTCTATGACACCCCTCCCTATTATTCCAAAATTTAAAATGATATTGTTGACTTCAGTATTTGTCGTTGGTAGTCCCACCAAAGCCTCGTTACCAAATTTTTTTCAGATTTTTTGAGTAGATAGAAGAGACCCCCAAATGACAAAAAATATTGGATTGTTTTTTTTCTTTTAGGTAATTGTTAATTATCAGCAAGCAGAAATAGAAATTGTGAAATTCTGTTTACAATTATGGCACCGATTACAAATTGAACTATTATAATTTTTCATTATTTCAAACATAAAAAATAAAATAAAATTTTTAAATATAGAATATGTAATATGTAACTGTTCGATAAATGGACGTGATTTTAAAATATAAAAAATTTCAGCAATGAAACATGAAAATATATTGAAATTAAATCAGCCATTATTTTTGCATCTATGTAATAAATATAACAAAATAATTTATAAATTTTTTAAGTAAAATATTCAGTTGAATTTTCTTTATTATCTATTGAATATTTTAAAGTAATGAAGCAACAACCTAATTCATTTTACCTATATTACCATAATGTATAAACAATTTATTTTTAGTTCAACACATTAAACAATGCTTTAGCCCGTTGTCCACATTGTCGGAAAGTATCTTCAGTTGGACCCGAGTTTGCAAGAGCTAGGGGAATACTGTTTCTTGTGATTGGTATTATATTTCTATCCATCGGCATCGGAGTAACCGTAGGTACATATGCGCTGATAAGAGGACACGGCGGTATTTATGTAGCTTACGTAGGTGCTTTTCTATTAGCTTTGTTGATGTTCGCACGGAGCATTTATTATTGTGCCATGAAAGTCAGTATAATCGATGGTCCGATGTAAGGTTAGTTTTTTATACAGGACAAATGAACTGATTGATATTTTTGGGTAGATTTAAGTGGATTTCAAAACAGTATTGTAGTTTACATCAATTGCATAAAAGAAATCAATGTCCTTTTGTTATATATTCAGTTACTTTAAGTAGCCACAGACTGATTATTTATAATTCAAAAGGTGTTAAAATCATGAAGTTAACATTATTAGTTTAAAATAGGAATATAGACTAAGGTAAAATATTGTTTTGATATTATGATCATTTTTCTAGTTCTTGCTTTATTGAACGTGTAAAAAATACTATAAATAAATGGATTTGTTAATGTTTTTATATTATTACTTTAATCCTTTGATGTAACTTTCCATTGACTAAATAATCCGTATATTATGAACAATTTGTATCTTTATAAGTACACATCGCAAAAGAGTTTGAGGTCGTACATTTTCTCTCTGAGAAATGGCAGTATTCAATAATTCGGTAACTTTGATCAATATGGTCAGAAGGAGATGTAGTTAACTATCTATTTTTCAAACCCACTCAAAGTTCTATGTTTCATTGAATTTTCAAAGTTATGGTATTGTGAAGTAAGGATAAACATTTTTTTTGTTGAGAACCATTTTAATGCTTGAAGTTTCAGCTTGAAAATCTATTTTTTAGATTTTATTTACATTTATTTTTAACTAACAACTCGATGATAAAAATCTTCAGATTTTCTATCTATTTGGTTTTTAAAGCTTATGTTTGGAACAGATTATTGTTTTTGTTTGTTAATTATCAAATAAATTTGTTTTTATCAATATTCGGAACCAAAACAAAATAGCAGCCAATAAATATTTATATTTAATTTTTTTGGTTGGTAGTATCAGCTGAGAATAATAAATAAATTTAATTTGAATAATTCATTTAATTTTTTTTCTATGTGATCCTTCGAGAAGATTTCATAAATAGAAATCGTGAGCTGCAGCAAATTTTGTTTCAATTTCATTCTGACCATTTTGAACAAAGTTACATAACTTTGAATAATGCTATTTGAAGGAGGGGGATGTTTGATTCCTAAATTTTTTGTTGGGTGTAATATGAGTAGAGCTATTGCTACAAATTAAAATAAACTATATTATTAGTATAAAAGTTATTAATGTAAAATGTTGCACGGATATGACATTAAGGCTGCGTCCACACGTGCTGTTTGTACACGCAGTATTTACTGTAAGTTAGAAATTAAACCAATCGAATCAAATCTAGCTGGCTACACTATCAGTATTTTTGTACATGTGGCCGCATCCTAAGAATATGTTGAAGCACTTGAATTTTTTAAATACTGAAGTATTTATAGTATTAAATCACATTTGCACAAGGATAACCACAGGAAAGTGCTTTGTAGCCTGGTAAAATTTAATTTCTGTTATAGATTTAAAAACAACTATAAAGTAATGTATTTTTTCATTTGTCCTATATCGTGATTGCTTCGACAAATTATATTTTAAAATTAATATGAGAAATGTAAACTCAATTTGTTTTGACATCCATAAAATTATGTTACATTAAAAAAATTATTCAAAAAATGCTTTTTTGTTATATTTTATCAAGTGAATGTATGGATAAATCTAATAAAATCAATTTTTTTAATAAATATATTTAACTGAAATAAATTATACATTTTGCTAAATTTATAAGTAGATACTCGTAAATGTAATCGGTACAATCTTATAACAATAAATGTTAGATTTTACTTTGTTCAAAATATATTTGCTTAGTAAAAAATAAATCTGCAAACGGATAACTGATTTTCAAGTTGAAAACAATAGTAAAGAGAAAATTTTAATTTGCCAAAAATGCATTTTTGGAAGACTTTTTTTGTAAATATTTTTTGTGATTTTTTTTTATATAAGTATAAATATTTTGTTAATATATATTAATCGAATATAAAACTACATATTCATTAAAAAAATCTTCTAGACTAGACTATGATATTATATAATAATTATTTTATATGTATGGTAACTATTTTTTTAATAAAAA
This sequence comes from Sialis fuliginosa, assembly GCA_961205875.1. Classification (NCBI taxonomy): domain Eukaryota; kingdom Metazoa; phylum Arthropoda; class Insecta; order Megaloptera; family Sialidae; genus Sialis; species Sialis fuliginosa. The sequence goes on from OY540817.1 coordinate 12,023,369, forward strand.
ATCTTGTTGAGCATGTTTGAAAATATCAGGTATTATGAAGTATAAAAAAATTTGGCGAGCTTTCTACGAACTAATGCACGTTGTCTACACTTGGTCGGTACCAGGCTCCCAACCTCCCCTCCGCCATAATGCGGGGTTTTGTGAACCCTATTTACGCACTGATCATTTTTAACAGTGAATTTTTCAATTAGAATTAATAAGTTTCATAAAGAGGGCAAAATCCAATTACAACAGACTGTTTTTATTTTTAAATCCTCAATTCAAGATGAAAGTTTTTTGCTCTAGTTGTAGGATAATTTTATTTTGATTTTGCAATTTGAAATTTTTTATTTCTGTTTTAATTTTTTTATTAAAAAAATATAGAAAGAACATCACAATCAGCTAGAGCAGGGGTTTCCTACATTTTTCCTTACATTTTTCTCTATAATATACAGCAAACAACATAATCATATTACTAATAATTGCACCTAAAAAAACAACTATAGACCATTTTTAAAGTCCATCAACCCCCAAAAACCCCGTTTGGAACCCCTGAGCTAGAGAGCCAAATTTTCATTTTGAAATAAGGATTTGAGAAAAAATTGTTCAATACTAATCGGTTTCAACCTTTTTTTTATGAAAATTCACTTTATTTACTTTAATCAAAAAATTCACTGTTAAAAATGTAGTTTTATTTTAATAAATTGTATTAATAATTATAAAATTATTCATTATTTTTTATAAATAATTAATAATCTCAATAAATATGAATGCTTATTATTTGTTAAAATTATGACAAGCAATACCTCATATTTATTTCATTTGCCTATTTTAATACCTAATATTTTATTCAGCTCAATATAATTGATGAATAATAATATGGACTTGACAATTATATAGATTTAATAAAAACTATTTATACAGTTTTTATATTTGTCTAGTCCTAGTGATTTTCATATTACAATAATGACAATTATTGATTCTCAAATTGTGTGAATTTAGATAGGTACTTTACTTTCAAAATTAAGGAATGTTGTATTTTATGTATGATTTATTAAAATTGTTTATAAAATATTACAATCAAATTATATAGTGTATACCAAGTGAATCAAAAAAGTATGTGTATATATATTGACGTTAAATAACTTGAAATTGTAGTAAATTAAATAAACTTAATGTATGAAATGAAAATTAACAAATATGCTTGCTTCCAAATTTTGACTCACTTTGTAACGTATAATATAGTGTTAAAAAAAAGTGTCGGAAATTTCTTAAGGGATATAGTACTGACTAAAACAAATAAAAACAGTTGCAACTGATTACGGGTCTGCATACCTATCCTTCCAAAAATGTATGATTCCCAGCTAAAGGCATTTTCTAAATAATTAAGAAGGTTGTATTTTATTTAAATCAATAAATACATTTATAATACATTACGTCAAATATATTATGTTGGCAGTCCCTTAATCGGCCATAGGACTCGATTCATTATATTTAATTTCTTTCGTCTAATGGCTATAATAACGATATATCAGCTTTAACAAAAAAAATGATATCTGTCAATTTATAAAACAAAAAAATTATTTGGCTTCTCAGGCCGCATGATAGTTCAAATATACATATAATTATTGCATATTGACTTATGAACTGTGGAGCCAAAAATGTTGACAGTTAAAATGTTAAATGAAATTTTATAAGTATTTTTTTCCTACGCTTTGTTTAATTTGTTTGAAATTAATTTAATATATTTTTCCAAGATTATGAATCGCTCATATTTTTGGAACAAGTGTTTATATTTATTTAAGTCAGTTAAAATTTCCGTAACTCTTTCACACCCTGTATATTTAATTAAAGGCTTAATTTAGGTACAAATGATGATACGGATTATCTCTATTGTAAATTCAACATACATAATTGAGAAATGCTTATCATTTAATATCGACTTTCTGTGATTATTAAATTAGTATTTTAAGCAGAGTAGATTTTTCAAATGATTTAAAAATGCAGAGATAATCCGACTAGGTGTTACAGATTTTCTTTATGTTATTATTTTTGTAAAATATATTTATGTAGTATGAAATATAATATTTACATTCCTTGTTATGAACAATGTATTATAAAATATTGATTTTGATAAAATAATTTATTCAAAAGAAGTTTGAAAAATGACTTCATAAAAGCATAGCAAGCTGAATTAAAAATCTATAAGTGAAGAAAATACAAAATTTGAAGTATATTAATAAAAAAGTTATGATGTACATTTTGTTCTATTACACAGTTTTTATATATAATTAATATTACCGGTATTACTTTGGCAAATAATTTATAGTTGATTTATATTTATTAGTAAAGGAAACGGTGATATTTCAATAAATTTATGCAATATGCTGTTTTAATAACATAGCACTTTGATATGTTTTAAATAAATATTATACCATAGCAAAAAGATTTTATTTTTGATGCCAAATGTGTAATTTAAATAATATATATATAAAATAAAATTAGCGATTACATCTGTCTTGGTTTTTTTTATTGAATATTTTAATTTTATTATTAGAATTTTTTCTTCTTTTCTACTTCCTGAAAATAAAAATAGTGTCATTATAAAGGTAGGCACTCATTTATCTGCTACAGGTGCATTATAGTATTATTTATATTGTAGTTCATAAGACTGCGTTCATCTATCTGCAAGATATAATCTGAACGTTGGGAATACCAATTAGGATTCCATGAGAAGCAAAAACTGCAATCTATCTGATGTGTATTGATTACGTCAATCAGAATTCTGCATGGTCAACAAACTGTTTGACATTTGCATTGGTTTTTTTCTGCCATTAACTTGTTTATTTTTGGTTTTAAAGCAATTTTCTATTCTAAAGCTCAGCTTATAAAAATTGTAGAAAAATATGAAGAACTTAATTTTATTCTTCTGTGAACAAGCAGCTAACAACAAAAAATTCTTCACTATAATTAATCATGCTCTAGAAGTCCACATGTGCCAATGAACACAATATACAACTAAAATGCGATTTGTGCGACACGTGTAATGTGTCTGTTGCTGATAAATGAACGTCTACCTTAATATGGAGGTGGTAGGATTATTGTAAGTAATAGATTAAAAAAATAACATACTGGAACATTAGGGTCACCACAAACACACATTAATCTTTCAAGTTCAAAATAATCAATATTTTTTTTCAATGCCAAATCTTCTAAAAATATTATATATTCTTGAAACGTAAGTCTATATTTCCTGAAATAAATTGAGATAGGTATAACTTGAAGTAAATAAAACTGACCTAGCTTTAGATGAGGTGTAGTATGTTTTAACCAGAGCCGTAATCATGAGGTGCTAGCTGAGGTCTTCGTGAGGACAGGCATTGACTAAAAAAAACGCATTCTCCGAATTTATGTATTATTATTTTTGCACCTCGGACCAAAAAATATTTTAGTACAACTCTGATTCTAACTTAATTAAATCACACTAAGATCATTTTTGGAGTCTCAAACCGCCCCCCCCCCCTAAAAAATGTGCCTTATTTTTTATTATTAAACCTCTTTCTAAAAATAACGTTTTATTATGTATCAAAATTTCTTTTTTATTTGAGTGTTTATTGGAATCATTTTCAGTACACCGCTGAATATATAATATCTTACATTGGTTTAAAGAAAGTTTCTCCAGTATCTGTAAGTGGCAATTTCAGTGTTTCAAATATTTTAGCATATTTCATCCATTTGTCACTCTGGGTCAATGTGATTGTTGTCCCATCAGAATTTACATCGCCCCACTTTGAAAATATAAAGAACTGTGTTTCTAATGATGGTAGTTCTAACTCTACCATTTTAATATAATTAAATAAATTTAATAAATATTAAAAAATATAAATAAAATTTAAAATTTTGAGATTCTTTTAAACTTCCCATAGATAATTGTTCCTGATTTAGAAATATTTTTGCATACGTATAATAATGTGGTTGAAATACAATGTATATTTTGACATATGCGTTTATTTCAATACTTTCTAGATCAATTCCTTTTTTAAACTTGTTAGCAGAGCTGTCAATACTTCTTAAAAGCCTGTACAAATAAATGTTATGACGATCAATCGACTAAATATTACCACGGATTTAAAAACCTAAAAAATGCAGCATTATTATTTTAATTCTACAATTGATTTATCTTCTAGTACAATTTATAATTACATATAGGAAAATTAAAGTACACTTGATGCATGGCCTCCACATCTTATCAAGGGACCCCATGTTGTGCTGAAATGTGCTCGATTTGTGCTGTGTGCTGCAAAAGAAAAAAATTGTATTCCAAAATTTCATTAGGTATGGTGTGAATATTATAATAATGTGTTTATTTCAAAATATTTTAAAATGAAGACTTTACTTCGAGAAAATAATGAATGTACGTGAATAACGATAGCTGTAATATTATGGTGTATGAGCAAAAAAAAAAAAAAATTTGTGGGTTGTAGTGAAATATATTATATATTATAATATAAAAACTGTAAACGTAAAAAATAAATATTATATCTACGCCTCCAACATATTATGTAAGTGCATCAATAATACATAGTATCATATATTAATCTACTAGTAAATTATTATAATATGATAGTATGGATAGTATATATGTATGTATGTTTAACAATAACGCCATGTAACAAGTACGTATACAATAATATTTATTTTATAAAAGGTAAGTTAGATTCATTAGTGCAATATTTTATACCTATGTAGATAAATAGGTAATAAAGTACTAACGAAAAGCATCTATGTAGATAAATACATGCTATAAATTCAGTCAGTTAACAAACATGCATATTATACCTGTGTAAATAAACAGGTATACTATAAAATTAAATCACATTATTAAAATACAAGTAGTTACAGATTTCTGCATTACCGGCATATTTACTAACGTAAAAAAGATTTAAAAAAACTTTGACACAATTAGACACGTAATCGTAAGTAAGGGGACACACAAATTCGACAAATAACATCAGATTTAAAATACATCAAAAATTCATCTTTGAAAAATTTATAAAAAACTGATATTAAAATTAATTTAAAAAGTACATTTTGACGCCATCTATCGGAAAAAGATTGAACTATTAGGAGCTTAGTCGGAATGATTGAGAATAAAAAATTGAAATTTGAAAAAAAATGTGTACATAACATATTTATATATGGTGGAGGCGCCGTCGTGTTACGTCATCAGATAATTTTTTTTTATCGAGTTAGGTATGCTATCGTATGTATAACAACATGGTGATTCTAAAAATGTTGATAAAAAGTTCCGCTCGAACCGCTATCACAGTTTTTTATCAATTTTTCGTCGTAAAATGGCTGTAACTTTTGAACCCTTTTATGAATTTTCCAACTGATAGAAAAAGTCGAATCAGCATATCCCTTTACATGCGATAACGTATCTAATTAGGTATTTGAAAATCTAAAAAAGTTTTTTTCAGTCAAAATCGAAGCAAGGGGTATATCTTAGATTTATTTTGAATAAAAATTTTTTTGTCGAGTTAGAGACGCTATCGTATGTATTAGGGCACCTTGATTCCAAATATGCCCATCAAAAGTTGCGCTCGGATCGATAACACGGTTTTTTATCAACTTTTGTCTTAATAAATTTTATCATATTTTGAACCAGTAAATTGATTTAAAAATTATTATCATTTCTGATATCAGAGCGTCATATTACATACGATGGTGTGTCAATTATTTTCAAATTCAATAAGGATGAGTTTTTCAGTACGGTAATTGATACACCCTTTATTAATTTGAAAGTATTATACATGACATCGTATGTAAAATGACACGCTGATATCATATATTACACCAGATTAAAATTCCTTCGTTTGTTAAAAATTTCAAGTAAATTTTTTAGACAAATGTTGATAAAAAACAGTTTTATCGATCCGAGCGAAACTTTTAATGTGCATTTTTGAAATCAGAGTGGTCTTATACATACGATAGCGTCTCTAACTCGACAAAAAAATTTATTTAGTCGGAATGGTATCTGAAAAATTAATTGAAATTTTAAAAGTACATGTAACAAAATCTAGCGTGAGAAGCTTAAACTATCAAAAAACTATCTGAATTATATTGTAAGTTCAAGCTATTTCTACCAGATGACGTCCATGAACCATTTAAATTTCAATATTTTTTTCAGATGTCATTCCGACTAAGTCAATTTTTTTTGTCGAGTTAGATACGCTATCGTATGTATAAGACTACTCTGATTTCAAAAATGCACATTAAAAGTTTCGCTCGGATCGATAAAACTGTTTTTATCAACATTTGTCTAAAAAATTTACTTGAAATTTTTAACAAACGAAGGAATTTTAATCTGGTGTAATATATGATATCAGCGTGTCATTTTACATACGATGTCATGTATAATACTTTCAAATTAATAAAAGGTGTATCAATTACCGTACTGAAAAACTCATCCTTATTGAATTTGAAAATAATTGACACACCATCGTATGTAATATGACGCTCTGATATCAGAAATGATAATAATTTTTAAATCAATTTACTGGTTTAAAATATGATGAAATTTATTAAGACAAAAGTTGATAAAAAACCGTGTTATCGATCCGAGCGCAACTTTTGATGGGCATATTTGGAATCAAGGTGCCCTAATACATACGATAGCGTCTCTAACTCGACAAAAAAATTTTTATTCAAAATAAATCTAAGATATACCCATTGCTTCGATTTTGACTGAAAATAACTTTTTTCGATTTTTAAATAATTAGATACGTTATCGCATGTAAAGGGATATGCTGATTCGACTTTTTTTATCAGTTGGAAAATTCATAAAAGGGTTAAAAAGTTACAGCCATTTTACGACGAAAAACTAATAAAAAACGGCAATAGGGGTCCGAGCAGAACTTTTTATCAACATTTTTAGAATCACCATGTTGTTATACATACGATAGCATACCTAACTCGATAAAAAAAAATTATCTGATGACGTAACACGACGGCGCCTCCACCATATATAAAAATGTACAGAATAAAATATTTTTTGATTTTTTAGTATTCCTTATTTAAAAATACCAAATATATATTATTTTTGTACATTTTTATACATGGTGAAGGCGGCGCCGTCATGTTACGTAATCGCTACAAATTTTTTTGTCGAGATAGGCACGCTATCGTACGTATAAAAATGTTGATAAAAAGTTCCGTTCTGTAACAATATTATATTATAGCCGCTTGGGTTATTATATCATGATTTGTAGAAATTATTTGTAAGATTAGGTAATCCTTTTTGTAGAGAGACCTCAGAAGATATCATTGAGTCAGTTGTTAGCACAGAGAAACACAATAATTTATAAAGTGACGAAATCTAAGAAACAGTGTAGCTACCTTAGCCCTGTAATGCAAGCTAAGGAGTAGTAAGGCTCTGTGGTAATGACCACCATTTCATATTTAAAATAGTGCAAGTTTTGTGTAATAGACATAGTGAAAGATTTTGTATTTGAAATAGTTTTTTCTGTATTCGAAATAGTGAAAGTTTTGTAAAGGCATATTGTAAAGTAGTTAAAATTAAATTTATTTAGCTAATATAACAGTGTTTACGTTTCCGAACACCTACAGGTCATTCTACCGAACCAATTAAAGGTTAAATAAAATTATTTAAAGCAATTGAACCCTAAAACGTTACAGTGCGGACTCCTATCACCGTTTTTTATCAATTTTTCGCTATCGTATATATTAGGGCACCCTGATTCCAAATATGCCCATAAAAAGTTGCACTCGGATCGATAACACAGTTTTTTTTATCAACTTTTGTCTTAAAAAATTTCAACAAATTTTGAACCAATGAATGTATTTAAAATCTGATATCATATATGTTATAAGCGAGTCTTCTTTCAAATTCAAAAAGAGTGTGTTTTTTGGCACGATAATTAATACATCTATTTTGAATTTGAAAGTAATAAACACCCCATCGTATGTAAGAAGACTCGCTGATAACATATATGATATCAGATTTAAATACATTCACTGGTTCATAATTTTAACATTTTTTTTAGACGAAAGTTGATAAAAAACGGTTTTATCGTTCCGAGTGCAACTTTTTATGGGCATATTTGGAATTAGGATGCTCTAATACATACGATAGCGTTTCTAACTTGCAAAAAAAAAATTATTTAGTCGGAATGGCATCTGAAAAATACATTGAAATTTAAAAATTACATGTAGTACCATCTAGCGGGACAAACTTGAACTACCAAAAACTTATTAGTTCAAGCTGTTTTTACTAGATGGCGCCACATGTAACTTTCAAATTTCAATATTATTTTCAGATGTCGTTCCGACTAAAACAATTTTTTTGTCAAAGTAGAGACGCTATCGTATGTATTAAGGAATGTATTTAAAATCTGGTGTAATGTATATTATCAGTGTGTCCCTCTTACATACGATGACGTGTATACTTTTAAAACTGAAAACCGAGTGAATTTAAAACATCTATTTATCTAGATAGATGCTCTTAATTAGTTCTTTGTTACCTGTTTATCTACACAGGTATAAAATATTGTACAATTGAAATTACTTACCTTTTATTTATAAATATTGATTACATACATACTTATTACATGGCGTCATTGTTGAGACATACATAGTATGTATTATTGATGCATCTATTGATTATTTATTGATAAAATACTTTTTATTGTATTATTATATATAATAAAAAAATAAAAATAAAACAGATCACCTTAGGATTCAAACACTGAACCCTTGGGTTGCGAGATGTATTCTAATTTTTTGTAAATTAAAAAATTCCAACCAAACAACACTTTATATCGAAAAATCACGAGACTCATAATATTTTAGCCATATTCAAAGGTTTCCAAAAAACATTTAATAAAATAAAATAGGTAGTTGTACTTAGTAATAATCAGGGCTTCGAACCGTTATTTTTTTCGTTTTGGTTTTCGTTCCGGTTCGAGTAAAAAAATATATTTCGGTTCGGTTCCGGTTTTCGTTCCGCAAAAAATAACGGTTTTTTCGGTTTAGCTCCGAGTGATTAATTAAAAAAAAAAATTACTTGTATTGCTTAAAAAAATATGTTCTACCATAATTTAGAATATTTTATGGTACTTGTATGATAGTCCGAACGACAATTGAAGTGGGAAATAAGATCATGTTAATGCGCGTATTTTAACATGTACTGAATCGTAAAAACTGATATTTTTATTTCAGTTCTGTTCCGGTTTTCGGTTTTAAGTTCAGTTCCGGTTCGAAGCCCTGGTATTAATTACTAAGAAATCCTATTTTTGACAATCAAACTAACAATTTTTATAATCCTCAATTATGTTACATTAAAAAATTTATTATCTGAATTTTAATTAAAATAATATTATATTAATTAAATACATAAATACTGAAAAACAAATTTATTTATAAACATTATTTATATACATATATATTTTCAGTTGTTTAAATATGTTTTCTACATTAATCAATAACAAATCTTAACAATATTATAAACCGTTGCATGTTTTCCATAAAAACACATTGTATCGCATATATTAAATAATAATTATATTATAATCGCAGTATTTTTAATAAATTTTACGATTTTAAAACTATCATGAAATGTAGATATATTTATTATTTAATATATAATTTATTATATTATATACACTAAATAATAGTTCATAATTTAAATTTTACAGTATTCATAATTTGTTGAAGTCTTGATCATTTTATTCAAAAGTTAAGATCAAATCACAGAAAAAAGGTAATATTTCAGTAATATACATTAATTTTTATGTGTTTATTTGAATTTGTATATTATATAACCATATAACTGTTAAGTAAGAAAAAATACAGTAAAACCTTGATTTAACAGATCTCAATTTAATTGATTTCAGATTTAACGGATAAAATTATATTATGTACTGTTAGCAAACAAGTGCTTTATTTTTATGTATTTGTTAATACTTGATACGTGAACACTGTATATAAATACATTTAAAGTTGTTTTTATTAATGTAAAAATAACTTGTATTTTTTTTATTAATAATATTAAATTTGTTATTTAACAAATTTTTGGTTTGGTATCGATGCTATTTTATGGACATATAGATTTAACGGACACTCCCTCCTCCAATTAATAAGCTAAATCAAGAATTTACTGTACCAGTATGAGCCAAATATATTGAATGTACATGTATTTATATATTATGATATATCATTGTATTGGTTCTAAATAATTAATTTGATTGTTTGTTTAAAGCCTTGGCATTTAACAGAAACGGTCTCCATCACTGCTTCAATCTTGCAAATCTATTATATCGTCGGGTTACTGCAAAAACCAGATAACTCCTATTTACATTTTTTTAGTTAAGTACATTTCTACACTACCTACGTCTACTGTAAAAACATGATAAATCTCTTACAGATATAAAGGGTCAGTACGCATGTGCAAAAATAAGGTAAGTCCACTTTGACCAAAATTTAACCAATTAGGACCAGATATCTTAGAAACTATAAAATGTGACTTATCTGGTTTTTGCAGTAACCTGACGATATGTGATTCAATACAAGTGGCATGTTAGTTGTATCGAAACGGCGTTGCGTTTTGACACAGCTAACATGTAATAGATTTTGAAGATCGAAGCGGTGATGGAGACCGTTTCTGTAAAGTGCCAAGGCTTAGTTGGTGCATAATACATAATGTCAATTGTAAATAATAATTTTACTTTTGAATTTTTTTTTATATTACAATATTATCAGAGAACCAATATTGCACATTTATTTAAGTTTATACAGTAATTTGCTATAATTTGTCAGTTTTTTTCTTCATTACTAATCATTGTTTCAATTGTCATGAAAATATAATTTACTGTAAATTCCATACTTCTTTGATTCTAATATATATAAATATAACTATAAACATCTCTAAAAACAGGGTATATATACTAAAAACGCTTGGGAAAAAATTGTGTCTGAATCGAAAAAATACAGTAATAATGAGTGAGGGATTACTGCATAGTGTCTTCATACTAACATTGAGCTAAAAGATCAGTTAAACAGGTAAAATGTTAGTAATTTTTCAGGACAAAAAATGGTTTCTCAAAAAAACAATTGAATGTCGAATTTCACAGATATTTTGATAAGTATATTTTTTCAAGAAATTGAACAACTGTTAAAATATTTATTTTTATTTTTGCTCTTCAACAAGCTAAAAGGCTAATCATTTCTTTCAAGCCCCAGCTTTTACCTTAGAAGTTCTACGAAATTATCTAACTTACCAGAATGATTGTTACAGTACTAAATAATATTCACAATGTAATGAAATACGCTGTGAAACTATGATGTTTTTTTATATCTTGTTCTCGGGTGTGGCTACAAGTAGCCTGTGACAATGGAAGCACTCTACAAGGAAAACTACCCATGTTTGAGTTGTAGCAACAATAAAATTTGATAAGCATGACTAGAAAAACAAATTGACAAAGTTTGACCAAGATCCACTAAACCCCATTTTCCATAAAAACAGCGTGAGCTTTTTGTTTCAATTTTATTTAATTTTTAAAGAAAATTTTTAATATTTTCTAATAACCTAATAATGCTATTTAAAAAGTTTTTATCAAAATATCTTTAGTTGTTTTTTTAGCAACACCATTATTCGTCCCGGAGAAAATACTTTACTCATTTGACCAATCCTAGCTCCAACAATAAGAAAGTTAGCAATGATTACTTGGTTGCCGGGACAATCCTGTATACTGAAAATTTTAATCATTTACATTATCATTAAAAATAATTGATTTTTTAAATTATATATTAGAAATACAAAAAATATATTGACAACGATAAGAAGTTTAATTTTAAATTTTTAGTTAATATCAATTTCTTGTGTCGGAAAAAATTTTTTGTATGAAATTTATTTAACAATGGCATCAATTGAACACACATTTATTTAATTTTGGCCATATGAAGTAGCACATATTTCTCACTGCATTAATTATGTTTTAATTTGAATTTTTGGGAAGCCGCACTGGTAAAACTGATTTCTAATGAAAGATCAATTTTTTAATAATAAATCAAATATCATAATATTGTGGGATGAACGTATTAAGTATAAAAATTGTATCCCCAATAAAAAAATTAATATATTTATTTGGTATATTATTTATCACTAATAATTTTTTTTATAAATATGTCAAAAAAATACAAACACCTTTTTAATGTACATACATATATAATTTTTTTACAGTCATAAAAATATATATTTTTTAAAGCGTAATATTAAAATTTATTAATTGTGTATAAACAGATAAACTGATTTAAAAAAATTCAAATAATTAATAATAAATACAGATTTGTTTGACAAACATATCTATTCTTTTTTAATGATAATGATTGTAAATTACGTACACATATTTCATAACCCTTTCGATACACAAGTCTTCAATAAGAGACATGATTATATATATTTATGGTTATTTACGTATTTAAAGTATTTTTAAAGTTGTTCATAAATGACTTCATTAGATATTGTTTAGGTCATAATTTTTATGTTATTTCATCCCATGCAATTATATACATGTAGTGTGAAACAGAGAATTCTGATTAGCTAAAAACATTAGATACACAATTTACTTTATAAGTATATATAGTATTCAGAACATATTACCTATTTCTTTTCAACTGAACTGTATTATTATAGTTATTGCTTCAATTGTATTATACGGTTAAAACTATTATCATAATCATGATTTTGTTCATGTCAAAATATCTCTGTACTGAAAGAGTTAAAGAACTTATGTAGTATAAAATAAAAATTGTTAGAGCTAATAGCGCACTGGTGTCCACAGTCCTGTGTGCTCGTCACGGCGGTAGTAATGTGGTCGATTATCACGGAAAACTGTCACAGCGGGAAACGGATTGTCTTGAATGTACTTTAACGCAGCCCGTATCTATAAATATATAATTATAATAATAAATATCACTAATAGTCTATGGCAGTTTATATCGATGCTTGTTACGAATACTAGTATATATTATTTTTCTTATTTAAGATAACTCATTGCTAAATTAGTACAACTGAATTATAATCATGAAAATTATCACATTATACTTATTCCCATGAAAAAATGCATGTTATAAATTTTGATGTGAAAAGTAGAACATTGAAGTTTCAAATGTTAGTTTTCGTAGGAAGTTTGAACAAGGTAGCTTTCATAAGAAAATTGAAACATGTAAGTACTAGTACTCGTAGATTAGTAGATATATATATGTAATTTTTTCTATTTTTTATAATAGATAATTTAAAAGTTATGTTATATTAAATAACTGGTTATAATAGTTTGTGAAACCAATCATAAATATTATAGAAATATTGATTTTTTTTATTTACCTGCATTACAAAATGAGGTGGTTCAACATTTGGACTGGTACTGAGATGCTTAAGTATTACATCATCACTTTGTTCTAGCCATAAGTCAACACCACGCAACGGATCATAGTTGAATGGACCAATTCTTAACATACCTAAACTGCAGTCATATACATCTAACACCTACAAAATTAATTACAGTCATTATTTTATATACAAACTATATTATTTAAATATTTAACATACCTGTTGTCCTCCAGTGTACAATCTGACCGATCGTAACGGAATGTCTGGACCTTTATCAGGGAAAGTGGCGGGGAATATGTCTCCGGTTTTAACATTTACTCCAATTCCATAGAGCAACGGCCATGGAATCCCATCTCTAACAACTGTATTTACATCTCCCACACAAGCTAATGTTAAATCAATTTCTACTGGCTGTCTATGAAATGAGTCTGAAAAGGATTAAGATTAGCAGCTAATATGATAAACTAAGAAAAAGCAGTGTTAAAATAGACAATTAGAAATTTTTAATAAAAAAGTTACTGTAGACAAGTCCAGAAATACTGCTACCCTTACTAACTCTTTATTTTGTTTATTTTTTGCATAAAAAGTACACTTTTTGTTCAATTGTTTTGATCATTGTTACATATTATTTTAAAAATCATTTAGATAACATTTAAAAACAGCAAGCAATGTAGTAACAATTATTTTTATTAATTGGTGTAACGCTGTAACGTCCCATACATTTCTCAAAAATCATTAAAAATAAATAAACATACAATCTAGTTTCATTTTTCTGTTTACACCTGTCTAAATTAATATTCACGGTATACAAAAAAAAAACACATAGTGTAGTAAGAGATTTTGCAGATTTACCTGACTTTAATAACCTATGTATGCTAAACTTGTAACGCCCGTTACAGGTACTTGCATTTTACAAATCAAATAATAAGTGTGCAGAATTCTCCTTTTAACATAGTAAAGTTAATAAAAATAAGTCCCTTTTTAGGTAATCTATAAACTTATAATGTCCTTTTCAATGGACTCACCCTATAGCTTTAAAAAATGGGCAATCCCTTTTCCAAAAAAATCTCCTTTTAACATAGTAAAGTTAATAAAAATTAGTCCCTTTTTAGGTAATTTATAAACTTATAATGCCAGTTTCAATGGACTCACCCTATAGCTTTAACAAATGTGCAATCCCATTTCCAAAAAAATATGATATCATGTACAAATGTTATGTAATTTTAAAAGAAATAAATAAAAATAAGGACATACTCATAATGTTAAAGAACAGTTGGTCGGAGTATCTGGTGGTATCGCTGAATCCACCGACTAGTTGGACCTCAATGCGACCTTCCGGACACCCGAGGGCTAGTTCCTGGACTCGGTGCACCATTGTGGCGATGGCCTCGTCTGTGCCACATCCGTCTAAATGTGCCAAGGCTACAGCTCCACTGCCTGAAAAACAAAGAATTAAGTAATATTTACTTTAATTTAATATTGGGTAACGTAATTAAATAACTATTTTTCTGTTATCCGTATACCAATAATGAATCTTTAAAAAAAATTGCATTTATCTGTGCTTTGCTTTACTTATAGTAAACTGTGTCATAAATCTATAAATGATAAAAATGATTTTCTTCTGTAGGTTTTCGTGGCCGTTGTCCATAACAACCCAAAAAGTTAGCTCTTATGATAAAAATAAATAATGACAGCTAGGAACTTAACTTGAATATAAGCAAGTATTTATTTCCTCCCTGATGTAAATTTGCTAATATTCTATTTAATTATAAGTAATGCAGAAGTTGCATTCTCTGGAAATTTTATAGAATTTCTGAAAAATATTTTTTTTTATGATTTTTTTCTAAACATTTTCATCCTCCTATGAGCTGGAACTATTATTTTACTATTCATATGACATAATAGTCCAATCAAATTAAAAATTTCCTATAGTAGCTCACATCGTTTTCGATGATTTGAACATAAGCGGTGGTCAAGTTTTTTTGTTTTTATTTTTTTTTGTGTATTTCCCGGGGGCCCACAACCTTGAAAATTTAATATTTTAGTAAGGACATCATTAGCCATCGATCGGCACTAAAATTATTCAGCCGAATATTTATTCCATTTGAATATCTAATTTGATTGAACTATAAAAATCATTGAAGTATTCAAAAACTTCAGTTATATAGTTTTTAACATGAATGTAATTACAATGCTTAGACCGGTCATCTTTTATGTTACATACTATATAAGTTATTTTTTGCTCTTAATAAAAAAGAAGTGTTAATAGGTTACAATAGCTCATTTTTCAATCGGAGTACACATTTTCTAGATCAGATTTTTCATACCCATTCTATTTTATCCATAAGGACGATAAGGACAATAAAAAAAATTAAATGATTAATAGATAATGAGTATGTGGAAAAAAATCAGTACACCACTGATCACGGATTTCTATTTGAAGTGTTGTACAAATGCATTTACGTCCAATTAAACCTATGTTTGTATTGAAAATAAAAATACAACACAACAGTTTCTGCATGTCCAATTAAAGTATAAGCAGATAAGCAAGAAAAGGTAAGTCATGTAAATGTACACATACAGAAAACAGTGGCGGTTTTCGTTATTTTAATTTTAGATCTTCAGGAGTTCCGACAGAATCAATGGTAATAAAAATGGGCGGCGTATAACAGTAACAAAGTTACGACAAAATGTGTACTGACACAATAAATAAAAATAATGATGAAAAAAAAACTAATCTAGTTTATTTTTGCCCAAGTCACCTGAATAGGTGATTTCATGAAACGAAAATTCGTTATTCGACATAACATACATATACGTATTAACTGCAGCAAATGGATTTCGAATCCAATCGTAAATTTCTTTATTTATGCCCGGTATTATAAAGAATTTGCTTGAGTGCAAATTCAAATTAGTTCCCAGCTAACGCTATTTGCTAGGTATTATATATAAATGACAACCACTCACAGATGTAGCCAATGACCAATGAAATCAAACATATAATGACTTCACTGACTTAAAATAAGTGCTGCCAAGTATACCTTATAAATTGCATAGCATTTACAATATTATACATTTATTACCACTGCTTTAAAATATCGAGCAATTTCACAACAATTTGACTCTCAGTACATAGATAGCGTTAACTGGAAACAAATTCTTAATAACACCGGGCATTAGAGAAGGAAAGTAATAATAATAATAAATTTTATTTGTTATG
Organism: Sialis fuliginosa; assembly: GCA_961205875.1. Classification (NCBI taxonomy): domain Eukaryota; kingdom Metazoa; phylum Arthropoda; class Insecta; order Megaloptera; family Sialidae; genus Sialis; species Sialis fuliginosa. The sequence goes on from OY540817.1 coordinate 12,039,976, forward strand.
TTCGACCATTGGTTAGGTATACAAAACGTCAATATGTGGTATACAATACATATAAATAAATAAAAAATATATACATATATATATATAATTTTTTTTTTTTTTTTACTGCAATATAAAATAATTAAGCTAATAGCACTCAGCAATGCTGTATGGTTCCTTCATTATGAAGTACTGCTTTAAATGTATTTTGTATGTTTTTGAGATTTTTAATATGTCAGGAAGAGTGTTTATAAGTTTGTTATATATATAGTCTGGAGATCTTTCATAAAAGGTAGTTTTATGGTATATCTCTTGGATTCTGCCTCTAAAGTCATAATTTGCATTTTTCCTTTCTTCTTTTTTGCTTTTGATATTTTTTAATAATTCTGTTGCATATATACCATAAATAGTTAATAAATTGTTAGTTTTAAAAATACCTCTAAGTGATTTTTTTGGATCATAATTAAAAATTAGTCTTAAAATTTTTTTCTGTATAACAAACACTCTTCCAGCCTCTGAAGTACTTCCCCACAGAAGGATACCATACCTCATTGCAGAGTACACATGTGCGTAATAGTAAGCCATCAACTGGTGCTCGCCCAGATATTGTTTCAATATTCTTATCTGACAACAACACCTGCATAATTTTTTACATAATTCGTCAACGTGTGCTGTGAATTTCAATGTGTCATCCATATATATTCCTAAAAATTTGGCCACTAACGCGGGTTTGAAAATATTATCGTCTAATTATTTATTGTTCTGTGAAACGACTGAAATAAGATTAAACACTGCTCCTCAAATGAATTGTAACTGGTAGGAATGAAAATCAGGCGCGGTAAAGAACACCGGTTAAGAACCACTGTCTTAGAGTCAATCTAGACTATCGAGCCGGTCTCGCTCCAATCAAATATAAACAAATAATAAATAATGAAATGAATGATATGTTTCATTCACCTCCTTTTATAATAAAAACGTACGACAATTTTTGATGTTCACAGGGCCGTAACTACCACCGGGGCAGCCGGGGCAGTGCCCCGGGGCCCCCGAACAAGGAATGTATTTTTTTTACGAAATCGGATTAAAAAAAGTTTTGAGTTAAACTCATTTTAAATCAACACGGACAATTTTTTTCAAAAATAAAAACCCAAAAAAAATATTTTCAATACATTTATAGAATTATCTTCAGCGCCATCGCATAGTACATAAAAATCTACAAAAAAAGAATGTCCCTCTACCATTTGTTGCCCACAAGATATGATTCTTATTTTTTATTTTTTAATGTGTTTCTTAGCAGTTTTGATTTAGAACTTGTCACAATTACTTATTCTCCAAATTTTATTAAAATCGCTTTACTATTGGTCGTTTAGGTTCGTAATCAAATTATGAGATTTTTTAAAATTTAGTTTTATGGGGAAATTCATAACAAAGTTTAAAATGATTTTTTTGTTTATGCAATCCGGCCAATAGAATTGCAGATATTTAAAAAAAACGTACACGAAAAACTGTAAAAATGGTCGTTTTTTCAACAAGGTACAAAAAATGTCGCTAATATGACTCCACTATAAATCGAATTTTATGCAGCTCGATATGAGAAATTATTGTTTGTTTTTTTCAAAAAAATTATTTACTGGTTTAATTGTCATTGTTTACAAAAAATATTAATAATTAAAATTTGAAAGCATTTATATTTTTATTAAAAAAACTTATTTTTTTCGAAAATAGTCACATACTTTAAAATTGTTCAAAAAAATTTTTGTAAGGGGGGCCCCTCGATCACTTGCTGCCCCGGGGCCCCCGAGCCTCTAGTTACGGCCCTGGATGTTCATGTATTAAACTGAAATGGTACTATGTACGTTACGTAACATTAGGTAGGGGGGGGTCAAATTATTACGTGGGGGAAGGGAGACCTAAATTCTAGTTGGCCTTTGAACGACCATATTATTATATGTATAACACAAATGATCAGGATAGGTAAATAAATATAATTAGCTACACTGGATTGTTAGTTCTCAGTCCGCCTCTGCAGTGATTTGGATTCATCCAAAGTCCACATTTACTGATATTGCGCTTGGTACCGATACAGTACGTAAATAACGTTATCTTACACCCGTTTATGTGTCACCACAAGATTTTATTGTTTTTAATTGATGATACTATGTGAGTTAATATTTATTTCATGTATAATATTCCTGCCGAATCGAACGGTATATTTGATGAAACTGGCTTTCTTGGTTCTATGACTAGTTAATTTACACCGTTATAAATTTTTATAGGATGCGGAAATCAACTTTTCTTTAGGTTTTGAAGGTAGTACAATCAAAATTTGCTTTTATCACAGACACGATTTTTCGACGGTATTACAATACTTTCATTTTTTTAAAACATGGAAGTAATAGTCGTGTTCTATTTTGATAAGTGTAAAAGCGATTTTTAACTACTACTTAAAATAGGTGAAAAAATTTACAGGTGTTATGTAGGGTTTTAATTTTGTTTTAGCAGCTTACCTGAATGCCTTACAACGACAATGATGCATGTTGTGACGTCATCAGAACCCATAATGCTTACGTGTTCTGAAACAAAATAGTAATTCATTCAGTCAGATTTTTTACTCGCGAATTGCGATTGATAAAGTGCATTATTTATTTAGAATAGTGATTCCTCGCAGTGTGTTAAACACAGACGGTCGGGAAAATCCCGTAATAGCTTAGTAGGTAAGTTTATTTATTTGTTCACGCATTTAACTACTCATTTTTTTCTACTGTTAAAATATTTAATTTAATTTTTATTATCAAGATAATTATCAAAGAATATTTATCAACATAATTACCATTTTGCACCCGTAAAATAGTTTTAAAATTAAAAAAATTGGCAAGATTCGAATACGGTTTAGTGGTTTTAAAAAATAGGAGGTACAAATCTACAGTACACAAGAATGAGAGGGTTCACAGATCAATACACACAGTTACGGACTAAGGGGGTGGGGCGGTGAGCCGCGGGCCGCAAGTGCTAGGGGGGTGAGAGAGTAGGCTGGCATGGTAAGGTTAAAATTTGTCAGAGTTTGAAAAGTTAAAAATTTAGGTGAATATCTTTTTGCTCTTCAAATAATTTCAGTGCAGAGTTGCTTGAGGAGCAAAAAAGGTCTTCAGGTATTACATGGACAAATTATTTTTATTAACTTTAATATAAAAATTTGATTTATTTTTCTTATTCCACAAAAAATTATAATGTTGCCACCAAGTGGGAAGAGGGAACTAACATTCCACCGCAAAATTTCTTAGTCCACCACTGGACGTTATTAAGAATTGAGATAATGTGTAATTCTGTTGTTATACACAGTGCCCCACGGGAAGGTATTAAAACGAATCTGTTGTCATTTACAAATGGATGCAGTTATTGAAAAAGTAAAAATTGCGTTGAAATAAGGAGAGTCTGCAATTTTATTCGGGCTATTGTAGAAGCAAGAACGTGCGCGTCAAAATGAATAATCTTATTTTTACTCTTGAAAAGTGATTCTTTTTGAGAGGAAAAGTGTATGGCAGTTCTTATAGAGGGTTTCATATTAAATACGGAAAACATAAACTAAAAAGGTTAGGTATAACTCATTATTTATTTAAACTTATATGTTATGTCAGTATGTCACTCCATTTTTGTGTAATAAATCTACATTAGAATAATTTTTTGTGTTATTTTTAACACAATTATCGAAAAATTTAGCATATTTTTCATCAATAAAATAAATTGACGCACAAACATTTTTATTAAATTTTATTTATATCCATTAAATACTGCATACTTTCTTATTTTCAACAGCATCCGTTTGAAAATGATAGCTGATTAGTTTCAATACCTTCCTGTGGGACACCCGGTATATTAACATATACTTAATTAACAACTAAATAATAAAATTACATTTAACTTTTAAATGGCTTATTTTTTTATCAAAATAATTGTGATCAAAAAATATTTTTGCTCATTGAAACTATAATCAACACCTTCTCGTAAAAAAGTAAACATATTAATATACTAACTGTCATACGGCATCGTAGCCGCTAGTTCTCGTTGCATGACGTAGAGTAGACCGTGCGGGCCGACCACCTTGTTGGGTATTGTAAGAAGCGTGCGCGCCGCTGCCTCACGATACACCGGGTGAGTCTCATACAGCGCTCGAGGGTCACCGGGACTCTCCTCCTGCAGGACCCCGTTCAGCACCAGCACCATTGCGCTACACACTCATTCACGTGTCCCTTGAAAATGCTACCTCTGAAACGAAACAATATCGTTATAAATTATGTCTCTGAAATTAAATTAAATAATGTAATTATTTTACTGAAAAATTGTCAATGTTTGGGATTTTTTTTCACAGATATTACAAATTATTTTAGAATTGGACAGAGGTTATTATATTAAGTATATGGGCAAATCCACAGAACGTGGCTGCATTAGCTTTAAATTAAAATACTCAAATGCTTCTTCAAAATGGAACATTGAACGCACACTCTTCTATGTCGTTTCAAAATCTTCGTAACAAAGAGAAGAATAATTGGTCTCAATTTCAGGAGTGTGTTCCAAAAGTTACAGCAAATAAACCAAATAAAAAACGCTGAAATTGCCGTTCGCTGGATAAAACAATCGCGCATATGAAATGTAAGAGGTGTGCGCCTTTGAAACTCCGGGAAAAGGTTCATTGTACCAAAAAACATGTCCAGTAAAAATTTCAGATTCATTGGTTTGAATCTGAGAAAATTGCGGTGGTATGAATTTTTCTTTTTTTAAAAGTTCCATTCTGAAAACGTGAAAATAACCGATTTTTCAATGCAAATTGTGCTGCAGTTTTTATATGAATCAAGCAATCGACTTGTAACTCCATGTTTACATCCACAATAAAGTATACTTTGAGTTCGTGTACTTATGGGTGGGTAATATACATTCCCACACGCGCACTATTGCCGTTCTCCCAAAGCGGCCACGTTCTGTGGATTTGCTTATATATTCAACTTATTTAATACCATTTTTTATTAAAAAATATTACAAAATTTACAAAGTTATGAGCCTCGATGTGACGACCAAACAAATTTTTTTTCTTCATTGTCCCATCGAAATTTCGGAATGGTTTATCGGAAAAAAATGAATTTAGCTATGGTTGTGCGTAGTCGTTTTATGTTTATTGAATTTTTTGACAAAATGGCGACGATTTGAAATACTCTTTTTATTTTAACACCTTTTTTTTAATTCAAGCTATCTTAAAAAACAGTAAATATCAAAATTTCCAAAATCGGCTATGCACAGACTAAGCCATTGAAATTACGAAAATTTAGAAAACATTTTTTTTTAAATCGGTTTATTAGTCTGCGAGAAATTGCTGGGACAAGGTAGAAAAAAGTCGTTTCGAGAAAAATCTGTACACAGTTTTCTGAGAATCTAAATCGGCCACGCTACCTGCTCTCACTAAATTGACTAAGGCACCTGCGGCAAATGAGGCCCAGGGTGTAATAAGGCCCATATGAAAAAAAACACATTTGCAATAGTTGGATCGGTCTGAATTTTTATATACACATAAAAGGTACTTATCCAAAGCTAACTACACACCGACTAGTCTCTTGCCGCGCTAGCTTTTCGGTACCTCTGAGTTTGTTGCGAGAGATGGTGACGAATGCTCAATTTTATTTAAAAAACCAACAAATAATCTAAATTTTTGTTAAAATTTTTTATGTATTATATGTTTCTTATTTGTTCAGGCAATAATTCGATCCTTAAAATTTATGGTAAAAAGTTGATTTCTATTGTTTTTAAGTTTTTACTTTATAAAAAATATATATATACCGTAGTACTTTACGGATAATAAGGCCCAGCAAATTTAAGATTAGACTTTTTATTATTTATTACAATTTATGATCACATATTTTGTTCTATTTTTATTTACTAATAGTTCTATAAAAAAAATCATCTACAACGAAGAAATAACGTGGTCTGGCGAGAGTTTAACAACTGCTATGGATGCAGTATCGGCACGTTATGGATAAAAAATAAATGTTAAAATAAAATTATTAACTGTTTATTTATTATTTATTAAAAATGAAAAAATCATTTAAGAAAAGTTGGTTTTCATACTTCTTTATAAATAAACCAAAGTTTACCATTAACATAACCTTTGTAATATAAATAATTTATTACCAGAAATATATCATTTTTAATTAAGATGGGCCTTATTTGCCTCCATGACCCAGGCAATTTTTGGAAAAAAAAATTTTTTTTTCTATCACAGTAGCTTTCCCCCATAAATTTGTATTTGCTACATTATAATACACTACACAAAATATGCATCCTCTAAATTTGGTATACCAGCCACCAAAGTGTAGGCGTTCAACCCGGTAATACCGTAGTAACCCACTTTCAAAAATAACGTACTCGTAGGTCATAGGTAATAATAAACGTTTTTTTAAGTGGCATAAATAAAGATTTTGTTTATAATCTATTCTTTTCAAAACCTGCCAAATGTCATCAATAAATAAAGATTCACAAGTAAATATCAAAATACTGCTATTTTTAAAACACACAATGCAAAGAATAAATCATTGAATTGTATACTAACTTATAATCTGTCTATATCACATTACAACAACGAAACGTCTTACGGAAGCTATTTCTCAAATCTTCTAATCATAATTTAGATAAGAGATTGATCTCAAAGTTCCTTTATAACTGTCCAAGTTATTTTACACATTAATTTTGTAATTCTATATAACATAATTCAATACAAATACAACTATCATTTTTTTAAATGATTTATATTTTATATTATATTATGCCCGCGGCTTCGCTTACGTGAACTAGTGGTACTTACAAACAAAGATTATTTCATATATTAAAAACAAACAAAAATTATAACTGTTTCATTTAATAGGGTAGGTAGCAAAATAATCACTTTAGGGATTATTTTGACAAATTTATAACTGGAAAACTATAAGACCCAGGTTCAAACTTTGTATGGTGAATTTGTAGGTAAAATTATGACACACCAAAATAATGATAAAAAAATACCACATATTAAATGTACTTTTGGAGAAAAATGTCATTTTCATAAAAATTTTCAAACAAATAAATATATTTTTTGACTTTGATGAGCAATAACTCTGAACTGGAAACACGGCTAGCAATAACTCTAATACTGAAAAATACGTTAGTTAATTACCTATGAAACTGACTCGTTGTGGTTGCTCTAGTTACATTACTTTGGAAGTTATAAGATAATCTCTGTTTGTAAATACTACTCTGAATGAATTTTTTCAACACCCTGTAGCTCAGAGGGTATTGAAGATAGACCCTTATTTTCATTATAATTTTTTACTTACAACGACCCAGCGAAATCAGCTCCTAAAATATCTGTATCCCAAACCGGACCAGCCTGTATATATACGGCTTCTAAATAGCGGCATATAAGGAGACAATAATTTATAAATAAATTCTTATTTATTTTAGTTTATACTAGTTTCCTAAACCTATATACCTATATACATATATATAAAACATTTTTGGAAATACACCTAATAATAATTTGGATTAGCATGGTCTATAACAATAAAACAATTTTTTTACACGAACTGATTTGATTTTTTTGGTTCATTTTTTAAATTAGTGTAAAATTTATACAATTTATTATTTTCGTGCAGTGAAATTCTTTTGTTAAAGTTTCCTTTTAAATTAAATAAATAAATAGATATTTTTTACACGATGATAGGCTGTACATATCTACCGTACAAAAACAGAATTGGGTATACTGATTTTGGATTTCTAGTGTTTCTAGTACGTTTTTCATGCTAGTCCTGAATCAGCCTATATATTAAATATGTATCTAAATAAATAAATAATTACGATATACCATACCCTATCAAAAAGAATTAATTAAAAAATATAAAATAGCTAATTATATTCATAAACTTAAATTAAAAATATATTTTTTTTTACATAAAATAATTATTCAAATTAGGTGCATTGAAAAAATTATAACAATAGTATACCGTAATTATAAACGTATAAAAGTATGTATGTATGAATAAAAAATATATTTTACCTTATGTTTCTATAATGAATCGGATTCACTTTTTACAATAATTTTCCTATTTTATGTAAATTTACTTGTATGACTTTTAAATGAACTCATCGCCAGTCACTTGTTTACTGAATGATAGGCAACTCTTTCAAAGACAGAAAAATATTGGCATTGATAAGAAAATATATAATTGATGTTTCAGTTCAGGGTATCCAAAGTTTAAGATATAATTACTACAAACAAAATTAATATTCGCTTAATATTATATTACTCCAGTAACTTAAGGGTTTCACTACGGAAAAAAACTCCAAAGAGTTTTTTTTATAAATAAGGTTTTCAAAGTCCCCATCGATTCGTTGTACAGGTAAGTATACTTTTTTTACAGCTTATTAAATATGCTGATAATTACTTTTAAGTAAATATCTTCGTATCTATATATATTTTATTTATTTTTATTGATCGTAGTCTATTTTATCTGATAATAAATTATAATTCCGTCCCCAGGCAACTTTTGCTGTCTAATCATAGCTATAAAAAATATTAAAAGTTCCCTAGTAACAGAAATATAATCATCATTATAAGGTAGGTTACGGTTGACAAAAAAAAAAATTATCTCAAAAATTGAAGATAAATATCTCCAATTTTAAAATTGCTTCATTTAAATTATATTTGGTTAGAACAGATGTAAAAATATTATTCTTTGAACTGTTTTCTCTATAATTCAATAACTTTCCCAATTAAAAATTATGCTTCCGTCATAGATAAGAAGAAATAAATATGAAATCGTTATCGCTATAACTTTATATAAATATATTAAGAAACCTATTTATCCCATCATTATTGTTTGTAAGAAAACCCAATTAATAAATGTATAATCTTATATTTAAATTATCTTGCTAAAAATAGTATTTCTAAAATACTTAAAAATTAAAATATTTTCTAATTCTACCCTGGATCCATACCACACATGGTTTTATTTTAAAAATAAAATAAAAAATAAGATTTATGTATTTGTAAGTAAGCAGAGAGTGTTCAGAAACGAACTAGATATCTTATCTATGGATAAACGTAAAGAAGCAGTATTGGAGAGATAATTTTTTCAGTAGCCAATAATAATGTTGATTTGATAATGTAAGATATACATACATATGTACACGGCTACATATGTTTATGTTATACTATCTTTATTAGTTATTATATATATTTTTAGATTAAAAAATAACAAAATGGCCATAAAATTAATTTATTGTAACATAAAAATAAATAAAGTTCTAAATTTATAAAAATATGCTTAAATGTATTAAGTGAATATAATATAATTATCAGATGCGGATTTAGGTTTATAATTTGGGGAGGGGGTTATGGTCTGAGAAATTATTATTTTCTATTTAATTTGCTTTATTTTTGAGGTTTGGGGGGATTATGTCCCACATGACCCCCCCCCTGGATCCGCGGTTGATGAATATAAGGTACTGGCGCCCGTTTTGGTTGCTTTCAGAGTAAGGTGTACTATTTTTTGAGATTTATGGGCTTTTTTGTAATTCTAATGAACTCATGTTACTAATAAAACATGTACCTATTTATTAAATCAATTTAATAACCGAAGTTAGCAATTATAGTTCTTTTTTTTTAAATTATAGCCTTTTATTTTGTTTCTGTTTTTTCTCCAGTAATGGGCATCCAGTGATGGACACTTGCTAATGATTACAAAATGATAAGTACTACGACATAAAAGTTATAAAATAAAGAATCGTAAAATTGTAAACAATGTAAAGCACTAATAATTAGTTTATATACCCATCATTTTGACACCCATTGGCCGATTGTCATCAAATTAAGCTGTTTTACAGTTAAGTGTCTATAGATTATGATTCATTGATGGCAGTAATCAAATATCTACACATATTTTTAATTTAGTACATTTAATTAAATAAGTGTCCAACACTGGGGTATGATCCAAGACTGGTGCCAGTACCCCAAAGCCCTAGCTATTCAAAAAAATTCTCCCTCTCATCAAATATAAAATTGTATATTATAACTAGTGTCCGATATATTTATAAGATGAAGGAATTTTTTCGCCTTTTATTTAAAAAAAATCCCCAATTGTTTTCAAATAAAAAAAATTGCAATGTGTAATTTAATGACTTCCTTTACTTTTCACTTCTCATAATTTTCAATTGAATGGCTATTTTTAACAGACAAATATATTATATAGTTATACCTTTGGCTTCGATTAAACCTTTGACCGAAGCCTAAGCCGAGTGTTTATCGGACACTAATTATAACATTAAAATATATGTATTGAAATATTTAAATTTAATATACAACTCCCCATGAAAAAGTGTTCCACCGTCCACGTCCGTTGCATTAATTATAATTAAAATAATGAAAAAAAATACATTTTGGTTAATATAGGTACTATTTAACCTGAATATTTAAAGAAAATGGAAAATTTTCATCAATATTCAATATTATAAAGAAAAACAAATTTTTATAAAATAATACGCATGTAATATATATAATTAATGCATATTCAAAAAGCAAATTACGATAAGAAATGATGATAAATTGAATCTATTAATAATAAAACGAAGAAACATTAAACTTTTGTAATCAAAACACAAGAGCGATAAACATGTTATTTCCAATTTATATATCTAATAAAGTAAAATATTTCGTTATCTCGGAAATGTCCGACTGTCCAAGAACAAGCTTACTATATTATCATCGTGTTGTGAGAGAGTACACAGCTTTTATATTTATTTATGTGACATTAGATCTAATGCCTGGGTCACATCGATCGAGCAAACCAAGTATTCGCTCGTGCTCGCTTACTCAGTGTGGATGTCATTAAAACTTAATGTTCTGTATTATAAAGGAGCTAACACATTTGCTAGCTAGCAAGCACTTTCAAACGGGATGATAGTATTTATGGAATTTAGAACAGTGATACTTCAACTTATTGTAACACAGTTGACGACTGTGACCGTACAAAATAATTTTCATAATATCGCCACTGTTTTAATACCGTTGGTGTTTAGTTACCACGCGTGCGCGAAAATTGTCAAACATTTCATGAAACTGAAGGATATCTGTCAGATAGGTTAGAAACCTCATTTGAAAGTGCTTGCTACCTAGCAAATTTTGCTAGCTCGTTTATAATATTGGACATAAAAGTTACTATATACAAGGCAGGGCAATAGCAGATAATTTTCTAAGAAACAGGGGTTTATAAAAAGAAAAAAATACCCTAACCCAACAAAAAACAACTAGATTACATTACAATAATAATAATATAAAGATTTTTTTGCTTTCCTCAAATTAAAAATTTCATATTTCTCACATTAATACTAGGGGTGTACCGGAATTCCGGTCCGGCCGGAATTCCGGCCGGAATTTACGATTTTATTCCGGTTTCGGTTCCGGCCGGAACTAGAAAATTCCGGCCGGACCCCGCCGGAATTTTTAATTTTATTTCTACATTCTACTATTGTGTTCCTTAAGTCGTTAAGTGTTACCTAAATTTAAGTCCTAGTCATAGTGATACTTTAGTTCCACTTAACCTGAAAACTGTACACAAAAATTAATATTGTAAACATTTTTGATAAAATTATTGATGGCAATGATGCAGATATCATAGGTATAATAGTTTATGGCATTTCAAGCCAAGTTTATTATAGATATAACCATTTTCAAATTAAAATTAACCTTTTTAAAACTGTTTCGTTTAACAAAGCCTCCAGTGTATGCTTTGATAACTCGTTTGAAAAATACTCGAATATTTATATGACATGTTAGTAGTATTTTTTAAAACTAATATAAAAAAGAACAAAAATTATAATACTTTCAAATTTCATATATTTAATATAGGTATTAATAATTTCTCTTTCTGCGTGTAACTTGGTCATCTCTTTTATCGTTTGTGACATATCTGTGTATTACTGAATATTTTTTGGATGATCAAATGCACAATTTATATCCAAAATTAATTATATTGACATAAACCAAGGTTTAATTACCTTGGATAGAAACAAATTATAAACTTGTACACTAAAAATAAAAATTCCCCAGAATTTTGTTACTTAAATGACACTTGGTCATAAGATAGACCTGTGAGATCGACGTAAAATTTAGGTTCAACTTAAGACTAAGGAACACTTAGATAAGGAACAGAAATAAGTTTGAGCAGTGAGACCGGGCATAAGAGATTCTCAAAATAACAGTATTTTTGTAAAAAAAAAAAAACAAAAAACATTAATATAATTTTATATTTTATTTTCAATGGAAATAAAAACTTCATAACACAAAAACAATTTTTTGACTTTTATATTTTAGATATATTTAATTAAAATAATTACATTAAAATAAATTTTTAGTAATACAAGATATGTAATAAAAATAATATTTAATTATTGATCTTTTTGGAAAAATAATAGTTGTTCCCCTTTTATGGGTAACATTTTAGATATATTTAATTATCTCTAAATAATCTATTTACAACCTTCGATTTTATCCTTTTATAATTTATAATCGAAAAGAAAGTATGATAAACATTTTATTAGAAACAATAATTTTGTAGAATGTAATGTAGGTACCTCATTCATATAGTTACTATTTAAAATAATTAATTATATTGATATAAAACGTAACCTATTTATAAAACATTTTTATTTATATTCTTGATTTGTTAATATTTCATATAGAATTTTTTTTGAAAAAATTCCGGTTCCGGCCGGAATTCCGGCCGGATTTTTTGTGTGAATTCCGGTAATTCCGGTTCCGGCCGGAACTCAAAATTTCAGTTCCGGTACACCCCTAATTAATACACATAATGTACAATAGTAACAAAAAAAGTCTTCATTATCAAAATTTTTAAAATAAAATATTACGTTTTCTTTGTATACACTATCCAGAAGGGGAGGGGGAAAAATACATCCTTATAAACAAATTGCCTATTTTTAGTTTCATTTTTTAGTCAAGTACGTGTAACAGTAATTCAACTGGTTTTAATAGGTCTATGAGGACACGTATTAGAAGGATAGGTATTCAGGTATATTGATATGAATATTTCGTATAATTTGAGGCATCCGTATTAAGTATAGTTTTGCAGTTTTTTCTTTTGTATTGATATTTCTCGTAAACGGTTGATCTTACTACTAATGAGTCAAGTATATTTATATTATGTTATATAATATACGAGTAAGTGTCTGCAACAAAAAATCCCAAATTTGAGGATTTCAGTTCATTTTTATTATTTTTTTAGTTTTTATAACTCACGCGTTGATTACAAACAACATTTACAGCTGGATAGAACATGAATTATGATGTCACATACGCTTCAACTAATCACGTCGCATTTTAAATGCGAGCTGATTTTTACGACTTTTAATATTGAATAATTTAAAAACGAGCAATAAAAATACAATGTGTTCAATCCTATTATTATTTTTTAGCCTAATCTTTGCAATTAAGTAATAAAAAAGGTATGTCAAAAATTTCTGAAATACTCTAATAGAAATTTTATAAATAGTGGAGTCAGTCGTTTTGGCTTTTGAACAACTTAATTGTCTGCACACACACACACACACCTATAGTGTTTGCAGAATTCACATCATGCGGCAATTAAAAGTAGTGAAATAAATTAACACGATTCTGTTCGTGAGATGCCATCGCAGATTGCCTCGGTCCGGCCGGTAATTAGTGTAGTAGACATTGCAGTAATGAAGGTATAACAGCAGTTAATATTGGCAATCCTATACATGCCTATGTACTACTTGGTGTATACCGATTTGGCGTGGTTACTACTCTCACATGTGTATATAATGCACTCGAAGAGATCATAAATGTCACGAGGATTTAACTCAGCGGTTCTCAAACTATTTAGGATGAAGATACTTTAATATAAAATAAATAATAATAAACTGTTATGGTCCTTTCTTGATACTTATACATTATAAATGTCTTAAAATGAAAGGTGGTCTCTTATTTTAACTTTTGTATTTATTAAAATTTTACTCAAGAGAAATTACAATTTAATTTGATCTCATTTCTCAAGAACATAATTTCTACAATAAATCTAAGTACACATAATTGAGTCATCATGAAATAATGCATCATTATATACACATTAATAGTAAGTACCTATCTGCTCTTAGAAATGCAGCATTCATCCATTGTTAAATAAAATAGTACTACTATATATAAATAATGATACGTACAAATATATATTTTGTAAAAATACCTGCATGTCTAGTTTTGTAATATAATGTATATATCAGCGGTCTAAAAGCAATGGTGATAGATGCACATCATAGAATATTATATATTTATTAACACTGCTCTAGAATTTGAGTTAGTTCATAACGAAGATATGATAACGTCTGTATCATAATAGAAAGTACAAAAAACACATTTAAATTAAAAATTTAAATAAACCCATTCAAATATTCAAATACATATAATAACAAAAAAAAACACAAAAGTAATTCAGTAATACTGATCAATAATAATGACTGAAATATACGTTAAAGTACTACAGTACTCGGTACTTATTGGCGTATCAAAAACGACCATAAGCGTGAGAAAATAGACAGAACAACTGAAGATGTTACAATGTTACATAGGCTATCATTTTATAACACTCCGGAGCACGAAATGTTGCACCGCCCCCCGAATACCCCCCGGTATCTACGCCCATGATCTACGAAGTCATTTATATGTGGCTTTGTTGCTTCTTTTACTGATAATTATTATTATTGTTTGCTATGCCATCAGTGATTTGTACAGGGCCGTACTCATTGAAACAAATTTTTTTTATCACAATTATTTGGATCAAAAAATATGTCAAAATACATTTTTTGTATTTTATAAGAAGAGTGTGTACTTTAAATAAATAAAATGAATTTGATTTCTGCTTATTATTTAATATTTATTTAATTGTAGAAGACGAAATCAAGACTCATTTTTCTTATTATTACTAATAATGAGTTGTAATTTTTTTGTGTAATTTTATAGTTTAGTTGTTAATTAAGTATGTGTTAATATACAGGGTGTCCTAACTAAACTAATCAGCTGTCATTTTCAAACGGATGCTGTTATTGAAAAAATAAAAATAGCGTTGAAAATAAAAGACTGCATTTTTTAATGAATAAAATAAAATTTAATAAAATGTTTGTGCATTTATTTATTTTATATTATTGATGAAAAATATGCTACAATTATAGATAATTCTTTTAAAAATAACAAAAAATTTTAAAAATGGAGTGACGTAAAGCAAAGGTTTAAATAAATAATAACTTATACCTAACCTTTTCAATGTGGTTTAACTCTTAACTTTATGTTTTCCATATTTAATATGAAACCCTCTACAAGAACTGCCATACACTTTTCCTCTTGAAAAGAAGTACTTTTCGAGAGTAGAAGTCAGATATTCCACCAAATCCCGAATAAAATTGCAGACTCTCCTCTTTTCAACGCAATTTTTATTTTTTCAATAACTGCATCCATTTGAAAATGACAAATGATTAGGCGCCTTGTATGTATTACATTTTAAAATAAACATATGAAGCCAAACCAGAATTTTCTCATTTTAATATTTGGTAAATTTTTAACAACATTCGAATATCGGCACGTCATAATTTCTAAGGGTTGTAACATTGCCCACCATTGCTTTAAAATATTAATTGAGGCTTCCTTCGCATTCGTTTCTTCTCTTTTACAAGGCAGATACTGATATGAGACCGAATTAAATTTTAATAAGACGATACCAAGGTTTGTATTTTCACGAGATAAAACGAGAATTACCTCAAACCTAGTATCATTTGGTCTCCATATACAGTTGCTTAAGACCATCTAATTTAGATTTTTACTTTAGAACCACTGTTAGTTTCTATAGCTCCTAGCATATTTTCTCAGAATTGATATAATCTTGCATCTAGAAGAACACTTTATAATAAATGGTATTTCAAAGAAGGACTAATGACACCTTCTTTCCTCTCACGTTAGCTTCCGACATGCTCACACACACACACACACACACACTTCAACAACGTACAACTATTTTAAATATAACTGAAGAAGGCATATATCAAGTCTCATTTACATTTCTCATACAGAATGCAATGTTCAGTGTAATATATTAATCCTTGCAAAAGTTACAAACATGACATTGTTATACAGATTCGCATAACTTTACTGTACCAGTGTACCCAATACTACTTTTAACAACTTCAAAAATAAATTTTAAAATACAGATGTACGCGTACATGGATCAGCCAGATGCCAAAACAACCAACTAGATTTTTTTTGAATAGTTGAATAATATAGGTATGAGAGATCTGTAATGAAACGGATAATTGAATTTGAAGAAGTTTTTTATTGAATTACAAACATTATACAAAGCAACTACCTACGTTATAGAAAATAGATAATTAAATGACAAGTAATTTTTGTCTGTTTCATGACACTATTCGTATTGAAAAGGGCAATGGATGTGATGAAATGGACTGAAATAAGTGGTACCTATCAAATATAATTTAATTTAAATAAAAAAATTGATTAGATATATTTTGAGATCTATAATCATTTTTAATCTAATATTTGTATTATTAATTAATAAGGGGAGGGCCAGCTACCCGATTTTTAAAAAGGTATTCATTTATTCATTAGCTTGCCAAATTCAAAAATATTTTTTTTATATGCTGCAACGATAATGACTTTTTATTTTGAAAAGTAAGCTGCTTATAAAAAAATATTTCAGACGAAAGTTATTCAGTTTGTAGGGGGCAATAACATGATATTTATTATTACTTATTTGTGAATGTTTTAAATTAAAAAAAAATATTATGTAAAAATAAATAAAAAATATCATGTTATTATCCTCTCTAAACTGACAATGAGTAACTTTTTATTATTTTTTTTAAGTAGCTTACTTTTTGAAATAAAAAACTGTTTATTTTCACATTTCAATATATGAAAAAAATATTTTTGAATTTGATTTTCTCAAGAATGGCTACTGCTACGGCTAGTTAATGTACAAAACTTGGTTTCATCAGTCTTATTGTTTATTTAGACTCTCGGCAAGATATTTGATGCGAAATTTATAAAAAAATGTTGATATCGTCTCGGTCTCATCTCATTAAAATGTAAGACGGTCTCGTTAAATTTTAGGTGATCTCGTCCAAATGTAAGTCAATCTTGTTTAGAGAAGTTAATCTATTTGGCTACCGAATGGTTTCGTATAGCAAATAGTTAAAAGTTAAAATACACGAATCCGAAATACTAATATTTATGTTTTTTGTACCGAGCGTAGATATTTATTAATTGATATCTTCGATAAACAGACATATTTAAAAGAAATAAACATATTTTATATGTTTTTAGAAACTTTTTTACCGTTATAAAACTATAACGCAGTATCAATTCGATAGTTTTCAATTTTTTAATGATTTTGTCATGATTTATTAACATGGTCACTATCGCATTATATGCATTCTGTAAAAGATTTTTATTATTTCGGCGTTTTGTGTACTTATTAAAGAGATACTACTTGGTCGGTTCCCGTTAAGTAAAAATGTGGTTTTTATTAAGCTACTTTGTCGTAAAAAATGTTAAGATCATCTGATAAATTGCCTATTTCATCAGATTATTTTATTACCTACTGAATGCATAATAACAGAACATTTTAAATTTTATTTTTCTTATGTTTTAATCATACAAAAAATAATCTTGCTTTTATTTTTTAAATGAGATTTAACACGAGATAAGTATCAATTAAGGCTTGCGTGGTGATCAATTCATTGGATATTGCAATGTACGATTTTGTATTTCTGAAAAAATCTTTATATAGATATACAGCTGTTTAGGCACGTATAAATAATAAATGTCCCTTAGGTTCAATTGAGCTACAAATATATCAAGTCTTACCAAAATAAGTGAGACAATACTCGCGACATTCACATTTTAGACGATAATAACAAAATTTCGAATATTTCCAAAACCCCTAATCCGATTAGCACCAAAATCAATAAGTCTGGAGTACTCAATGAGACAAATATTTTCCCTAAAAATAATTCAGATCGGTGCATTTTTACAGTAGTACTGTGAACGAAAGAAAATTCTACATCCAGACACACACACACACAGATACACGCACAGTCACCATGCGGAAAAACAACTTTTCTTTACGTTTTGAAGTTAGTACAATCAGAATCTGTCATTATCTCAGACTCCATTTTTTAACGGTATTACAATACTTCCATTTCCTTCGAAGTAAAAATACCAGTAATATTGTTAACGTATTTCTTTCGATATTTTTATTATACTTCATTTTATATTCTTAAAAATGCGCTTTTTTGTATGTTTGGATAACGTTCAAAAAATGACTGACTATTACTAATTTAACTTGACATTTTGTATCACAACATGAACTTAATTTAAATGCAGTTTAATTTAACAGTGCTAAATGTCGTGATCTGGAACTAATAAAGCACGTTTTTACTGAAAGAAAACCGGTGTCAATGATGATATTTCGATTATAAAAAAAATAAAAAAAACTGTTATTCAATGTGCATGCTTAAACTTTAGTTTGTATTTATTTTTATAACAAAAATAAGTTTATTAACCTGTGAAACTCCGAATACTTTTTTAGTTCACATTCAGTGGCGTAACAATTCATAATAGTTCAATGGTTAATCCCTCCCCTTAATCTTCGATTGTGGTACATCCATTTGAGCTGGTATATACAATACATATACCGGGTGTTCCAGACCACCCGTCCACTATGTTTTCGCCCAAATTATTGAAGATAGAGTTTTATAATAAAAAAAAAAATATTTTCAAACCCCTATAACTCCCCCTTGGGGGGGGGGGGTAGTTTGAGGGGTACATGCCCGTTTATCAGCAAAATCAAATGGAACGGTATCTTCAAAAGTAGATAATTTTAAAGATCATAAAAAAGCAAGAAGCTTTTGTAAAAAAAAATTTTCATACATTCAATTGAATAGAAAATATTTCGACTTGTT
Source organism: Sialis fuliginosa (assembly GCA_961205875.1). Lineage (NCBI taxonomy): Eukaryota > Metazoa > Arthropoda > Insecta > Megaloptera > Sialidae > Sialis > Sialis fuliginosa. Next base: position 12,059,026 of record OY540817.1, read on the forward strand.
CTCAAATTTTAGGGTTTTACTAAAAGTGCTTTAGTTCCATTAAATATTAACGAAATTTTATTTTTAAATTTTTATTTGAAAGTAAAAATAATGAACTTTCTAATGATGTATGATTATTTGAGATTAGGATAATTTAAAGTGTCATACGCGACATATCAAAAATGTAAAACTTCAATTGGGGATAATTTAAAAATTTTAATTGGAATGATATATCAATTAGTAGGTACTTTATTTAAAAAAATATATTTAAATTAACAACTTTTGTTAAGAAAATTTTAAATTTATAATTATAATTTTTTGTTTAATAAAAAACAAAAGCTGAGCATTGGTCGATATTGTAATAAAGGTACTAATAATTACTTTACAATTAATATTATAAAACTGATGAAATATTGAAACTTTTTATAAACTGCGTAATATTTTCTTTGTTTTTAGAATTGATTTAAATTAAAATGCTGCATACGATTTATTGTATGTACCTATAGTTCTCACCCTCTTACATAATTTTAGATTCAATTTTCTTTAATTTCATTATACAGAGATAATCTATAGTCCATACGATAAAAAAGTAATTTATTTAGTGATTGAGTGATTATATACAGATATTAATTTCAGAAGCATATGGGTTAACATATGTCAGTGTATATTTTTTTATGAAACAATGCGGGCGTATCAGTTTACATTTTAATAAGGGTTGACTGATAACATCGCGATTATTTACATTAATTTAGATATAATATTTATAACCACCAAAATTAATTGTAACGGTTTCATGTAAAAACATATTCGACCTTTTTAAAATTAATTGAGAATATCACCAGTGATGGATTTAGAAAGGGTATATACCCCCCCCCCCCTCCCCCGGCTCTAAACGTTTTATTTACTTTTTGTAATTTTAATTATTTTTTTTTAATTTAAAAAAAATGAAAAAAGAAGATATAAACAATTTTGAGGTAAATATGTATGTATTGTGGCGCTCCTCACACTGCTATCAGTGGCGTAGCTAAGAGAAAATTTTTTGGGAGGCCTCTTTAAAAAAAAAGTCTCCCTAGACTTAAATTATTAATAAAAATTAGCAAAATTTATCTATAAGCCACGTCTTGTTTTACTCCGAAATTATTTCGTCCAAATTAATATATTCATGTTCTATACTAAGTACCTACACCAAGGACCTTAAGACAGGATTGTGACAAAGTGCTTCTTAAATAACATTTTTATTAATTTATTTGTGTAATTTTTATTTTATTATTAGTTTTTTTATGCGTGTACGTATTTTTTTCTGACTTTTACGCCCATTGCCTGCTACCATTTTTACTGAATCTACCACTGAATATAAGCTACATATTACTATTTAAATGTATTACGTATAAGTATCTGTTTACACAAAGATTATAAATAAACTGATATGTCACCCTAGGGTAATCAAGGCAGATGATATGTTATTCACGACATCCATAATCTTAAGATCTAATTTTCACGTTTTCTACATTAATAGAATTTATTTGCAATTGAATATAAAATTATCTGTAATTTAAAACATTTCTTATGTTTGACTGTAACTTTCTAGCTGTAATATTCGGCGGGTCATATCTCTGCCCGTTATCTCTAAAGGCATATAATTGAAGCTGGATTTAGCAGTCTAGTATTTTTTGATTTATGCTGTTATTGACAGAGAAATGTAACTAGATTTTATTTAGAAAATATTTAATTATTATTTTTTATTTAATGATTTATTATTACTTGCAGATGAAATATATAAGAAAAATTCGGATTCGAATAAACAGATTTTTTTCTAGAATAAAATATTGTTTTAATATTACAAAATAAGTGGGTACATACTTTTACATTAACCTTTATGAAGACTTCTCCATTTTTTCATTCTAACTTTGGTCAATGTTTATAGTGACAATTGCCAGGTGTGTATGTAGCTTGCTTCTGCAGTTCCAAAAATGAAATTTGCAGTTGTAAAAGCTAATTTGTGTAGTTGAAAAATAGTAAGTAGAAAGAAAAATATAAAAAAGTGTCAGTGTAAAGCAAAAAAAGGTTCTATAATTTGAGAGAAATATACAAAGTGTAGTGCAAAAAAAGAAGATATTTGCAGTTAAAAAATTTTCTTAAAATAACTCCTGACAATTGCAATAGATGCAGGATACATATATTATATTATATTAAGTAGAAGGGTTGAACATTTCTACTACACTTAATATTGGGATATCAAAATTATTATATATATTTTAATTCAATAACCGTTCTTTTAGTTCAATCAAATGATAAATAATATTAACATTCTACATTAAAGTCATCAGGAAAACTAGATTCATGTTGAAATATTAGTTTAATCAAAATTCAAGCCGATCATTTCAATTTCTCCAAGTAAGTAAATAAAGCGTATATAATTTAAAGAACAATTATTTACGGGTTTAACAGATATAGATGGTACTCGAAAGTCGTTCAAATGCAGGATGACACACAATATAATTACTACCAGAGCGGGCACGATCCCGTGGATGACGCCACCCCCTCCGCCTGCCTGCGACTACCCCCCCCCCCTCCTGCCTCCCCGCGCCCCATAATCTTACCGCATTCCATAGAACAAGTATAGCACACACCGTATACACGTACCTACATGTATGTACCTACACATGGACGTGGGTGGAAGGGAGGTTTATAGATAAAATTATTTTAATTAAAAAATAAATAAATATAATGGCGACGTTATTATTTATTGATGTTATTTTACTCATACTTTACATACAGAGTTAGTCAAAATAAAAAACCGGGCGATTATTTTGTGTGATTATCACCAAATCATAAATAAAAATTCAGTGAGAATTTTTAAAAGCATTGATTTTGTTTTATTCTTCATAAGGTAAGGGCTCCAGTTATGGCCGCTATAAGAGCAAGTTTTCGATTGTTTTGGATTAATGAGTTTGCTTTTTGTAATTCTCATGAACTCATGTTACTAATAAAACAAGTAACTCTTTATTTAATTAAATTAATTATTAAAGTCCGCAAATATAGTTTATTTTTTAAATTATAGCCTTTTATTTTGTTTATGTTTTTTCTCCAGTAATGGATAAAGTAAAACCAGTAATAAGCACGCAGTGATGGACACTTGCTAATGATTACAAAATGATAAGTACTACGACACAAAAGATATAAAAGAAAGAATCGTCAAATTTGAAAGAATGTAATTCAGTTGCTGTGATAATATAATAATTAATTAGTACATTATACTAATAATTAGTACAAATGTCCACCATTTTGACACCTATTGGCCGATCGTCATCAAATTACGCTATAAGGCATTTAAATGTATATAGATTAATATTCAGAAATGGTAGTAATCAATTTACAACAGATATTTCTAATTCAGTACATTTAATAAAAAAATAGCTATTACTGGGGTCATATCCAAGACTGGTGTCAGTACCTTATATTACCATAATATTATTATATTCACATACATAGCTATGATGTCGTGAGACCTTTTTTTAGTTAGACCTATATTACTATTTTTTTTTACTTGTAACATACAAATATTATTATTCTAGTCGCGTATCGAAAACGGCCGCTAAGGGCGAAGAAAAAAACTCTCCAAGACAATGCACCATCTCACAAGACTCACGTTACGATCGATTAATTGAAGGAATTGCGCTATGAATTGGTTCCGCACCCACCGTATTCTCCTGATCTAGCCCCTAGCGTCTACTACCTTTTTCCGAAATTGAAAATGTGACTCTCTGGCAAAAGATTTTACTCTAATGAAGTGGTCGATTGGGAAACAAACGCCTATTTTGAGGGACTTAACGCAAACCACTATAAGATCAGTATCGAAAAGTTAGAGGACCGTTGGAACAAGTGCATTACTCCCTATGAAGATTATGTCGAAGAATAAAGGAGTTTTTCATAAAAAATATAGTTTTTTCATTGTTACGCCAAAGACTTTTCATTCTATGTAGTATTATTTACGTAATTTTTGTAAATAATTCAAAATTAAAATTTTATTGAGCTGATATTTAGTTTTGAACGTTAAATATGGTCAAATGTGGTAGATTATTAGTTTAACTTACGATAAATAAACGTTTAGTAAACGGTCCGTTTACGAGTAGGTACTCTCGTATGAACTAATGTTAAAAGATGTAAATTGGCTAGTTTTGTACTACATGGCATAACTCAATTGAGTTAGGAACATCCGCGCCTGTATTTTCAGATTAGATAAGAATTCTTAACATACTCCCTTAACAAAAACCATCAGTTACGCCCATGCTCATACATACAGCCCAACATATATACATGTTTCGACGACGGACGGCATGACTTGACAAAAACTGTTATTACTCCTCTATAATTACTGCAATCATGTATCGGAATCATCGGACATGCTCTATCTTTTCATCAAAAATTTGCACCCGACCGTGAACGCGTTATCTGCGTGTCGTGTTGAAACGAGACCGACATATGTCAAACACCTTGTTAATGTGTATGCGCATCTCTCTTGTACGTATGACAGGCGTGGCACCGCAGTTTTCTGGAAGGTGTGTCAACAAGTGAAAGGAGACGTTATCAAATTTCCCGGATGAAAATATGCAGATATTAGTTTTGTTTTAATTGTGAAATTATTTGGCATTTGTTTGTAAAAAAAAATCATTGATATACACAAGTGTGTGGTATTAAATATTTAACAACGGGGCCCCTATATATTTTATTTAATTCGACTTATTTTAAATTTTACGATATGTAAAATATTTTTTTCATTGGCAAAAAATTAGAAAATTCAAAATCAATTAAAATGATGTGTAATTTATTTAGTATATCACAATTTACTTTATCTTTTAATACAATTATCACAAATAAAGAACCAGCGACAAACAAATGTCATCAATAAAATTTAATGTTGTTTATATTTTCACAAATCTCACAAACTGTGAAGTGACGAACACCCTAGAAAACAAGTCTTATTTTTATTATGACGAATACATATTTAATCCATTTAGGTGATATAAGAAGCTAGTAATTTTACAATCAATAAAATTAAATTACTAAAATAAATCTCAACAAACTCGCTATTCTTATCTAAATTACCAATTTAATTTATTATGCTATATTATAAACATTAAAAAACAATTTGAAATAACTTAGTTGGCTTCTAAGTGTAAGTCGAGTCTTTAATGTCAAATATCTTAAGTATTAAATTCTCGAACGCATATAATTAAATCTATCAATAAAATAATTTATTTGACTTTGAGTACATCTAATACTCTTTTTACGCGGTAGATACGTTCCGCAGCAAATCGTGTATAAAAAATTGCTTAAAAAAAGACATTGCTTACATTGTAAAATTTGAAATTCGTTCCATAATTTTCTCAAACCAAATCAATCAATGAAAATAGGCCGAAAATCGCATAAAATTTACAAAAATAAGAATGTCCAAAAAAAATAAAAATAATTTGGAAAAAAAATCTGATAGAAATTGATGTAAAAATTAAATTAAATAGTTTGTTTTTCAATTTTTTAAATTTAATTTTATTGAAAAGTAAGAATATTTTTTTATATTATTTTTATCGTCACTATCTGAAAATACAACTTCGCGCCATTTGTGAAATCTTGTTAAACGAAGATTTTAATAATAACAAAACGTTTACATATTTAAATTCCTTGAATTGTCAGTTTTCATTAAATACCCCACTCACCGAAACAAGGAATCCCTGCGTAACTTCAAATTCGCGAGACCCTACTGTATATGTATATAATTTTACTTGATAAATTTATATATTTATAGCTTTATAGTAACTATTAACGAGGGGGAGGTATATAAGATATCATGATTATATATTTAAATAAATAATACACTAGTAGTGACGTTAAATATAATAAATAAAAACAACTTGAATATTGTTGAGATAACGACATCGTTCTCACATTTTATTCTTTCTTAATAGCCTGACGATGATTCTGTGAATCGAAAGCTTGCGTTTATAAATTTTTTCAATATATAATTTATGACGTTTAAACAATCAAGTTGTTTTAATTTATTTAAATAAATAACATATTAAGCATTAACAATGGAATAATAGTAAATAAAATACATTTTTACGCGTCCACTATACGAATTCTATATGTTAATAACTTTGGACGTTAATTTCTACCCTTATATTTTTTTCAACTATAAATTGTTGGGAACGAATGAAATTTCCTAAGAAACGAATTGATTCCATATTTCATATACGCCACTGTATAAAATACTCTGGTTTTACACTCGCCATTTAACATTAATGACAATGAACAGGCTCAATGATTGATTTAAAATTCAATAAATGTCTCCTGAATATCAATAAAGTTGAAATTATCATTTGCATAGTATTTGTTCCACAAAGAATGGCCAATTACCATATCATGTATCGTCATTCTTACGTCCATGAATATTCACTAAAATGTAAATATATCTGTATTGTGTCTACGGGTTATAAAATATATCATACAAATACGTCTTTAATATAAATGCATAAGGTACTGGCACCAGTTATGGCCGCTATAAGAGCAAGGTTTACTGTTTTTGTGATTGACGAGCTTCCTTTTTGAAATTTTCATGAACTTATGTTACTAATCAAAATAAATAACTCTTTATTTAATCAATTTAATTACCAAAGTCCGCAAATGACAAATACAGTTTTTTTTTTTAAATTATAGCCTTTTATTTTGTTTGTTTTTTCTCGAGTAATGGACAAAGTAAAACCAGTAATGGGTATCCAGTGATGAACACTTGCTAATGATTACAAAATGAAAAAGACTACGGCTTAAAAGTTATAATTTGAAGAATGTAAAGCAGATACTATGAAATATAATAAATTATAATAATTAATAAATATTATTACACTAATAATTAGTTTAATGTCCACCATTTTGATATCCATTGGCCGATTGTCATCAAATTAAGCTGTTTTATAGGTAAGTGTCTATAGATTATGATTCAGTAACGGCAGTAATCAAATATCAATAAATATTTATAATTTTTAAGTAAAAAATAGTTTTTTGTTAATTATTTTTTTCGCTTTACAAAAAAAACAACTCGAAAAAAAAATAAAAAATCAAAAATTTTGTATGCAAAGAATTTCCAAACAAACAATTTTTGTTTCCAGTTTCGTCAATTCAAATACATAGGTGAAATGCAATTGAATATTTTTCTGCCTCTATTCTTTATCAAAATAGATGGTGATTTCACGTTATGTGTTAATTTTGATTTGCCATAAATGAAATAATAATAATTTAAGTATACTGCTAATTAGTTATTATCTCTAATTTTATTTTTTTAAGTACCTCGTATTTTAAACCATGATTTATTTTTATTTTACCTACGTATTCATTAAATATTAAAAATTGTTTATGGAAAAATTGCTACAGTAAAGAAAATATATTATGATTAAGTTTATTATTTCTAATAAAACAATCACAACAAATAATCTTATTTTTCTTTTTGTTTTATCGAGTCGTTCAGAAGTAAAATCGAATAAAATTACAATATAATATATGTTTTCTTTTAATTCCAGATCTAACGGAAGTAACTTATGATATATTAAAGCTTTCTAAATAACACCAAACAATTTATCTTATTAAGTTAATTGCTTAGACTTCTGCGTGATTTATCATACTAATATACATGAAACAATTTCTTTTTATTTAATATTGACATTAAAGATCATAATACACTTATACAGCATATAATAAGCATTTAATCATAGTCCTTACGTAGAAATAGATTTTAAAAAATTGACGACGATAAAAAAAAACCCAGGCTAGATCCCTGAGAGCCCCACATGTAATACAAATTATTATTTATATTTGTATAATAGAACAATTTAATAAAAATATTAACATAACTGGCGTTATACGTTAACTATCATATACATATCTTCCTGCTAAGTAGCAAAATAAGTTTTATGAATATGTTTGTAGCGTCAACCAACTTTATTTAAAGTTATGATAAAAATTAATATCTATTTGAAATTAAAACTATTTGTAGTTAAACTACCAAATATAACATATATTTACAGTTCGGATTCGGGTTTAGGTTTAAGTCCCTGTCTCCAACTAAAACCGGATATTAAGAACGTTGTTTCTGTTTCCCCATACTCCGGTGTCTTGTACACGTGCTACCACTGTTTGTGTGCGTGCGTGCGTGCACGAGTGTGTGTATATACGCATATGTGTGTGTGTGTGTGTGATGGACAATTAGCCGCAATGTCGCGATATGCGCCCGCGAGTAAGACGTGTGGGAGTTCAATTAACTGCACCGAGATGGAGGCACGGTCGTGTAATTTAACACAATTTACAGATCATAAGAACCAGCGAGAAGAGCTGTGACAGTGCGTGTGAGAGGCGCCAGGTTCACCGACCAAGGACGATGCGAATTGTACCGTTTGCATATTAGCGGGTTGCCCACAATACTTACGTTTCTAGGTGGCAAAACTCTCCAACAAAATATCTAAATAAAAGTATATATTAGGGTGTTTTTTTTAAATTTTTTCGGTCTCATTGGCCTATGTTTTAGCTTTGGATCAAAAGTTAACTGTCCCAAAATTTCAGACTCAAAAACCGAGTCTTTTTCCCATTTGATTAACATGGGAAAAATTACTTTTTTACTTATCCGTGTAAATCTTGTTGAAAAATTTATTTATTTTAATTTCTTACTGCAGCAAATCATAGAGAATTAAATTTGTTACAAAAAAGATACCGAGTGCTCAATTCATAGATCCAGTATTTTTAAAGAATGCAAACTTTAGAAGACCAAAAATATCTACTTGGTAGTAAATTTTTAAACATTGTCCAAATTGTCATTTAGGCATTTTTAGGTTAGAGTATCTCAAAAGCCTGACGTAATGGGGTAATTTGGGCAACGGATTCAGTTTTAACACGCCAAAAACCTCTAAAATCACCTATTCAAGAGAGAACAAAATGATGTGGGCCTGTGTTATTAGTCATTATCAAAAAAGCCACGTCCAACAATATTAATCATTAATTTTCAATAATTAAAATAACTTTTTGAGTTTGAGTTTTTGTAAATAATTTAAATTAATATTGGTAGGGGTTACTACCCATTCTGTTTTGCGTAAAACACATATGTCAACATTTTCCCGTTAAATATTTTTTTAAATCATAAAACCTCAAAATCAAATTGGTTTAGGGTGGATATATGGTAAGTTTTGATATTGATACTATACTCCTCATTTGTAAACCGTCCTTTTTTATCTATTTTAGTTAACGTTTCATCATTCATTACATATACAAAAATATAATTCATTAAGATTATGACAAGAAGATGAATTTCTACGACTTTTCAAATCAAGTGATTTTTTATGTATAAAAATAAAATTATGTTGCTTATCGTCTTTTTTAATAGATCATAACATATACTGATATATCTGTATGCTCAATATGAATGTCTTTTCTCAAACATTATCTCATTGAATACGATAAGAAGAGTGTTACTACTGACAAACGTTTTCTGTTCCCTTTATAGTCACAACCGACAGACGTGAATTAATCACAAATGTATAATTTATAAGATTTACAATTTCTGGTTAAATAAATGGAATGTTAGTTTGATCGTTCTGTCCATACAAAAAGGGGTACTTCACTGATTAGAAATTAAATTTAAAAAAAAACTACAATTAAAGTTATTTAACTTTGGGTACCGAACGATCTATATTCTATAACATACAAATAAAGCAAAAAACACCATCATTGAAATTATAAAATAATTTGGATGTACTATATATTTAGATTTATATCGTTAGAAATACTTAGCCCCCCCCCCCCCCTCCTCCTGAACTACAAAAAGTAGTGATTAATTCAAATAAATCTAAATATACATAATCTATAAATTATTTTATCCTTTTTGAAGTTTTATATATATGTTTTTTTTTATCGGGGTGGTGGGTAAGGGTTAGAGGGGTACAGAGGTAGAGGGATGAAACTGAAAGTTTGAATTTTTTTAATGTATCCTTTTTTCAGCAGTGTTTTTGAAAAATCGATTGAATTTTATTGAAAAAAAACTTGTACTTTTTTTTAAATAGAAAATTCACAATAATTTATAGACTATTTTGGACAGATGAGATAATTTTAATAATAAATTTTTCTACTCGTTTTTCCAAATTTTAATTATCATTATAAATCAATTTTTTTTTTTTGATAATATATCCGAACGAATTGTAAAATAATAAAAACATGTCTGTGTACATTGCGTTTGTACCCGCATTTATGTACAATAAACAAGTTTTATTTTTATACGAATTACAATCTAGCTGATTCAATAAAAATAAAAGTTACCTTGTGGATGCCAAATTAAAGCAAGTAAAAGCATAAGTAACAGATGAAGTTATTATGATAATTACACATACCTATTTTGTTAATAATTATTATTATTCAAAATTAAAATCAAACTGATCTTGACATAGGATCCTGGCTCGATTTGGTTGTGTGCACTTTTAGAAGAGTCCTGAAGATGTCCAGTGCCGATAACACGACCAAATCTACACGGCTTACACTCAGAAGCCAATATCCATATCAAGATCACCGCGGAAACCTCAAGACATGTATAATCTTGATACAATAAAGTTAAATTATTATAAGCAAAATGTTAATTTACCAAATATTAATAGATTTTTATAATAATATATTTTATATGATTATAATATCAATATCAACTATACTAAAAGATAAAATTAATCTTATCTATTTTATCGATATAAAACAAACATTTTAATATTAAAAGTTGTAAATAAGTATAACAAAAATAATTTGACAGTAATTAAATATTAAATATAAGCAATAATAGAATTCAAAACTTATTTATTCGTTTAAAAAATAAACAAAAATATATGATAAAGATAAATGAGTCGCTCAGAAGCAAAAATGATTAAAATATATTTACTGTCATTTTTATAGTTTTAATATTTGAGTATTAGTTTAATCAAGAACTTTAATGGCTGTTGAACGACTGACAAAAATTACAAAAAAATCACCTACCTACTACAGAAATTCTTCAAGACGTCTATGTTGAAACCAACCAAACCAAAACCCAACTAAAAGTCATTTTGAACAATAATAATAATAATCACAAGAACAATATCAACAACAGCACATTCTTCCGAATCAAAATAAATCAGAATCAAGCATGTTAAAAAAATTCATATAAGTCACTAACAACAGCACTAAAAGATTACATCGAGTCAGTACAAAACATTAAAGGCAAGCACGAGGGTTCAAGTCTCGGCATCAAATTGTCCGTGCTTACGTCCAGTTCGTCCAGTGACTAACCAGAATTGAACCCAAGTCAACTCGTAGTGTGGTGCTGCACGCTGATGTTATATTCAGGGGCGTAGCCACTTGTAAGTTATTGAGGAGGAGGTGGACATTAACACGGGTCTATTCAATTCATCCAATTGCTTTCGATAGGTTGGGTTCTTGGGATTATTCTCTCCTCTCTCTCTCTAACGTTCAATATTGATGGTATGTTATACATATTTGTTTATATCACGTTGTTTAGTCGATGTATTTTCAAATGAGACATTCAGAAGCCAATGTGGTTAACTTAATAATATAAATATACATATCTATTATTAATGGCAAATAAATGAAATTTAAAAGATTTTAAATCATTACATTTTAATAATCCATATACCTACAACGTAATGTAATTGTCAAACTAAAAAATGGAGACTTTCTGTAATTGAGAATTGGGATGTTATAATTCAACATGAAAATAAATGGGAAAATTACTAGTTTATAAATGAAATATTAATTTGCTTTTCTGAAAGATTGTTATTTCATGGACCATGTATTCCATATAAAGAGAGGAGGGTAGGCCAGGGGTATTGTTTATTAAAATATTAATTTATTAAAATAGAAGAGAGTTATTGCCCTCTGTACCCCATTGGACTCAAATTTTATCAAATAGTTGTTTATTGAGTACATATAAGATAATCGTATAAATATTAACTTTTTAACTTTTAATCTACATTATTTTAGTTAGACTTGTTTACATAATAAATATTCCTAAAAACAAAAGTTTTGAAACTTATGTGGTCTAGGGATCCTCCTTTGAACAATAATTTTTAAGGGATCCCCTCCTGACACAAAAACAAATTAATCGTTGGTAAATAAAAATGTAAAAGTATTTTAATTTATGTCAAATATGTTTCACGGATCCTGGGAGTCCGCGGACCCTAGTTTAAGAAACGCTTCTATAGAGCATATCTACCACATAATTAATACCTCGTTCAAAATATTTTTTTTGTAAAATCGGGTATAAAGATATGGCCCCTACATCCTATCATGGGCCCCCAGTGCAAGATTTTCAACAGGCCCCCACATGTTATAAAAACCTAATGTCCGGTATTATAAACGAGCTAGGAAATTTGCTAGCTTGCAAGCACTTTCAAATGAGGTTTCAAACGTATCTAACAATTCTCTTTAAGTTTAATGAAATGTTTGACAATTTTCGCGCACGTGTGGTATGTAAACTCCAAAGGTATTAAAACTGTGGTGATATTATGAAAATTATTTTGTACGGTTAAAGTCGCCAACTGTGTTACAATTAGTTGAAGTATCATTGCTCTAAATTCCATAGCTAATCCATAGATACTAGTACAGAATTAATACCTCATTTGTGCCTGTAAGCTACCAAAAAAAAGCTCGTTGGCTCGCCGTGCCGGATCCCTCTTAGCCCTGGGGCCCCAGGATAGAGCCCTGTCAGCTCCCCCTTTGATAAACGAAATAGACAAACCGAATTTGTACAGATTAAATAAACAAAAACTTCAAACATGAATGAAAAACTCCAAATTACGCCCCTGAGTCAAGGTAATAATGAAACTACACAAATGTGTGGGCGTGATAGTATTACTTTAACAACAAGAACAGCTAAACACAAACTTTACATTAAAACATCTTCCCATCTCACCTTCACAGAACCATTGGTCACTTAACGTAATCTAGAATTTACAACAAAGATAACAAAACACAAGAGCAACGTTAACGTATCATTTTAACTTCCTTCCACAGCCGACTAAGTTATGCGATGACCAGTATAAATAAACTCTAATCAATAACAGTGATAGCGATATACATTTACCATGTCATTGTATGTTCCACATCACTTCCACAGATGCCTGAATATATGTTTATAGTAATTCCACATAAGCAATGTAGTTTGAAGCTCTGGAACGAGATGGGCGGTATCTATTATATGTTTAATATTAATTGCGTCTTTGTTTGTCAGGTCACAAACGAGAATGCATTGTTGGATTTTTGTTATATGGATAATTGATATTAAATGGAAACCAGCGAGAGAGGAACAATTAAAAGTTAGTTTATGTTTGAGATTTTTATAGTTAATGGAGTGACAAATTATAAAATTGTGTAACAAGCAAAACACAATAACATGCGAATTTAATTCAATCATCGTTTATGATTATCTATAAACAGAGGCGTGTCCCCTTTTATTTATTAACTTTGTATTCCTGCAATATACGTCAGATTTTATAAAATTTCCCACGATTTGCTTTCCCTTATAAATTAAGATAAATATCATAGCTTTTAAATTCTGAAAAAAAACATCTGCCAAGTAAATGCACAGTGCTTCCTCGTGCTAAATTCACCAAATTTTCATTAAAATACATTTAAAACTCGGTTAAGTATCAAAATTTCAATAAAAATATTTTTTTTTCCAAAATGTTTATTTTTGTGTTATTATTACTTTTCTTACATCTACTTGTTAAATATATAAAGAAAATTAAGGGTTCAAGTTATTTTTCCCTTAGCTATATGTTATTAATTAAAACTAGCTGTTTCTAGATTATTATTATTTTAAAAAATAATCTAGATTCTTTTATCTTAAAAATTTAACACTTCTAGCTAAAAATTAGCATGATTAAAAGGGACTACCCTCACCTCTGCATATGACTACGCCCATGTATAAAATCCAAATAATACTATAGTAATATAAACATGCACACAAGTGATTTAAGATTTAAAACTACTGCATTAAATACCCTAGAATTAAAAATTCGCTCCAAAATACTTTGCGAAACGGTTCACGAAAACGCTGCTAAATTCGATATAATTATATTTAATGTGCCTATTAAAAATATGTACATAAGCACAATGCAGAGTGCATATCGTATTACATAAAAAATCAATTGGATTATGTTTTATATCCAACAATAATACTATTAACCTAATAACCCTATATATTTCTTTATTATTACTTGTAAATGGTATATATAAATCATTATAAAGAAATGCAACCGTATATAAAGTTAATGATATACCTACATAATACATATATGTACCTACATTATTAAAATGCAAAATTGAAACAAATATACATACTGAACATGGTAATGTTAACTGTAATATGTAACGATACGTTTTTAGATTAGTTATAGACAGAGAAGATGAAACATCATTACACGCTTATTTGATAATTATAAACCAAAATAAATATGCAAATAATTCAAATTAAATATAACTGACAGTTAATGTATAAATATTTAATTTTTATCGAAAATAATATAAACAATATTTTGTGTTGGATCAAAATAACACCAACACACCTTTATAAATCTTAATAACTATTTTGATTAATACGTCATATTTTAAACTATTATAAATATACCGGTGTTCAAATACAGGGTGGACCAAATTATTAGATGTTTTCTTCGATATCAACTTGCTTTGATTTTTTTTACATTAAATGGAACCGAGAGAGTGACTATTTGAATGACTTTTGGTGTGACGAAAGAAGAATAATTTTTATTTTCAAATGGAATAGGGTATATTTTTTATTCGGATAGCTCAAATCCTAATGAATAATATTTACGTGAATTTTTGTTTGTTCTGAATTTTTAAAGAGTTATGAAAAGTATTGAATTTAGGAAGAAAACTTCGGGAAGATGTTTAAATAGCACCCTTCGTCCTTTCAAAAATCCTACCACAACATTTTTTTATCCGTCAAATAGTCAGCATTTCACATTTAATGTAAAAAAATCTGCCAAGTAAATGCACAGTGCTTCCTCGTGCTAAATGCTCTACAAAAAATATTATATACAATTTTCACGTAACATGTATCGTTTTTGAGATATCTTGAAAAAATTTTGTAATGTCACCCCTCCCCTTTACATACGATTTTGAAATGGGACCATCCTCAAGCCAGACCCAACCTTCCAACCAAATTTCATTAATATCGGTTCAGTGGTCATGACTTATGCGTGTGATAAGGATTTAGCGGACAGACAGACAGACAAACAGACACGGAACGAAAAGTTTTTGTCTTGTTCTGAAACGGAAAGATCAATTTAAAATTTTGAAATCGGAGTACAATTTTATTGTCTCATTTTAAAACGATCACTAAGCTTCTCGTATCTTCGATATTGAGAGGAATCAAAAATCAAGTCAATACTCCAGTGGTTTCGGAAAAATCAGCTTATAATACTTTATTTGCAACACAAATTAAGATATGAATTATGATAGTATGGAGTATGTTATATGCCATTTTCAACAATTAGAGCGGAATCTTACCACAGAAGCATGATAGGTAAATTAGACAATTATCTACGACTCCTGAGGTAAAGGGAGGGGCCTCAATCCAAGTGGAGTGAATTCCAAAAGATGATTACTTAACTTTTATGGTTGAAGAACAAAAAAAATCTCACAATATTATGGTAATACATCGTTTAAAAAAAATTAACAATTTTTTTTCATTGAGGCCTGATTTTTCATTTGCGCCTCAGGCCTAAAGATATGTAAGTGCGGTTTTGATACTATATTATATATTTATATAGCAGTGGGCGCATTTGAGTCATAACCTATTAAAACTTATTGATAATAGTAAATACCAAACGCCATAAACCAAATATATCGGTTTATATGAAATGAAAAATCGTTTAAAAGAATTTAAAAAATAAAGTAAGAAATGATATAATTATCACACTAGGTCAAACCAAAAATTGGGCACTCCTGATTCACGCACAACCACATAATCCTCATAAATTTGAATTCCGTCAATTCTATAAGTAATTAAAATTAATAAACGTGAAATAGAAATAGCGAGTTGGAGATGACTGCAGAGGAATTTATAGTGTGGACAAAAATCCACACAAACAAGCTAGGCAATTATAAACCGTTGGTTGGTGTATTGGACGTTTAAACACACACACACACACATACATTCAAGACGTCGAGTTGCCTTGTATCCAACAGTGAGAACTAATTGACGCGGTTTTTGAAGAAACGTGTTGACAGTGAATGTAATAAACTTTTAGTCGGCCACGCGAGTCATTCGTCATGTTTTTATAATAATTTGTTTATTAACTAAAATCTACTATTTTAATTAAGTATATGCTCGTAATGATTTCTTTAAAATAGAAAATTATTATGAAATCTTTATTAGATAAACATAGAATGATTATGTTCCACCATAGTAAATATACACATACGAACGAAATTTAACCCTTAATCCTGTGGTTCTTAAAATGTGCGCCGCGGCGTCCTGGAAAGCCGTGGCATCTGTATTTTTGTTTGTTCTATTTACAACCGGAAACCAATATTCTTTTTTCTTTTTCGAATTATTTTTGAAACGGTGTGGATTAGAAAAAAATGTTTTAGGTAAAAGTTGTAGAGAATATTATTATCTATATTATATTATAAAATGCAACGTCTCTCTGTCTATCTGTCAGCGGATCTGCAGGCTCATCCATCCCATTAATAAAATGTAAATTCTGTACAAGTCAGTATTGCTTTGATTTAGGGAATGGCGCCATGGGAATACATTAGTCCAAAAAGGGCGCCATGTTTGGGAACCTCTGCCTTAACCAATAACGTGAATTGTTGATGCGCAAAGGTAATGTGTCCTCTACGAAATTGGTAATTTTAGGAACAGAACATTCTGACAAAATATCTTGAAACTCTTTATTAATATAACTTTAAAATAAAAATGCCATGGATGCCACGGGACTTTCTTATACGTAAAATTGAAAGTGAACTAATACAATATAGAAAAAATGAACTTAACATCAATTACCTATATAATATAATAGACTAGCGGTGCCCGCGGTTTCACTCGCGTGGACTTTAGGATTTTTGAAAAATATAATTGAATTATTTTAGATCTTTTTATTCTACAAAGTTCTTTACTACATTATATTGCTCAATATTTAACGGTTTAGGCAGCGTATTGAAAAGAACGCGCTGGCAGAAAACTTTTTACCGACTTGATTTACTTACTATTATCGTAACTGCTTATTCCTTATGTTACCTATAGCAAAATATATAATATAACTTGACCAGAGAACATATCTATGAATTAAAAAAAAAACATGTAAATCGGAAAAGTGGTTCTTGAGTGATAACGGACGGACAGATAGATAAACAGAAAGATGTTGCATTTTATAATATAATTAATAATATTCTCTACAACTTTTATCTAAAAAAAATTTTTTTTCTTCTAATCCGCACCGTTTCAAAAATAATTTGAAAAAAAAAGTTAACATTGGTTTCCGGTTGTTAATACAACAAACAAAAATACTAAATACTGGATTAAATTGCCTGTAAACCAATGCATAGACTACAAAATACTAAAATACTCCACTATACAGACAGAGCCCAGAGAGATTAGTATTAATTTCTTTAAAATTTCATACTTCCGACCCATTTCTTGAAATCTACCAATAAATGTAAATCACTCATACATAGGTTTGATGTTCCCAGGTTAAATTAGATAACCCGACCTGGGCAGGTGCGTCAGGTACAATAAACAACGATAAATCAGAGCGACTCCATTGTCACACAGAGTTGTGTTTATTCAAATAAGAAGCCACGGTTAGAACATATTTCAATATAGGTATACATAGATATACATCGTTTATGTTAATATGCCAATGCTATTATCATATGTTATACTACTATTGTTCGACTTGTTAGAATTTTTAATTTGCCGGTCATAAATGTTAATCAATTATATATCTATATCTATAGATCACGCAGTATAATGTAGTAGCTATTAAAGTATACTGTATTAGGTAAAGGTACTCACATATCATTATACTTTGTCTTATTGTTAGTATTATATACGCCGAAATCATTTTGTTGTTTCTACTTGAATAGGTGATTTTGGAAGTTTTTGGCGTGCTGTAACCTAACCTAAAAGTGCTAAAATGAAAATTTTGGCAATGTTTAAGAATTTATTATTAAGTAGGTAATTTTTTTCTTAAGTTTTCGTTCTTTAAAAGGAATTTTTACTTTTTACCGTACAATTTTTTCGCCGAGATATGCTAGTTTGAAGATATGATATTTTTATTAATAGAAATATTATTTATTAATAGAAAAAATCGTACAGTAAAAAGTAAAAATTCATTTTAAAGAGAAAATATAGTTAGAAAAAATTACTTAATCGTTATTTTGGCACTTTTAGGTTAGGTTATCTCAAAATTCTGACTTGATGAAGCAAATTGGATAATGGATTCGTTTTTAGCATACTAAAAACCTCCTGAATCACCTATTTAAGTAGAAACAACAAAATGATGTCGGCCTGTAGAATAATTCACTTTTCATATTTAGCATATAGGGAGGGGCAGCAAATTTACCATCTATCCCGGGCGGCAGAAATCTACGGTATGCCACTGTTTACTATGGGTATTTCTAAGCACCAATGGCCAATCTTCATAAATATATGGCAGGTATTAGGTATTCAACACTTGTTTATATTTTGATACACACTAGTGAAGTTTGCCTACTACTCATTTCGTTTTAACTAGTTGTCAAAAAGATACGAACGTTCCAGTAATATACAAAATTGCACGAAAAACATAAAAATGTTTCTAATGTAATTTTGTATATATTTAGTATACTCTCTCTAACAAAATATTTGAATATTTACAATGTTACTAAGTTTCACGTTCGTCGAAATGGAACATTAGTTAATTATTTAAATAAATCTGCATTTTTTTTTTATAAGCAACCGAGCATTAGAACACTGATTATAAATTATGTAACGATCTGGAATTAGAGTAGTAAAATTATGAAATACAAAAAATCTACATGCTAATATAGGTATTGCTACATTTGAATTACTCCATTTGACATTTGAATGGCTGACATAACACAAATCAACCAAGTAAAATTCAATTTGACCTGTCTTCACCACAAACATAAAACGTTCACATTATAATATGTTAAAATCTCCTCGGTCAATTTGATTTTTTATTTTGATATAACGCCAACACCAAACTGTATGCAATATGTCAACAAGATGTTCCCCTATACATCACGCATATAACGACAGCGGCTTTACATGTTACACTAAGGTGGTGCCATTATTTTTAACGTTTTTTATGTTACTCGAGATGCCAATATCTGGGCACCGGACAGATACATATCGTTATGGAAGATGGCGATTTGTTACGATAATCTAACCATTTACATTGCGTCCACGGTATTGTACAAACAAGGGGATGTTGTGTTGTACCGATAACGGATGACCAGTGCGGAAGAATATCATTAATCTACATTGGGATACATAGTAGCACTTTTAGGGAACGTTTCATAGTTATTTTCATAAGTATGTAGAATAATAGAGTAAAGGAACCTAATATGAGACCCTGTCTTAATATGAGACCCTTGTAAAATAGACTAAATACAACGCATTTAACCAATAATGAATCAGAACATATTTAGGTCATACCGACAACACTGTATTGATGGGTTTGACAGTTCTAACTGAACCCCTTTGTGTTGTGTACTGTATATATTTTTCTGTTTTATTATTTTTAAAGTTTTTATTAAAGTGTAATGATTGGAGTATTTAGTAAGAAAGGTAAGTTTAACTGTACATTATAGTGCATGTTATAGGAAGGTGTTATAACTATTTATAATATTTTAACAACAATATCTTCATAGATTTTTGTAGATGCCTACCCTCGAAAAATATTTAAACTTTTTCGAATGTTCCTAATATGAGACATTTTGAGATAGGGTCTCATATTAAGGCAATTATCTTTAACATACAGTGACGCTGATGCTCAATTTCTATTTTGTGGTTGCTACTCAGGGTTGCCAGATTTCTCAAATGCTCTGGCGGGACATAGTCTCCGGGGGGGGGGGGGGGGGGGTAATTTTAGATTGCAGAAAAATTCATTTTTTTATTTTTTACAATACAAATGAATTCATACATAATATACAAACATATTATCACAGTTTAAACACATTAACATAATAATAAAACATAAATATTGTGGTAAGTTAATTTCATCAAGATGAATTTTAAAAAATCACAATGAGTTAGTAAACGCAAATATTTAATGTTTAATACGCATGCTGTTCATTATTGTAGAAAATTTTGGAAACAGATAATTACCGATACTACAATTGTTAAATTGTACTTTTTATGAGATTTTTTGAAATTATACTGTACGTTTTATTAGAAGGATTTATTGTACACAATTTTATGACTGGGCAGTGCAAATTTATGATTCTACCTAATATATCATAAAATGTTTGCCAAATGTATATTTCGTTTGATAATTTTAAGATGTAAAAAACATCTGTGTTTTATGAACGCTTGAGTTATGACAAAAAATTCAAAATAAAGATTTGCGCTTGCACATTCTGCATCCAAATAATGCACTGAAGTAGCGCTCGCTCAGCAGGTCAAACGCATGCGTACTAGAATCATTACGGTGTCGAATGATGTTTAAGCGGGACATTTGAATTTTTGAGCGGGACGCGGGACAAGCTATCCTGTAGCGGGACTGTCCCGCTCCAGGCGGGACGTCTGGCAACCCTGTTGCTACTATTCGAAAGAAAAACATGGCGGACAATGGATCCAGTGCACCAAGTGTTATCGCTGGGCCCATGAAGATTGCGGATTGGATGAGGCCAATTTCATTTGTCCATCGTGCAAAAAACGATGAAAACAAGATAGTAGGTCTCAAATTAGGCATCCTTTTTAAAAAAGGTGATTTTGCTTTTTTACTTGTTTTTTAATAATTCGAAATTTTAAGCAAATATGTGTTCTTTTTGTAATATTTTTGTTAAATAAATATATGTATAATCTTAAATTCAGTCATTTTTTATTTACTTTAATTTTATGTTTTCTATTTATTTTTTATTATTTTCAAAATGGGTTTCATATTAAGCTCCTTTCCTAAGGGTTAAACGATTATCTTCATTTTTTGTATCTTATTTTTTTATTTGAAAATAGTCGATTTTCTGCATCCACAAATTATATTCTAAAAAAAACATATAATTAATTCAAATCCACAACTTCTAAGTATGTCACATCGATTTGTCATATGTACTTTCCTACTTCAAGATTAATTTAAAATAATAAATAACGACAATAATAATAATAATTTAGAATTCTCTCTAATTATATTGCACCGTGTTTTGAAATTCAATGCTCTTGCTTGTTAAAAATGTTACCGTTAGATGGCATCGCATTCGCTCTTCTGCACTGACCGATTGACAAATCACCCGATAAAGTAAAGGTACCCCACATATACGCGGCGACCGGTTTTCGGGACACATTGTTAAAAATTATCTCCAGCTCTTCACGAGATGCAACTTTATCTTCATGTCGAAATTTAAATGATTACATCAAACATTCTTCAACAACATAGTAAAATTTCATTTTTACTACTAATTTTTGCAAATGAATATTTTTAAATTGATATTATTCAAATTATCTCCAATACAATTTAATTTTTTACCAATTTATAAAAATGTTCATTTAAATTTTTAAAATAATTTAATAGAATTTATGTAAGGGAGAAGGGTCATGAGGGACAAAAATCCCCCAAATCTCTATAAAATTAAAGCAAATTAAAACTTCAAAACATTTATTTCCATTTCCCTAACCAGTTTCGCCCGTGTGTATTTCGAAATAGATAAATCTTCACACACTGCTTCATCTTATTTTCCAAGAGAAGTATTATACCGCGTAGTATAGCGTGATAATAAACTAAAATATCCTAAACTAAATAATACTAGGATCTGAGCCTTTGAAACAGCGAAAGTCCTATCAAAATCGATAGAGATAATTGAAATACCTTTTAGGTAATGTCCCATTCAAGTTCCTATAAAATGTTTAAGCAGAATCTTGTCTCAATTTCGTATAAGGTAATGGCGCCAGTCTTGGATCATACGCCAGTGTTGGACTAAATTAGAAATATTTGTTGATATTTATTACTGCTATTAATCTAGACACTTAACTGTAAAACAGCTTAATT
Source organism: Sialis fuliginosa (assembly GCA_961205875.1). NCBI lineage: Eukaryota > Metazoa > Arthropoda > Insecta > Megaloptera > Sialidae > Sialis > Sialis fuliginosa. The sequence continues at coordinate 12,081,306 of OY540817.1, forward strand.
TGATGACAATCGGCCAATGGATATTAAAATGGTGGATATTTGACTAATTATTAGTGTAAACTATTTATTAATTATTATATTATCATAGCATCTGCCTTACATTGCTTACAAATTTACGATTCTTTATTTTAATAACTTTTGTGTCGTAGTACATTACTGGTTTTACTTTATCCATTACTGGAGAAAAAACGTAAACATAATAAACAAAAAATTACATGTATTCATAAGAATTACAAAAAAGAAGTTCATCAAATCAAAAAAAACCAGTATACTTTGCTCTTATAGCGGCCAAGACTGGTGCTAGTACCTTAATTGTTGATCATATATTTTACGAATGAAATATCCTATAAACAATGCATTAAAGTTTTTGTAAATTAAAAAATCACATTCCATAAATGACTGCGCTATCTGCTGTTATTTGTATCTCTATTCGTGTGTGTCCACAATTAATGTAGCGAATGGTTATCGAAAAACTTGTCAAAATTATCTAAAAAATTCGCACGTCTAGTATTAATTTCCAAACATTGGCATTTGAATTAGAATGTTTTATACATTGGACATTAAAAACGAACTTTTATTAATGTGATCATAAGAAACCTATTAAAATAAAAATATTGCATTGTTCATGTATATTATCAATTTTGCAGAACACGAGAGACATTTAGAGGGGCAGTAAAGTTTAAAACATTTATTAATTGTATAAATTAAATAAATTACATATTGCTAAATATTATGTACAGTGAATTTTTTTATATATGTATGTCGATTTTGATAAAGGAAAAAAATTTCTAGACTAAGATATCTATTTTTTTATTTCAGTTTTTCATTTCAATTTCTATTAAGAATCAAATATAAATATATAATACTTGAACGATACATTTTTTTCAGGTTTTGGCTTCAAGTTGAAATTAGATATTCTATTTGCTAAATTAACTTCACTATTTATCTGTTTTCATTTTAGCTTTTCGACTTTTTATTTATTTATTATATTTGCAGTTGATCTCTTTGGCTTCTGGACAGTTCAGCACACCCTAGGTAAAAAACCACTCTCCACAATAACCGATAAAAATAAACTCGATCTAAATCGACAATCTCATCGATGTCAACAACAATACCCACTGATCTGATAATAATTCTGTATACAATTTACAGAATCAAAAAGCACAGTGTACCCTTTCTTCTTACATTCATTGTTCGTGCATTTATCTGATCATACATGTAACTAAATTATTCAAGTGTTTGACACGAGCGCACGCTCAAACTAGCGGTGGTGGTGTCTTCATTGTAGGCCGGCATGCAAACAAACGTAGGTACTGAGATATGTATCTGTATATGTACATAAGTATTCGTATATATAGGTACGTTTATGCGTACTCTAGCTTACAGGTATGTATGATTGTGTGTATATCTGTTTAAATCGGTGCATTATGTGTGTACTATAGTATAATGTTAAGTCCAGTTGTGGCTCGCTACAGCTAGAATGAATACTTTTATGCCCGGTATTATAAAGGACCTAACAAAATTTGTTAGCTAGCAATTACATTCAAATGGGGTATTAATACTGTACTAGTATCTATGGATTAGTTATGGAATTTAGAGCAGTGACACTTCAACTAATTATAACACAGTTGGCATCTTTGACCGTACAAAATAATTTTCATAACATCACCACTGTTTTAATACCGTTTGTATTTACCTTCAACGCGTGCGCGAGAACTGTCATATAAGTTTGATATCTCAGTTGAAAGTGTTTGTTAGCTAACAAATTTGTTAGGTCCTTTATGATACCGGACATTACAGTAGAGAAAAATAAAGTTCTACAGAATAAATAATTTGCTCTACTTTTTCTTATACAGGTAAACGTCGTTTTACACGAACCAAATTTTATCATTTTTTTCATAATTTCCTAGAGTATTTTCTTTAATATTGAAACAATTAATTGCTTATCGTTACGAGAAAATAATGAAAAATAAAAATTTAAAAACGGTCGTTATGCTTCACTTACACCGATACCGTATTTTTTAGTTTTCTTTTAAGCGAAGCGAGGGAAGATAAAATTGCATGATATTTCATTGATCATTTAAAAAAATTATTTAAATGCCTTTATTATTATTACAAGTAGTGTACCTACTGATCATATTGTTTTTATAAAATTTTAGTTACGCCTAAAATAATAATAAATAAATTTAGTTACGCCTAAACAAAAATTTATATACATAGGTACATATGTATATAAATATATTGAGAGTAAATATTAAAGAAAAATTAAAACACTCCGCCACTGAGGTTACTTTATTACACGGAGTTGTGTTGCTTGTCAAATATTTTGCATGTTAAAAGAATTAAATTTGAATTGTTTATTACACATCCGATTGTTAAATACACAAAGAACTGTCACTGTAACAGATCGATTCATACGAGTTAATCAATTTTATTATAACAGATACAATGATCGATGTAAAAAATGAATCAACAAAACACACTGTAAAATACAGTTCTAACTCAAAACTAGCATATTATTAAAAATAATAAAATTAATATCAACCAATAAACAATAAAATAGATTTCATTTTTTTTTTCAATTTATTAGTAAATAAATGAAAAGATAAAGATTTTTTCGTGAAATATACCTATATCTAATTTTAAAGTCGTGTATCCCAAACCCACCAAAAATTTGAAAAATACCATAAATGTTTGACTAACAATAAGTTAAAAACTGTGATTTACGCCCTTGCCTCCTTTGTGCCAGGGATGAATGCCCCCGCTTACCTCATAATGATTAAGGTACTGCAATATTATATATATATCTACCTATTGACTGCATTGAAAAATTTTAAACAATATTATTGTAATAATTAGGGGTGTACCGGAATTCACGGTTAACTGGTAAATTCCCGGCTGATTTTGCTGGGGCACTTTTGTTAATTGTAACAATATTATATTATAGTCGCTTGGGTTATTATATCATGATTTGTAGAAATTAGTTGTAAGATTAGGTAATCCTTTTTGTAGAGAGACCTCGGAAGATATGATTGAGTCAGTTGTTAGCACAGAGTCATGAGAAACACAATAATTTATAAAGTGTCGAAGGTGTTTAAATAAATCTAAGAAACAGTGTAGCTACCTTAGCCCTGTAATGCAAGCTAAGGAGAATTAAGGCTCTGTGGTAGTGACCACCATTTCATATTCAAAATAGTGCAAGTTTTGTGTAATAAAAATAGTGAAAGATTTTGTATTTGAAATAGTTTTTTTGTATTCGAAATAGTTATGGTTTTTTTGTAATCGCAATAGCACCTTTTCATATTCAAAATAGTGCAAGTTTTGTGTAATAAAAATAGTGAAAGATTTTGTATTCGAAATAGTTTTAGTTTTTGTGTAATAGATATAGTACCAGCTTTTGTAAAGGCCTAGTGTAAGTGTAGTTAAAATTAAATTTATTTATTTAGTATTTATTTATTTAGTGTTTACGTTTCCGAGCACCTACAGGTCATTCTACCGAACCAATTAAAGGTTAAATGAAATTATTCAAAGCAATTGAACCCTAAAACGTTACATAATGGTATTATGGTATACTCCTAGTAATAATGCAGGTAATGCTGAATGTTGATTAAATGACCTTTTTAACAAATGATGTTTCCTAATTTCACCATCTTAAGTAGTTAGGTTTAAGTTATAACTAATGTACATAAGTAAAACTTCAACGAATCAAACTATAAAAATTAACCAATACTTTTAAACCTAAATCCTAAATCACATAATCTACCCTGGTCTACACAATTACAATATTATATACGTTCTTCACAATAACAAATTAAAATTACCCGAATTGACAAACGCGCGGTCCGGTTGGCTCCGGGCACGAGTATGAGAGTAGGGTGGAAAGGAGGGGGCGGGTCATCATAGCTACGGTCCAGAACTTACATCAGACAGGGGATCAATTAGTATTAACTTACATGAACAAACGCCCCGTAGGATACGCGCACTCAGATTTATCTCCTCGCGTCAATATGTTGTTGGCCGGACAGAGGTCCAGTGTACCCCTCCCCCACAACCCTTTATATACCTACCCCCATGGGCGTAGCCAGGGTGGGGCAGGGGGGGGCGCTTGCCCCCCCCTAGCTTGTCGACAAAAAGTAATAAGTAAATCAGTATTATTGTCCAAACAGGGTATTTCTAGACTTCTATGATGTCCATTGGATTTTTGAACGTAAATTTATATTTTGGATCCAGAAAATCAAATATCAAAGTTTTTTTTAATCACAATCTTTTATTTTTAAATGTAAACTAAAATAACAGGCAAAATTAAAAATAAAATAAAAACACCTAAAGGCAAAGGTCGCAGTGTTGGCAACAGTGAAAACTGTGTTTTGTGTTAAAATAACTACCCACAAAAACATGGGCAAGGGGGGACGCTTGCCCCTCTCCCTAGCTCGTGAACTAAGAGTAACAAATGAATCAGTTCATTGGCTAAATATTGACATTTTTAGATTCGAAAATTTAAATATCATTGTTTTTTTTATTGCAATCTCTTGTTATAGCGGGTAAACTATTCATGTCATTTTTCAAAGTAATGCCGATAGGTCAAATATGAACTGTTTTTTATTTATAGGATATGAAAATTGAAGGAAATTTTATCATCTTTTCGAATTTAGGGGTTATTTTGTGTTATTACACTTATTTTTGTGACCAAATCGCGGTTTAATAAAAAATAAAAAAATTGATTTTTTTACAATTTTGAAAGATGCCCACGGTGATGTTAAATTTTTTTTCTAAAATTTCAAGATAACCGTTTTGTAGGAATTTTTTTCAGCTTTAAAACGCTTTTTCAAATTTGTTTTATAATTTTTTGGTGTCGCGATATTCGAGTTTGAATGAAAAAAGTACCAAAAAGTTTTAAACGACCATAAAAGGCCTAATGTTGGTCGCACAGAAAATAAAAAAAAAGAATATTAAAGCTTAAATAATCGCCTATTGTCTAGTAGTATTTAAAAAATGTTAGACCTTTTATGGTCGTTTAAAACTTTTTGGTACTTTTTTCATTCAAACTCGAATATCGCGACACCAAAAAATTATAAAACAAAATTGAAAAGTTAATGAAAATCACGAGCCAAAGTTCCAAGTTTCACATTTCGAGGTCCCAGACGCCAAAAATTTGAGGCCCATTGAAAATATTTTTATTTAACAAATTTTTTATAAAACTTTTTAGGTAAGGTTACCATAATAATGTGAGAGCTTTTTTTTGCTCACCCCTTTCTCATTACCTCGGGGTCCTAGGCAAAACACGCCGACCAATCGGTTTCAAAAAAAATTTTTTTGCCCCCCCCTGAACAAAAACCTGGCTACGCCCATGCCTACCCCACACTCTGTATACCCCATGCAATGTCGTATTAAGTTTGTACGATGTTAGGGAATTAATAAATTATATTGTCATGTTGTAGGTAATGTATGAGTATAGTTCGGTAGCCAAGGTGATTAACTTCGTAAAAAAGTCGAGAAATTGATGGTTCATCAAATTACTGAAAATTATCTTGAATAAGGAAATGAACGGAAAGAGGAATTTTTAACTTATTCTATGCATTACGGAGTAACAATGGGCAACCTTCGGAAGGCAATTTACCTAAACCTACGATTTCTCTTGTATGTTTTTTTATATAAAGATTTTCGATTTTTTTGGTCGGAACCAGGACTGTAATTACCACCGGAGCAGCCGAGGCGGTATTAAAACAGTGGTGATATTATGAAAATTATTTTGTAGGGTCAGAGTCGCCAACTGTGTTACAATACGTTGAAGAATCACTGTTCTAAATTTCATAGCAAATCCATAGATACTATCATAGAATTAATACCCCATTTGAAAGTGCTTGCTAGCTAGCAAATTTACTAGCTCCTTTATAATACCGGACATTACATATTTATAATCATAAGGAATATCTTTTCCCAACATTTCGATTTACTATTGTTTTTTTTTAGGTTATTTATACAATAATATCATAAGATTTTTTTTTGCAAACCGGCCAATAGAATTGGAGGTATTAAAAAAAACGTACACGAAAAACCGTAAAAATTGTCGTTTTTCAAGATACAAAAAATTTCGCTATTATGACTCCGCTATAAATCGAGTTTTATGCAGCTCGATATGAGTAAATTATTTATTTACTGGTGTAATTTTAATTGTTTACAAAAAATATTAACTAAAATTTGAAAATATTCACATTTGTATTTAAAAACTTTTTTTTTTCGAAAATAGTCACATACATCAAAATTGTTAAAAATATAATATTTAGAAGGGGCCCCTCGATCGCTTGCTGCCTCGGAGCCCCAGAGCCTGTAATTACGGCTCTGGTCGGAACACAAAAATAAAAAATTAATTGTCTTCGTTATGAATTCCAAGAACGCCTTTTTTAGTTTCGGTGGTATATATTTTAACCGACGTGACGTGCAACTATAGCCTATTCTAGCGGGCCTCAGTAATGAGGCCTGGGCCTAGGGGAGGCTCGCCGCAGTAAGATTAGGGTAGCTTTTTATATCTTAATAATCTTATCAGTATTATCGTCACGTAAACTCTTTGAAAAATTATTTTCCTAAATTTTTTATTTTATATATTTTGATTTTTGTGAATGGGGGCGTCAATATGGGGACCATACGTGCAACAGGCGACGAAATATACATACATACACCGTAATAAATTATGTACATACGACACAGAGGTAGACATCTATCGATGATACAATATAATCATAACTTTACAGATGGCATCTATTTTTTGGTTTGTAACTTTACTAAAGAATATTTGCAACATACAAATAATATATATGTATATTTATTAACTCTGGCAATCATTTGAATAATAAGTATCTATTTATAGAATTTGGTATGACAGTGATAAACTAAATATAAATCGATTTAATGGTCCTGACAATCTATTTTAGTCACTTTTTATTTAATATTAAATCAAGAAAATCCATTAACCCCAAACGTGTAATAATCTTCAAAATCTAATGTTTTTCAAATATATAAATTATTATATATGTATCAACAATTGAGAACACAACATATTATATTAAACATTTATTTCAGATTTGTCATTTATTAAATTTGAGGTTAAGTAACACAATTTATATTAAAATTATTATATTGCTACCTCATAATATTGTTTGAATTAAGATTATTTTAATTATGAAACGACTAAAACTATGTGACATAAATTTGAGATTTATCATTATGTGCAAAATAACAAGAAACTAATATAAAAGTGTCAAACTTACCAGAAAATATTAAATCCATGAAGAAATTAATCTTAACAGCAACAAACACTACATTTAAGTCTATACCAGTCTATACACTTAATTATTAAAAGTATATTTAATTTTGAAAATAATTAAAACTAGAATTTTAGATGACAGCTGACAAAAATAAACATTCCAATTGTATTACTTCATACGTAATCTGTATATACTCTTTCAAATGAATGTGCTATTGATCCTGTCTTTGTCTAATGCTTTATATGTACGAATTGATATCACTGTCATAATGTACTTGAGCCAATCAAGAATGTTGTATGTATTTTAAAATTTTATTAACAGGATTTTAATTTTCTTTTTACAAAATAACATTTTTATAATTTTTTAAATGCACTTACCTTTCAAAATATTGGTGTATAAAAATAAATTTAAACGATTCCGTACAAACTAAGCAAATTAAAATATTTAATTATAAAAAAATAATACATAAATTCAAATTTGAATTAAATACAAAAAACATTAATCTATGATAAATTAAATATTTTTAAAGAAAAAATAAATAAATAGAATCCTAATCTTAATTATATTAATATAATAAGAACTAAGAAATTAATTATTAATTAATTTAAATATAATTTTTGTAGGTAATAAATCTTATTCCTAAAATCTACCGTAAGAAATTAAATCAATGATAAGAAATGTAAATATGTCTTAGGTGTGTAATTCAATCAATTATAATATTAATACAGTCTTTTTTAATGTTAAAAAACATATTAAGGCACAATTTTAATCACATTGTAGAAAAAATGAAAAAAGGCAATTTTTTAGATTACGTGAGATCTATTCTGATTTTTTATAAAAGTCAAATACAGAAAGCTTTAAATCTCAGCAGTCCTCATTAAATTTAAGATCTAAAATTTCTAAAACATTAGCTCTCACCGAAGATAGTGTGCGTATTACTTAAACCATTTGAGATGGTTCATGTAGAGTTCTTGTGCTATGGTACTTGTGATATTTTGTACTAGATCTAAGTTTTTTCCCTGGCAATATTTGATTAGATAGATCTAATTTTACCTAATAAAAGTATAACCAATTTGTAGATAAAAAAAAATTCCCGATTTAGTTATAATACAAATAAATAATATTATAAATTATTATTAGAAAAGTAAGATCATCTTATATAAAAATTTAAAAAATGTACCTATTTTACTAAAAAAAAAATTAACTACTTATAATTATAAAAATCAAAGGCACTCATCTTATTATATAAATATTACAAATACAAAATATAATTGAAAATATCAATTCGTAAAAAATTAGGATATTGTTTTATTTTTTATATTAACTTCAGACTTATTTGGTTTCAAATCTTTCGCTGCCATAATCTGAGCATGTTTGGATTTCTGGTGAATACTCAAATCATATTTGTGTTTGAATTTACGCCCACAAATATTACATCCAAACTTTGGTTCTCTTCCGCACTCTAGTTTCATATGTCTCGTCAGAGAATGTTTTAAACGATACGTCTTTGTACAATTAGTACACATAAAAAGTTCTGTCAATGCTGCCGCGTCCAAATTACTGATATCAATACTTGAGTTATCTTCATCGTTTTCAATTGAATGTCGTTTCTGAGATTTTGGTTTGTTAAGTTTGTTTTCGATATCTATTTCTTTGTTGTCCGATGAGGTTTTATTCGAATGATGATATCTCGATACTACTGAAATCATATTATTAATTTTATCAATATATATATCATATTATTGGGACCTTTTAAATAAATAAAACTAACTAATTGTCATAACCTCATAACTAAAAAAAATTCTACATTAAAAATAAATAAAATTATAGAATAAAATATTTATTAAAAAAAATTTATATACAATAATTTTTTTACCAATCTATATAAAATCTGGTTTATACCTACATTACATCCTAGTTTATAAAAAATACTGGGAAAATGGAAAAAATGAATATAGGTAGCGACATAATATGGCAAATTAAAATTTAAGAATGTTTTATTATTATTTTTTCAAATTTTTGTAGAAGTAACTGTGAATACTGAAGGATTGCCGTATATTATCAGGGCCGTGGTAGTGGTGTAGTATAATACATAGGCCCAATTACACCATGCATTAGAAACAGGGCCGTAACTAGAGGCTCTGGGGCCCCGGGGCAGCAAGATGCTGAGGAGCCTTCACTATATGCAAAATATTAATATAAAAAGTATTTTTTCTTTTTTTTTTCGTTGTTACCTATGTCCACAATTTTGCTTGTTACTAATTTTAATTATCTTTTTTTTGTTCCTCAATCTTTCCGACCCCAATTTTTACGCTATTGCGGGGCCCCCCTATGCTTGGGGCGCCCGGGGCACTGCCCCGGTGGTAGTTACGGACCTGATTAGAAAATAACTATCGCTACGGCTCTGTATCTTATAATTTTTATTTATTTTCCTCACGGGTAATTATTAATACAATAATATTTATTATATATATATTATAAATTTTATATTTCCTATATTTAAAAAAAAATATAATTCAATTTATAAAATTATATTGTTTGTGATGAAATTAATTAATTAATTCACTTTATTAAAAACAAATATTGATAAGAAACTTATTATACAAAAATTAGAATAAAAGATCCATAATAATAATAAAAAAAATACCATTAATTCATAATAATAAAGTGATTAATGATCTAATGTAAAATGTAATTTTTAAATACAGTGGAAAATGTTCAGCTTTAAAAATTAAATTTCAGACTTCATATATTTTTTTTCTAATAACATAAATATTTGTTTTGGCAAGACTTCTTTACTTTATACTTTTAACATTAGTAAATACATAATCCTATATATATATATACAACATATATGTAATTTCTTTGTAACAATAATGTAAAACTAAATAATTCAAAGCAAGAAAATTATTATGATAACTTCGATATCTTATTAATAGGTGACCACAAATATCTTGGAAAAAATCATTGTTATGTAATAAGTACATAGTCCATTTGAAAAACGAAATTTCCTAATTTGTGCCCACCTTAATTAATTAAAGCCTTGGCACTTTACAGAAACGGTCTCTGTCACCGCTTCGACCTTGCAAATCTGTTACATATAAAATATAAAAATACAAATGGCATATTAGCTGCGTCGAAACGGCGCTGCGTTTTGACATGTAATAGATTTGCAAAAGTATATCTCCACTCTATTATGTAAAATGAAAATTGTGTTTATTAAGACAATGCTTTTTCACATTATTGCGTTGATGTGCTGTATACGTACAACATGGACATTTAAACATACGTTCTTTTTGACATTCATATTTTAAATGACGCGTCAATGAATGTTTATGAGAATATTTTTTCATACAGTTTGGACATGAAAATAATTTTTGTATCATTACTGATGTATGAGTTCGTTTTAATAGAAAATCTGAAATATAATTTAATGTATTAGTAAAAATGAAAATATTAAGAAATGTTAAATCTATATATAAGTAAAAATAAAACTATGAATTTTAAGAAACTCCTGATTTATCGTTCTGTAAAAAATAATCAGAGAAAATAAGTTTACCATGAAAAAAGGATGTTAGATAACATTTAGAAAACGATAAGTTGTATATTATATAGATATATAAATATATATTTAAATATGCCTATATCGAAATTTTAATTTACTAACTAATTTAAAATCAATGGTTCCTTAAAATTGTTAGTTTTAATTTTAATTTTCCATTTATAGTTTAAATAACAAAAAAATATCCAAAACCACTTTCAGAAGACACACAAAAACACAAGAATACATATACATAATTTTAAGTGAAACTTATCGAACCTTTTTTTAGTAACCATAGTTGGTTGGTTTGGAGAAGTTTCACTTAATTTTTTTTTGTATTATGGAACTTAACATTAACTACACTATTGACTCATTCTTAAATATTATATTTATTTATCTCTTTACAAGTTCGTATACATATAAACTTTTTATTTCACAATAAAAATTCATCGTATTTAAGCACTATGTGACTTACACGGTTTTTCAATTTGGTGGAAACTTTATAAATGAATTAACCGCATAAATCAAGGGCCCATGTAGTTCTAACAATAAAATATATTATACATAAAAGTAAATTAATTAAAATTGAAGTAAATAATTAATAAAATAAAATAAAAATATAATTATAATTCTCAAACAACACACTTACTGTATAACATACATATAGTTTACACAAATATTTAGCTGTATCTACGTATATTTTATGTAATAGTATGTATATTTTTGGTTGAAGAGATTAATTTTTTTCCAGTTAGAATATAATATATGTCTTTTATATTATATGAATTTTACGTAAATATCTACGTAACATATACGTATTATATACGTAATATATACATTAGGGTGTTTCGTTTGAAACGAATATTTTTTTTTTTCCTCCGACACTGTGAAATATTGTTCTCAACACTGAAAAAAAAATTCCCTGAAAATTTGAGCCCTTAATTTTAATTTAAAGTACTTCCTTTTTTATTTTGAATTTTTCCCATTTAAAATACATGTATTTTAAACCACGTTTTTTTTAAATTTCTATATCTTGGCTGGATTTTAAACTATTATGTTGATAAGCATTGATATTTGTAGTATATTTAACGCTCTTTTGAAGACCTTAGGACAATTTCAACCCAACTTATTTCATATTATTTTTATTAGCCCTGTTAGTCATTTTTTAAATTTTTTTCACATATTTTTGAAAATATTGAGAAAATGGCTTGTCTGGCTGAAAAAATGTAGAGACAAAAATTGTAGGAAATCAAATTTTCTACAAAAATGATGTCTATAAATATGTCGCTCGAATGCATAGTTTCGGAAATATGAACAGTTGAATATTTGAAAATCAAAAAAATATTAATTTTTTTCTTTCCTATTATTGTTGAAATTTTTCTCTTATAATTTTCTCACGACATTTCTCTACAGGCCTAAAGTGAATTTAAGACAGTAAAACTCAAAAAAATTAATATTTTTTTGATTTTTAAATATTCAACTGTTCATATTTCCGAAACTATGCATTCGAGCGACATATTTATAGACATCATTTTTGTAGAAAATTTGATTTCCTACAATTTTTGTCTCTACATTTTTTCAGCCAGACAAGCCATTTTCTCAATATTTTCAAAAATATGTGAAAAAAATTTAAAAAATGACTAACAGGGCTAATAAAAATAATATGAAATAAGTTGGGTTGAAATTGTCCTAAGGTCTTCAAAAGAGCGTTAAATATACTACAAATATCAATGCTTATCAACATAATAGTTTAAAATCCAGCCAAGATATAGAAATTTAAAAAAAACGTGGTTTAAAATACATGTATTTTAAATGGGAAAAATTCAAAATAAAAAAGGAAGTACTTTAAATTAAAATTAAGGGCTCAAATTTTCAGGGAATTTTTTTTTCAGTGTTGAGAACAATATTTCACAGTGTCGGAGGAAAAAAAAAAATATTCGTTTCAAACGAAACACCCTAATATACATATATTTATATGTGGCATGGGTCTATTAGAGCTCTTTTACATTCTCTACGGAACCTAGAAACTCGCACTGGACACTGAGACCTATATGTATTAATACATAAATCGTATAACTATATACCTAATTAAATACTTACCATGTTTATTACTCATGCACCATACTAACTTATATCTACATTACTTATGCCCGGTATTATCAACAAAAAACCTTCTTTAGCGCTAAATGCTCCTTTAACTTAATATGTGTTACAAATGTGATTTAAATCAATATTTAGGCACTCAATGAAAAATGTACATAATATGCGTTGTAAAAACGTAGTGTAGAAAATTAAAAATCCATTTAATTAAATGTATTATGTTTGGTTCTGTTAATAATATGACAGTTAAAGGAGCTTTTAATTAAACTTGATAACACTGAATGTTAAGCTGCTGTATATGTATATTGTAAAGTGAAATCACGCTGCTAGCGAGAGTTATGGTTCGTGAATAATAAACTTATTTTTTACGTTAATATTACATAAAAATTATATACGTAAATTAAGAACCAATGATATACGTATTATGAGCATATATTAGAATACGTATTTTTTACATTGTTTATATACATATAACTCTCTAATCTCTCATAATTTTCATATATACAGTATGTACCAAATATGTATAATAGCTGTATTAAAAATACGTATTTTTTAAAGATGTTTGTATATGACAAGCCGTATACATAAAATCAATGTATCTATCTAAATTATATGTATCTTATACGTGAGTGTGTTAATTTTATTTAAAGCATATTTTTCCACTGTATTAATTTATGTTATATAAACATTGTGATGTTTGATGCAATGGTTTTTCATATTAACGCGTTGATGTGCTATGTACGTACAATATGGACATTTAAACATAGGGTCTTTTTGGCATTCATAATTTAAATGTCGATTCAACGTGTTTTTATGCGAATATTCGTTCTGACATTTTGGACATTGAAATAATTTTTTTTTCGTTACTGGTAGGCGTTTTAATGGTAAATCTGAAATATAATTTAATGAATTAGTAAATGAAAAATTCAGAAAGCAGTTAATAAAATTATAAAAAATATACAATGATATGCAAGACTATAGGTCGTTTTGGATTCTAAAAATAAGCCATATCCAGTGCCGGATTTATCATTAGGCTAATAACGCTATGGTCACAAAACTGAATATTACCTACTCAGATTACTGATATTTATTCACTGAAAGTTATTTCTCTTGAAGAATTTTTTTCTGAATACTGCAAAATTATCAACAATATTGGGGCCCAACATTTGTGTTGTAGTTTAGAGCTATTGATATCTAAATTCAGCGCTGGATATATCTTCTTTATCATGTTTAAGAAAGCATTAGCTAATCTAGAAGACTTGACTTATATTAAGAATCAAGGAATATATACAGGATGTTAAAAATATGGCAAATTTTAAAATTAGAAAAATAAATTTAATCAACTTTTATTCAATACTTTAAAAATTCATGATACTTTTTTAACATTCTGTATACTAGATAGTACCTACGATATTTATGTACAAAATGTATAAAAATGAAACGAGTGTATGTGTTTTTTGTATTGTTTTATTAATTTTATATTAGCACTCTTATTTATCATTTATCCATGACAGTATGTTTTTTTTTTATAAGTAACAGAAATTCATATTAATTTTTTCTTAAATATATTTATTTAGGTACCTATTTCTTATACAGATTCTCATGTAAGTTTTTTAATAACTAATATTTCTTCTTTCTAATTCAAATTCTTCTCGAGATACTTACAATTAGTCTTATTTCACCATAAAAATGCTAAAAATATATTATTTTTTTATAAACTAAAAAAAAATTATAAATGCCAAATAGTAAAAAATCATTAAAAAAAGTGTTTTTCAAACTTTAAACTTTTAAGAAATATAAAAAATAAAATTTGAAAAACAGCTATTCATCTCATATGTATTTTAGCATTTATTATAAATGAATAATTGTAAAATATATTATATTATAATAATATAGTAGATTTAATTAATTCATAATATAAATATTTTACTACCTATATTTGTCTCTTATGAATTCTTAAACAATGCAATTTAAGATGAATATTTTGATGAGCACTATATTTACAAAATAAACATTTAAACATTGGTTCTTTCTGGCATTCATATCTTAAGTGACGTCTCAGTGTATTTTGGTGTAAATATTGTTTATTACAGTTTATACAGATAAACTTTTTTCTCCTCAGTATATCTGAAAAATAAACATAATCTGTATTAAAATAATTTTAATTAAGTTTTTCAGAGTAGCTCCTTTGTTATATTTATTATCAATTTATTTATTTATTTAATTATAATTAAGAATTTAGTAATAAAAATAAAGTCGATAAAATAATAATTAAAATTTTATTTATTGTTAGAATACATAAAATAATAAATAAGCATTTTCATAATAAATTAAATATTATTTACGTATAAATCTTTTTAATACTGAATTAATAGTTTTTTATTCCTCTATAATAAAATACGAGAAATTTTAACAAAATATATTTCTATTTACAAATTTATCATTAACCATCCTATTATAATATTATTGACATTATTAGGTATTTTATAATATTGCAATATTTACGTCTAATTTTATTCATCAAATAAAATAAAATTATCGTCATTGCTTCTGCAAAAATATGTATATTATTGTTTCAAAATTAATGTTGATGAACTTAAATATCGTCAGGTATTGAGAAGAATATATTAGTTAAATATAGATTACTGGCTGTATTGTCAAAAATGTTAATAAATAATAAAATAAAAAAACTAAAATATCAACTTATAGCATTGATGCTGTGGTGGGATTCAGCTGTTTCGTACCAGTTCGGGCAAACTGTTTTAAAAAGTTAGTAGCCCAATACGCTATTAAAATAGTTTTCTGATAAAAAGATTAAAACTTATTTTTTTATTTTAAGAGCAATATTATACCAGTCTTTATTGATTCCAAGCATGTTTTAAAATTGAGTGAGTAGAAGAACAGTACCTGCCCAGCACTAGTTATGTTTTTCTACTCTTGGGTCTGATTGACTGCACTTGCTATACTAATATAATCACGCTATCGCTCAAAAGAGCAGAGCAGTGAATAAATTAGCTACAAAACAATTAAAAGAGATACATACCCACAGAAGCAACAGATTTTTATCAATATATATATTCGTTGAAGACCACCAGCGTGGAAGAAGTTGGTTAATAAGTGTCTCAATTCTTTTTTTTTTTTAATTCTTTAACTTGTAATGTTTGTATAATATGTACTACTTTTTGTTCAATTAAAGTGACTTTTCAGATAAAGTGTGAAATTTTGAGGAAGAACAGTACTTGTCTAATGGGTTTATTATTATTTTTTTACACAAACAAAACATCTTTACTGATTCGTGACTGCATTAACAGGTTCTTGAGGACTGCAGAAACAGCCGTAAAATGGCTTTCAAAGTTAAATAGTTGTAATTTTTTAAACTTCTTCTCACCGATTCAATTTTACAAGATATTTTTGATAATACGATATTTTTACAATTCTAATTTATATATAACCTGAATTAAAAAAGTAGGATAAATATTATAAACAGATATCTGCTCCATTCTCTGACTTTTTTTTTTAATCCCACCAATGAACAATATATTTGTCTAGCCATAATTATATCTATGTAAAAGACCTTTAATCAGTAACACTATAATCAATCAGGAAGTACAAAGAGTAAGTAATAACACCCAAACGTCAAAAGTTAATGCAGCTTTCAGATTTTGGTAGGATAAAGATTTTTGATGAACCATACGAACGATATATTGTCAATATTTTAAAATACACATATTGTGAAATTATGTATTGAGTTAAATATTATTAATTTATTTAGACCTGAAGAAGACATAATATGATGATATTCATTTGTAAATTTTTATTTTATGTATTACAATTTTTAATATTATTATAATTTCTTAGATTTATCCTTATTAAAAAAGAGATCAAAATAAATATCAATATACTTTCTAGGAACAACCTTTGTAAGATGTAGCTGTCATATAAGGTTTAATTAAATTTAAATAAATATATTTTCTCGGATTAGTGTATTATTGTAGCTTTATTACCACTCGGGTAAACTGGATTCTATATTTAACAGTTTGTAATAAAGTAGATATCTGTTTTATGTTTGGTTTATAATACCGGATGTTTTTTTTAACCTGAAACTTTCAAATATCTCGAAAAATATTTTTGTTTGCACTTATGTATTTCCCCCGCGGAATAATGAAATTTTGATTATTGCTATTTTTTTCGTAGAGTGCATATTTTTCGATATATTTGAAAGTTTCAGGTTAAAAAAAAAACACCCGGTATATAATCAAATAGCTTGATGAACCCTCTATAATAAAATAATATCTAATTATTGGTAAAATTCGATGTGAGATTACTTAAATTTTTTTGTACTATTTGATATTTTTAAAATTATCAGTTTTTCTTTTCTTTCCTTTATTTATTTTCAACTATAATAATTTAAAAAAAAATTAATAAATACATTATCAAATTTCCGTTCACAGATATTTTCACAATATAATCAATTTATTAGACCAGAATAGAATTATAAAGCAGAAATCTACAGTATTATCCATACATAAATGAGTCATTTAAAATTCAAAATCATTAATTATACTTAATTAATATTCGAGAAGATAGATGTTTTATAAATCATAGTTTTGAAATATTGAACAAATCAACAAAAGTGAACTTGCAAGGAAGGTTTTTCCGCAGTGTACCCCATCAGTTTTTAAAATTTAGTCTCCGAACAGAAAAAAAATGTATAAGGTAGTGGCACCAGTCTTGCCAAGGACCCCAGTAATGGCGAATTTTGAATTAAATGAACTGAATTAGAAATATGTGTTGATATTTGATGACTGCCATTTCTGAATATTAATCTATATACATTTATCTGTCTTACAGCGTAATTTGATAACAATCGGCCAATACGTATCAAAATGGTGGACATTTAAACTAATTATTAGTATAATTTATTTATTAATAATTATTTTATCATAGCAACTGCTTTACATTGTTTCAAATTTGACGATTTTTTCCTTTATATCTTTTGTGTCATAGTACTTATCATTTTGTAATCATAAACAAGTGTTCATCACTGCGTGTTCATTACTGGTTTTACTTTATCCATAAATGGAGAAAAAACATAAACAAAATAAAAGACTATAATTTAAAAACAAACTATATTTGCGGACTTTGGCAATTAAATTGATTAAATGAAGAGTTACTTGTTTTATTAGTAACATGACTTCATGAGAATTACAAAAAACAAACCCATTAATCCAAAAAAACGAAAACTTGCTCTTATAGCGGCCATTACTGGTGCCTTTACCTTATACAATTTAAACTATTGAGCCGGGCTTGGTCCAATCAAATATAACTGAACAATAAACAATTAAATCATTTACACTATAGGTATCGGTTCAATCTCGCTCCGATAGAGTATAGTATAGAAGAATATTTTACTGGAGCGTGATTTAACCTGGCGTGAATTGTATCCATAGTGTAAATAGGAACTTCAGTTTGTCTTCGATCATTGTAGTACTGATCACCGAGTAAAACGTGATATTGTGAATACCATAAGATTTGATTGGACCAAGATCGGCTCATTAATGTGAATATCATAAGATTTGATTGAAGCGAGATCGGCTCGAGACCGATTCGATAATCTGGATCGACCCTTAATAATAAATACTGTTCGTCTTCTAACAGAGTTTCCTAAAGGCCTTTATATACATCACTCAAGACATCCAATCTGCAGGGTCCCTGCAGATTGGGTCGTGTATAGGCAAGTCCGGACGATTTTACATATATATGTATAAAACACTACTTAAGGGCTTTATACACCACCCAATTTGACACCCGATCTGTGGGGGGATTTGCAAGGTCCCTGTAGATTGGATGTCAAATTGGGTGGTGTATAAAGGCCTTTACTATAACAGTACCCAATTTACCCTCACTCTACTTCTCTACAAATCGGTCCTGCAGATTGGATGGTGTATAGAGGCCTTTAACATTTTTTTGTGTCATGGGATGTGGAACCTTTTTGTATTTTAAGGTCATTTTTTCATTGATGAAAATTTTATCAGACCACACCACACATTATAAATTTACTACCTCCAAATTTTAACTAAACTTTTTTCATAATATACATTAGAAATATAATGAAAACTACAAATAAATTAGTGAGTCTGGTAGACCTTTCCTAGCCTTCCCAGGAAGACATTTAAAAAAAAGTAATTTGTAATGCAAGTTTGCAATGTTTTCTTTTTTATTTATTTTGGAAATATAGTTGCATTTGATTCGTACGAGCTCCCTAAATTTGTGACTTCATGTAGGTATACAACCAACTGAAAAATTACTCGGCGTCAAAAAAATCGCACCTTTTAAAAAATCTACTTCAAACAACTTTAAACCTTATTTGGAATCAATGATGAGGGTAATGTTAGGTATCATTTGAAAGGTAACGAAAAGGAGTACCCAAAAACAATTAACTCCTTTTTTTTAAAAGGTGCGATTTTTTTGACACCAAGTGTATTTAATAAGTTTCATATTCATTTTCGTGCTATAATAATATGCAAATTAGGCAATATCAAATAAAATGGAAGCAGGTTCCCCGTTCCCCAAACTGTTATATATTGTTTGTCACATATTTTATGGCACGTTTTCTACTCAATTGCGATACTGGTTTAGAAACTCCAATACCCAAATTTAAAAAAAAAACCGATGGGGTACACAGGAAAGATTATTGTTGTTAGACACACCGGTAACTTAATGACTCAAACGTTTGTATATTTATAAAGAATCAGTCGGTATATTAACTTGATGGTGCTTCCATAAGTGACTTTTTAATGACACTTTTTGATGAGCTTTATATGAACACATGGAACATTTGAACATTGGCTCGATACCACACTCATAACGTAAATGACGATTCAGTGTGAATTTGTGAGAGTAACGTTTATTACACTTTTCGCATTCAAATCTTTTGTTCTGTTTTCTTTCTTGTAAGTAGTGCCAGATACCTGAAATAAAAATTACAAGTTAGATACTATGTATGTATACGATTTAATAATATTCTAATATTAATTTGTTGTTTGAAATAATTGATAGTCTTTTTTACTTACTTACGCCTAATAGAATCTTTGAACTCTATTTATTAATCTATCCTCCTACAGTAATGAGAAAGACAGTAAGATACCCCCCCCCCCCCCCCACCTGTATTTTTTAGTCCTATATAATTAATACATAAGAGACAAATCTTTGCCGTTTCAACACTAAGCTTCAGAACACACTAACATATTTATAATTTTATCAGACTTTAAGTATTCAACAGACATTTTTTTCAAAATGAGAAAATAAAATACTTTTTATATATATTATCTATATATTTATATTAAATTAATACAATATACATTAATGAACTTAAAGAGATATTCAGAAGTCAATATGGCTATAGTTAACAAGGTAAAACAACCTGTTCTTGGATGTGCTTTTGGTTTCAATTATATGTACCAATTTATTTCCATTAAATTAATTTTTTTTAATATATTTATTCCAGTACATTTGACGGATTTTGTAGGAAGAGAAGCGAGTAAAGAATTTTTTTACAGGGATAATTTTTTTTACAATTACTTACAATATTTGCAGATAGCACCATTTAATTTTTATTCTTACCCGTTATTGTATGTACATATGAAGCAGTTTGTCAATTAAGACACCATTTCAGCAGCTGTTTCGAATTTGAAAATCCAAACAGTGTAAATATTGTTTAATTGTTTTTATTGAAATTAAGTTGTGAAACTGGTTGTTTTACACTAAATTAAAATTTAATAAAAGTATATTAATTAAAACAAAGTACATTGATAATACAGCTACACAAAAAAAAGTGCGGAGCCAAAAAAGCGACCTATGTATTGGTCGAACATAGTCGAAATCCAAATTTTTGGAATTTTCTGCTTACCAGTTTTTTTTTATTTGAGCTTGAATTTCGGGTTTAGGTTAAATTTTTTCAAGTTGGCTAAACCCAAAATTCAAGCTGAAATAAAAAAAAACTGGCAAGCAGAAATTTTGTATTTGGACTATGCTCGACCATACTACAATGCTATATAGGTCGCTTTTTTGGGCTCCGTATTATTTAGTATGAGAATTTTCTTTTTTGGTTTGTGAATAGTTAATGTTACATTAATTACATTTTATCAGTGAATTGATGTTTTCGTTTATGATGTTTTATTAATGATGATCTATAGTACGTTGTGAACGTACAATTTGAACAGAATATTGTTGGAAGTTTACCACATTCATATGTTTGATGTCTATTCAATGATTTTTTATTTTTGTACTGCTTGAAACAAAGTTCGCATTGAAATGTTTCTCTAAAACCTGAAACAAAAATACAACAAATTAATGTTAGTTTAAATTTTTTTAAATAAACACATAATTTATATTATTTATACATTTCCTGAAAACAACAAACAAGTTATAATATCTTTAAATAGAAAAACAACAATTTATTATATTTTCATATTACAAATGAATGTACAATTATCACTTACAGAATTATATCATCTTATAAAGGTTTGTATTAAATCAATCAACAGGCCCACTTTATATCAATTTGGAAATTTTATTACTGGAGTACATAATTATAAATCATTCAATATTTTATATTTTTCATCTCTACTATTAATTATCAGTGAAATTTTAATTTTTTTGACCTTTTTATATACCCCAAAACATTACATTTCTTGACTGTTTAATAAGTTGAATTAATTAACTCATTTTGACTTTTTTGTTTACAACCTAAAATTTTTAAACAAACTTGGTGACCATACCTATAATCGCTGGCACTTAACAAAAACGGAGACCGTTACTGTATCATTTGCATAAAATCCAAATGAACAGATTTGCAGCGCTTGTCGAATACCGTTTTTTCTTAAATACCAGTCTTATTGAATTCAATCGAGGTCACGAAAAACGTTTTTTTTAAAACGCCCGCCATGCCGTTTCGACGGAGCTAAAATGCCACTCGTATTAAATCAAATTTCAAGGTCGATACAGTGACGGTTTAATAAGAAAACAAGAACAAGTAAATGATAAAATATGATATAGCGTAATAATGGGAGCTTTCACGTCTGATCAAAAAACGGAACAACGAGCTTTGATTTGTTGATTCATGGAATTTCTGGTGGAATGTACCAGAAATCAAAAGAATGTCATTTTTTAAGCGTATGAGGAAGTGAGGAAGAAGTAACTAGAAAGAAAAGAACTTTTATGTTCACTTCATGTTGAGCGTTTCTGTCAGAACACTAGTTTCTATCTCTTTATGGTTACTTCTGTCTCACTTGAAAATTACATTCTTTAAATTTATGGTACATTCCACCAGAAATTCCATGAATCAACCAATCAAAGCTCGTTGTCCACGTGAACGTGACCAATGTATTTTAAATGTAACATATTACATAATGCTCAAAAATTTTGTTTAATCTTGGATCACAACAAAAGTGATATAAATTATAATTATACATAAGAATAATGATATATTTTATGTATTACTCAATAATACCATGAACACATTTAAGATGTTTTCGTAAATGTACTTTTTGTTTAGACCTATGATTACAAATGTGACATGCAAATTTAGGTTCTACACCACATTCGTTCCTTCGATGCTGACTCAAAGCTTGTCTTGATTTGTAATGTCGTCCACATTTATCACATTCTTTTATTGTTGTATCATATGAAGGTATACAATCTTTGAAATCTTGAGATTGGTGTGAGAAAAATGTATACTCTGAAAATAAATACAAAATTAAAACAAAACTATAAAAAGTCTAAAAGAAAACAGACATATTCACATAACCATTGATGGAAGAATTTATATTTACTGTTCTATTTAAAAGTAATAATAAAAAATTACTCATCAGTCAAATTTCACCTAACCAGGAAAGTATGTTAAGTAGTACATATATCAACAAAAATGTAGTGTTTAAAAAGTTATCAACTACTGCTGTAGAAATACTTTATTATTTATTTAATAAGTTTTATAATAAAAACTTAAATCATCTAAATTACTGGATATAATTTTTAACAAAATCAATTTGAAAACTATATTCTGTTAAGAATGTGAATTTAATTGTAATTAAATTAATACATTTTTCAAGGTTTAATGTATCCTTATAGTATACATTTTGATACGCTAATTTTTTGTCCTATAATCTACAGTAGAAATGGGCATTAAATATTTTAGGGAATGTATTTTCTGTTTTGACCTATGACTAAAAATGTGACACACAAACTTAATCTCTATGCCACGTTCGTATTGTAGATCGTATGCTCTGCGTTCGCCTTAATTTGTATTACTTTCCACTTTAGTTAAGTGTATTTCTACACCTAAAAGTTTCACCCAGGTCTACTGTAAAAATAAGATAAATCTCTTACAGATATAAAAGGTCAGTACGCATGTGCAAAAAAAATAAAATGATATTGGTTTCAGGGATTTTTCATGTCCTTTTTAAGTTTAAAACACTAATATCTTAAAAACTACAATATGCGACTTCTCTGGTTTTTGCAGTAACCCGACGATATATTATAAACGTATATAAAGACAAGGTAGTCTTAATAGGTCCTTGACTAATCAGCGTTTGCGCGGGAATTGCGTCACCCAGGGGATATATTCAAATGTTATAAATGTATTATTAGTACAATAAAAATAGATTTTACGAACACAATAATTTCTTTATCAATGAAAATTGGTATAGAGATACTTTAGGACCTACACTTTAAGAAACTGATGAGTGTAGTCGACCAAGGGTTGCAAAAATAGTTTTGCAAGGGGTAAAAGGGGCGAAACACTGTTTTTTAGGCGAATAACTTCAAAATGGCAACTGCACTAATCGGTTTCTTAAAGTGTAGATACTAAACTAACTCTGTACCAATTTTTGTTGATAAAAGAATTATTGTACTAATTATACATTTGAATATAAACCCCTGGGTGACGTATTTCCGCGCAAACGCTGATTGGTCAAGGAGCTATTGAGACTACTTTGTTTTTGTATACTTTGCATTCTGCCAAAGAAATTTTATAATTCGTTTTGATTTACATTACTTTCTGCATTTCTTGCATTTGAAAACTTCTGTTTTTATAACATTTATATTTATTGAATTTGGAGATTCTATTATAGTAACAAACTATTACACTCTGAAAATAAATAATTATTAATATTTACAGGACAAAAAAAATAATTTGTTTCATTCAGTCAATTGATTTTCAAACTATACATTTTTATAGAGCTTTGATATCAACTAGTTAAAATAGCTTGTTTATTTTTAAATCTTGTAAATAATGTTATACCAAAAAAGTAGAAATATTTGACAAATAGTATTTATTTATTTACTTCTTTTTGAGGTACATTTCAAGTTGATCGACATTAACTTTATGAATATTAAAAAGATGTATTTCTAAATGATGTTTTCGTTTTGATTTGTGATTACACATTGGACAATGGAACGATCTATCTACTTCACATACGCAACGTTGGTGGTAGTAAAGAGATTCAGCTGATTTATATATTTTTCCACATCTATTACATTCCAATTGTAGTGACTGTTCATTAGAGTATTCATAATTATTTTCTGTGAAGTCTGCAAAACCTGAAAAATATATTCTTAATGTAACTACTTATATTATATTTAATGCTTATTTAAAATGTATAAGATAAAAATAAAATGTACGTTACCTTTAAAAAAGAATGTTATTTTATAATTAAAATCCAGTAGTGGAAATCCTACATCAATGAATGAAAATAAAAAATAAAAATTACATGTAATTACTATTTTTATTCAAAATGAAATTTCAAATACAATCTCGCACCTGCTAACTTCTAATCAAGCATTAAGAAAGTAAAAAATTGAATATTATTTTAATAAATCAGTAATTATCATGCATAATTTCTTATATTTCTATTTAATTGATTAATATAATGCAAAAAGGCAGAAAAAGCAAAATAAAAAATAATTGTAATATAAAAAAACGTACTCTAATAACTAATATTACTTGTTCCCAATTATTTCAGTAATGTTTGTTTTTAATTTTGATTACATAAACAGCTTAAAAATAAATAATAACTAAACAAATCTTAACATTTTCAATTATTTTATAGGAATCATATTTAGAAAATTGTATAAAAATGTAAAAAATTGAGCAATAAGAAACAGCTAAATCACAATTTATGTTGCGATCCATAAATGATTTTAATCGTTGATACGTATCTTGTATTTCATCAGTTAATAAAATATCTTAAATGTATTTTTAACAATAAAATATACGTTACAAATAAATGTTGCATTATACACATTATGCGAGACTTATTTCTGTCTATGTTTCAATAAAATAAAGTTTGTTTGAATGTAAAATTTGATCATCTAAAAATCACATTTTTCAATTAAATTTCATAAGGCACAAATTTAGACTATAAAAATATTTTTTCTATACATATTTATATACAGGGTGGGGCATTTAAAGTGTTACAGATTATTATCTCAGAACCATCGCATATTTGAAAAAAAATGTTTAAACCAAAAAAATGTTTAGTTGTAAGGGGGTAATCGAATAGTAATATTTATTTGTTATTTTAGCGTGACCCTCAAGGTTATTTGAAGGTCAACATCATTTTTTTTAAATAGGAACCTATAGTTTTTATTTAACAATCTTATTCTACGTGAAAAACCACGAATCTTTTATTGAAAACTGTTTTTTAAATGACATAAGAAATTTCAAGAATTTTTTACTCAGAAACCATAAACTTTAGAAAAAAGTACAACATACAAAAAATAATCATTTTGGTCTAATTAAATATGAAGAATTATTTTTAAAAATTTAGAACTTTTTTTATTTATTTTATTTAGGCAAAAACAGAAAAATTCTAGAATAATTCTCCAATTTTTTATTATACCAAAATTAACATCTTGTACTTTTTGTTTAGAGTTGATAATTTCTGAGTACAAATTTTTCGAATGTTCAAGTTTTTCGTAAAATATTCAGATTTTTTTACGTAGAATATGATTACTGAATCAAAAATATAGCTTCCTATTTAAAAAAAATGATGTTTACCTTCAAATATCCTTGAATGCCACGTTAAAATAACAAATAAATATTACTATTCGATTACCCCCTCACAACTAAACATTTTTTGGTTTAAACATGTTTTTCAAATATGCGATGGCTCTGAGATAACAATCTGAAATATTTTAAATGCCCCACCCTGTATAATGTATATATTCCAAAATAAAGATTCATTTCATTTCACTAAGTAGATATATACACATCATATAAAATAACATTCAAACAAACCTTACAAAAACTAAAAGGAATATTTCTTAGTCCCTAATCTTAATCTAATATATATAGGAATAATTATTCTAAAAAGTGAATTTGAGTATTAAAAATCAAAATTATAACAAGACTTGTCGGCTCTTAAGATATAACCCGCACCCAGCATTCCATCACCGACAATAAGCATAATTTTTTTTTACCAATTAAATCTAATTTTCAATAATTTGTCTCAAAGTCAAAACTGTATTACAAATCTTCAGTGTACTCCACAGTTTCATTTACTCTATAATCAAAAACTGCAAAATACATTATCCATTCATAAACCTTCTAGTTTTAAATCAGCAGTGTGTTTTATCATTATTAAAATATATGTCTACAATAAATTTACGTAACTTTTAAACAAAGACAAAAATCTATTAATTTCAATAATTCACAGCGATATTTTTTTTAATTGTTAGAAACAGCTAAACCCTGAATAAAATAAATTCAATTTTTCATACAGCTTAATCTATAGCTATTGTACACCTATATTTCAAATGAAGCATATATTGTGAAAACTTTCTAATAAATTTAATTCAGGGACTAGCTGTCATATGCAGTTTATTTAAAACTAAAAATCTAGATGTATTATGGCATTTCATTTATATTTCTGATAAAATAAACAAATACTTTGATTACTAATAGTATAACGGTTCGAAAAAAAATGTCATATTGAGTTATAGAATACGTTTACACAGCGCTGTTGTTCCGGTTTTACTGTAACCGATGTAGTTAAAACGTTTTAAGCGATGCTGTTTACACATACAAGAATAAGTAACGTCAGCTTGAATTATAATTCCGATTTGAAGTATGCTAAGAGTTCGATGGCGTACCAATAAGAAATCCCAAAAATACTTTGTCTCCTCTAGATCCCACGAATCACGCTTTTTTTTGTTTTCCATCTCTTATATTTGATGAGGTTGGCTTAATAGATATAACTATGTCCATGCAGTTTACATGCGTTTTTATTCCGGTTTAGTTATGTCAGGTGTAAAGTACCATCTACACGAACTTTTACACACGGTTTTATTACATCGGTTACAGTAAAACAAGAATAACTACTCTGTGTAAACGTACTCATAGAGAATTACAAAAATCGACAGTAAAAAATAAAAACGAGTTAAATATCACAATAATTTTAGTTGTAGTAATTTTACAATTACATATGTTTCTATTTAATAATGTGGTATACATTTTATAATAAAATTATATCAAAAACTAATTTGAGAATTTTATTGTTATCGTATAAAAATTTTACTGTTTTACAACACGCTTATAAATAATTTTTTATTTTATTTATCTGTGGCTGTTAATTACTGAGTGCTTCGTCAACATGCATGTATGTATTGATAAATAACAAGTGCTAGATGAACCGTGGTCATTTATTTATGCTATAAGTACGTTCGATATATTTTTTTTAATAACTAAACTTGACTCCTATTTTGTTACAAATCAAAAGGTATTATTGCATTTTTATTTTACTGTTATGAAGTATTTACCATTTATAATAATCTCAACTAAGAGTGTGTTCTATATTAAATATATATAATTTACATTTTAAAATGATATACCACACTACGTCTACTATTTAGTAAACACAAAAATTAAATAATATTTAAAAATGACTACACTGAAGAAATACTTTAAAAATTATATCAAAATATGTTACTTCTTATCATATATTTTTGCATTTACTACATATATCATATTAAATTAACCAAACTTAATACTAAAAAGTAACTTTAACATAATAATTAAAAATTTCAAAAAATTCAAAATCACAATTTAATAAATTTAAATCGAGTCACACTGCTAATTCCTTTCTACGTCTTATGCCATTACGAGATCTTATAGTATTATTAATTAAATAATATCATTTACATTATTTAAGGTCAAGGTATAAAAGATATGTAAAAATCCATTAAAAGAATCTACAATATTAACTTTAAACTACTTAGTCCTAATTTAGGCACTTTTATATAAAAATGTTGCTCTCAAAGGCACAAGAAAATAGAATTTATATAAACCGCTTCCAAATTTCATTTTATTTACGTGATAGAAGTAATATGAGATCTTAGTGAGATTTATAGAAAGCGATTGTATATTATATCTAAGAGTTATAAAAATATGAGAGCAACTTAAGAAAATAGCACTTTTAATTTCATAAATGCCTACCAAATTTGATCTAAGAAAATGTGATCGAAACCTTAAATTATAACATGAAGAATTTCTCAAAATAAATGCTAGAGAATTCATGTAATAATACAATTCAATGTTATTTAAGCGAATTAAAAGAAAATTATAAAGTACGTAATGTAAAAAATGGTTATAAAAAATACATTTTATTTTACAATTCATTCAAAAAAATTAATTTAGAAATACTTATGATTTGATATATCTATAATATATTTCAAAAAACTAGTATAGAAAAGAAACTGACATGAGATTAATTAAGAAAAATATAACACTGTAATTTATAAAAGCAACTGACTAAAATAAAAATTTAGATAAATGGTATGAAATAAAAACCTTAATTCTAAAGACATGGGACTTAAGAATTAATAAAAATATATCACAGATAAACCATCTTGTATCATTGACTGACATGAACAAGTTATGCTATATTTTAGAAAAAATGTGGTAGGCATGCTATATCTAATAGGAATCTTATACGCATATTTACTATCTAAATGTTTCAATAATTATATCCTTTGCAATAATAAAAACAATGCATTGTATAAAAAAACAAAACAAGAGTGTATATAGACAAAAAATATATTTCATTATTGCAAAAAATATTGAAAACAAATATCTATAACGACTGATACAAGCACAGTCACAAAGTAGATTTGTATAATTATATATTGTTTCCAACAGGAACTATGAATGAGTTTGTTTAATGTTTTACGTCATAACATTACGTTATCTCTTTAACAATAAGGCAGTTTAAATTGACATATAAGTAGTTTGGTGATTGAAAGATGAAATGATTGTAGATTTTATTTACAAGACATTGTTCTGTGTAATTATGAAAGTTTCATAAATATCACTTCGAAAATATATGTTCTTACATTATACAAAAAAGTAGTTTATTTTTTACATTTACCTTATTAAATTTGTAAAAATATTATTATGGATGGCTACAGTTTAAAATGATACTCGACATTCATATTTTTTATATTTTCAATGAGTTATTGATAACCGAACAACCCTTAATATGAATGTTTATGAATCAATCTTAAGCCATACATAAAACAATTTACGAATTTATACGGTAGCGTTATTTTTCTCGTTATTGCTTTCATTTTTAATAAGTTGTAATGGCCTAACCTCAACTTTGTGCATGCGTTCTAAATGGCGGGCAATGTGCATCTTCTGTTTGGCTTTGTACACACAATACGGACACGAGAATTGGGGCTCTTTGCCGCACTCCCACTTCTGGTGGTTACGCAGCGAGCTCTTCAATTTGTAGAACCTACCGCAGGCATTGCATTCAAAACCTGAGGGGGTTGAAGAGTCTCCTATTACTTTCGTTGTGAATTCTTTGATCGGTGGTGATTGGTTAGTTGTGCGAGGTACGTTTTTGATTTTCATTCCCCCTTCGCGAAATAAAACCATCGGTAGGGCGAGATGGTGGGTCCAATTGTCCCAATGACTGCTGTACCGAGATAAGTCTTCGGCTGAAACAGAAGAATATTATATTAGTATGTGGTACAGTACAGTTATATATTTATTGAAAATAAATAAAAAAAATGGAATATTTTGTATGAGTAAAAATGAAATAATGTAAAAATGTTCAAATTTGTAACTAAAAAAATAATAACTTCATTTTAATAAATAAATAAAAAGAAAATAAATATAAAATAATATACAGTATTATAGTTACAAATTTAATTCTGATTTTTTACATTATGCTGAAAATAAATAAACAAAAATTAAATAATAATAATGAAAATAAATAAAACAATATAGATTTGAAATTACTTACATTTACATCTGAAAGAAGAAGTAATTATAGTATTTATATAAAATTGTTATTTTATTACAAAAAGTAAAAAAAAATTATACTATTATTTCGTATATTTCAAAATAGATACACTATTATTACAAATTATGATAATTAATAGCAAACATTAATCTTAGAATAAATAGGAGCACATATTTTTGGTAACTGGCCCAATATTAAAATTTAAATATAGTAAAATAATTAATTACAAAAAAATCTTAGGAAGGTAATCTTTTGGGCCCCCCTCACCTCCATACTTAATTAATACACGCTCTCTAATTTAATATGTTTCAAAAATAGCATATAGGTATAAACTATTAATATAAAAATATATTTTACTTTGTTCAAATATAGTTTTGTAAATATAAATATCAAAATGTATATTCAGATATTATATTCTTTATAAGATATAAATGGCAGTCTTTATTGTTATAGCTATAATCTACAAAATTTATTTTTTAAATTATATTACTAATTCACAGTGAAAAATAGCACTGCTTGTAAGCTAAAAAATAATAAATTAATAATGTCCAGTATTATAAACGAGCAAGCAAAATTTGCTAGCTAGCAAGCACTTTCAAATGGGTTTTCATATTGGTATGTAAACACCAACGGTATTAAAACAGTTGTGATATTATGAAACTTATTTTGTACGGTCAAAGTCGCCAACTGTGTTACAATAAGTTGAAGTATCACTGCTCTAAATTCCATAACTAAACCATAGATACTATCACAGAATTAATACCCCATTTGAAAGTGCTTGTATATTTGCTATCTCGTTTATAATACCGTACATAACACTAACATATTTTATAAAAATACTTTGGCTCTTTCGAAAAAAAATATGAAGTATGTATTATTAGCTTAATAATAAAGAAAAAGGCTTAAATGAATAAAATAGTAAACTAAATTAAAAATTATGATTATTAAAATAAAAAAATATCAAATAACTGATTCATCAATATTGACTTTAACAAGCCCAATTGTTGAAAATTGTTCAAAAAATTTAAAATCTGGATTGTTTTCATCGATCATTCCAATCATGTCTTTATGTTGACGACGAATGTGACGTACTTGGTGGGTTTTTCTTTTACATTTTTGTGGACAAAACGGGCACACAAATTGTGGTTCTTTCCCACATTCCCATTGCAAATGACGTTGTAAAGAATCTTTTCTAATGTACGTTCTACCACATTTATGGCAAGGAAATTCTCCACGTTGACGGTTAGTTATTGTTTGCTTTTTTTTAGGTACTTTCACTGAAATAAAACAACAAAATTAGTAATATATAGATTTTTTTAAATAATAAACTATCCACACATATTAACTACAGACAAACACAATATTTTATTTTTATAACGTCTACAATACATAAATAAATAACGTAAACAAAAATGTCGAATTTTACTTTAGTTAATATATATTTAAATTTTTTACATATTTTTATTACAATCTGGTCTACAAAAAAATATAGAAATAATAAATTATTATTAATTCTACTGATTATATTATCTGATTACACCAATTTTAATTTGACTAATTATTTATTTACAAATTCCTTGTATGTTTAGTTGAAAGATGTCTTTTAAGATTTCCTTTTTGATGTGACGTATAATTACAATATTGACACTTAAATTGTGGTTCGATTCCACATTCAAAACGTAAATGCCTCCGTAAATTTTGTAAAGAAGAATAACTTCTTCCACATTGAATACATCCAGGTCGTCCATTTAATACATCGTACGATACTCCTAAAAAAATAAGTTAACAAAATACCAATACATCAGAAAAGAGACATGAACTACTACATAACAAAATAATAAATAAAACTTATTAAAAAATAAAAGCTCTATTTTTAATAACAAAAATAACATTTAAAACTACAGCATAACAATTCAATAAATAGTAAATTAAATTAATTGTACCCTTTGGGGATATTTAAATATATAAAACAGATAATTTTTATTTGATTTATTTTAAATATAATATTTTGTTTTGTTTTTACATTATTGATTTATTAATTAACAATTATAATCATACAATTTTGTGTTTATTATTCCCAATTACTAAATAATTAAACCATTTGCTTAATCAATATAAAAATCATTTGATTAATATAAATAGTGTATTGGTATTTGAGGCATTTAGAAGCCAAAATGATTAATGCTCTGGGTATTGAATTGTGTTATAATTTCTCTGGTTTTTGTCTGTATAGAAACTACATTGCTAAAATTCACAGAAAACTAAAACAGCTGTCAATTGTAATACCTTGTAGAAAAATTTCACTTTGCTTTTATTTCTGAATACAACTTATTTTATTCAATAGCCGAGAAAATCAATGATTTATAAATATATTTTAAATGAAAGAGGCAAGTTCTAAAACTCGTTCGTTCCATTTAAAAAAAATCGAGATGGCAGTAGATTTTGAAAGAATTTTCGGCATTCCTTATTATTGAATGAGTTTTGCTCAAAACTGTTATTACAATTCTGTGGCGTCGGAATTCATTTTTTTCTTTGGGGGGGGGGGGGGGGGGGGGGGCAGTACGAGTCTCAAAAATTAAGCTGGCCTTATTTTATTTGGCGTTCTTAAAATTCAAAATTGACTTCAATTTTTTTTACCTTGATTAATATCGTATTATTTGATAAAAAAATACAACTGCCCCCCCCCCCCCCTCCCGACTCCGTCACCACTGTACAATATGAAAGAATGCCAAAAATTCTTTCAAAATCCACTGCCATTTTTAAATAGAACGAACGAATTTTGGAACTCACCGCCTCGTTTATTTGTAAACGTATAAAATATTATAAATTAATTTACATTAACCAAATCAATTAACTTAAAATGTATTTGAGTGACTCATTTATTTTGTTTTTTGTAAATGTAAACATAATGAAACAATTTATAATTTATTTTAAACATTTTTGACAATAGTAACCTATTTATTATTAACCAGTTAAGAAAAATTAAA
Organism: Sialis fuliginosa; assembly: GCA_961205875.1. Lineage (NCBI taxonomy): Eukaryota > Metazoa > Arthropoda > Insecta > Megaloptera > Sialidae > Sialis > Sialis fuliginosa. The sequence continues at coordinate 12,114,502 of OY540817.1, forward strand.
CTAGATTTTTGTGTCTAGCAAGAATATGTCTCTGCAAATTCGTTTTCCAAAATGATTTATAGTCACAGTACAAGCAAAAATAATTTGGTTCTTTTCCACATTCATATCGAATATGTCTTGTGAGCTGGTACGTTCCAAAATAGCTTCGTCCACACATATCGCAAGTTATACGTTCAAATCTTTTTGTTCCTATAAAAAAACATTTTTTGTAATAAAACCAATATTGAAAAAGAACACATATATATTGTATATTTAGATTATTTTATTAGTTTTGTACAGGAGTATATAGTTTAAAAGAAAATTGATTTTTTATACAACAGATTTTTAAATTTATTAAAAAAAATTATAATTGAATATGGTGTTTTGTTAATGCATGTCTTTTCATATTCATTCTCCAATAAGATTTATAATCACAGCAGGGGCATCTAAATTGGGGTTCTTTTCCACATTCGTTTCGAATATGCTGGTTTAACTTATAAATTGTAGAATAGCTGCGTCCACAAGTGTTACAAAATGATCGATCTGTAAAAGAACGGTTGTTTTATGTACTAACATAATAAATATATTATATACTTAAATAAATAAAATTAAAATTTATTTACAGAAATTTACAAAATTAAATTATATTTATGTATGTTACAATTTTTATTTATCTTATCTTTATTATATCTTCATTTAAAGTTTTTCAAATTATATAGTGAATGTTTGTTTAATATATGTCGCTGAAGTCGAGACTTGTAGGTGAACTTATAAGAACACAGTGTACAATTAAAAAGTGGTGTTTTTCCACATTCATAACTTTGATGACGGACTAAACATTTTTTGTGTTTGTAAGTTCTGTTACATTGATTGCATACATGTTGATCTTCTGAAGTAAAATATTCGAAATAACCTGAAAAAGTATTATTTGTTAATATATGTAATAATATTATGAATGATATAAATGCTGTAATGTCTAACGTATGATATTTAATAAAGGGTCGATTACATTGAGCGAGTTTACAAGCTAACAAGCCAGCTTGTTACAAGCTGGCTTGTAAGCTTGTAAGATAGTGATGATGACACACAAAACTTTCCACTCGCTCAGTAGCCAACTAGCTAGTGAGTAAACCACGTGTTGTGAATACATTTTATAGACACTGAAACCAGGAATCACCGAGGTACTAGCAGCTAGCGAACTATCTACTGTGATGACACACGGCTAGTTTACAAACTAAGAAGCTAACAAGCTAACAAGCCTACAAGCCAGCGAGCAAAGTAGCCGGGCTTTCAACTGTTGTAGCAGATTGTTTACAAGTGAACATGATTACACTGATTGTGAGCGAGTTTACAAGCAGCTTGTAAAAAAGCTGGCTTGTAGCTTTTAAACTCGCTCAATGTAATCGACGCTTAACCACCAAAAACTTCAAATTCACTTTATAAGATTTCTGTAAATTTGAGCATTTCAGTGTTTTATTCAAATTTAGTATATTAGGCAAATACACGTTAAAAAAGCAAAGTGGAAAATATATTTGCCACCCGAGTAAAAAAACCACACGGCCGTTCTATATTCGTGGTGCGACCGTGCTATGTCTGTGGTTCATTCGACTGTGCTTGTTTCACAAACAAACCTAGTGCTGTCGTGGTGCATTCGTAGAGCCGTGAATGTTCACGGCCACACCAAATAACGACGACAGTACTATGTTTGTTTGTGAAACAAGCACAGGCGAATGCACCACAGCCATAGTACGGCCACACCACGAATATAGCACGGTCGTGTGGTTTTTTTACTCGGGTGACAAATATGTTTTCCACTTTGCTTATTTTAACCTGCATATGCCTAATATACTAAATTTAAATAAAACACTGAAATGCTCAAATTTACAGAAATCTTATAAAGTGAATTTGAAGTTTTTGGTGGTTAAGCGTCGATTACATTGAGCGAGTTTACAAGCTACAAGCCAGCTTTAAACGAAAGCACCACGACCAGGGCCGTAACTACCACCGGCGCAGCGTAAAAATTGGAGTGAGCAAGAAAAAATAAATAAATTAAAGATTTAAAAAAATGTATTTGATGCTAACTTGAAAACGTGATTTACTTATTACTAATTTTGATTTTAATGACTTTTTTTCGGCTTATGAACTTCAATTTTATACTTATTATCCATTAAAATCACTAAGAAGTGTAAAATTCCAGCTGACAAGCAAAAAAAGTCATTCAAATAAAAATTAGTAACAAATGTAAAATTTGTAAGCTATGATCCAAAAAAAAGGTCTTCAATTTTTATTGTTTGCATATCTGGGGGCCCCTCGGTCACCTCTTGCCCCGGGGCCCCCGAACCACTAGTTACGGCCCTGAACACGACCATAGCACGACCGTGTGTTTTTTTTTACTCGGGCAGGGAGAGGAGGAGTTGATTACATCCTTTTAAAATTCTCACCTTGGGTTGCATAAAGCAAAATTAATCACAATTAGTTAATCAGTTGTTTTAAAACCATTATTACGTCAATTCTAAAAAACAATCACGGTTATGATATATTTTATAAGGTAAAAAATGATCATATTTAGTGAATTGTTCATTTACAAATTGAGATAAGTTTAGAATTAACATTAATCATAGTTTGAAAACAACTGATTAATTAACAAAGTGTGGTTAATTTTGCTTTATGCAACCCGAGGTTAGTGTAAACGTGCATTGGACTTAAAAAGTAAAAATCAACAAAAGTTATATTTAATATAGTTACAATTAGTTAGAAGTTTTCAAGAACAATAAATAAAAAAATTACTTATTTTAAAATGTTATATTATAAAAATATTTCAGATAGTAACAAAACATACATTTAAAATGAATAACTTTTATTAAATTATGTTTAATCATTTTCAGGCTAAAAATAAATATTAATAATTATTTTATTAATTAGATTCATTTACATTTTTTACAATAATCAAAAATATTTTTTTATCAGTGCAGATTTGACTAGGAAATGATAAAACATACTTTTGACAATATAATATGTAGTTTAAGAGTTAATGCTCATCATAAATCAATAATTTTAATCGACGTAAGGAACAAAAATTAGTTTTTGGTGTAGTTTTAGTCAATCGAACACGATTTTTCGACGGTATTACAAAATTTCTTTCAGAACATGGAAGTAAAAAATAATCGTTTTTTGATTTTATTGTAAAATCGTGTTTTGTCCCTTACGTCAATTGAAATTTCAACCATATATACATATTTACACAATCAATACAACCATATGATATATGCATTTTATTAGTTTTATATTTGAGTTCTATGTACTATCATGTGTTTTTTTAAATGTTCTTTTCGGAATGCACAATAATGACAATATGAACATTGGAATGTTCGGGGTTGTCCACATTCGTAGCGCATGTGACGATCTAATGTTCGTTTGTTTGAATAGTATTTTTGACAATTGTAGCATGGATATACTTGCTTTATAAAACCTAAAAACAAAATAAATATTATTAGTTTGTTAAATGAATAAATATAAATTAAAAATTTCCTAAAAAATTGATTATTCAGATCATCTTTGGTTTCTGGTAATAAATTACATCTTTTTGGTTTAACAATTAAAGAAGACAAGGTATATAGCCAGAAACCAATAGATATAAAATAAATCTTGATGAAAATTTAGATTGAATTATATTTATTGTTTTAAAAATATATATAATTACACTTAGTTTTTTTTATAATTTACAGATAATTATTTACATACTCAGGGAAAAATGATTGGATTCAATCGGATAGTGAGAATGAATTTAGATTTGTTATTAATGATAATCAGGTAACATATATGAAATAATATATAATTATATATTTCTATATAATCAGATGTAAAGAGACGCGATCATATTTGATTATATCTAATCATATTTCCCCATGTATAAACAAAAGATATGAAATTTTCAAAATAAATAGTTAATACTCAGTTTTATAAAAAAAATGCACACAAGCAAAATTTAATAAAAACCTCTTCGCAGGGTATCAAATTGTGTTTCAATCTGCATTAAAATTTAATTGCTGAAATAGATAACACAACACACCTGTCAATTGCATTGAAAACTTGGAGAAAGATTTTGATTTGCTTTTGCTTATGAGCAAATTCTTTACAATATTAGGCATAATTTAAACAACAATATTCTAAATAATTTAAAGTACACATTATATTAATTATATTATGTATTTATGGAAATTTATAAATAACTAATAACAAATAACTATACATAAATTGTATCACTAGCATTACATTTGTGTAAGTAGTACTCATAGGTGAGCTATAATGGGTTAAATTTTCCTGAAATTTGCGAGCTCATTGTTAAAATAAATGTGTATTTTTACCTAAAAACTATAGATAAATGTCATTATGTAAATGAATTAAAATGCAGAACTCATAAAAAGTTATTGTTTAATGGCAATGCAAGTTTGCTAATTTGAGGAGCTGTATTTCAAATTTCAAAACAAGGTCTTATCAACTCCTTTACCAATCAGCGGAAATTGACGTCAGGGGATATATTCAAATATTATAAATGTATAATAGAATATCAATTACAAAAAAAATCCTTTATTTATTCTTGTTTTCGTATTTTTTGATATTTTAATAACACATACAATCATAGAAGTACAAATTCGATATTGCAAAATCAAAAAAAGCTGTCAGAATCACAAAACGTATTGCCAACTTAAGTATAGTAAAAATGACGCTTTGCGAATAGACCAAATTGTCTGTGACAGCTTTTTTTTATGATTTTGCAATGTCGAATTTGTACTTCTTTGATTGTATGTGTTGTTAAAATATCAAAATATACGAAAAAAAGAATAATTATATCTCCTGGGTGACGTCAATTCCCTTACCAACGCTGATTGGTCAAGGAGCTCATGAGACTACCTTGTCTTTCTTTATATACCTTGGTTTCAAAATACAAACCCAAGAACAGAAAAATAAAGTACCTTTAAAAAAATTTCACTGATCTTTGGCTTTTATCTAGTAATTTTGTTTAACTTAAAGGTCAAGAAAGTACCAAATATACCTACCTACATCTATAATGGCTTTAAGATGTGAAAGTTTTCTCAATCCTGTTTCGATTAAGTAGATATTTTTGTAACAACAATTTGACTATTACAAAATGAATTTTTTGTTTTAATATTAGATTTTTTTAATAGGTACGCAAAACTTTAAGCCTATTTTACAGCTCACCACTAGTAGTACTGATTTTAATAAATAAATAAAATTACTATATGCTAAAATGATTTTGATTTTAATGACAAATATTTATATATGAAAATAAATAAACAACTTTTTTTGAAATATTTGTTTTTAATGTTTTATGGCAACACAGTTGCTAAAACATGATATGTATAAAAAGGACTTTTAAACCATTGCCCCCGAGGTGAGAAAGTTGGGCACGTAGTTCCAGGCGGCCCCTTTTTTTGCCTTCCTAGGAACTAGAGACAAACAAAAAATTTTTATTTATCCCTCCTGAGTACACTAACAAAGGTTCAGTTAATTTGAAGCTTCTGTGAAAGTTGTAGTTTGTTTTTTTAAATTATGGTCATTTATTTTATTTTATTTATTTAATTAAATTATATAAATTATTTATTTATTTTTTCTCCAGTAATGGATAAAGTAAACCAGTAATGAGCACTCAGTGATGGACATTTGCTAATGATTACAAAATGATAAGTACTACGACACAAATGATATAAAAAATCGTCAAATTTGAAACAACGTAAAGCAGTATATGATAATATAATAATTAATAAATAAATTATACTAATAATTAGTTTAAATATCTACTATTTTGACACCTATTAGCCGATTGTCATCAAATCACGCTGTAAGACAGATAAATGTATGTAGTATAATATTCAGAAATGGTAGTAATCAAATATCAACACATATTTCTAATTCAGTACATTTAATTAAAAATTTGCCAAGACTGGTGCCAGTACCTTATACCAGAAAAAAATTATTGAGCGTGGAAGTTTTTTCACCTCGGGGTCAAGGGTTAATGTTACAATTTTTTTTAATACAATTCTAACTGGTTTAATACTTTTTTAAGTACCAAATGTATTGTAGATTATTAATGTCTTCAATACAAATTCATTATAAAGTTATGTTATAATTATATAGTTATGTTATGTTTTATTAATAAATGTTGTTTTAAATTTTCTTTCCGATGAGCTTTATAAAAACATTTACTGCATTCAAAAGATGGTTCTTTGCCACATTCGTAACGTTTATGACGAGATAAATTCCCTTTACACGAATAAATTCTGTAACAATCGGAACACTGGAAGAGTCGCTTTGAATTTGTGTTGTAATAATCTGAAAAATATTTTTTATTTAATTATATTTTTATAAAGGTCGCAAAAATTATAAAATAATCACTTTAAAATAATAATGAATATACTAATTAAAAAGATTATTATTAATTTTTTTATTTAAATAATATTTATAATACATCATTTTTATAAATTAAATTATATAATATTAAAGCTTCAGTTGTAAAAATCAAATAGGTATTATTATTTTACAATTTAATTACAATATTTCATTTTATTTCATTAAAATTCTCATATAAATTGCTGGTCGCCGTGCCTGAAAACAAAATTATTTTTTTCAATTTATTTTCAAATGTATGTATTTATAATAGTCCTCAATACCTCGACCCTTTTGTAAATTTATTACCATACTTCTGAAACTTCGTGAGTGGCTTCTTCTTGGCGAGTCTAACAACTTTTTTATTTGCGAAAATTCATAAAAATGGGGCATTTTCGAACGTGCAGCCGCGGAATTTGCCGGGCGGAGGACTGGAAAAATAACCCAAGATATTTGTCGGACAAAATGACCAATATATTGTAAAAATAATTTTTTAATAATCCTACAAATTTCAGGTAGCTATAATAACTATAATAACCTCGTTATTTTGACATGTTGGCGGTGGCAGATTAGGTGATACCCCACTATTTTTGTCTGACAATTTTTTTTTTCGATTTTTTCACCATATAATCTTAGTTACAAACCATTGGTCATTTTGTCCGACAAATATCTTGGGCCGTTTTTCCAGTCCGCTGCCCGGAAAATTCCGCGACTGCACGTTCAAAAATTCCCCATTTTTAAGAATTTTCGAAAATAAAAAAGTTGTTAAACTCATCAAAAAGAAGTCACTCACGAAGTTTCAGAAGTACGGTAATAAATTTACAAAAAGGTTGATGTACTGAGGACTGTAAGTTTTTTTTACCAACCTTTTTTTCATGTGTGCTTCTAAATTACATCTATGTTTAGCTTGATAACCGCAAAAATTACATTTGAAACATGGGGGTTTTCCACATTCATACGTTATATGCCTTATCAATGACTTTTTGTACTTATATTTACGATCACATCTTTCACATGAATGTAGCGCCAGAAAAAAACCTAAAATATTAAATTTTTTGTATGTTAAAAATATATATACAATTAATAGAGATAAAACATATAATATTACTGAAATACAACAATGTGCATACATTTAAATAAATAAAATACGATATATCATGAGTTAAATTTAGTACATTATATTAAATTATAATTAATAATACAATAAATCACAAATTGAAAATAATACAAATAACTTTACATATTTTTATTTTTATACATATCAACAAAATCAATATTTATTTTATTTTAATAAAAAATAAATTAGAAAATATCACAAAATTAGCTGTGTAGTGTACATACAGTATGTTACAGAATAAATTCGTCAGAAATTTATTTTATATTCTATTGTTTAACTTGGTAGGTAAAGAATAAAAAGGTATTATATATGGTTTTTTTAGTTATATACACTCTAAAAGTTTTATATATTAATTTCAAAAGGAATAGGAAATCAAAACATTTGTTGTTATAGTAACACCACTGGTATATTATTATACATTAGGGTGTTTTTTTGTTTATTTTTATTTTTTCGATTCCATTGGCCTATGTTTTAGCCTTGGATCAAAAGTTGATTGTCTCAAAATTTCAGACTCGTACATCGTAGATCAAATCTGTGAACGGCGCAAACCGAGTCTTTTTTCCATTTAATTAACATGGGAAAAATTACTTTTTTACTTATGCGTGAATAGCTCGTTGAAAAATGTATTTGTTTTTATTTTTCACAGCAGCATATTATAGAGAATTAAATTTCCTAGAAAAAAGATTCCAAGTGCTCAATTCATTAGATACAATATTTTTAAAGATATGTTCGTTTAAACATTATACAAAATAATATTTATGATAATTTTTAAACAAACTTATTTTAAAAATTACTGGATTTATGAATTGAGCACTTACTAATCTACAAAATATTGCTCTAAAAAATTTTCAACGTCGAGCTATTCACGCGTAAGTAAAAAAGTAATTTTTCCCATGTTAATCAAATGGGGAAAAGACGGTTTGCGTCGTTCACAGGTGTAATCTATAAGTCTAAAATTTTGGGGCAGTTAACTTTTGATTCAAAGCTAAAACATTGGCTAATGGGACCGAAAAAATAAAAATAAAAAAACACCCTAATGTACATACGAGTCATTAAGAAGCTAAAACAACTAATTCTACTTAATTATTGTTATTTAATGTTTATTTGCCCAAAAGTGGGTTCAAAATCATACTTGCAAGCTTCATAATTTGTAGTTCACGACCGTGATTCAATTCGTCATATTTATATTTCCGTTCTTAATATGATAGAAATGAAATATGCAAAATTAGAATTCATTTATATGTATGGTGCAGGACAAACCCGAGACGCTTGGTCAATTTAACGTAAGTATACATAATTTATTTAAACAATGTTCATTAAATCATGTAAATTAACAATTGCTGTTTAGATCAGGTTCTGATTGTCATGATTTCTGTACATCATGAAATTAATATCGTGTCGCCTGAAAAAAAAAAAACATTATCGAATTATTACTAAAAAGATTATTCTTTGTTTGTACCTGGTTATATGTGTCTCGAGATGAATTTTTTGCTTTCCTTGGTAACTACATATAGGGCATTTAAATAATGGTTCTTTCCCACATTCATACTTTAAATGTCTCCATAATGTACGTTTGTGTTTATATATTCGAGCACATTTTCTGCAAACATAATCTGAAAAAAATAAATTGTGTTAGTTATAAAATATATTAACAGTAATTTTATATTATAATGACACAAGTACATTAGGGTGGTCCTTAGATGGGATTGGGACGAATTTTGACTGGGCCGCCTCCCCAAATCAGCTCCAAATAATAATAAAAAGTGGGACAAATTTTCAACCATCTATGTATCTTAAAAATTGGCCATTACCAGAGGGGGTGATTTTTCCATTTAAAATACATAAATTTTTGTGATTTTTCAGACCTGCATACTAGAGTGTCTTAAAATCTTTCTAAAAATCTAGAATACTTATGAAAAATCACCCCTCCTCTGGTAATGGCCAATTTTAAAGATTGAGGGTTGAAACTTTTTTCACATTTTTTAAAATTATTTGGAGTTGATTTAGGGGGCGGCCCAGTCATAATTCGCCCAACCCCATCTAAGGACCACCCTAGAGTACATGCCTTCAGCAGTACAAAATTTTTCATACTCATGTAAATTCTAAATATTTATAATATACAAATTTTGTAAATATCAAAAATTTGTACTGCCGAAGCATTGAAACAAGAAAATTACCTGTGCATATTTGTATGACAGTGTTTCCCATTTTAATTTGACCACGGAACCCTTTTAAATTCAATAATGAAAATTGAGGTACCAAATGACCCCCATTTGGGAAACACTGATAAAAGATGTGGAAATAGTGAATTATAAAACATTGTAGCTCTAAAAATTACTGAAATTATAATATAACTGTGCAACTAAGTTCATTCTCTATGCAAGCATTTTTTAATATTGGTATGAGTCAATTAACATATTATACCTTAACTAATTTAATTCATAAAAAATGCTTACAAACAATATAATAAAACATTAAAACAGATTGACATAACACATAAATAAAACATTAATCTATATACCTATATAAGTCATTCAGAAGATAAAACGATTAAGTATCAAACCCATAAATATAGAGACATAGGGAGCGTTCATGTCTGACTAAAAAACGGAACAACGAGCTTTGATTGGTTGATTCATGGAATTCTGGTTAAATGTATCAGAAATTAAGGAAATTAAGGAAGTGAGAAAGAAGTAACTAGAAAGAGATAGAAACCAGTGACCAGGCTAACCAAAGAACTTTTATATTCATTTCATGTTGAACGTTTCTGCCAGAACTTCCACCTCTTTCTGGTTACTTCTTTCTCACTTCTTTACACGCTTAAAAAATGACATTCTTTTAATTTCCGGTACATTCCACCAGAAATTCCATGAATCAACCAATCAAAGCTCGTTGTTCCGTGAACGCTCCCATGGAGTGCACATAATATGTAAAAGATCACAAAAGTGAACATAGATATCACCCAAACAATACTGTATCTTTTTTACACTCATGTTGAAATAGACAAGCATAGACCCACACTATGCTCTATTCGATTTTCGAATGAGATGCGCAGTCCATGCTCTATATGTCTATGGACAAACCTATTTTTTACTTTATTGATTAAGAAATTTTATATTGAATCATTTAGTTTTTCACCAATCAAGAAATTAATTGGTAAATTAACATTAATCATTTTTGCAAGTGAATCCCTTATATACAAAAGATATAAAAGCAAATTAATACAAATAAATGATGATAAAAAATTACAATAAAGGAAATTTGAAAGGAACATACATATGCTTTGTAATAATATTTATTATTTAAAAAATCTTTACATTAATTCTTAAGGATATTTCAATCATATAATCATATTAAAGTATTATATGTATATTTAGTAATAATTGATTGACGTTTCAGCATTTTTCATATTTTATTAATTTATTTAGAAATATCTTCATGTACGTAGTTAATATGTCTGGTTAAATGTGCCTTGTATTTGCTTTTGTAACCACAGAGGTGACAAGACATTTGTTTATTGTTTGCACAGGTATTATTCATATGCCGAACCATTGCACTTCTTGATTTAAATATTCGACCACAATGTACACACACGTAATCTTCTTGCGGTGACTTAAAAACTGAAAAAAAATAAAAGTTTATCAATAATACCTTTTCTTATATATTATATATATATCAACTTTTTAGAAACAAATATATTTTTTATAGCATAATAATATGCTGTTTTAAAAAATATACACATTATTATACATAGAAGAAAAAGATTCGCATATTTTTATTATTTATTATAAAAGATGATGAAAATATGAGGCATGTTATTTGTAAGAAAATAAACATAATATTTAAATAATTTATTCGATATTTTGGTCTGTATAAAGATGATAAATATTATTATCTGAAACTTCATAAATAATATAAATATATAATATATTGTTTACTACTAAAATATATTATGTATAGCTTACATTTATTTCATATAATTCTAAATAAATATTTTATATAAACATATAACATTAGCTGTTTTTATATCACTGCTTCAGTTAATTTTTTTGAACTGTAAATATAATGTCGATTAAAAATGGTTATTCATATTAGGCGCTTATTTAGAATTTTTTCTGAAGAATTAAACTAAATATTAAAATTATTTTTCAGACAATCGAACATCTGGATAAAAATAAAAATGGAGAATTCTCAATATTTTTTAACTGCAGTTAAATTAATTTTTATTAAAACAGAAAATAAAAAAAATGAGATGCACCTGGTTTTTTATATTTAATAACAAAATTATTATTATTATTGCAATTATAACTGAGTTATGTTACGCACTAATGTATCAACCCACACAAATATCATTTTTGAGTTATGAATGCAGTTTTATTCAAAATAAAGTTTACAATATTACAGAAAATAGCTCATAGCTATAAAAAATATTTAAATATTAAAAAACTCTTTGCCGCTTCCTAATCATTATAAAAAACAATGTTTTTCAGATTATATTGGAAGATGTATCTAATTAACCAAACAAATGCCAAATTACTTTTTTTCAATAAAAATAAATGTAACAAAATCATAAATGTATTTTTACTTTCTTATACCCATGTATGTATGTATATTTTGTGTATGAAATACCTACATATATACATATAGAATAAGTATAGAAATCCGGATTTTGATGGAATTATCCATTTTGATCTTCCATGAATCCATTCTGACTATTTTCGCCATGATATCTGTGTGTCTGTCTGTAAACGCTGTAACTCAAATACGACAAATCGTAGAAGGGTGAAATTTTATATTTGGCTCCCATGGCAGATATTTCTTTGCATCAACATCGATACCTCAACATGAGTTTAATTATATGGGTTGATACATCAGTGCAAAACATAGTCCAATTATATTTATTATAATTATATAAGCTTGAAAAAATAGTTATTATTGCCATATACATAATATAGCTGTCGATTATTAAAATACATATATAAATGTTTTCAATAAAGAATATAGTACATATATCTTAATAATATAAAATATAGGTAGGTAATATTATTCTTATATTGCATATTTTTTATATTTTCATTATCAGAAAGTATTTTTCAATCAACTGTTCTTAACATTCAAAAAAATAGTCAGATATTGTACAGTAGTATTGACTAAAATTACTAAAAAAAAATGTTATAGACATAATATGAGTAGTACGGATTCTAAGGAAGTTAACTTTACATATACGAAGTACATCGAAAAACATTAAACATGTGTATTTTTTATTTTGACTAACAAGGCATTTTAAGGTAAGAAAACGCATTCGAAAATTTAACACCATTTAACACAATGCTAACCTAATGCTACTAATGAGTGCCTTTCTGTTACAGTTTTAATAATATTTCTCTATAATAATTTCATTGTCATTGACATTAGTTTAAAGAGATTTAGAATGGTAAATACAAAATGGTGAACAAAATCGTAGAAGTTTCAAAAACTTTATTTAACGCCTCTTGCGAAGTTTATATTGATTTAAACTTTTTTTTAGTCAATACCTATATATATTGGACAGTAAAAATGTTAAGAACAAGTCTATATAATAATGAATATAACCGTAGCATGTACTAATATTTTTCATGTTACATTACTATTGAACGTTTCTAATTCTAATTAACGTAAGTTAGTAATTAGGTAACAATATCGAGTTAGTTATTTTTTAAACTACATATATTAAGAGAAATCACATTTTACTAAATAAAATATAATAGTACAAAAAACTTAGATACGTATGACACATATAGTTATTGTGCGCTGATGACTTTTACAGTATAAATTATTTTGTTAACTTCTAGATCATTGTCCATGTTGAATTTATTTCTGGGCTAGTGTTCACCTGGCTAGTTTTTCACTTATCTGAGAGTAGAAATATCAAGTGAAATACTACAACAATGTGGGCATCGACACTACCCCATAAATCAGATCAATACAATATAAACATATTACAGATTAAAATAAATAAGTATATTTAGTTATATTGTAATATGTTTTTAAATTATTTGTATATTTTATTTGATTATTTAATATACATAATATTAACAGTGAATATAAAATAAAATAATTAACTTAAATTTACTGGTTTTCAAACTATAACTAAGACTTGATTATTTTACTTAAAAACATTGAACCCAGTAACATAAAAATTATACAAGTTTTATTTTCTTCAATGTTCGAAAACATTTATGATATGCTGAATTTTTTAATAGTTCATTTTTTATGCTATGGGATTCAATGTACATATATGAGTATGAATAGGTTTATATTGTTCATATTTTCGATCGATAAATGTAAATTATTTTTAATATAATATGTATATTATGAATACTATAGCTCATCCAAAAAAAATATCTAATTTCATAAATTTTGAGGCCTCCGCGGTGATCTTGGTATGAATCTTGACTTCTGGGTGTAATCAACATCGATTTTTTTATCGACCAACGTTTCGTTATACACAACACGACCAAATCAACGCGGCTTACACCCAGAAGCCATGATCCATATTTAATTCAATACACATCTATAAAATATTTATTATTAAACATAAATTAATGTGCCCTCTGCATATTTTAATTAAAATTACAAGATGAGCTATTCGTATGAATATACAGTTAACTCTTGATTATTCGGGTATATCAGAAAATGAATTTATTCGGGTAATTAAATCTTAATTAATCCTCAGATGACACAAAATACAACTTAAAAAATCACAAATAAAATTGATACATGTATTCATATTTTAAATTACCCAAAATTCACAAGTTCTACTTAAAATGATATGACTATATGAACACGTAAATTTTACTTAAATTACTATGTCCGGTTAATTTGCAACTCATACTTTGGGTTGCATAAAGCAAAATTAATCAGTTGTTTTAAAACCATTATTACGTAAATTCTAAAAAAACAATCACTGTTATAATAAATTTTATAATGTCAAAAATTATTATATTTAGTGAATTGTTCATTAACAAATTGAAATTAAGTTTAGAATTAACATTAATCATGGTTTGAAAATAACTGATTAACTAATTGTGGTTAATTTTGCTTTATGCAACCCAAGGATAAAATTGGTCCCCAGATAATCGAGAGTTAAAATTATAAATATATTATTTTCAAACTACTTAAATGGAAACCAGTCTTTAATATCTTTAGGTGGAGTCTCTATTTTCTTTAAATGTTTTCGTAAAACATGGCCTTTGAGATTTCCTTTATGAAATGACTTGTAATCACAGAGACGACAAAGAAACTGTGGGTCCTTCCCACATTCAATTCGCTGATGGTAAGCTAATGCTCCTTTTGTACCATACGATTTCCCACATTTTTGACACTGTATTCTCTGCTCTAACCAATGGCAAGAAACTAAAATAAATAATTATGTATTAAAAAAGAACATTATTTATAAACATTTGTTTCTGTACTTATTCAAGTCAAATAAATATATTATATTACATGATATAACATTATACAAATATAAAACACAGCATATTTATAACAATATATATTTAAATATTTATAGATACATACGTAAAATAATTATAATATGTATTTTTAATTTCTCTTAGAATTAACAATCTGTCTTGTTGGAAAAAAATTAGCAATTTTAAATTAAATAAATTATGCGTACAAAAAACCAAATATTTAACTTTCCAGTAATTTTAGATATTAAAACAACCAATTTGCGAAAAAAATAGCAGTGAGATGAATTTTTGTATACACCTTCGTTACGATGTTTTAAATAACTCGTTTCCTATGGCTCGGGGGTTAATGGGGATTACTATATAAATTGTATAATAAAAAATTTTCAAGAAAAAAGGTTCTATCTAATTTTTTTTAAAACAAATGTTTTCGTGCTGGAGCGCGGAGAAAATATGGCTATACATTAAGTATAATAATAAATATTTTTTCAAAATTTCATTAGTTAAGTTACTTGAATTCAAGTCCCTTTTCTTTCAAGTTTAAAGTACAAGTCAAGTAAATAACATGCTCACAGGAAAAGGAAGTACTTTCAAGTTACTTAAATACAGGTAACATCACTAGTGACAACGGAGTTTTATTGTATTTTGTATCAGTGGTTTTGAAATTATGGTCTGCGGACCCTAGGTAAAGGTCGAGGGTATGAAAGACCTACGTTTTGCAAACATATTTCATACAAACTTTTTATGAACATTGATTTATAGATTAAGGGGGTCCGCAGTTTTGCAAAGTTTCAGAACTACTGGTTTATATCATTATAATGTCATGTTTATTTTTCAAATGCACTTTTAAACAAATCTTTCTATGTGATTTATAATCACACAAGTGACAATGAAATAACTGTTCTTTGCCGCAAACATAATTCTGATGATATTTTAATGACTTTTTCCACTGATATGTAAGTCCGCAAGCATTGCATTTAAATGTTTCTTTACCTGAAAAATAAATAAATATGTCAATAAATAAATTTCATATATTAATTTAAATTACATTACAATTGATTTGTGTACAATGTTTACATTAAAAATCACAAAGTACGATATAAAAATAAATAAATGATATATTTAAAAATATTTATTTTAACACAATATTTAATACATCTTATGTTTTCTTTGGATATGGCCTTTCATTGAATCATTTCGATGAGTTTTAAATTGACAAAAATTACATTGGAACTTTGGTAATTGGCCACACTCGAATTTCAAATGTCGTATTAACGACTGTTTTGCACTATAAACTTTAGTACAGTTGGAACAGACGTATTTGTCTGGTCTCAGTAAACCTAAAAATAAAACAATCATATTAGTAATAATAAATTTATTTAATTTATTATTCAAATTGGGAGAGTGCCAGGATAAATGGTATACTTGTCATATGTGGTCTAAAGTTGTTTACATGCCATATTGTGGCAACCAATTTCTGATAGCAAATTTAGATTGAAAAATAATATATTCCGAATTAATTCGAATATTAACATTTATTTATATTTAATATCCTTGCATTCCCCTTTCAACAAAATTTAATGCACTATTGATTTTTTTAGTACTATATAATGTCAATCATGTTGAACTAGAAATTTAAAATATGAATGTATATATTTATTTAATAATTAATACAACCATAATTATTAATTTAAATTTTATTGTGTTTAATACATGAATGAGTTACACAATTGATTCAGAATTGTTATTTATCAAGGGGTTACATCTAATTGTCACTGAAAAAAAATTGTCACGGAAAATGAGACGTTCTTTAGGAATTTTTTTTGGCGGTTTTCGGTTGCTTATTTTGCTTCTATTTTGGCTTGAGACCGAATTACTGTGTTCCTTTACATTACCATATACTCCTTAT
Organism: Sialis fuliginosa; assembly: GCA_961205875.1. Classification (NCBI taxonomy): domain Eukaryota; kingdom Metazoa; phylum Arthropoda; class Insecta; order Megaloptera; family Sialidae; genus Sialis; species Sialis fuliginosa. The sequence goes on from OY540817.1 coordinate 12,131,363, forward strand.
TACTTATTTTTCACTATTTTCACCATCTAGATTGTTTCGTTCGTTCAGAAACACTTTGGAAAGTGACCTCTAAAAAAATTTCTTGTTAATAATATCATTTTTAAAATGAATATCATTTTTTAAATGTTCATACATCATTAGAGCCAATAAAAAAGTGGTCAAAAATTAATTCAAACATTAGATGTAACCCCTTAATTTGTAAATATTGAAAATACTTAAATAAATGAACATACAATTTGTTAGAACATTCAATTACTTTTTTCAATTATTAAAGACAAGTTTTTTAATGTTTGAGCTGTTGATAGAAATAATAGAATTCAATTTCTAATACATAATTTAAATCAGCAACGGGCAACCCTTGGCTCGCGGAATTTTCCATTCAATGTATATGATAGAAATCTTTAAGGATCGAACATTTTTCAGTTTCTTATTATTGACTAATTGTAAGTTATTCAACTAAAAATGGTATGGTACTTTTCAAAACTGTTTCATTTTCTTTCACATGAAAAGGTTGCCCACCTTTGATTTAAATACTTAAATTTTATATAAAGTAAAACTAGTAATGGGCACCCTGTGATGAACATTTGCTAATGATTACAAAATGATAAGTACTACGACACAAAAGTTAAATAAAAAAAAAATAAAGAATCGTAAAATTTGAAACAATGTAAAGCAGATGCTATGATAAAATAATAATTAATAAATATATTACACTTATAATTAGTTTAAATGTTCACCATTTTGACACCGATTGGCCGTTTGTCATTAAATTAAGCTGTTTTACAGTTATAGATTATGATTCAGTAATGGCAGTAATCAATTATCAACAAATATTTCTAATTTAATATATTTAATTAAACAAGTGTCAAACACTGGGGTATTATCCAAAACTGGTGCCAGTACCTTACGAGGTTTTAGATTTAAAAAATCATGAAACGTAAAAAACTTAAATTATTATCGAAATAAACTTCGGATCTAATTTCTTATATTTTATTTATTTTTGCTATTTCCAAAATATACTTTTCATTTATGAGATACATCCATAAAATATAACAATTAAAACAATGGTTAAGATTGAATATATAAAGTGACCAAATGTATTTATTTTTTAGTACAGTACTGAATTTGATGACTACAATAAACAAACCACAGTTTTATGTGTTTTTGTTTTTAAAATGTATGTCTTGAAAAAATATTAATTTTAAAGGGTGTACCATTTATCATTTGCGTACAACTGGTAATTTCCACTATCTTACTATGTAATTTATTTATAATTACAATAAAAAAATGAGTTTTTATTCTTAAGTTTAAAGGTCTTAATTTATCAACATTTTTACATTGCTATATGTTTTACCTAAGAAAAACTATTTTTAATAAAAACAATTGAATTTGTAAGTATGTAAAATAATAACGAATTATATTATTATTATTAGCCCCTTTTCAGTGACATAACTACAAGGTGGTTGGACTGGCCCCGGGCTTTAGGGAGCCCTGAGTCAGATATGCAGTAATCTTCATTTTTTCTTTGGTTACCGTTATTCTCTGATTTGTTAAGTTTATTTTTTTTAAAGGACCCGCTTTAAAAATTTGTTAGGGGCTCTAAATTTGTAGTTATGCCACTGCCCCTTTTTATAGTTTAGGCCTGGCGTGGCCAACAGATCGATCGCAAAGAATTTCAAATGCATAAACAATGTTTTTTGTAAGTATTTTTTATTAATGTACAACAAAATTCAGGAGATGATAGATCACATCATATTTTGAAGAAATTTTTTTTTTTAAATTAAATTAATTTAAATTGCTTAATATTTTATATACACTTTTTCATTTCATTGACATCATAGTATTAAAATAGTTAATACGTCTGCTACCTGACTTTATTCAAATTTCAATTGGCAGAATTTATTTCTGATGATTTTTTTTATAGTGCACTGCATCAATAATAAGTATCATGGTAATCAACATATGTACATATATACAATTATGTTTCAGAAAAATTAACGTATTCACTGTCAAAGCAATAACTCCATTTTGTTTATAAGTATATCTCATACTTAAACAAAAATAATTTATAGTTCAACAAAATAATTAGCAACAATTTTTTTATAAACAACTGAGTCATTCACAAGCCAAAATGAATAATTCTGTAAAACAAATGAAGAAACATAGGAATTTAAGGAGAGATATAGTGTGTATATGTAAATACGGTATTTTTCTGTTTTCTACAAATTATACCCTTATGATCAAAATTGAAAAAGTGATTAAAAATATTGTTCTTTGAAAATATATCTGATTATAATAATTAACTCACAAGAGAACCTTTTCAAGTGATAAAATCGTATCGAGTTCAAATTTTGTATATACCTAGTTAGAGGGGGTCAAGGGTAATAAGAAAAAAAAATATTTTAGCTGCGATAAAACGATTTAAGGGGGTGAAATACCTCTATGAAAATATGAAAAATAATCGTATATTTCAAATAACTTTGAGACTAATGAAGATTAAAAAAAATTTATAGTACAAAATTGTCATGATTTGATTCGAAAAAGTGAAACTGTTGTTACTAATGAGAATTTTTAACCGGCCATTTTCTAGACTTACTTGCGTTAAAAAATCTCTTTACTAGTTTTTAGAGACCTTGAAAATCCTTCTTATTGATAGTGTGGTGATGAAAGAGTTAACAAATTTTGGTAAAATATGTATTATAAATATACTTGAATTACTACTGTATAATACCTACAATCTTAAATAAATAATGGGATGGGTGGGAGGTAGGGGTGAACGGTATTTTTTTTTTCGAATTTCAATTATTGTCATTCCAAAGAATATTTTGTAAAATCTTCATTAGTTTCAGAGTTATTTGAAATATACGATTATTTTGCACATTTTCATAGAGGTATTGCACACCCTTAAACCGTTTTACCGTAGCTAAAATATTTTTTTCTTACTACCCTTGACACCCTCTAACTATATACAAAATTTGAGTTCGATATGATTTTATCCCTTGTCAGTGTGACAATCGCAAAAGTAAATCATTTTGGCTAGTAAACCCTTTTTTACATTAAAAACAATATCAATTACCTATACTAAAATAAGGTACATGATACAAAAGAAGAAAACTAATAAATTAACTGATTAATTTCTTATATTATGTCTTCTGTGTAAATGACTCTTCATGGAATCCAAACGATGTGTTCCAAAGCTACAGATGTGACAATTAAACTGCGGGGTCATGCCACATTCGTATCGCAAGTGCCGTGTCAGTGTATTCTTATTTCTGTATCTTTTTTCACATCTAATACATATATATTTCCCTGAAATAAATTTATTTGTATAAATATATAAATAATTAAACATCAAAAAGGAAAAAAAAACAGTTCTATAATATATGTATATCTACTTATAAATAAAATATATAACGTCAATTTAATAAATTATATTTTATACTTTTTTTACAAACGGTTTTACAAATAATAATAATTCAAACAAAAATTCTTATATTAAATATGTTTATACAATGTTAGGTACCTGAATTAATGATATTTTTGGCTTTTTAGTGTACATGTTGTGAATTCAGTTTAATTAAGTTTTACCACACAGTGTAGTAAACATCTTTAGAACACTCTGAAAAATGTCTGCTAAATAGCGTGTGTATTCAAATTAGAGATGTAACGGATATCGTTTTAGCGGATGAGGATGCAGTTACGGATATTGGGAAGGTAGGGTTTGGGGATGCGGATGATTGTGATGCTATTTTGGAAGATTCGGATGTTATTGTTTTTGTGTGTAAAAGTTAATATAGAAAAAAAAATACTTAAAATTAAGCAATGGTAAATTAAATTTAATGAAAAGTAATTTACAAACTTTTTCTTCTTTCAAACAACTTGTCAATTCGTCATAGAATAAACCTGCTCCGCTAAAAAGTTGTTCACTGGGAACACTAGCAAGTGGAGGTGATAAGAATTTTCGTACGTTATATAATTTTTCGTATTAGAAAAGGAAACGTACACTAAAATGAAAATAATGACACGCCAATGGCTTATTTTAAAATTCGCAATTTTAGAAACATTTTTACAATAATCAATTTTTTGAAAATCAGTAGAGTATACAAAATTTTGCAAGAATGTTAATGAGATATCAATTATTATATCAAGTTTAGCAACATATTTAAATTTTATTAAAATTCATGAAATCAAATTTTCATTGCTGTCACAAGTTACTCGACATGATCTAACAACATTAATTTGCAGTTTTGTAGAAAATATCCGTTAAAATATCCTCATAGAAAAATGAGGATGCAGATAAGGATGCGGATATGTAAATTAATGAGGAGAATCCGCAGTTGCGGATGCGTATATCCGTTACAATTAAATTAATCATTAAAACATGGCTTACACCCATCCTTTATTTAGATAAAAAATTATATTATAAGGAATATTAAGTACTTTATAATTTTTCACAATTTTCATAATACAATAACAAAAAAGTGGGCCTCCATAAAAATAAATATAATATAAAATAAATTAAAATTTACAATACTTCATTCTTCATAATACAATAAGCGTATGTTAATACTCTATAGCTATATATGTACATATATATACAATTTCAAACAAAATTTCAGTAACTCCAAAGTAAAATAAAGTAACTCCAACCAGTGGTGGGATTTGAAAAATTTAACAACCAGTTTATTGCATTAGCATTAAACTGTTCTTATTAAACAAGAAAATTTATTAAAAAAAAAACAGGAAAATAATGCATCATTCTTATATGTGTATTTATCAAAAAAATAATTTCTAATAATTAATAACACAGCTACACAAAATAAAAGTTCGGAGCCAAAAAAGCGACCTATGTATACTATAGCATTGTAGTATTGGTCGAGCATAGTCTAAATGGAATTTTCTGCTTACCAGTTTTTTTTATATTTGAGCTTGAATTTTGGGTTTAGGTTGAATTTTTCCATGTTTGCTAAACCCAAAATTCAAGCTCAAATTAAAAAAAAACTGGTAAGCAGAAAATCCTATTTAGACTATGCTCGACCGATATTACAATGCTATATACATAGGTCGCTTTTTTGGAAAAATTCAACCTAAACCTAAAATTCAAGCTCAAATAAAAAATGATAAGCATAAAATTCCAAAAATTTGGCTTTAGACTATTCTCGACCTATACTACAATGCTACATATGTCGCTTTTTTGGCTCCGCATTTTTTTTGTGTAGCTGTGTAATAATAACTCTCAAAAGAATCTTTGTTCATAAATTTTTTTTGTAAATTCTTCAGAACTTCAATTCAGTGTGAATCAACTGAATTTCACCACTGAATTTAACATTTAAAAAGTTTCGATAACATTTTAATATTATAATATTAAAATTCAAAACATACATGTAATCAGGCCCAGATAGAGGGGGACTAGGAGGACCATATGGGCTTCAGGGCCCACAAAATTATTTATATTTTACATAAATATTTATAATTTATACGAGTATTATCTTACATAATACGACTTCAAACTAAAGGCTGTAGCCGGGTAAGCATGCAAAACATGCCTTTACATGGATTTGGCTGATTATTTTTTTGGAAGTCACATTCTATTAAACATTCAACCTGACCAAATATTAGCTTCCAAAAATTTATAGTTTTTGAAAAAAAAAATTTTTTTTGATTTTCAAAAAAAAATTTTTTTTGATTTTCAAAAAAAAATTTTTTTTTGATAATCTGTCAGTCGAATTTGATGGTGCTTGAAATATATTATAGAGGTACTTATGACTCATCAGAGGTAATTTTATTATGATCCTCTGTATATAATAAACCAGAAAAAAAAATTAATAAAATTTAAGAAATCAAAAAAGACCATGTTGTCTTCGGAGGGCAATCACAATTTTTTTATATATTATACCTTGTATGTACCCAAACAACATATCAAAATCCCAAATTGATACAAAGGGTATAACATACTCGTATAAATTCGCATGCGGTCGTATCGGAGTGGCGCGAGCGTGGCGCGGGCGAGTTCAAGTGTGTTAATACTTTTAAAATATCTCTAATTTGTCGCTAAACAGGACTGGGCTAACCCAGAAGCATATCGAAAATTTGACGGGGCCCATAGTCTGACAAAAACAAAATATAGAGGCCGTAGCCGGGAATATACGGGAACTGCTCCATTGAATTAATTTTACAATTTTTTTTCTGATAGGTTGCTTTTTAAGTAACAAAAAATCGCCCCAAATCGCTTATAAATGTTTATAATCGACTTTAGTAGTAACAAATCACATTTCCGCTGTGAACTAGCGAATCTTCTTCCATTAAAAACTATAGACAAGATTTATTTATTTTTTCTAAAAATGATCTGAGCAAAAATGAATATATTGAAGCACAGACATTTAGGGCGATTTAATTTTACTTAAAAAGCAACCTGTGAAAAAAAAAATTGTAAAATTAATTCAATGGAGCAGTTCCCATATATTCCCGGCTACGGCCTCTATATTTTGTTTTTGTCAGACTATGGGCCCCGTCAAATTTTCGATATGCTTCTGGGTTAGCCCAGTCCTGTTTAGCAACAAATTAGAGATATTTTAAAAGTATTAACACACTTGCACTCGCCCGCGCCACGCTCGCGCCACTCCGATACGACCGCATGCGAATTTATACGAGTATGTTATACCCTTTGTATCAATTTGGGATTTTGATATGTTGTTTGGGTACATACAAGGTATAATATATAAAAAAATTGTGATTGCCCTCCGAAAACAACATGGTCTTTTTTGATTTTTTAAATTTTATTAATTTTTTTTTCTGGTTTATTATATACAGAGGATCATAATAAAATTACCTCTGATGAGTCATAAGTACCTCTATAATATATTTCAAGCACCATCAAATTCGACTGACAGATTATCAAAAAAAAATTTTTTTTTGAAAATCAAAAAATTTTTTTTTTTCGAAAACTATAAATTTTTGGAAGCTAATATTTGGTCAGGTTGAATGTTTAATAGAATGTGACTTCCAAAAAAATAATCAGTCAAATCCATGTAAAGGCATGTTTTGCATGCTTACCCGGCTACAGCCTTTAAGGATAATACGTAATTAGTTCTTAGCTATTTCTTTACACTCGCGAAACAGAGGGATATGGGACCCCCAAAATGATGTTTGGCCCGGGCCCCATTGAAATTCTCTCAGGACTTGCATGTAATAATTATTAATAATTGGTATCTTCATTTTTTACATTCATGTTCAATGCTATCGATAAAGAGACAGAATGGCTTCTAACTAAATGTGATCTGATATTTTCAAGACGGTGACTTTTAGAGCCACAAATATGACATTTGAACTGCGGTTCTTTCCCACATTCATAGCGTTGATGACGACTAAGTGAACTCTTTGCGCTATACATTTTTCCGCAATGCATACAGTAAAACTTAGTTCCTAATAGCACTAAAACAAAATAAAATATATAACAATTTTATTTTAAAATATAATTTACAAAGGTAGATTAAAGTTATGAATATTAGTATGATATCAATGGTATTAGGTTATGTAACATGATAACGTTTGAAATGTAGGGTCAACTGGGGTAAAAGTGAAACAAAAGAAAAGCTACAAAGGCAACTTTGATTTATCTTCTTTGTGGTATATCAATGTGAAATTGTAACGTTAATTCATATCTGAGCTATACAGAAAGTTATGTGCAAAGAATTAAAATTTAATTCACACGTTTTGACATCGACTAACAGGGAAATCTGTAGGGGTGACATATCACTTATTATTTATTTTCAGGTCACTTTAACAAACCTTTAATGATGATGTCAGTTTTTATAATTCTCCTATAAACAAATTAATTTTTTAGTTGCAAGCTTGTTTCACTTTTACCTAATTATTTTGGTGTTTCATATTTACCCCGCTCGACCGTACTTGTTTTGTTCAGATATCAGTTATTTTGTTATGATCTAAAACCATTGATGTGTACTATTTACTATATATACATGAAACACAACAAAAATATGCTAATATTTTTATAAGGATTGCTTTTTATTTATTTACAAAAAATACATATAGGTACATTTGTTTGAACAGTTAATATATATAAATAAATAATACATCATAAATTATGAATTTTTAAATGTCTCTGATAATTTCCTTTACGATGTGATGAATATCTACAAATTTTACAACAAAACGTAGGAGGTTTTCCACATTCGTATTTCTTATGGTTTTTTAATGTTGTATGACGGTTATAGCATTTATTACATTCGGTACACACAAACTTATCTTCAGATGAAATTAAGAATGTACCGCTATTGACATAATCTGAAATATGTTTGATAGAATTAGAAACAATATCACAAATGAACATTATGATTAGTGCTAACATTGTCAATATTGAACTCAAAATAGTTATTTACATAGGAAGTGTCCAGGACCATAACTAGAGGCTCTGGTTAAGCAAGTTACCGAGGGGCTCTCACTATATGCAAAAAAATTGAAGACCTTTTTTTTCGTCGCTACCTCAGTTTACAATTTTTGCTTGTTACTAATTTTAATGACCCTTTTTTTGTTCCTCAATCATGCCGACCCATTTTTACGCTACTGCCCCCCCCCCCCGCATATGCTCATGGCCCCCGGGTGTTAGTTACGACCCTGGAAATGCCACAAATTTGATAATTTTTTATAGAGAAATTTTAATTTTAGCTAAAAATTTTCTTTCAGCTAATATTCATATTTTGTTAGTTTTATTAACTCATATATTGTTGCACTCATAAAAGATAAATGAATAAAATATTATAATGTGTATAGAAATCATTACAACAAAAACAAAAAACACTAATTTTCATTTATTAAAATTATCTCATAAATTAATTATTATTTTAATAATTTAAGTAAAACATCAATTTTTATTCTATTTATTTCAACATTATTCTGTTAAATGATTAACTAATCAAATGTCACGTCACGAGTAATATAAGAAGGTTTAGAATCCTCCTCAAGATGGTGAAGAATACACTTTATTCAATATAACATTAAATCCTTGATCTTCAATTTGATGAACTGTTTTTAAATGTCTTTTATAATTTCCTTTATGGTGTGACGCGTAGTCACAATGTTCACAAAAAAATGATGGTGGTCTTCCGCATTCTCTTTTATGGTTTAATAAAGATGAACTATGTTTGTACAGCTTTCCACAATTTTTGCACGAATGGTTCAATGAAGTTGATGCAGAATATTCGTCAAGATAATCTAAAATTAATTTAATTTAATTAGAAATAATACTATCGAATTGTCGATTACATTACATTCTTGTTGTATAGCAATACCCCAATTAGTGTTGTTAAGAGGTTATTCTACTTCTTCGGGTCAATAAAATTCACTTTTTTTTCATTTTTTTTCCGAAAATTATTGCATGTAACAAAAACAAAATTTTCTTCCCTGAAAAAGGTACGTATAGAGAATAGAAAGAATTTTTTTATAGCGCGAGTATTTTTATATTTATTTATTTCACAAAAAGAAAGTTTTTCTCGCTTGCGCAGGTGATTTGTTCTCTCTAGGTGGTCTGAAATAAAAAATTAAAAAAGATTCTTAATCTGTATGTGTGCCGCTATCACCCGTACCGCAATTATTAATTTTCACCGAAAATTAACAAAATGGCAGTGATTTTCGCAAAACAGTAACAAGTGTACATTTTTTCACATTTATTGGGTTTAAAACAATAATTGAGGTATGTAGGTACTGGCGATAGCCATATATGTGCTGAATATGCCTCTAAAATTTCGATTCGATTGGACAAAAGGTTTTTGCGCAATCACCTGCGCCAGGTGCAACAATATCGTTGTGAGAAAAATGCTTTAAAAGTTGTCCAAGCGCCGCCGATCGCGCACAAAGAGCGTCACTGTTTTGGCGCACTTGCACTGTAGTAACAATAAGTTAAGTATGTAATGATTTCTGTAGATAAATTCTGTCGAAAAAAGAAATAAAAAAATAAATTTTTCCGATCCGAAGAAGTAGAATAGCCCCTTAATCACAAAAATAGTTTTCATTAATTTAAATATTATCTTAGAAATGTACAGTTTTAAATTTTAATCCTCACTTACTTTAACATTAATTGGAGTATTGCTGTCATCACAATATTTACCAAAATAAAAATAAAATGTAATCCAATTTGTGTGAAAATCCCATTTGCATAAACGAATATATTTTATTAATACATTAATGAATAAAGGAAGATTTTTCTACAAATTTAAAATAAAAATTATTTTATTAGATACTATTAAAAAATTACAATCAATTATTTTATCTATGTATAATTCATCAAAGTAAAAATCAGGGGCATAACTACAGGATGACTTAACTGACAAAAAGCCAGGGGTCTTTGTTACTTATCCAGTTAACTTTTTTATTTAGGTCATCACCTAATCCCCTGTGCCATTAAGCTTTATTTAAAGGCCCCACTTAAAAAAATGCCATGGGTCCTAAATTTGTAGTTATGTCACTGGTACAAATATATAAATGTAATGTAACATTATAAAGTTGCATTATGAATAATAATATTATTACTATTGATAGTAAAGTATTGTAAACTGTGCTTATATATTTATGCCATGTTTATTTTTTAAGTGCCCTTTCAAACAAAACTTTCTATGTGATTTAAATTTGCACAAATCACAATGAAACAAGCGTTCTTTGCCACAAATATGATCCTGATGAAATTTTAGTGACTTTTTCCACTGATATGAAAGTCCACAAACAGTGCATATATATTTAATATCTGAAAATAAATTAATATTTCAACAAAACGTTTTTGACACTAACTACATTAAAAATAAAATGTAAAACATTACGAAAAGTTTATATAGATTTGTGAATTTATTAAAAATAATATCATAAATTAATAAATTATGTATTAAATATTTACAAAAAATAAATAATCATAGACTTTTAAAAAATATATCATACGTATAAATAAAATAATTTTATTATTAATTAAAATGATTAAAAAGGAAATATTTACAAATATACTTTTTTAAATTAGAATTAATCTTCCATTATTAGTTTATAATATTGTCACTGTGCTTGCCAATTTCGTTATATAATTTTGACCAATTTTTCAGAAAACATAAATAACTGATAATACATTAAGATTTGGAAAATTTGGTTCCATTAAAAATATTGGATAAAGGATTTGAAAGATAGACACACAATATATCACTTGGCATAAAAATTCAAAAAAAAAAAAAAAATGCACATACCAAACTTGGTAAGCGCAGCGACAATCAAATTGCAAAGAAATAAAAATTATAATGAACACTATTATATATGTCATTATAAATATTTATATCATTATAATGCCATGTCTGTTTTTCAGATGCTGTTTCAATGAAAATTTTCTATGTGTTTTATAGTCACACAAGTCACAATTAAATAATTGTTCTTTGCCGCAAACATAATCCTGATGGTATTTTAGTGATTTTTTCCATCGATACGAAAGTCCGCAAGCATTGCATATAAATGTTTTTTTACCTAAAAAATACATGAATATGTCAACAAATATATTTAATATATAAACATTAATTATTTTACTACAACATATCAACATATTTAATCTAATTCAATATAACAGACTAGCTAACAAAATTTGCTAGCTTGCAAGAATTTTCAAATGGGGTATCAAACTTACAAGACAGTTCTCTTGAAGTTTTCGACATATAGGTAGGTGCATGTGCAGTAAGTTGGTTTTTACTGTTTTTACTCAAGATTAGTAAATACACTTAAGTAAATATACTTTACATACCTCGGTTTTTACTTACCTATTTGTCAAAAACTGTTATATGTAAGTTTGATATCGCAAGCAAATTTTGCTAGCTAATCTGTAATACCGGTCATAAATAAATTAGATCAAACATTTTTAAATACCAAATAATAAGAAACCACAGTAATACGTCGAACATCGATAAATCGAAGAAAATGTCTGTTCTCTTCTCTTCAGGTCCCAAAAACCTCTGTTACTTAAATGTAGCCTCTATAACTCATAGAAAAACAATTGCTCGGTGATTTTAGACATTGTTTGTCTTTTGAACATCGAAATCCTCTGTAAGTCCCTTGAACTTTGACTTATAGAGGTTTTACTGTAATAGTGGAATTTGGATCAAAATCCCAGATGAATAAAATAAAATAATTTAATTATTAAAAAAGGTAAAGCAAAATTTTATAAATAAATATTTTTTTATTATAATCGATTCTTTATAATTTACAATTCATTATTTCTGTACAATTTTTTCACTAACCCTTTAACTAAATAAAATGTTTTTTCTTCTGATACTGAGTTACGGTAGTCATCTATTGACAGTACAAAATAAATGCGTGCTATATATGTATGTACATATATATTTAAATATATTTTTTTATTTAATTTTTACTCCTGGGGTAAATTACAATGTAAAAATATACCAGTTACTAATTATAATATTATAATTCTTTCTTTTATATCTTTTGTGTCGTAGTACTTATCATTTTGTAATCATTAGCAAGTGTCCATCACTGCGTACTCATTACTGGTTTTACTTTATCCATTACTGGAGAAAAACATAAACAAAATAAAAGGTTATAATTTAAAAAACAAACTATATTTGCGGACTTTGGTAATTAAATTGTTTAAATAAAGAGTTACTTGCTTCATTAATAACATGAGTTCATGAGAATTACAAAAAAGAAGCCCGTCAATCACAAAAACAGTAAACCCTGCTCTTATAGTGGCCATAACTGGTGCCAGTACCTTATGTTCTTTTACTTTCTTACTTTATTGTTATTTTTTTTTAAATAACACTTTAACATTTAAATGAGGGTTCGTTAAATTGAGATCTTTCTATACTTCACATACTGTTGAAATATTGAAAGTTTTTTGTAATCAAATTGGCATTTGAGTAACTCTAATTATAAATAAATAAAAACATTAATAAGTTGATTCATGAACACTATTAATATGCCGTTGTAAACTGTGTTTATATTTAAATCTGAAGTCGCAATATGAACACTTTAACGACGGTTCAACACCACATTCATTCCTTAAATGGTTTTTTAAAGACGCTTTCCACTTATACACCTTGTTACATTTTTTACATATAAATTGCGTTACTCCGTCCATGTCCATTTTTTCAAGTACATATTGTGTGACATCTGAAAAAAAATATAGTTTCATTAAGAACAATAAGTTTTATAAAATATATTCTTCACAATTTTAAAATAAGTTTTAGTTGTAATTACTGCAAATTCAATTTATGATAATAACATAACAAGTATCGAATATTACTAAAATATTTATTACTCACTATATCAACTATTCTGTAGTACGTAAATATTAAAATCTAAAAAAAAAAAGCAAATATATGTAAAATTACATGATTACTAATGACATATTTTTATTTAATAACAACATACATCTTATTAACAAAATAACAATAAGCAGTGTATATAATAATTTTTGTTTTAGTACTTGAATAATTATTTGTACTGAATAATAACAAAAAATATTACAAATTCAATGTATCCAGGGATGATTTGACCAATTTAGTCCTATATAAATATCAATAAATAATATATTCATCAAAAATATTAAGGGATAAAAATATTTCTAGAAAATGGGTAATATTCAAAATTCTGAAATTACGATAACAATAGTCACACAAATTTAAAAAAAAGTATATTTAAGTTTGGAATTTATAATAAAATAAATAATTTTTTATTATTAGATTTTGTAAGATATTTTTTTAAATTTTACGTTCGTTTACAAATAATTATGCATATTATTAAACGAATAAAATTTATCTGTAAAAAGCATCAAATACTTTTTTCCACACTTTTTTTGATTTGATATTTGACCATTTTTACCATACTTTTTGAATATTAGGATTTTTTTATCCCTTAATTTTGGGTCAAATTTTATAAAAGTGCCCAGATCAAAACTTCTCCTGGATGTATCTATGCTCAACAAATTAAATAAAAATAAAATTTTGAATTTGATTATTAACAATTCTTTTTTCAGAAATATTTTATCTAGGTACTTTAAAATATTCTTTTTAGGCAGTCACACTGAAAACGTTAACAATGTATTAAACCAGTGCAAATAAATAATTTCATGAAACTAACTTCTTTTCTACAATTGAGTTAAAAAAAATAAAATTATATATAAGTTTTATAATCAAATATATTAATTTATTTTACTATTGATTACTAAATCTTTATGCAGATTTTTAATATGGCGTCGCAGACTATGTTTATGGTTACAAACAAAATTACAAAACGGACATTTCTGAGATGGTTCTTGTCCACATTCATATGCTAAATGGTTTCTTAACGATGATTGTCTTTTATAAACTCTTGAGCAGTTTTTGCATGTGTAAATCTCTTCAGGAACTGGACACCACAAGTTTCTTTGAAATAGAGATTGGATTACTGAAAAATAATTTATACATTAGAATAAAACGTAAACAATTAAATAATACAACACAGATTTATATCAAATACAGTTACAGCTGGTAGGAATTTTTATGAGGTGATCGACAAAAACTGCAGGCTTTTATAATATATACTTACTAAACCTACGTTAGTAGTTCAATGAATAAAATTTTGCCTCACAAAATATATTCTGCCAACTAACTGTCCTCGTAACAAATTTTATTTAGAAAAACAACAACATTGATTTGAAATCTTAATAGTTAGGATTATAATTTAAAAAAATAAAACATGTTACCATTGAGGTCTCAAAATTAAAAAAAATCTTTTTGAATAGGTATTCTCAAATTATATTATTGAATATAAAAATATATACTTAAAATATTTCGGATATAAAAAAAGCTCATTGTCAAGCTTACCTGAAACAAAAAAAGAGTTAGTATGAAAATAATTTGAGATTGCGATAACCAAATAAAAATATTTACCTATTCATATAAAAATAATTTAAAAGATTAGTAATGTTATTTTTAGTACAAATACCTGTAATAAAAAAATGAAAAGACTAAAATATAAATATGCAATATTTAAAAATAGTTTATTTAATGGAATATTAAAATACCCTTCAAAATATAACAGTATTTATTGTAAATACAGGTGTATAATATTATATTTTGTATTACCAATACCAAAAATATAATTCTTTATTCTAAGGCACTTAAAATATGTAAAATTTACATTATTAAAAATTATCAACTTACACATTAATGGAATATGAAATACACATAAATTATTTTGATATTATTATTATTGTAAAATTATTTTAGATAAAAATATAGATATGTATGTACATTTTTATTTCTTGAACATAAAACTATATTCTCCCTTAAAAATTTAATTATTATCAATAAAGATGATCAGTAATCCTTATATATAAAATTATTACCCTACACCCTATTTCAATCGAAGGCACTTTAAAAATTTATAATCATCATCTTGTTATGTTTTAATCATAAATAGTTTTGACTGCTCAGCTTTAAATTCAAATACAAATTTCCATTATACTTCTGTAATGAGAAAACACTGTATTTGCATTACAAAACAGTAATGAAATTTAATTTTTATTACAATTTTGATTTTTTGAAATTACGTACAATTACAGTAAAAAAAATATTTTAACTACATATTACAAAATGAGCAAAGTTTTAAATTTGTTTTAGGTTGCCAACACTGATAATTTCCATATTATTTTGGATTTAAAATTGTGCAGGTAAAATAAAAATTAAAACGAAACATGCTTCAGAGGAGTTAAAATAATAATAAAAACTCTAAAATAACATAAGTGAAATATGATAAAATCAATATTGCATAACTTTAAATGTCTACATACAAATATATATATATATATGTATATGTAATAAATAAACGTAACTATAACATAATACAAATCTCAGAAAAATTTAAATTGCTTTTGTATTGCCTTATCAATTTACAATTTTACATACAATAAAATTAAAATAAAAACTTAACTTTTTGATAAAATATTTTACACTAAAGACAATAAAAATATTTATAATTATGGAATGTAAATAATTAACACAATTAATGATTTAAACAATACTTATAACTTAAAATGAAATTTATCTTTTTGTATTATTACATTACGTGGAATTATATTATAAAAAATTTATGATTAAAAATAAAATAATTTCTTACCATTTCAATTTTTTAAAGTTTGAAAATTATACAAAAACTTAATAAATAAATGGATATATTTGGAGTTATTTATTATATTTTATAAATTGGAATGTTTATATACATTTTATTTTTCATGCAGTATTCACTCATTTAGAATGTACTTGATCAATATAATAACAAAAAATTAAATGACAAAATTCTAGATATTGTTGAAAATAAATTAAAAAAAGATTCTAGACATAGGTAACGAAAATATATGTGAGGCATATTTGTGAATATAATATATATTTCATCAATAATTAACGTTTATTATTTACTAATAACAATGATTGTTTACACCTCTTTGGACGGATAATATTCTATTTATACTTAGTAATTACTAAATATAATATTTAGCATAAAATACAGATCTCAAATTCAAATTATCCACATTACAGTGCTTTTTTGTGTTAACAACAGTGTTATTATTAATTAGAAATATAATAAATACCAGGAAGCTAATATTTAGTTACTGGTGATTTGTTTAAAATTTTTTTTAATTAAATGATTCGTCAAAATGATTTTAAATTTTCATTTAATACTAAACTATACAACAAACATTAAAGATTCATTCCAAAGTTTCTGCAATTTATAATTCCAGTAAAGTACTATTTTGTTATTACTTGTATTATAAAATTTAAAAATTGACAAGAGTAAATATTCCTTCCTGGTTGTAAGATCATTTTCAAAAATAGAATGTTTTCTTCTGGGACTTAAATTGATTCACTCTTCTATGTCTTGTCGTTTTTGAGTTAGTGTATATGTATATTCAAGGCAAACACAAATTTAATTTCGTAGAATATTTATTGTCCTATAATTTATAATTTTCGTCTTAAATTGATTTGAAGAATTCATTATTTCATTAGTTTTTTATTAGCTAAGAAACGTAATAAAAAAAATTAGCAAAAAAATGGGTAGTTACGTTGATATGGAATTTCTCATATGTAGTCGGATGAAGAAGTGGTCGACCAGTTTTCATTCAAATTCACTTATCACAAACTTAGTAGGCTCATCCCATTTGATTATTATAATATTTAAATCATTTCTTTATGTACACTCTCAATTTCTGCCCCGGGTGTCACTCTCCCCCTAACGACACCACAGCTGAGTCCCACTACTACTATTTAAAAAAAATATAGGAAAATAATAATCTGACATGTATTAAGAAAAATTTAAATATAATATTTTCTAATAAAATTGTATAAAAATTAAGTTACTAACCAATGGCAGTTCATCTGAATATTTTATCAGTATTTATTAAGTCTTCGGTAATTAATTACCTTTGGTAAATTTAGCATAAGAAAGCATTGTGTAACTAATTTAATAAACTACGACCATTTTTTCTAACATATTACATTTTTGATATTTTTAAATTATCATCGACACAAACCTCTGCCAAATATTTTGATAAAAATCTTGCCAGTCATGAGTACGTTGAACAAAAAGAATAGTACGATAAAGTAGTGCACCCCTAGAGCAGTTTATTATGGATTTAGTTGAAGTCATTGTTGATATTGAAGAGCGATTTTAAAATTAGACTGCTCCAAATACTTGCATTATACATTACGTATAAGTAGATTATTGTTTTTATAATCTGTATTCTATATTAAATATTACCAACAAACAAGAGTTTAAAAATTACATTAATATTAAATTTCATCAATGTAAAAATAGACAAAAAGAAAAACTAGTGGGGAATCCTTGTATATTCAACTATTGTATTATAAATGCTAAATTGCTTGGTGCCATATTATATTTAAAAGAATTTTGTTATCTTCATAAGAAATTATGATTAAAATATTATACATATTAATAAAATGCCAATATTAACAGTAATAATAATAAAAACAATCTATTACTTAAATAAATAAAAATTGAACTCTTTATTATTTATATATGTACTTAAGCATATTGGAATTACTTTACAATAATGATTTAATTTACCCAAAATTATTTATTATACATACCATAACTTCTAAGCATAAGTATTGATATTGATATATTATATTTATTGTATTGTTAGAAGATATGTGTTTTGTCAAATTTTTTAAAGTATTGATAAAAACTCCAAATATAAAGAAATACTGCAATTTAATAACAAACAGTAACGCATGTACTATTTTAAAGGCACTTCTTTACAATCATCTTTCATAGAAGAATCGTTATGATGTTTTCTCATGTGAACATTCAAGTTCCCTTTTTGTTTGGCGCGGTACGGACAGAACGGGCACTGGTACATCGGCTCCTTTCCACCACATTCTACTTGCTCATGCCGTCGCATTGTCGACTTCCATCGGTATCTTTTACCACAATGTCGGCAAGTGAATTGTGAATCAGCGCTGTACCCAGGCCTTACAATTTGTTCGTTTAGAATGTTATACCTCATATACTTTTTCCGTTTTTGGTTTTGAGTTTCCGTACCTTGGGTCATTTGAACTGGAGATGTTAATAAGTTGCGCAGAGTATCGTTTGTATTATTGTCCATTGACGGCTTCAAAAAATCAATGAAGAAATCTGTAACATTTAAAATATAGGTCAAATAAAAATTGTTTATGTTTATTTATGGTTAAAAGTATAATACATTATTTACAAAACATTGTTTATATTTATCTTGTGCAAAATAAAAATAAAAGTAAAAAAAAAATAATGAAAAATAAAAATAGAAAAATATATTTCAAATTCACTATACACGTAAAAAATATTTAAAACTATATTACATATTTATATCTGTTAAAAATAATTATTTTATAGTTATTATAACAATAACCAGTATTATGTAAATATTTAAGTAACACATAAAATTAATACTTGAAGTGCTTAGCACCCTAAGGGTCGATCCAGACTATCAAGCTGGTTACGGGTTGGTCTCGGTCCGGTCTTGCTCCAATCAAATCTTATGATATTTACATTAACGAGCCGGTCTCGAGCCAGTCTCAGTACAATCCA
This sequence comes from Sialis fuliginosa, assembly GCA_961205875.1. Lineage (NCBI taxonomy): Eukaryota > Metazoa > Arthropoda > Insecta > Megaloptera > Sialidae > Sialis > Sialis fuliginosa. The sequence continues at coordinate 12,150,479 of OY540817.1, forward strand.
TGCCAGGTTTGATCACACTCCAATAAAATATTCTTTGCACTATGTTGTATCGGAGTGAGATTGGACCGAGACCTGACCAATACCTATAGTGTGAATGATTTCATTGTTTATTGTTTATTTATAATTAATTGGAGCAAAACCGGACCGAGACAGGCTCGATAATCTGGATCGACTCTAAATATACAAAATGCGGAGCAATTATTTTTATGTTAGTGGATATCAAATTTGTAACTTACATTAAGAGTATAGAAATATCATAAAAATTTGTATTATAATATTTAATTTTATAAAAATAACATTTTAAAAGATATTATTCAATTTAAAATATCTTAATTTATATGACAGAATAATAACAAATTCAATTAAATTTTAATAAATAAAAATAGAAACAATAAAAATTATATTATTTATAAAACATTATATTAAAAATCTAATATCTATAAAAATTTTGCTGCCATTAATAAAAAATTAAATTAAATAAAATACAGTAATCTCTTGCTATTGAAATTGCTCAAAAGCCAGAATGTCTAGTATAAATAGGTGAGAAAATATAAATTTAATTTATAAACATACATTACATGCAGTTAAATAATAAGATATAAAAATGTTTTTAAAAATATTAGTAGATATGAAGGTGACGTTTCTGGAAATTATTTCATTAGTAGTGATACAAAAAAATGCAAATTAACAAAAAGTGAACATAATCACAATGGCAACTGAATGACTTGTTTGTATTTAATTGTAAGTTCAATTATTATGTAATAACAATTAATTAATTGTCAAAACGTCAAATTAATTAAAGACAAAGTATTTACAAGCTTTCGATTCATAGAATCATCGTTATTTAACATCACTATATTATATTATTAAATTATAATATACTGTACAGAATTTCTTGAGAATTCAACAACAGTAAGAAATTACTGTGTAACTTACTGGAATTCTTAATAAGTTATATAATAAAAAAGAATGTTTATACTAAAAAGTGAGCCTCAACTACACTAAACCTCTTAAACTATTTGCGTAGGATGTTTGTATCTAATATGTTGGTACAAATTAGACTTAAGTTTAGTTTTATGTGGACAATGAGGGCACTGAAATTGAGGTTCTTTTCCACATTCCAATCTTAAATGTCTTCTGAGCGATGATATCACTTTATAAGTACGAGAACATTGCGGACACTGGTAAGAGTCATCTGTTTTTACTAGTCCGTTTATTGTATTCAAAATTAAATCTGAAATAAAACGTACCATTAAATATCATACTGACATAAATTGTAGAAAAATAAAATTATTTTATGTAAAAATAATGAGTTTTCATAAATAAAGATACAATTTTAAATAAAGTTTAAATATTTAATGATAATTTGTACAATTATTATAATTTACATTATACTATATTATATTAACAATGAGAAAGTAGTATTTATAATAATAAAAAATAATCTATATTTGAGCATTTAAAATGATCGTTTGTAATTATTTAATATTTTGTCCATCATTAGTTTTTTTTATGTAGATTAAGTTAATAATGTATCTACTTTATTAAATAAAAATAATCAAACATGTATGTACTATTTAAAATTTGTAATGAACACACAATGTCAAATGATTTGTTTATATAAATATAGAACAATTACAAAGTTCACAACTGCATTTATTATGTAAAAATATTTATTGTAAATACATGTTTTTTTATACTTCCACCATTTTTGTATGGCAAAGACATCATTAGAATTGATAGTTTTTTGCTTTCATTTTGATCAGTTAGCTGTTACACAAACTTTCTATATTTTTTTAATAGTACTATCAGCCAGATGCTGTGTACCCCTAATCATATTTTGTTTCTAATTGTTTCAACAAATTTGTAACATGAACGTGAAGATAAATATTTTTTATTTTATAAACTAATATATATAATATATACTCGTCTGTAAATTAGTTCATTATTTTTATATAAAAAAATATAGTTAAAGGTACAGTAATAACATTTACTATTTTACAACAAATATGTAACATCTAAAAAAAAAGTTTCAACCAGCTAGCATGTTTGAAAATTACATTAGTTCAAAATCATGTACTGGTTTTATGAAACTATAATTTAAATTACATTGTATTATATTAGTTGTTTGAAATAAAACCAATATCGTTGATGCGTGCCAACTTAAAGGTAAGTTTACATGGAGTATGTAATCTGAGTTCACCATGCTTCACTTCTTTGTGGTTCACGATCATAATTTACACTCTGTGTAAACTTACCTTATTTTGTTATTAAGTACTTGTCGACTATACCCCTAAAAATGAACATAGACTATAAGTGTACATACGCACTAATATTATTAATACAACTGTCCTTGGTTAGAATAATCTCTGCGGACTCTAATCTCCTGTGGTGAAGTTGGGGTTTAATATAGTTTATAATGAGGACTTGATTTCCGCTGTAACCAACTGTTTATAAATAGAACACACTTGGTGCAATATTGGTGTATATTTATTGGGGGTATAATTAACAAGTACCCATTATTATATTACTTTACTAAACTTGAATATCTTAAAAATTATTGAAGCCATAACAATTATAAGTTAAATAACATTTACTAATATACAAAATCACATTACAGAAAATATTGTTTGTTGTAACTTAACAATTAATAGAAAGAACATTTTGATGCAGTCTGTTAATATGTGTTTGAAGAGAAGACTTATAAAACGTTTTATGAGTACAGTAAGGACAGCTGAATGTAGGTTCCTTTCCACATTCGTATTTTAAATGACGATTCAGATTCTTTAAGTAAGTATAAGATTTATGACATTTCGAACATGGGAATTCAAATTGCTGATATAGTGGTACTACTGATCCAAAATTTTTCTTAAAGAAGGCATTTGTGATAGGTACGTACTGACCATCTGAAAAATGAATAAACATATGTTGGTTACACAAATAAATTTTAAAAATAACACAAAAACAAGATAAAAAAAGTACGTACCCTTTTTTATATGAATATATTTTTTGTTAGTTAATAAATAAGTGGATCATGATATAATTTAGTATTTATTTGTCAACATTTTAATATATACAGTGCCTTATATACATACTATATAGAAAATAATTACATATAACTTTGGTTAATTATAGTTCAAAACAAAAACAACATACACCTATCACTTTTTGGACATTAATTGGGGTTTGGCGAAGAGTCAGCAATCTCTTTTGAGTAAAAAGTATTTTTATACTCTCTTATAACATAATTAAAAAGCTGCCAAAAAAAATTGTCCCTCATTATTCGTTTATAATAATCTAATTTAACAAATTATTGATTTATTCAGAGGGGCACGGGGTTAGGGGGAGATATGCAAATATGTAATACAATACATTAATATCATTTTATATAACTTTAGGTGTAATGTTTTTGAACCTTTAATTGCATACCCTTAAAAAAATGAAAAAAATTTGCATACTGCCGGAGGTATAACACGCATTGAAAAACATTGATATCTATACATACATATAAAGGAAATGTTATATAACTATCTACCTCATCATTAATATTAAATTTTGTCAACCTGGAAATTCAATATAGTTCTCAAGGTATGGAATGTCAAAAAAATTTGTTTTCCTAGTGATTAGAAAAAAGTTCTGAATATAAAAAAATTCTAAAATAATCAGGTAGAGATAATAGATAATATTACCAATTTACATCACAAACTTTAGCTTCTATATTGTTTAATAAATTAAGATCTTCATCAGCCTTGTTTTTGACATAGAGACATTAATTTCTATGATTATACATAATCATTAACAGTTAATACTATAGCTTAAATTTTATAAAATTAATTGTTAATAATCTATAATGTTAAAACTGAGGAACATTATAGCAAGAGCCGTAACGATAAGGTAGGCAAGATATGCATTAATTGAGAGCGCAATGAAAGAAAATTGACTGTATGTATGTATATTACAGATTGTATATATATATATATAAATATATTTGTAACGGAAGGAGAGAGAGGTGCCAAATGTTTAGCTTGTCTAGGGTGTCAGAAAAGCCCACTAAGGTTCTGATAATAAAATAATGTAACTTATAATATACATATATACTATATATTATTTTACTAATAAATACTTTTAAAATAATAAAGAATAAAAATCTTATTTGTGTGAACGTCAAAAAATTTAATAATCAATTAATTAAAATAGAAAATAAAAACGAGAAGATGTTAGAGTATGTAAGTATCTTAAAATAGTAACAGGTTTTTTTTAAATCAAATAAGATTTTTCTTATTTAATATTTTTACTTATATACTATAGATTAATGATATTATGTAGTACTGAATTTATTTTTTCATTACAAAATTTTTACAAAAGAAAATTGTGAAATAATAGGGTACTTATTTAACTTTTTGAGTCTGAGAATCACTCACATAACTGAAATTGTTGATTTGTAGACTCATGGATATTAGGCTATGCACCCTTAATTCCAACATTTTTTTAAACACAAATATATATATTCAATAAATAAATAAATACATTTTTTTACTAACTAAAATGCAATTTCACCACCCAAATTGTCAATATATTTGATGGCGCAGTATCTATATTTAATTATTAACATGTTTCCATTTATGATTTTCAATTTGGAACATATATTTTGCAGTGTACGTGCATTCTAATATTGGACATGCATATCTATTTGGTTTACCACACTCGACTCTTATATGTCGATTTAAATTATTTTTCATTGTATATTTCTTTCCACATGTATAACAGACAAACAACTTGACTAAACCTAAAATAAAGGAAAATTTGATTTAATTTATTAAAACTGCGTTTATATTTGTAATATAATAGAAGACATTTTTACTATAAATAATATTATTATGAGCAAATACATCTAGTTCAAGAATAGTCAGAAGCCAGAATGATTAAAATTTATAAACAGATTTGTATATATTATACAGTTAAATGTGAAAACTAAATATGTTGTTTTCTTTATTATAAATAAATGAAATATTAAATGATTTTTTTATTTAAAGTACTTATATTCAATCTCTAACAATGCACGAGGTGATTCAATATACAGTATCAGAATAAACGCCCTAGACATCTCTGATTTTATTTAAGATAGTTATATAAAATTTTCTGGGAATATATATGATTCTTAACAATGTTGTATCTTATTATGGTATTGAGATCTTTTATCTTTAATGTAACATCATTTTTTTTAAAATCTATCAACATGTAATTCAATTTAAAATCCATCATACCTTTCAAAAGAAATAATTAAAAAACAAGTAGAGTAAAAATATTTAAAGAATATGGTAGTTTTTTATTCCTATTTACAATAAATCAAGACACAAATGTCTGAGGCGTTTATTATGAAATATAATAATAAACGTTTATAGATTAGCTCTAATGTTAATATAAAATAGCATTATTTTATAATATTTAGTAAATACTCATCGGTATTATAGTTCATAAAAGTAATCTATACTTTGTTTGAGGAGTACCTCAAGTCCATTCTTGTCCTATTTTGACCAACTGTGTTTCAGCGTGTTACTTGAACCGAGTATACAGCATACAAGATTATTTTTATTTTAGGGTGGTTGACCACCACTGATAAACATATCAGTGGTCGTCAACACTGCACTGATATACACTTTGTTGTCAAAATTATTAACCCTCTGCGCTTATACAATGACAAAACCAGCTCGTCATGACTTTTTATTGCCAAACTGCACAATTATGAGCAACTAAAATTATATTTAACATGCACAAAATTTATAGTGCTTTGATTTTAGACAATTATTCATAGTTAAATTATAGTGCAAAGAGTTAGATTTTTAAGTTAATATTGTCTTGTATATATTTTTTAGTTTCATTTTATAAAAAATTGTAACATTTATTATTTGGTTATGATTGGTGTATAAAATGAAAATTGTATACAAAACAAAATATTAATTTATTTTCAGACAATGATTTGTCAATTTACTAATTCTGCTACGACAGTACATATATGATCAACGTAGTACTTTTTAGAAGTGAATAAATTTAAAAATATTTATGTATTTTTTATTTAATTAAATATTTTATAAAACATCTGTTTTCATTAATTCTTTAATCATTCTTGCTTCATAAAATTTCTATTATTGTAGTTTGGTTCAAAATTTAACACTATTCAAAACATGCAGAAAGAATTTATCAGACTAGTTTATTTTAAAATTTTACAATAATCATTCATACATATATTTTACAAATATTGTGATGAATTATAATAGCAATTTTCAATTTTGTAATATTAATTAATGCTAAATTTGCATTTAATTAATTTTTTAAACATTTACATGAGACTAATTTCAATTGGATAATTTGTCTCAATTCAAGTATATTGATTTGCATAGCTGTACAATTCATTTCCGTGACGTTTTTTATGATTATTGACATGATGTTTATATTTCGCAACATATCCGCATCCTTGTATTGGACAAGAAAACATTGCTGGTTTACCACATTCGATTCTTATGTGACGATTCAAGTTACTTTTCAATGTGTACTTCTTTCCGCAAGTATTGCAAATATGCGGTTTCAATGCACCTAAAAAAATTTGTTAATGTAGTAATTGTCATTTTTAATGTTTAAATTTATACAACAATAAAGTACCTGCTTTTTCTGTGATAACTTAAAAATATATATTTTTAAATGTAAATACCAATCGTGAATTATTTAAAGCTAATATTATAAATATGAATGAATTTGATCATCTTTATTAATAGAATTAAAAAAATATGTAACACATAACGGAAACATATTTGAATTATTATTTTTGAAAGTAGTAGTATTTTAAAAAAATTATTAAAGCTAACACAATTCAATTCATCTAAGAATTAGTCAATAGTAATTTCATTGTTGAATAAAATTGCAATATCTATTGAAACAAAAAATCATAAATATCACAAAACTCTTATAACATGTAAACTTTTATCACTTTCAAAAATAATGCCTCATTTGACTTGTTAAGAAGTTAAAATGACTACTTCCAATTATTATTATACAATTGGGAATATTAATGTTTTATAAATAGACATATTCAGTTAAATGGGAGATACAAAAATTAATTGGTAAAAATTAAACATATTATATTTTAAAGTAGATTAAAAAATTGGACTTAGTCAATTTGGCAACTGATTGCCTTAGTAATAAATTATAGTAAAATACATTTTTATCAAACTATTTTACCATACGAAAGTCTGTATTCGTTTTTTCATGTCTCATTATATGCGTTTTAAAATGGTAATTATATTTGGCAACATATGTACATCCTGGAATCTGGCAAGGAAATTTTCCAAATTTTCCACATTCTACTCTAATGTGCCTATTTAAATTCCTCTTCGATATGTATGTCTTTCCACAAGTATCACAAGCATATTGATCTGTAAAAAATTATAATTTACGCTGTAATCAATTTAAATTACAATATAATTTTTTAGGCTTCTAAAGCTGCTGTCATAAATTTTTGGATTTTATTACGTATTGAAATTCAACACTAATTGATATATTGTTTATTAGTCCTTTTCACTTTAATTGTCATCAAACTAATTTATAGTTTAATATAAAATAAAATCCAGAAATAATTAAGCAATTTTTTAGTCAATACAAGTGTTTTACAATGTAATTTTTTTATTTTATAGAATACATAATATGACTATAAATAATTATTTACAATAGTTAATAATTTTCATATTATTTTATAATATTAAATAAAATGCTTTATATATAAAATTTATTAAATTCATATGAGTAAGGCTAATTGAAATAAAACATATTTTTCAAATTTAAACAAAAAATATCCAATGACTAGTAACCCAGAATATTAACATTTATAACTACTTAACTGATTTTTCTGAGTCTACTTGTTTTAATAGAAAATTGGATTTTTATCGACTTTCATTTAGATTAAATCGATATAATATGTATTACACTTAAAAGTACTTGTGTAATGTAATTATTTAAAAAATATACATAAAAAATTTATTTATCATCCGAATGAAAAATTTGATCAGCTAAGCAGTTAAAAAGAATTATTTATTTACTGTTGATACTGTGGATAATATTTGAACATTTGGGGTCGATCCAGACTATCGAGCCGGTCTCGTTCCAATCAAATCTTATGATATTTACATTAATGAGTCGGTCTCGATACAATCCATGCCACGTTCGATCACACTCCAGTAAAATATTCTTTGCACTATGCTGTATCAGAGCGAGATTGGAGAGAGACCTGTCCGATAGCTATAGTGTGAATGATTTCATTGCTTATTATTGTTTATTTATATTTTTTTGGAGCGAGACCAGACCGAGGACGTTTCGATAGTCTAGATCGACCCTTAAACCACAAAAAGCTTTTCATAGATATGCGCGGACAAAAAGTAACTAATATTATATACTATAGTACCTATAGTATATAATTTTTGAAAATTAATTCCTTTTCCTACATAAGTATTAAATAATGATGTGAAAATTCATCTTTAACACAACAAAAAAATTCATTAGTTAAATAATATCATTATTCAATACTTTTTAAGAATATTACAATCTAAAATGTATTATTAGTAACTATATAAGTGAAGCACCGATGAAAGTAATTAATTTTCTAAAATCAGGAAAAATTAGATATGTTTTATATATTTAAAAATTAAATTCTATTTTATTTTTTAACTACTCTTCAATAAAAAATTATATTATATTAGTTTTGTTTGTAATATTCAGGCACATAGCCACTTTTTTAATCGCAATAATTAGTTATTTTTTTCTTGCCAGCATTCTAAAACATTACTGTTACTATGAAAAATATAATGACAAGGGTTAATACACAATGGAATATCACAATCACTACACTTATACATCGAATCTCTTCTCTTTCCATTTTTGTAACACTGACGACATCTTAATCGCTTCTGCATACGAACTAGAGAATGACCATAACTATTATCATGGGAACCAGATATATCCACAGAAGGCACTTTAGATTTTCTACTTAACGAGGCCAAGTAGTGCAGTTCATCAAATTTGACAACTGTAGAGTGAAAAATATAAATATACTTTTGTCATTCAATTTAAAATAATTCTAAACTAGTTACTATCAGATAAATTATACATTTATTTGTTAGATAGAAAGCTCAGTATTAATTATAAAAGAAAAAAATATGAACGTTGCACTTTGCAGAAGTAATTTATTTTTATATAAATACATGTTATAATACATTTTTACATATTATGATGTTTACGAATATGTTTCGTTAATGTAAATTTATATTTTGCTGCATAATCACATTTTGTGAATGGACATATGAAACTTCCTAATTTCCCACATTCAACTCTAATGTGTCGATTTAAATTCCACTTCACTTTGTATGTCCTTCCGCAAGCATCACAAGCGAATAATTGATGACCTGAAATAAAATTATAATTTACACTGTAATTAATTACCTCTTACTCTATTGACAGCATTATGCTGTGTTTAGACCGAAAAAACAAAACAGCAACATCGTGTCTTTTAGACAAAAGTGCAATAAACCCTATACATTTTTAAATACAAACTGTTTTAAAACACCGTGTTGCTGTTTTGTTTTTTTGGTCTAAACACGGCATTACTAGGTCAATATACATTATTTTTGATTAAGTTACTGTAACTGAGTCTTAAATATATGGTATTTTTGGATTTTATCATGTATTCTAATTTAACATAGTTTGATATTAACTTTAGTACAAAATTAAAAAGAGCACCAACATAATTATTTATTTATTTTTCATCAATAAAAGACTAATACAAAAGAGCAGAGACACTTTTTGAATGAAGCATTGAGCATATATCTTTAAAGCAAACAAATAAGAATCAATATTTTTGAATTTTCACATTTTGGTAACATAAAATTTTGTCTTTAAAAGTTCTTAGTGTTATATGTAAATATATTTTAAGCTAATATCCAATGACTAGTAAACCAGAATATAATATACGTAGGTACTTTTATAAATTTATTAGATAGAACACACAACAAATTATAACATAAAAAGTATTAACAATTGCAGTAATAGTTACTTTATTTTCATATAAATACATTACATGTCATTTCACTTATAATGTATTTTTTTTATATGTTTTGTCAATGAATATTTATATTTTGCTGCGTAACCACATTCTGTAAACGGACATTGAAAACTTGGTGTTTTTCCACACTCAATTTTTTGGTGACGCCTCAAATTATCTTTGATTGTATATCTCCTTCCACAAGTGTCGCAAAAGAAAAATCCCAGTTCATTACCTAAAAATATTTTTGTATGATTAGAAAGAAAGATCTGTCAAGATAATACATACATGCAAAATTACTTACAAAAATGAAATAAGAAGAAATGAAACTGTCTTTCAAATTGGTTTTCACACACATAAGAAATAAATATTTCAATAATAATAGCAATTGAAAAAACTGATAATACAAAATAAAATTTTAACAAACTTTCAAACTTCTTGTTTAAAATATAGGGACTTATTTTGTATTGTTTATTTTTATCTGATAATTAATTTAACCAATTAAATAACAAATAGAACGATTACATAATTGTATTTCAATATTGTGATAGTTTTATTCTTATAAAAAATAAAAATACACACTGACATGCTGTTATGATTGAGACCACCTGTTGATTTTTTGTGAAGAACGCGTCACTATTTTAACCTAAAATCCTTCAAATAAAAACCGTATTATCGAAGATACTCTCGTCAAGTCACGTACTTTCAGTGGTATTTTTATTATTTCAACATAAAATATTGATATTTAAAAAAACGAATAAAAAATACACATAATGATCGATAATATAACCTCAATTTCTATTTGTTTACGACTCACCATTACGTGGAAATTTCGTTTTTCTTAACACAAAAAGACACCAAACTACACAATATTCGTTATTTTTGCACAACACCAGTAATTTTTAATCACATTTTCACGAAAATCACACGGCAGCACTTCACACAAAGAACAAGCATAGATTTTCTTTCACTAAACACTGAGATCACTGGAAAACTTCCGAAATTCGGGTCGTTGACCGATCTTCACGGCGTTTCTAGCCAACCATTAGGCAGAATTTGGCTAAAAAAATTTATTTTGGAATTAAAAAAAAAACGAAATTAAACGACTTAAAAAATTTAATGTTTCACAATGGTTACAATAATGAAATGATATTTAAAAAGAAAATGGAGTTATGTACTATTATGAATTATGATTCTTCCTAAATTAAACGAATATTTAAAAAAATGCAAAACACTGGAACTTTTGGAAAAGAAAAGAAATTAAATTCTATTATTAAAATCTACCATTTAAAAACAGATTAAAATTAGTTTTATTGATAAATGAAATTAATTTCTTATACATAACAATATGACAACTTTGATTAAATAAGTAATTAAAACTAAATTAACACTATAACATCATACTGTGCAAAATCTTATGGTAAAAGTTAAATTATTAGACATTAAGATATTACCTACACATGTAGTAAGTAAAGATAATATGAACTATTTAACTTATAAAAAATAATTATTTTGAACAAAAAGAAATAGGTATAAACCTACTATAAATTTTTGCAAAAATATATATCTTCCCCTGCAAGGCAAAGTAGCATAAGCGACATTTTTCTAATTTTACAAGAGGCACAAAAAACTGAATAATATGACCGCCCTAGATGATATAACTTTATTAATTTTCTTTAATAAGAAGTATGTACTTTGACACTTTTGACCGTTATAAAAAAATTGAAAAATAATAATTATTTATCAATAAAATGGCGCTTAAGATATTTTATAGCCCTTAATTTTACTGGTCACCGGTGCATAAGATACTTTGAATTGGTGGTTTAAGATATTTTACAGTACACTGTGCTTTAAACATCTTTTCAATGTTTCATAGGTATATATGTAAAAAATTGGACTACTAATTATCAATTGGTAGTTGATATTAAATAAACAAGCAATAATAGAATTCACAATTCACAGGTACGATATTTTAAAATATCTTAAGTGCCATTATGATACTATCATAGTCAGTTACGATATTTTATAAAGCAGATATCGGTGCTTATGATACTTTGTCTGGTGGTTACGATTCTTTGTCTGGCAATTACGAAACTTCAAAAAACAATAGTGGATATATATATTATACGATAGTCAAAGTTTAAACAAATTTTTTAGTGGGAAAGTGAACTCTGTTGCTTACGAGACTTCCAGAACTCAATTATGCTAAAAAATTCGCTTACGATATTCTACCTTGTAGAGGATGATATAACAAAAATTGAAATTTTAATTATTCAGTAATATTCTCATCTTCATCCTGGTCTACAGGTTTTACTGCGACTGAATGTTTGATCATCATATGAGCTGTTAATTGATTATTACGCTTAGTTCTCATGGGGCAAAATGGGCACTGATATTTTGGTATCTGTCCACATTCCAACCGCAGATGTCTTTTCATATTTTTTAATTGCGAATAAACTTTTCCACATTTTGGACATTGTGCTCTTAAATAAATATTGATATTTTATATCAATTATAAATTTTCATAAAAAAAAGATAACTTACTTTTGAATGCGACTGCCTGGCTTAGGTTTCATATGAGTCGGCCATTTTCTATCAAATTTATGAGATCTTCTATACTTCACAGTATCTTTATCATTTTCATTGCCGGATAAGTAATCTTCGATATCATCAATCTGGCTACCTACTTCAGTGTCATCTTCAATGTTTAAAATATATTCTTCATCTTCTAAAAACTCTGTTTTAAACTCATCATTATCGTCTTTCTCTGAAATAAAAACAATTTTATTACTTCATAATCAAATAAAAATTAAATAAACTTGAATGGTTTAAAAATGTTATAATTAAAAATAAAAACACATACTATTTTAACAAAAATTTATTTCTAATACAAAAAAATACAATTAGATATGTATTATAAATATAATTGTTATTAATACATATTAACATTAAATAAATGATTATTCTGATTTATGAAAAGAAAAATGAGAATGTACTTCTATATTATGTTTAAGTTTTAAATGTTTCTTTAACTCATTGCGTCTATGATTTTTATAAGGACAACAAGGGCAGTGGAATTTAGGTTCTTTTCCACATTCTAAATTCATATGTCGAACTAGATTTTTCCTTGCCGAATATGAACGTCCACAATTAGGACACCTGTACCCTTGATTAGTTAAATATTGTTCTCCAGGTAAGTTATTATAAATATTATGTTTTGTTTTACGCATTGTTGAGGGCGGATAAACGATTTCTACGCTTTCCCAATTATTTTCAAGAGTTGGAATACCAGTTAACTCATTGGCGTTTGATCCAATATCTGAAAAAAATTAAATATTAATTAGTAAAATGTTATGCAATGCATTGACTTTTAACTAAAAAAAAAATAAGTTGAAAAAAAATGATATTCATTTTTCTTAAAGAAAATGACTAGAGGTGTATAATAAATACATGCAATTTATAAAATCAATATATTTAATGATATTCATTACATTTTACATTAAATAAAAACAAATAAATTATATTTGTACTTATAATCAATTCTATATTATATTATAATATGCTATTCAACAAAATTTAGTGGTGATCAAAATACTGTAAACAGGACAATCATTGTCTTCCTAGCAGGTTCCCTATCAAATGCAACCAACAGAGCGGCAAATGACTAACAGAAATAAAGTTAAATGAATCCATATATTATGTATATTACTAATAAACATCAGATTTGTATTTATTTATAGAATAGGTACCTACATAAAAATATAAAACAAACATTATCAATAATTTTATACATAAGTAAACATTTAAGTACTAAGGGACCATATATGGCATTTTAAATAACCTTTAAGAGTGATGTGTTTCTATGTGGTATTTTAACACATAATTTCTTCGAGTATTGTAGGAACAAAATGGACATTGTATCAAAGCAGCTGTATCGTTACATATCTGGCGAAGATGACGCATGAGTGTTTTTTGATAACGAAACACTTTCGAACACTTAGGACAAATGAAACTTGTTGCTTTGAAATCCGAGCTAGGTAAATACATAAATTTTGGTTCAACGACGATTTTCAAACCTAAAAAATATATTATTTTATTAATGGTATTATTTTGGAAATATATTAAATTACATACAGTTAAAAAATGAAAACTACTCGAAAGGTTTAAAAAATAACAGTAATTTTCTAAATGTAATAAGTTAGTGAATTTTTTTTATTAAAATAAATAAAATAACATCCAACAGTTTTTCTAAAAACTACTAAATACCTGTATATTAATGAAACTACTAATAATTAAGGTGTTTCAGTAGAAATAATTAAATTCATCAATATAATCTTTTTTAATAACAATATATAACAAACTTTAAAACATTCAATAAAAGATAAACATACAAGTTTCTGAAAACATCAACTTATAATAATGTTTTTAATAAAAATTAGAAAGCAGGATAAACAACACTCTCTATCAACAATATCAATGTCACTTTATTTATCAAAATAATCTATCGCTAATTTCTTATGTTACTTTGCTTCTATCGAACGGATTTAAATTTTTTTTTTGTAATGTAGCTTTATCTTTTCCGAAGTGAACTACGCAGGTTTAATTTTTTAGATATAAAAGGTCTCTAAACTATGTTTTTTTTTCTTGAGACCCTACATTACAATTTTATGCAGAAACACTGTCTTTATATTAATATTATTGGGGTTGTAGTAGTGCGTTGTTTGTTTTTTCAACTTGAAACAAAAATTGCATCGGATTAAAAAATGTTTTGAACAAAAGTTTTTTATCTTTTTATGTAGAATTTAGTTCATTCTTCAAATTCACACCACAGAGTTCAAAATGTCAAGGTACGGCTCTGGTATTACATTAACTCCAGTAGTGGTTTCAAGCGTAGGTAATATAAAATTTTTTGGCAGACATGTTTATTACATTTACTTAAAAGACCCAACTGGAAAATGTTGTTTTGAATTCAAAATAATGCAGAAATTAAAATACACTGTTTGCGTCATACTTTAAAGATTTCAAATTAAAAATGGCTTAGAAACTTATCTTTGTCGTTTGTAAGATGGTTGCACATATTAAATACTATTTTTACTTTCAACCTTGGGACACACTTGCGTAGAATTTTACCTGCGTTATAATATGTGTTGCAGTGTTATAGCGCATGTTAAATTCTACTGTAGTGTGTCGCAAGGTTAAAATGACATTAGTTATTAGGTGCCTCTATTATAACACGTGTAATATGATAGCCCTTGTATTTCCTCATCTCATGTTTTACCATTTTAAAACCAAAATGAAAAATTGAAAATATGTTTTCAACAATATAAACAATAAAATGTATAATAATATGCTACTTTTTATCTATGTATATCATTGCACTTTCTGTATTAAATATTGATTAATTTTAACTATAAGTAAAATTCTTCAACAAAAAAATACTGTATGAATAATTAGGTTTAAAATATTATTTATAATAATTTATTTAAAATATCTAATTTTTCATATAATGATTAATTTACAAAGACATTATTTTAATATAAAATACATTTGGCAAGTTATTATAAATAAATATTTTTAATAATAACAAACATTTGTTTTCAAGAAAACCATTTAATATTTCCTAAACTATATAATTGTATTATTACTCATTAGTACTTCTAAACATAAGAAAATAATCACGAGATCAAAAATTTTGTCGATGTACATGTCTTAAATGATCTCGTAAACAATAATTTCTTTTGAACTTATGCGCACAGATCGGACATTGGTAACTCGGTTCTTTATCACATTCTAATCTAATATGTCTACTTAATGTGACTTTGTGCATGTATTTTTTGTTACAATTTGGACACCTGTATTCAGTTTGAGGTCCTGATGGTGTCGACGTTATTGTTACACTATGATCATTGTATATTTCATAACTTTGACCATGCGATAATAAACGATTTGTTAAATCTTGATGTTTGTTGAAGATATCAGGATGAGTATTTACATATTCACTTCGTAAAGCTTTCAGAAGTTGTTTTGATTTATCATCATATGGAAAATCTGAAAAAGAGGAATAAATCAATATCCATTCTTAAAAAATTACATTTTCTTTTTTTACCATTTTAACTTGTTTCATTGTCAATGTTATAAAGAATCTATAAAAAAATAATAATAATCTAATTGTAAGTCTAAATACTATATTCAAGTTTAATATATTTTAATATTCCAGAAGATAATATTACAACAGTTTATTATCAATATAGTTACACAAGATTCACTAAAATAACTTTGGCAACACAAAACATATTTATTTTATAAGTAATAATTAAATTTTAAGAAAACACACATTTCAAAAATTATTAACTAACATTAACGTAATGACTATATTTATATGGCAAAACAAATACACTCGTATGAAATAAGTAATAAAGTATTTTCTACAAAGGCCACAATAAATCAATAATTAAATATAATATATTTGAATTTATTCATTATTTATAATAAAATTAACATTGGTATATTATGTATAAGCAAGAGTTATATAATTAATTTATCTCAAAAATTTGCTTTAAGTAAATACAAAAATTTGGACAAATTATATAAATTAAAATTATGACACAAAATTCAGGAATTTAAAAACCATATTATAAAAACAATAATAATTTTTATCAACACATTTGACAAAAAATTTAAGAATCAACTTTTTTCCAAATAAACGTGCAATACCTATTCAAAACTCTGTAACTTCAGTTAGAATGGTTGGAATAAAATAATAAAAGCAAGTATAAATATATCTGTATTTTTCAATATTTATCAAGATCGAGTTATTGACTTTTCTCAAAATTATTTTTTTATTTTTAAAAATTATTTTTTAAAGATTTTATCAGAAATTATTTTTGATTAAGTTGTTAAAGTTATAAATATGAATATTGTCAATTTAAAAAAAAAAGTTTAATTGATCCCAAAATGTTTTGTCAAGTGTTTATACAGTTCAACCTCAGTAATATGAAAATTGATATATATAATATCAAATAAATTGTGGCAATAAAATTATTCAAACACGTTTAGAAATTTCTGCATTTGTTCAATTTTTTATTTATCTATACCTACACTGAGGTTTCATAGTTTGGTTTGTTGGTAACACTTGCGCACTACGCACTATGCAACTACCAATACAATAACATACATTGAATATTGTGTATATTTATATAAACTTGGTTTCCGGACTAGCTGTTGCCTACACTCAAGTAAAGTGTTGCCAAAAAAATAAACAATGAACCTTAGTGTACAATGTATTCAAAGTTTTGCCTTTTATTGTATATGCTACGAACATGATTATTTCTAGGTTGCACTGTAAAACATAATATTAAAGCTGGTATTTTGACCATCTCATAATGACTAAATAAACGTTACCTACATTAATATCAAAGAAAATAATGACTATCAAAAATTTGTATAAATGGCCAATATTGTAATAATAACTAATAGTAGTGGTTAGTAACCTAACTACAAAAGAGATCAGATATAGATACTATATATAAATCCTATATAATCTATAACATATGATAATTAATTCAGAATATTCATGAGCCTCTTCTGAAGTCAGATCACTAACGGTCGATGTTTAATCTTAATGTTTACGTAATGGTTTAATATTTTGATTATGTCTTTTACGTAGATGGTGAATCAGCATGTATCTATGTTTGAACATCATCTTGCAAAAAGAGCACTCAAAAGTTGGATCTTTTCCGCAGTCGAAACGCAAATGACGACGTAGAGTTTTTTTATACGAATATCTTCGCCCACATCTATAACAAATGTGTAGAACTCCTTGCAGGGACATTATACCTGAAACATAAAAATTGCTAAAAAATAAATATAACACGTTTAAAAAAAAATCAACATAAAACTTACAAAATATGTAAATATATGTATTTCTACGTATTACAGGTACACAATAAAATTTAACTTGTTAATATTTTTAACTATTTTCTACAGATTGTTATTTCACTAATAAAAATAATATTTATGAATTTGACAAGAAATTATAGTATTTAAAAAATATATTCAGTTTTATTTATAAATATATACCATTATAATTTCAAACTTATGTATATGAAACAATTAAAATAACAATATACTTAAATAAACAAATATATATTCTTTAGTGCTCTATAAGGGGGAATCTATATTGCAACAACTTATTAATATAATCAAAATAATCAGCATAATAATTAGTATATTAAAATGGTCAAATGATTATAATCTATCTAACAGATTCCCCTAACAATATAAAATAATTATAAATCTCTACCGATAAAATCTACTTGTATATTATTATAAAATTGATAAAGACAGTAACGAAAGTATTGCATCTGAAGTTTATTAATGTTTTCAGGAACAATATGAATTTAACTTAAAATTATTTTATTCATACATAACAGTAGTCCACCCACTTTTAAATAATAATTATAATTATTATTAATAATAATTTTAATAATTAATAACATATTTTGTCAATTAATATATATTTATATAAATTATTATCACTTTTCTAACTAGAGTTCCAAAACATAAATGTAAATATTCTAGATTACAAAATTGATAAAAACTTACATTAATATAGTGTATAAAAAACCTTTTAAAAAATCTAATACAATAGAAAAACTAAAAGCATATTAAATAAATGTTAAATATTGCCCATAATCCAATCTTATATGTGATTATATTGTGTAAAAATTCAATAAACATTTGTTTAAAAAATTATCTGAATTTATAAAATCATATTTCTTCAATTTTAAAACATATTTAGAATTTTATACCAATAAAAAATTGTATATAGGTACACTTTATTTTTAAATTGGGTCAAATCTAATAAATCAAAGAAATACAATAGTATTAGTTTCAACAGCATAATCTTAAGTGTAATAATTCAAAATACAAATAATATATTTTATAACAATGCTATTCTCCAAGTGATTTCAGAGAAAATTTTTAATTTATTTCGGCCAATAATAGTATGTATAACAAAATGTAATTTTAGTTATGCTACTGTTGATACATCAGAGTATTCAAACTCAACTATATAAAAAATAAAATATTTGCACATAACATTTTGATCTGTCAGTTTATTGCACTATTTATTATATTTATAATAAAACTTATTAATATTTTCATGTATAAATTAATATATGTATTTAATATAATTAATAAAAAAAATATATGTATGACCGATTGATAATAAATAAATAATAATTAGGTGCATTTTATATTACATAGCAAAAGTGCATAAAAATGCATTTTTTTTACTAAATAAGCAAAGAAAATACCCCATCATTTGTAAATTATTATTATTATTATTAAAAGGTTGTCCTTGAACCAAAAATGTCCAAACTAAACACTTTATTTGAGGCGTCAAATTATTATAAATTTGGTCTGGATTTTAGAGCAGTAGTATTAAATTTATAATAAATTATTATAAGTAAAGTTACTATCCTTTCTATAGTGTACACGATTATACACCAATCACCATTGCTTTTAGATTCCTGATTTCTACTAACTAACTAACACCCGGTTAAAAGTGTTTGGTTAGGTTTTGGTCTAGACAATTTTTTGAAATTACCGTGTATTATATTTTCAATATTATTCAAAGAAAATTAAAAAATGAACAAATAGATACACAAATAATAAACTGATGAAGTATTATTTTAAATTAAATTTGAAAAACTAAAAATAATATTTAATAACATATTATAAATAATTTAACTGTTTATAAAAATAAATATAAAACTAAAATGCAAATATAATAAACCATTAAATATATACCAACCATGCCAATATATATAAAATACAAAAACTTGACAATTAAGACATCTTTTCAGCGATCATTTCGACCTTAAGGGTCAATTCAGACTACTGAACTGATTCATTTGTTACTCTTTGTCGACGAGCTAGGAGGGGGGGGGGGGGGGGCAAGCGCCCCCCAAGCCCATGCCTGGCTACGCCCATGGCGATATCTATAGTGTGAATGATTTCATTGTTTATTGTTTATTTATATTTGATTGGAGCGAGACCGTCTCGATAGTCTGGATCGACCCTAAAATTCCAAACAAAACATTTTAGCCACTGTCGAAATGCGATGGTTTGGATTTTAAAGTTTGAAGCGATCGCTGAAACGCTGTCTTAATTGCTTTAAACAAAAGAAGAATTATTTTAAAAAAATTAACACCAAAATTTCATACATGGGTTCAGTTATTTTTGAAATCAAGTATCTACCCAAAATTTAAAAAAAATTAATAAAATATCTTCAATAATATACTAATAGATATAAATTCTATGAATCTTGATATTTTTATTGGTTTCTAGCATTATCAACACGGTAGCAAATATATAGGATGTCCCATTTTAATTTGAAGACATATTAGTTCGATAGGATCGCATTTTCGAGAATAATGTTTCAAATAAAAGTTTAAAGGGGGGAATAAAATGCCATTATTAGTTATTGATTTGGTGGACGTTTTCAAGTTAAATCCAAGATTAACTTTTTTTTTAAATGGAAACATGGAAATTATTTTTTTTTTGTTTTCTAGTACAAAATTAGAAATTTAAAGTCGAGCACAAAATTTAAGACAAAAGTTACTTTTTTTCATACAATTAGATACCGTAATAAAAAATATAAATTTCTATATGATAAAAGAAAGTTGACAAAATTAAAAACTAATAATGTCATATTCTTTCCTTCTCACAATTAAACATTTTCTTGAAAATGAGATATACTATGTGTCCACGTTAAAAATTGTGTTATTATTTAAATGTATTTTATTTATTGTTAAGTATATATTTTATAGGACAAAAAACAAAATAAAATCACAAAATGGGCCATGCATTTAGTCCATTAATATGATATGTTATATTTAAATATATTGATAACGATAAAGTAGACCAAATTAAGGCATTTTAAATCTGTGAATATTTTTCAAATGTCGCATTAAGTTACATTTCCGTGGAAACTCTTTCGGACACATAACACATTGAAAAATTCTTCCACATTCATTCTTAATATGCCACCTATAATTATAGTACGAAGAATATGAATAAGAACAGTTTGGACAGTTAAACATATTACTTGGATCCTTGATACGTTTCTTTTTGACCAGCCCTGAAAAAAAACAATATTTATTAGACTGTTACTTTTATAATATTTCATTTTAAAATTTAGTAAAAAAATAAAATAAATAAAGTAAATAAATAAAACCTAAAAATAATAAAACATATATAAATAAAAAATAAAAAAACAATGAATATGTATTACTTTATTCAAAAATAAAAATAAATAGGTAATAAAACAAAATTAACTTATATAAATAATATAAGACAATAAAATATTTAAAAAATATATAACGATATTAATTAAAATGATGTACTGTACCTTTAAAAACTTTATTTATGTATGTATGTATATTGAAATGGTTCTTCTTTATAAATATCTGGAGAATCCAAATTTTTAACGTACAATAATAATAATTACTACATTTTTTCACAAATCTATTGTCTTATAAGTTTTTAAATTTTAATCATAAGTGTTAAAAATTATTATAGACAATTGTGAATGTTCTTGCGATGTATGCTCCACGAATATTTCCTTTTAAATACTTTCGAACATATTTCACAAACATAGTTTCCATCTTTTCCGCAAATGTATCTTAAATGTTGTATTAAATTCTTTCTATGTTTATAATGGTTACCACATCGAGAACATATATGAATATTCGGGTACATTGGTTTTTCTTTTTTCATGTACATCATGCCTGAAACAAATTTATTTTATTAATAAAAATACAAAATGTTTTTATAAGTTACGTACATTGGTTTAATATTTTATGGGTATTTTTTTTATCTGGAATACTTAATAAATAAAAACATAGACATTTTCTGGTTTTAGTTCTATTTATTATTTTATAACATAAACACTAAATACATATACATATATCTAATGTCAGTAAATAAATAATTTATGTTTGTATGTTATGGTTTACGTAGTAATGGAATTTTTTATTAACAAAATATTTAAAAATTATGACTACTAGTTGCTAGCCTTCAATTTACACAAAAATTTGGTTCTGTAAAGACTATTTTTTTCTAATTAGAAAACAGGATATTTATACGGGTGTCAGTGGCGTAACCAGGGGGAGGGGTGGACCTGCCCTCTCCCCGGAGTGACGTGAGTAGTATAAGGACCATATAAAATATATAATGAATAAACACTTCGTTTGTAAGTGGTCACCCCAACCAATTTTGAAATATATATGTATAAAAAATTTAGAAAAGTGAAGAGCAAAAGAAGTTTCACTCACAACTCAAACAATGAAAAAAAGTCATTTGAAAATAACCGATTTTTTTGCTCCCCTCCGTCAACCCTTCATACACATAAAAAAATCCTGGTTACGACACTGATGGGTGTGACTAGTAACTATCTACATATAAATCTGTAGGTATAATGTAAAATATTTCGATCTTTTTAAGTCTACACTAACATTTTGGTATTTATTAGAATTTTTGTCTCTTGGTTTCTTGTTCGAGTAAACTCGAAAACATACTGATTTTGATGAGACTTTCATTGTTAAAATGAAAATTCGACTTATTTATTAACAGACAAGCGCACGGACATTTACCGATTTCGAAAGACAAGCGGGTAAAGATTCAAGTAAAAGCAAGTTTTCAATAAATATTAACTTGAAATAGGAGCAAACGGGGTACTTCCCCCTTGAGATATGACCTAACCTAAGAAAAGTATGCAACAGTAATATTGTTTAAAAAAATAACAAGGTTCTCTCCCACTAGGTTGTATGTTCAAAGTGAACTCAATATTTACTTTTAAAATGTGTTTTAAATGTGAATGTTAAAAAAAGCTTTTACATTATTTTGTAATTCAGGCAGTTTTTTTAGGGATATAATAGGTTTTTTGTAAAATACCCAAAAACTGTTTCTTTGTTTTTAAATTTTGTTTAATAGAATACGTAAGGATATAACTAATTTATTTATTTTGGTGCATTTTTGTACGAAATTATTGAGCTTTTTATGTGTCGGTTCTCGATTACTGACACGACGCCAATGGCAAAATTTTATACATGGCGCCATGTCAGGTATTTTGTCAGTCACCTGTCTTGTTACAACGAACCGAACGTTAGCAATATCTACGTCAGAACGCGTAACCGACAGTGCTGAATAACAACTTAAAGATAGGTATTTCGTGTCAGTCACCATTGACTGACACGGCGCCATTGGGAGAGCTCATTCAGTGGCGTCGCTAAATGGGGTGACACCCATGTAATATGTTAAAAAATTAAACCGATTTACCTTATTATTTTAGTTATTTCAAGCTTCCAGGGAGTAAAATATGTAAAAAAATGTTGATTATTGAAAATCCAATTTATAAAAAAAATAGATATTTTGTCTGTCTGAGTTGTTGTCAATCACCCGGTGACTGACACGGTAATCAAAGTGTTAAGTATGTTAATATTATTATTATTATATCGTGTAATTCGAAGGTAAGGTGTAATTTATAATAATATTTATAAATATTAATTAACATTTACTTTATGCCTATTTAAGTTTGTTAAAATGCCTTGTTACAGATATTTATGAACGTTCTTGCGATGTTTGCTCCAGTCATACTTTCTTTTAAATACTTTTGAACATACTTCACAAACATAGTTTCCATCTTTTCCGCAGATGTATCTCAAATGTTGAATTAAATTCTTTCTGTGTTTATAATGGTTACCACATCGAGAGCAAATATAAATATTCGGGTTTAGTGGATCTTCTTTTATGTATATCATATCTGAAACAAATTCATTTGATTAATAAAAATAGAAAATGTTTAAATAAAAAACGTACATTCATTTAATGTTATATTGGTATCCTTTTAAAAATCTAAAATACATAATTAAAAATATAGAAATTCCATTTTTTTTAAATTATATTTATTATTTTCTAATATAAACTAAATACATTTGCCAGTAAATAAAAAAATAATAATCTATTACATATTATCGAGGTATATTATATGTTGAAATGCATTTTTTTAGCACAAATATAAAAAAAATCTACATACTATAATAGTGAATTTTTGACTCTCAATTCAACAAAAAATAAATTTTTTTTCAAAATTAGAAAAGTGGATACATTGGTTGTGGTAAAGTTAGGTGTCTGTGGGGGAGGGAGAGGTGAAATATGGTTTAGAAAAAAGCGAACTGAATCTAAAACAGAACGTAGGTATTTGGCATGAGTGGATTCAACTTAATAAACTAAGGAGAATGATGTAAAAAATGTATTTTTTTTGTATTGAAAATAATTTCTATAAGAGATATATTTTTTAAATAAAAATCTAAAAAGCAGATAGTTATTCTTTAATGTATAGTTTTATCTCTTTATAAGTCGTTTATTTAAAGATAAATTAAGGGTTAGGTGTATTTTACAATAATACTTATAAATATTTATGGACATTTCTTTTATGCCTTTTTAAATCAAAATTTCTTTTAAATGCCTTGTTGCACAAATCACAAATGTAACTTCCTTTTTTCCCGCATTCTAGTTTCACGTGTTGTTTCAGATTTCTCTGATACTTATACACATTGCCACAATTAGAACAATAAAATCTTTTCAATTTCAAAGGATCGTCATCATTATTTTCCCTGTTTATGTTATATCTATTAATTGGGTTAATTTTTTTCTTAATTATATTTTTGGTTATACTTTTTGGTCCGATATTCCTTGTTAGTTTTGATTTGGTTTTATTTATCTTCATAATTCCTAAAATAAGCAAAATGGTTAGTAATTAATTATTGAATTTAAACGAGTCTATTTTTTTACTCACAATAATTTAATTTCAAGTCGTATGTAAAATTGTTCTGCATATAAATTAAATAAATTAACATGATAATTCTGCATACATTTTTATTTGAAAACCAAGTTAATTATACAAAAAACAAATAACAAAAAATAGTCTTAATTATTTATGAAATCAAAATTAATAGGTAAGTAATAAAGGCATTTTGATAATAATATTAAAAATGTAACATTTTATCAAATACGAAAAAAATAACATATATATATAATTATTATATTTTGTTCTCTTTGATTATGACCCTGTATTATTAGAGTAAGTACGAAACATACATAAACATAATATATAAATTTTTATTCATTATACATATTTTATATTTGTAAAAAATATACTTTCTCGATACATCGTAACAACTAAGTTTGACTGTACATTTAACTACAGTAAAAATGTACAAACATTTAAAAAAAAAACATACAATTAATAAATTTTAACTGTTTAGAACCCAAAGCGACTATATAACACGGCAAAACAAGGCTTTTGTCGTGCTGAAACTGAATTTCACAATTAGCTTAGGTTCATGAAATATCCTAAAAGTGCCAAAAATGACGATTTTGGACATGATTACGAATACAATACCAAAAAGGCAATTTTTTCTAAAGTTTTTATTTACGGAAACAAATAGTACTATCTTCCCCTCTTTAAAATGAACTTTTATTGTTCACTATATGATTTTTTTACAGAAATATACTAGCTTGAAGGTATAGACACAATGGACTGTACAGGTGTCCCGTAAACGTACTAACAAACTTGCAGTGGTTGTCGAGGACATTAAAACAAGGGCTTTTGTTAGTAAAAAAATGTCCGTCAACGAGTCGTTTCAGCAGTAGAGCAAAAGAAAGGACCCCTATAAAAGCAATACATTTTTCCTTTTGGTTTAAATTTTTTGTAACTTGGGGAAATGATAGTTCAAAGTATGTTGATCAAAACTTGTAATGGGTGCAACCTACGAAAATCCTTAATTTCTGCTCCAAAAGGCATCCAAACTTTCTATGTTTCTGTTTATTTTTATGTTAATCACTTAAAGAATCAACTTTTATAAAAATTTGCCAAGGACGAAAAGTTCTTAGAATTAGTGTCCTTATGAAACAATTATTTTTAGAATATTTTATAACATTTATTAGTTCTATAAAAGACTGCCAAATTGCAAATTTTTCTTAAAGTTGACCCTTTAGGAGATAAAAATAAATATAAACATAGAAAACGTAAAATTTTTAACTATAATTTCCACAGAAAATTCAACCAAAATTACCTCTGTCTAAAATCGTTGTTTTTGGCACATTCAAGTTATGACATCTCGATTACTTGAGCTAATTGGAGAAGGGATTCGGATTCAGCACGTCAAAAACCTTTCCACGTCTTGACAATATTTGTTTGTTCCACTGTGTAATAAAGACATAATAATAATTAATTTTACCAATTTACCTAAAATTGTTCGCACGTATGATAAGTTTCAAAACAATAGGGGATGTGCAAAGCTACATTACACTTTTTACACTCCCAAGTAGTTTCACTTCTTATTTTATGTTTGGCACAAACTCTGCAACACCTTGATGGATTCTTCTTTTTCTCTGTCGGCGGAATGTGCCCAGGAAAATGCGCCCAACTTTTAGCTTGAAGTCGCAAATTTGTATCTTGCAATATTTTCAGTCGTTTAGAATTTTTTTTAATTGCCTTTTCAAATGGATAGTGTTCTAAAAAAATATAATTTCTTTTAATACTCTCACTACTGTGGATCATTTGACATTAACCCATATATTTTTTTGAATATATCGGTCAAATTAGACCAACAAAATAAGTTTTTCAATGACTGAGTAAGTCGACTTTAGTATGGGTCAATAATGACCTTATAATAATAAATGTATTAAATTACATTTTTCAGGTAAATAAAGTATAGATATATGCATTATTTTCATGGTAAAAATATGAGTATAACACATATACACACATGTTTTAATAGCATATTACAATACAGTTTTCAGAAAAACTCTAAAAAGTGACAAAACGCAAGATGGCTCTGGCGTTATTAGTGTTCCGTACCATACAGTTTATAAAATTAAGTTTAGGTACCACTGTGAAATTTTCATTATAATTTAATTCGTACTTGTTAACATTAGATGGCACAAAATTTTTTTTATTAAGTAGCAATGTTGAAAATCTATTAAAACCAAAATTTTCTGATTTTTTCATCATACTATGTTAATGATATAAAATTAATTTTCTTGTATTTAAGTTCCTTAAGTCACTCACTTTTATTTGGTACCCCATTTGTTGAGATTTGATTTTTTTGTAGACAACTTTTTTTCCGGAACATAAAAAAGAACATCTGACTTAATGTTATGTTCTAACATATAGTTAAACTTTAAAATTTTCTAGGATCTGAAATGACAATCAACTATATCTAAATAAATCTTTAAAAAAATTATAGGTATATAATTATTATTTATTTATTAATCATCAAATATAATGATGAATATCATTTTATATGAATGATACATACACATAAGGAAATACATTGAACATTTAATATAAGTAAGATGTGGGTGAGCATCAAACATAATTGTATATGCATTTAAATAAATGAAGTGTCATCTTAAATAATACATTTTTTTTTCATTTATCATTCTTTGGTAAAGAATATAGTATGAATAATATTTCTAATAACTAATGTCAATTGATGATATATTTCTAGCTATTTTAAATAATTTGTAATTACAGTATAAGCTTTTGTAATTATTATACAGGGGCGTAGCTACTGATATAGCAGGTATCAATAATACAGGGCCCTCGAGCTATAAGGCCCCACAACATGTATAAGCAAAACATCGTAAAACAAATACAAAAAATTCTATTTACCACTGTTATTTTCATCTTTATTTTTGAATTCGCTACTATATTGTAATAATTACTTTTTTTAATCTGCTGTTTATTAAAAATTAACAAAATTTTGAAAAATTATTAATGGGAGATCTATTTTTACACCAAGTTTAACAACAAATTTTCTTTTTTTTTTTAATTCGTGACATCAAATTTGTATTGTTGTCACAAGCTTTTCTAAATTAAAACTTATTAAAAACTACCTGAGAAGTTCTATGGGACAAGAACGACAATCGGACTTATCAATACTGTCCATAGAAAAAGAAGAACTTGATTAACTAAAATCTTCTTTAGCTATGAAAAAAGGCAAGAAAAGTACCTATTTATAGTAAAGTTTTTTAATATGTACCTACTTACATATATTGTTTTTGTTATTTTCAAATATATTTTTTATACGAGTGTTTTTGAGGTTTTTCGAAAAAGCCCCCCTTCCACCCCAAAGAATTTTTGATAGAGAGTTCCCTCAGGGCTAGCTACGCCACTGTTAATATAATATATATTTTTCAGCATTTGCAAAAGTAATCATACTAAACAAAAATCAGGACCGGTTAAAGCTAATTAAAGTAGATTTAAATGATCAAAAGAAAACAATTTTATATTTGTCTAGAGTACATTAGAATGTCAAAATGCCAAGGATCAGTCCTGCTAAAAATGTTGCTAATATTTTTTAAGAAATTGCAACTTTATGTACATGTTTAACATGTCTTCGGTGGTCGTACTTTCTCTTGAAAGTTTTTTTGCAAAATTCGCACACAAAAGCTCTCGATTTATTGCAATCATAGTTCATGTGAAACCACAAGTTCTTCTTATTTTTATAACTCCTTCCACAAGTGCAGCAAGCGAATTTCTTCCCGTAGTCTATCCCTTGTTCTTGCTTTATAGCCGTGATGTTATATTTTTTTGTGTATTTTACTTTGATAAATTTCATCGGACTAGCTGGCGCTTCGCTGGCATTACTTGACATTTGGTTCCATGTTTTCTTTTTCAAAATTACAGGAACTGAAAAATATAATATATTAGTACAAGATACATAGGTATATCAATTTATGGTTGCAACATCTTTTTTAACCAGGAATAATCCAAAATGAATGAAATTTATTTATTTATAAAGGTGTATTTTATTTCTAAGTACATTGATATAATATGTACAGTTGTACAGTAATCTTTTTAACAATTGTGCATAAATAACATTATTTGTTCTATTTTACATATCTATTACTACTACATTTTTTATATACACATACCAACTTATGAGTTTTGTAAAAATTATTTTAAGATGCAAAAAAGTGCTTTTAAATTAACAAATAAACATTTTAAAAACTGTGTTTTTTATAATATTTAAATCTAATACTCTAATAACCAATTCACATTTTCTATACTTTCATATATAAAAAACAATAACAATGAAAATATTTTCTAAATTATAATACTGATATAATTGGGGTACTATCATAAAAAATATTAAACATTATATAAAGAAAAAATTAATTGTATTTATAGTTATTGTTAGAAAATATCGTTTTTCAAATAAATTAAATATACATAATAATAGTCAAATAAATTATATCGAATCCTAAACGTTTAGTATTTCTATAAATATTACTCCTACAATATTTTGTTTTATTTATAAATCATTTTTAAGCTGTATTGTACTTGCGTTTGAAAACATTTTTAATAAAATCGAAAAATGTTTTTTTCTTAAAAAAAAATTAGTTATGATAATCAATCCTTAAATGGTTTAAGACACATACTCATATTAAACTATGATACTTCAATTATAAATTCAACATTAATTTGCATTCATCAAAAAATGATGTTTAAAGTAACAACTTTAACTTCAACAAAATATTCAAAATAAAAAGTAGATGAATTTTTCAAAATATTATAGCATAAAAGTACAGTATAAAGTTCTTATCAAAAGCAGTTTTGTACTTGGAATAATTTTAAATATAAGTATTTATTTAAATTGAAATAACGTAACGTACACCCCATAGATACAGGATGAGTCAAAATAGTGTAATTTTTCAAATTAAATCGAAATGTACAGTTGATCCCAAAAAAGTGATCAATACAAAAAATTTTTAGAAGAAAAAATCATACGAGATGAAATTTTTTGACGAGACAATACATTTTTCATTATGTATAAATTCAGTTAAGAAGGTTTATATAAGTCTTGAATAGTAAATAGTCTGGCCCATGATGAAATTTTGATTAAGCTCTTCTGCGTTTGGGAGATGTTACGATAAAAAAACATCAATTAATTGCGGTAATTGCAATTATAATTCTAAATATCACTATATAAGTACTTGCCATTATCGTCTTATAATTAAAAAATATATACTTATTAAGAAAATAATGTAAAAAATTATTAGATAGATGAAATAATACGCATCAGTACGATTTTTTTAAATTATCGTTTTTGGACATAATTTTGAAAAATCATTTATTTTAGTATAGTAATAGGGATATTGAAGAAATACATATTATTGACTCATCCTGCAAAATAATTTTTATAATTTTCTAAAAAGTTTGAAGATATCGAGTATAAAAATTTATATGTAAAATATCGATTTAAAAAAAAAAAGCTTGCATTAAAGATTAATCAATTTACTGACAATGAGTCTTTTCAGAGCCGTAGTTGCTCTTTTAAGTTTTTGGGTCTTGTACATAGGCAGGGGAGATGAAAAGTTCGAAATTAGCAAGATAATTATCGGATAACTCTATCTTGATAACTATCTAAAATATATAATTATTTTATTTTTCTTCTATATGATGTACATATAAATGAAACATATTTATATCCAAAATTTGTATAATAACTGAAATCAAACCAAAATACATAGTTCATTTTCTCTATACAGGATGTCCCATGGGAAGGTGTCAAACGGATGCTATTATTGAAAAACAAAAATAGCGTTGAAAACAAGAAAGTGTCGTTTTTAATGGGTATAAATAAAATTTATTAAAATTTTTGTATATATCATTTTATTTCATAATAATGAAAAAAATTATTGATAATTCTGTTAAAAATAACACAAAAAATTATTTTAATGCAGATGGAGTGACGTAACGCATAACTTAAAAAAAATTAATTTAAAAAAACTGCTATAGACTTTTCCTTTCGAAAAGAAGCACTTTTCGAGAGTAAAAGTCAGATTATTCATTTTGACGCGCACGTACTTGCTTCTACAATAGCCCGAATAAAATTGCAGACTCTCCTCTTTTCAACGCAATTTTTATTTTTTCAATAACTGCATTCATTTGAAAATGACAGCTGATTAGTTTCAACACCTTCCCGTGGGACACCCTGTATATAAAGAAACATCTCTGTATCCTTACTTAAACAAAACCAAAATAGTTTATTTTCTATGTATTTAAATTATCTGATAATTTCGAACCCTGGGGAGAAGTATTCCTCCATAAAAAAACCCTAGTTATTATTCGGGATGTGCCCAAATTTCAGGCCCATTTTAGTTCTTGTAAAAGGACACATAATTTGACGCTACGGCACCGAATCTCTCAATATATTATGCAATTTTCTCATATGTCTTTTTAGGTCATAGTTTCTTTTGAAAATCTTCGGACAAAATTCACAACAGAATCTCGGTATTTGACTGTTGCAGTCATATCTTTTATGGAAACTCAAATTTGATTTGCTTTTGTAGGCGTTTCCGCATAACATGCACACGTACATCTGAGTTATTGGGTTGTATTCTTCTTCTTTTACTTCGGCTACACTGGTTTTTACCCTTGCTTTTCTCGGTAATTTTGGTTTCTGATATTTAGAATTCCATAACGGATCTGCGAAAAATAATTGTCACAATATACGATTTTTATTTATTTATGATTTAAAAAATAGGTGCAAAAATGATTTTTGTGAGAAATAAATTTAAGTACCTATAATAAATACTAATTGTACAGGGTGATTAAAAAATAAGGAACATTGATTCTATGTATAGCTTATAATATAACTTTATGAGAAAAAAAAATATTCTGTAAAAAATACTTGATTAATTATTTGCCATAATTTGAATATCATTTTTTAAATGGCGTCATATTTTAAAGATATGAGGTTATTTATCTGTTTTTTTTTAAATCACAATTTTTTTTATAACATATTCGTTTTTTAATCCCTAAAAAATAGTCACACAAAAAAAACTACAATGCAATGTATTTAAAGTAAGTAAATCTCAACATCATAAGTATTTTTTTTCATGGATATAAAGACAACAAAAATCACTAAATAGATAATGGTATAATATACGGGGTGGTATTAAAAAAACATCTAGATGACATCATAATTTACTTCACATAAAAATTAAAATTATTTTAGGCTACGGAATCAATATTTCTTACTTCTTATTCATTCTAGATATAAAATATATTTCCGATTTACTTAAAAATCAATAAATTCTTCATAATTTTATATTCTCTGGAACAAATAATACAGAATATAATATCACATACCATATTTTTAACATATGTTATAAATATGGCTTCATATATAAACTAGAATAAAATATATTTTAATATTCAATAATTCAATTTATTTTAAAAAATTATCACATTTAGTATATATTCTATGACAAACTATCACATCCATAACCAAACTAGAGAACATAGCACAGTCAAGATATTAGAATAGAGTTCATATGAAAATATACAAACTATTCAATATTCGCTTACGAATCTAACCTCTTGTACTCTAGTTTTAATATATTAATCAAACGCGCATTCGATAAGCTGCTATTTCGTTCTTTAGGGCTTATTTTCTAGTATTTAAATTTAAATTATGTAATTGAACCCGGCAATGGAGACATGAAAAATCCTTTGGGTTTTTTTGTGGTCTTAAACTTTTGCAGAGTAGTGTAAATGTATTTTAAATGTTGTAAAAAAAGTCACGTTAACGGGAACACTGGATCAGATTGACCCATCAATGACTTTGAGGAGGAATAACACATCAGCAAAAATTTTTTTTTCATTTTGTTAACAGAGTTCTTCATATTTTTACGTTTCCACTGCTGGGTTAACTGTAATGTTTCAAGGACAGAAAAATTGCAAAAATTCCTCAGATTCTCCTTTCGAAAAATCCGGTTAAACATTATTTATATAGTTGTTTAACATTGTATTTAATAAACTTATAAGGAACATCGATTCCATGCACACATCTTAAATGTCTTTTCAAATCGCCGTTTCTTTTAAACTTCTTTTTGCAATGACTACACAGAAATCTTGGTTCTTTGTTGCATTCGTTCTTTATGTGGTACTTCAAATTACTTTCACGGTTATATCTAGCTGTACAGTTTGTACAAGCGTACTGTCTCTCGTTTTGGATTTCATGATTGTCCAACCAGGCACCCACATCTGAAAATTAAATAAAATTGTTAATAAGTAGTCAAAAACACATATTTTTTATTTGAAGTTTTTTTTTATAAAATAGTTATGGTTTGAATATTAATTATTATTGATTCGGAGCGGAAGTTGTGTCTTTTGGGTTGTTTTCTTGGTTAATGTTTTGTAAGAGGACGAAACGTTAACTGAAAATTAAAATGACGCGATTATACTCACAAACCAATCAAGGTATACATGTAAAGATAAGGTAGTCTCAATAGCTTCTTGACCAATCAGTATTTGCGCGGGAATTACGTCACCCAGGGAATATATTCAAATGCTATAAATGTATTATTAGTAGGACCACTAAAAATAGATTTTTCGAACACAATAATTCCTTTATCAACAAAAATTGGTACAGAGATAGTTTGGTACCTACACTTTAAGTACACTTTTATGTTTTCTTGGAAATCTTGACTTTCATTGAACTTGATAATTCTTGAAAATTCCCATGTGATACTTCGTGATATTCTTTTATGTGGGGGCGTCTCAATAAAAATAATATGTTTGTAAATAGTAAAACAAAAAACGTTTTATTTGAATAAAATATTTCAAAAATTCTTTATTTTTTAATTATAACTTTACATTATGAGAATTATAAAACAATAAACATGATCGATCTGAATATGCTAAATATCGTACAATTTAAACGTCCAAAGTGAAAAATAACAGCCTTTTCTGATATTTACCTTCTTCGCGGCGTTTTTATTCAGTTCAACACAATTAATAGATTTTTATAAAATTAGATATTGATTAAAATATTATTTTTTAAACACATTTTTGTATTGTCTCAACAACAATATGACAATAACTTAATAAGAACAATTATACTGGTCAACAAAAAAATACTTTTGTTCTGCTCGAGATGATTTCGGAGATTTTTTGCATGTTAAAACCGAATCCGGTTCCAAAATTTCTCAATTAGCTCACGTTTTTGAGCTATTTTAACCTAGAAGTCCCAAAAATGTCGATTTTGGCAATGTTTAAGAATTTATTACGATGTTGGTAATTTTTTTTTAAAGTTTTTGTTCATGGTAAGAAATAATACCATCTTTCCTCTTTAAAATGAATTTTTACTTTTTACTATGATTTTTTCACCAAAATAAACTAGTTTGAAGATACTGTAGTAAAGTCCATTGCGTCATCCATATCTTCTCTATTAATAAAAATATCATATATATATTTAAACTTTGAATTCGTTATTAGCATGCAAAAAAACCTTCGAAATTACCTATTCAGGTGACTCGGGCCAAACTGATGCTGACTTGTTTTAAGAACAAAAAATATATGTATAACTTTAGTAAAACACATATATCTCATGATAAATTGAAAATTCAAAAAATCCTAACATTTATAGATATTCTTAACGTTTTTAGGATTTCTAGAATTCATTAAAAAATATGATAAGCGTATCTGAGCTTCGTGGATAACATTTCATCTTAAACCAACAACAAAACCAGAGAAACAATCGAAACCAAAACAGGGATTCCACACGAAACCCAGATACAGTAAGAATACTATAACTAGCATATATAGTTTAAAAAAATATAAAATCTTATAAATATATAATGAACCAATATTATGTAACACGTATTCTAAATTTTAATAACAAATCAATAAAACTGAAGTAAAAGTGACTAGTTCCACTTTTTGTCGGTTTGAAATACGAACAGGTTCAATATTTTATTTATTATGTACCAATAACTTGATTGGCATTTTTGTGCCATACAATTATGTAATTTCTTCTAAGGCCTAAAGTGTAAGTTTAATGCAGGGTATTTCAAAAATAACGTAATTCTGAAGATAAGAGAATATAACTTTGGATTATTTATTTGATAACATACCATTTGGAAAATGTACGACGTGTTTGTTAAAGTTATTGATTAGCCGAATATTGCTCAGCTCGTTCGAAGTAAAATGCCCAAATCAAGATGCACCATAATATAAATAATTCAAAAATTGCAAACTCTTGTTCACATATTGATGAATTTTTCTATTCATCTTAGGCGCATTTTGATTTTTAGGGTCCCGTAGAAACTAGAAAATTTGGTATATGAGCGAAAATTGATGACCCAAAAACAGAAATGACGAAATTTTAAAGAAAAAAAACAACATTTTTTTGAACCCCTTCCTATCGACTGAATAGTGAATTCAATTTTTTTCCACTTACCCCATTCAGTCGGGTGTCTTTAGATAGGTCTCTTAAAATGCAACAAAATCTTTTAGGACCTTTTGATTTTAACCCTTCAGTCACAATATATTTGCTTTCAAAGTCGTTATTAGTGCGCCCCCCTCCTCTAATTTCTAAACTATCGATGCGAAAAATCTGAAAAAATCCAGAATGTACCTTTTAATTAGTACTTTTAATGAAAATTATAACGAATACTGTAGAATTTTTGTTTACTTTATATTGTAGAAATATAAAGTAAAGTTTTTATTAATATCTGTTTATGGTGAAAATAGTCAAAATGGATATTTCCATCAAAATCTCGTTTTTGATACTTTTCTATTTTTACTTTACTTTCTTAAACATAATTATGATAAACGAATTGATTGTAAAATTAGTCATTTTTACTTCTGAACGTCTCAAATATGAAATAACTTAATAACGATCATAATTAAGATGCGGATGTTTCTTTGCAATGTGCGACAACAATGTTTGCCGACGAGTGAACGCTTTGAAGCAGACAACACATTTGTATTTTCGGTCAACCGCAAGACATTCGTTCTTCTGATGTCGTGAAAGGTTTCTTCTATGGGAGTATTCTTTTCCGCATTTGTCACATCCGTATTTAGTCGATGAATCAGAAAATTCCAAATAGTAATAATTACCTACAAAAAAACATCGATTAAAATTGTTTATATACTAAAATATATTAAATTTATTGTAAAGTAATTTATATATACTTATACAAATGAATACCCTTATACTCATATTTAAGATTCATTCATTAACAACCGTGAAACCTAATGCCGGGTTTAGACCGAAAAAACAAAACAGCAACATTGTGTCTTTTTAACAAAACTGCAACAAACCCTATATTTTTTTAAATACTAATGCCCGGTATTATCAAGAATTTGCTTGAGTGCAAAAACAAATTAGCGTCCAGCTAACGCCATCTGCTATAGGCTAAATGACAACACACTCGCAGATGTAGTGAATGAAATCGTACATATGATAACCTTGACGCATGCGAGATAAATACAATTAGTATAGTCAAATTAGATTTTGAGCGGAATTCTCTGGGAACAGCAAAATTTTTATACCATAATGTAGGGGGGACATTGTAGTTTCACCACCCAAAAGTCCCACGAGCTAAACCTTGTGCTAACTCGGGGAGCCCCATTCAAAGTTGGATTTTGTGCAAATATTTGTTCATTTTTCTAGCTCATAAAAATACAGATATCTCGAGAACAAAAGTAGATATCGAAAAAAATGTTGCTGTTTTAGAATTGCTATAAAATACCCAACAATATGACTAAATAATATTAGAACCTATACTCAAACGTTTAGGTGTCACGTTCATTTGTTTATCAAAAATCGCTGTAATTTTATTGTTTTTTCAATTCCATACTTTTTCATTACATTATTAAGTATGAAAAAAAAATTGTTTTTTACTTTTTGTAATTTTTATCTTATTCTACGTTTAATTTCCTTGAAAAATCTGTCATGGATTTTGATTTAAAAAAATTGTGTGAACACGTAAATAAAATTTCAAAAAAGTATTATTTAGTTTGCAAATTAAATGAATGTTAAATTAACTGTATACGGTTTTTCAAATACATTAAATATTTCATCAACCCGTCATACTATCTGCAAAAT
This sequence comes from Sialis fuliginosa, assembly GCA_961205875.1. Classification (NCBI taxonomy): domain Eukaryota; kingdom Metazoa; phylum Arthropoda; class Insecta; order Megaloptera; family Sialidae; genus Sialis; species Sialis fuliginosa. Next base: position 12,187,541 of record OY540817.1, read on the forward strand.
TTTAGGTATTTTGGAATCGCTATGAAATTTGAATAATATTATAGGTGCACAGAAAAAAATATTTAAACACTGTGAACATATATGGGGCGGTTTTTTAGGAAACTGCATAAAAATTACAGTCTATGAATTCATACAAGGCTGTGCTCCTTTAAATAATTCCTAGTACTATGATGTCTGTTACATATATAGTGCCCATGCATGTACGTTTATATAAAAAAAATTTCCGCGATTAAACCATTCAAAAAAAAATTACAGTCATTTTAACTTGTGAACTGAATTTTATTTTTTCGTGATTTGGTATAATCAAGATATCTCCTAAACAAATGAAGATACATGCAAGTACCATCACATCAAAATACGTAAAATTTTATGTGCTACAACTTTTATGAAAAGTATTTTTTGTTATCTTTATTCTAAATGGTTAATAAATCTACGCGAAAATTTATTTTTAGAGGGGCCGACGAAAAATAAGCTAGTTTTGATTTTTTTCTGGCCCTAATGTGAAGAATTGATAAAAAATAAGTAACACTAATTTTAGAGGATAATAATTTGCAAACTCTCTGAAAATTAAATTTTAATAGGATTATATATAACAGAAATATTTAATTTTAAAGTGCTCAAAAAAATGACATTTTACATCAAGATTGTTGTACAGAGTAAGCTATGGAAATTAACACTGTGCAGAGAAAAACATTGACGAAGTTAAAAATTGGGAAAGATGTTACCAAATATCTATAGTTTGTTATAATAAACAATTATCAGTAATAAAATTTTTAATTCAACCCCTATATTGAAAAAACTACCCTTAGTGTATAACTCTCAACTTATGTTCTCGATTTTCATGAAAACGGTATATCGCACGAAAAAAATGTATGGAACTAATTGTGTAGAGAGTAAAATTTGCAATTGATAACAAATAACATATTAATTGAGTTATTTAAAATTACGGCGTTATTCAAAGGTTTATAAACGAGGCCAAAAAACATATTAAATGTTGGTTATTTCTGAAAGGCACAGACATTTTTTTGCCAAACTTTGAAAATATAAACTACTTACACTATTAAATAGTCACACCAAATTCCCAATCGAACAATGCCACAGAAAAAAAGTTATAGCCAGTTTAATTTAAAAAAAAATTATCAAAAGTGTGAATTTTGTAATATTGATATGCTGTTATAATCAAAATTTACGAAAATTTTTCATAACATTATAAGTCTCTTAAACATTCTGATATTTATTTGAAATTTCACAATAATGATGGCTGTAGTTTAGTTTCAATGCTCAGTAATTAACAATTGTGTATGCTAATTTATAAGGGTTTTACAGCTCTTTAAGTGCGCAAATATGGAAAGTGTTAATTTTAAATTCCAAAACAAAAATATTCCAAAATTATTTACACCAAAATGAAAATAAAACTAGCACTTTTACATATTTCATAAAATTATTAGATCCCTTTAGTTTTTAAATGATAACATAATATCAATGTGCTATTTAATCTACCCTATGACACCAACCCCTAAATTAAGATTATGAGGAATATATGAAGTTGGTCCAGACAGTTTCAAAAATCTTTATAAGATCTTACAAACAAATACAGAGATTGTCAATTCATCAATAAAATTTATAAAAAATTGAGTAGATACCCCAAATCGTCAAAATTAAAAAATAATATTTTTGAATTCTAAACTTTGATTTTGTCTATAATTATTACATTCGCTTTGTTTTAACTTGTAGTGAACCTACTTTCAAGGGTTAACATCTCCCATTGTATGTTTAAATTTTTTTATAGATAAGGAATAGTTTAACATATTTTGCATTCAATATTTTGTTATTTTAACGAATGAATCCTTTTTTTATGTCATCTCATTTAATTAATTTAGTTTCAATAAAAACGGTGTAGTGAATTGAAAGGTTAATAAATAGATAGTTGTTAACATTATATTTTGCTTTTATTGATAAATATACAATCTCTATATTTGTTCGTAAGACCTTATAAAGATTTTTGAAACTGTCTGGACCAACTTCATATATTCCTCATAATCTTAATTTAGGGGTTGGTGTCATAGGGTAGATTAAATAGCACATTGATATTATGTTATCATTTAAAAACTAAAGGGATCTAATAATTTTATGAAATATGTAAAAGTGCTAGTTTTATTTTCATTTTGGTGTAAATAATTTTGGAATATTTTTGTTTTGGAATTTAAAATTAACACTTTCCATATTTGCGCACTTAAAGAGCTGTAAAACCCTTATAAATTAGCATACACAATTGTTAATTACTGAGCATTGAAACTAAACTACAGCCATCATTATTGTGAAATTTCAAATAAATATCAGAATGTTTAAGAGACTTATAATGTTATGAAAAATTTTCGTAAATTTTGATTATAACAGCATATCAATATTACAAAATTCACACTTTTGATAATTTTTTTTTAAATTAAACTGGCTATAACTTTTTTTCTGTGGCATTGTTCGATTGGGAATTTGGTGTGACTATTTAATAGTGTAAGTAGTTTATATTTTCAAAGTTTGGCAAAAAAATGTCTGTGCCTTTCAGAAATAACCAACATTTAATATGTTTTTTGGCCTCGTTTATAAACCTTTGAATAACGCCGTAATTTTAAATAACTCAATTAATATGTTATTTGTTATCAATTGCAAATTTTACTCTCTACACAATTAGTTCCATACATTTTTTTCGTGCGATATACCGTTTTCATGAAAATCGAGAACATAAGTTGAGAGTTATACACTAAGAGTAGTTTTTTCAATATAGGGGTTGAATTAAAAATTTTATTACTGATAATTGTTTATTATAACAAACTATAGATATTTGGTAACATCTTTCCCAATTTTTAACTTCGTCAATGTTTTTCTCTGCACAGTGTTAATTTCCATAGCTTACTCTGTACAACAATCTTGATGTAAAATGTCATTTTTTTGAGCACTTTAAAATTAAATATTTCTGTTATATATAATCCTATTAAAATTTAATTTTCAGAGAGTTTGCAAATTATTATCCTCTAAAATTAGTGTTACTTATTTTTTATCAATTCTTCACATTAGGGCCAGAAAAAAATCAAAACTAGCTTATTTTTCGTCGGCCCCTCTAAAAATAAATTTTCGCGTAGATTTATTAACCATTTAGAATAAAGATAACAAAAAATACTTTTCATAAAAGTTGTAGCACATAAAATTTTACGTATTTTGATGTGATGGTACTTGCATGTATCTTCATTTGTTTAGGAGATATCTTGATTATACCAAATCACGAAAAAATAAAATTCAGTTCACAAGTTAAAATGACTGTAATTTTTTTTTGAATGGTTTAATCGCGGAAATTTTTTTTATATAAACGTACATGCATGGGCACTATATATGTAACAGACATCATAGTACTAGGAATTATTTAAAGGAGCACAGCCTTGTATGAATTCATAGACTGTAATTTTTATGCAGTTTCCTAAAAAACCGCCCCATATATGTTCACAGTGTTTAAATATTTTTTTCTGTGCACCTATAATATTATTCAAATTTCATAGCGATTCCAAAATACCTAAAATTTTGCAGATAGTATGACGGGTTGATGAAATATTTAATGTATTTGAAAAACCGTATACAGTTAATTTAACATTCATTTAATTTGCAAACTAAATAATACTTTTTTGAAATTTTATTTACGTGTTCACACAATTTTTTTAAATCAAAATCCATGACAGATTTTTCAAGGAAATTAAACGTAGAATAAGATAAAAATTACAAAAAGTAAAAAACAATTTTTTTTTCATACTTAATAATGTAATGAAAAAGTATGGAATTGAAAAAACAATAAAATTACAGCGATTTTTGATAAACAAATGAACGTGACACCTAAACGTTTGAGTATAGGTTCTAATATTATTTAGTCATATTGTTGGGTATTTTATAGCAATTCTAAAACAGCAACATTTTTTTCGATATCTACTTTTGTTCTCGAGATATCTGTATTTTTATGAGCTAGAAAAATGAACAAATATTTGCACAAAATCCAACTTTGAATGGGGCTCCCCGAGTTAGCACTAGGTTTAGCTCGAGGGACTTTTGGGTGGTGAAACTACAATGTCCCCCCTACATTATGGTATAAAAATTTTGCTGTTCCCAGAGAATTCCGCTCGACGTGTTTTTTGAGTTATTTTTACTATACTAAATCAGTGACTTAAAATGAATGCTGCCATGTTTTTACATTATTATACATTAATTACCATTACTTTGAAATATCGAGTAATGTCATAAAAATTTGACACCTAGAATATCGCGTTAACTGGAAGTTAATTATCGTTTGCACTCAAGCAAATAGCGGGCAAAAGTGTTTTAAAACATCGTGTTGCTGTTTTTTTTTTGGTCTAAACACGGCATTAGAATATAAGATAATATACAAAAATAAATAAAACGAACAATACTAATGTAAACATAATTCAAATTTATTGATACATAAAAAATAAAATAATACATTTATAAACTTATTCCAGTGGATCTCAATCGATATATACTACGTAATACTGATGAAAGTAACCCAAGTTAAAAGCCAAAACGACCAACTCCACTTTTTTAAATTCGAATAATTTTATACTTATATTAAATAAATTATTTTTACATAAAAATAATATGGGGAAGTGAAATTTCTGTTTGGCCCGAAGTTTTGTGAATTAAATTCGTTTGTCTTTTGAAGGACAAAATATACCATTAAAATATATTTAACCATTGAAAAAGTTGAGAGCCACTGTTTTAAGTACATATTAAAATTAAGTTAGATGTGTGAAATTATCAAAATCAATAACTTCAACGGCGTGCTTTCGTTTCTTGTGGCTCAACATCGCGTATTTCTGTGTGAAAGGTCTACTACAGATATCACAGACGAATGGTCGAGGAACCCCCAAACATTCGTACTTGCAGTGCCTTTGTAGGTTCCGTTTATACGCGTAAGATTTATTGCATGTCGGACACACGTATTGATGGACATAAGCGCTTTGTACTGTGAAATAACCTGAAATACGATTGAAATATGTTAAGAGATATAAAATAAAATAAAACTGCGTTCAAGGAAAATGAAATTCTAGATGTTATAAATAAATAAAACAAACATTTAAATAAATTGAAAATGCTTTATTCAAAAATCCGTATTTTGATAATATTTGTAAGTATAATGTATACAGTAAGGTCTCTTTTTACGCGATAGATACGTTTCACATTCATGTATAAAAAATCGCTTAAAAAAAGACATTGCTTACATTGTAAAATTTAGAATACGTTCCATATTTTTTAAAAATCACATTAAATTAAATCAATCAATTAAAATTAGCCGAAAATCGCGTAAAAATAGTTTAAGAAAATAAGAAAGTCTAAAAAAAACACAAAGAAAATTATATAATTCGAAAGTATGAAAGAAATTGATGTAAAACTTAAAATAACATTTTTTTATTGAAAAGTAACAATATTTTTTTATATTTTTTCATCAGAATTATCGTCACTAACTAAAAGTACAACTCGGCTCCGTTTGTGAACTGGTGTCAAATCTTGTTTAATGAAGATTTTAATAATAACAAAACGTTTACAATTTTAAATTCCTTGAATTGTCAGTTTTCATTTAATACCCCACTCGCCGAAACGAGAAGTCCCTGAATTTGAATGAAAATTGCACTGAGTAACTTCAAATCCGCGTAAAAAGACCCTACTATATATGTAAATATAATATAACATAATATATATATAATATAAATATATAAATATAAGCGAAGTCCGAAGAACTACCTAAGTTCTGATCAGACCTGAAGATGGTGTCAAGAAGATTACACAGAACGTGGAGCTACCCGGAATTCATATCACCAGCAATATAAATATAAGTATAATACATATATATTATAATTATATATACTAACAATAAGTAGGGTGACCAGATGTTTCGTATATACTCGCTTTTTAACAATCCTTGTCGAGAGGGTTACAATTTATAAATTTGGTCACTGTAATACTAAGGAAAAAAATATCAGGGGCATAGCCACATTTTAATAAATAGTCAGTGGGGTACTCTGAATTTTAATTTGTAGCACACACTTCTAAATTGTAAATATGAATATGTCATTTTTAGTATTATAAACTTAAAATTGTATAAAAATATATTTCTGGGGGGTATATAGATATCTTCCTGGAACCCCATTGCATAGAATAAATAATATAACTTCGGTTTAGTTTATGCTAGATAAGAGCGAACACTTAAATCGATTGCAAACCAGTTGTAAAATAGTTGCTTCCGCAACTGGTCTGCAATTCTCGTTGCAAATCAGTCGCACCTTATTGTTAGAAAAGCGAGTTTCTTCTTTTCAGCTGCACTCCTGATAAAAACTCTATTCACTACGATGAATTTTTTTCATGTGACGCGCCACAGAATGTTTTTGAGTAAATACCATTCCGCATATCGGGCAGATGAAATGTTTCGGTACATTAATGCACTCATGTTTCATGTGTGTTTTTAAACTTGATTTATGCCGGTAGGTCCTACTACAGTTATTACATTTGTACACATTCTCGGAATTTCGGTAGAAGTTTCCTAAAATTTAAAAAAATAATTAATAAAATATCAAGTATTCACATATAAAACAATTCTACCTAAATATGTGGTCGTCTATAATGTCTATAACATTTACCTATGTATATTTGTGTACTTTCGTGTTCGGTGTTGAATCTAATACAGTAGAGCCTCGACATACGATATTTTCAAGAACAAATCGAACTTCTGTTGCAGCTTGTAGTATTTTCAACATATAATCGATTTTTTGGAGCGAATTATCATCGAATGTTGGGGCTCCACTTGTTAATTGAAATAAATAATTTTCTGGTAGGTATAATAAAATATTTAAGGAGGGAAAATTTTAATCTGTTTTTGTAATAAATACATTGAAGTGTGATAAACTAACATTTATTTAAAAAACGTATTAAAGAAATTTTTTAAACAAGTAAATGTAAGTACACATATTTTTTTCTAGATTAATGGAAAGTAAACATGGATGAAATTTATTAGTATTGTATTTAATTTTGAGCATAAAATATTAACAGTTAATTATACATTTAAATATACATACATACGAGAACAATTTTAAACAAAAAGAACATTCTTATTTTATACCTATGTATATATTTATACATTTAATACATAATATAGTAGTAGTGACGTTAAATATAAATAAAAACAAATTTGTTTGTCAAAATAAAATCAAAATTTATTTAAGATAACAACATCGTTCTCACATTTAAATCTTTATTAATAGCCTGACGATGATTCTGTGAATCGAAAGCTTGCGATTACTTTTTCTTGAATAAATTTTGACGTTTATACAAACAAGTTTGTTGTTATTTATACATTTATATACCTATACACAAACCAGTGAAAATTAGCTCAAATATTAAAATCAGGCCACTAAAAAAATCATATCCGGTTTTAACCGACGATAATATATTTTATTGAACCAATGGATTAACGAAAAAAGCTAAATCTGAATATTTTGGCCTAATTTAAAACTTCTCGCTAAATGACACTGATACAAAGTTATATTTAAAAACTCTAAACTAAAGAAAACTAAAACTACGTTTCTACACATTTATTTGTCAGTGAAGAAGTAATCATATTCTGGATGTCGGTTTTCAATATGGCGGCGCATACTTGATCTATGTTTTGTACAGCAATTGCAGAGAGGACATTTTAGTTGAGCCTCTTTACCACATTCGTATCGTAGATGGCGCATTAAATTGTTTTTCCATTTGTAAACCTAAAAGAAAAATGTAAAGTATTATTAACCCATTTCGACCTGAAACTATTTATTTTTATTTTTATATATTTTTCGTTTTTAATGTGATTTAGTGGTTACTTGAAAATATTCGTTTATGTCTGCTGTACCATATGTGGTACGATAGGTTTAAATGAGTTCAGACACTCAAACTGTATGTATAAGAAAACTGTTTTCTATTATTTTACGCTGTTTAACGGAGAATTAAGGCTCATATTCCGTTAAATATCTTCTTTTTTTTTTCTTAAAAACACCAGTCGTGACCTGTTATTTACTAATAGTCAATTAAGATCTTACAAATGAATTAAATATGCCGTATATACGAGTTAGCTAATTTATGAACCTTATGCGATTGTATAGTACCTTCTGAAGTATACTGTAATATACGACGAAACGTCGATCGATCAAACATGTTACAGAAGTTCAAAATCTTAAAGTGTAAGTTTTTTTTATAAATAAAATCATTTACCTTTCCACAGTTCTGGCATTTTATGTTTGGTCGATTATTATCATCTTTTCCTCTGGTATTTTTCGAAGTTTTTCCTACGTAGGTCATGTACATATACTTTTCAGCTGCTTTCTTTGTAATACTGTCAGAAGTTGATTGTTTACTATTAGAAAATACTTTCACCACTTGCTTTTTATTTTTTACATCACTGTCATAGTCTTCACTGGATTCAGCCAATTCTGAAAAGTTAAATTAATTAAGTGTTGGTTAAATAAACATATGTTCTGAACAATCACTAAAAGTATAATTCATTTATTTAAAAATTATCTAGATTAAAAAAAAAAAAAAACTGGGAATAATTTTTATTAAGTTCCACAAAAATACAAATATATTTTTTTATTAAAATCAATAAATATTATAATTGTTTTAATGATTTTGTTATATAGAATACACACACATATTATTCAATATAATTTGATAGATATTTTATTTTATTACATTAACAAAAATTGGAAAAATATAACATTTTAAAAATATTAAAATAAAAATATCGATACTAATGGACAAAGCGATTGGTAAAGGAGCCTTGCTTTCATTAGGTACTATAAAATAGGATGGAAAAAATAAAGCCTTAAAATTACTATATTTTAATTAAAAAAAATCTAAACATTAAAACTAAAGAATTATTTTAAAAATATATTTTTGGTACTTAAATTGTATTATATATGTATTTTACGAGTATAATATATTTTTGTAGCGAACTGTATGCACACATATAATATTGTCAATGTTTTTTTTATAGTATCTAATATGTCATATTTACATTAATATATAATTTATGTAATGTAAACATAATTTCACTATGTAACAATAAATTGTTGATATCCAAATATCCACTTTTATGAATATGATGCTTAAAATATATTATAAATGATAGTTAATAACTAAAACTAGAGTAATACGTACTCGAATAGAATTAATTGGGAGAGGAAGAGAGATTCTCTGATAAGAACATCATATTCGAGTACTTGGTTAACTTGTATCAATAATAATAAAAATAATAATAATGAGATATATTTAATTGTATAATATTCCAAGAGATTTAAGATACCGAAAATTTGGATAATCCTATAGCCGGTTATACTAGAGCTATTAATAATAGATTCTGAATATCACAAAAAATATCATCACAAATATTATTACATAGTTCAAATTTTACTTTTTTATTTTTGTTTCCTTTTGTCCGGTATTATAAACAAAAACAAACTAAACTTTCTTAAGGTTATTGACCTAGCATCCCTTTTGTTGTGAACTATCCGTTTTTTTACAATAAAAAAAAGATTTGATTTCGGGAAATTTAGTTTTTAATTTATATGCAGTACACATTTAATTTTTTATTTTGTTAATAATTAACAGAAAAAATTAGAAATAATTTCGCGATCGCAGTATATAGAATATACTATGGCCTCGCCGACTCTAGTTGTTGCACTCGCACACGTTGTTTGCTTGTAAGTCGCACTCATTACTGTTACGGATGATTTTTTTCTTCTATTCCTTCTATTGTGTATATCTATGTTGACCAAAGTTAATATTTCCAAGGACCCCTATTGAAAGTTAAGTGTTACCAGTGTACCTTTAAGGGCAGTTCCGGAGGGAGGGGGGGGGGGATTTTTGAAAACAATAATGTATTATATATTGCAAATTAAATCTGTTTTTCGTGAATTAATAAAATACGCATATTGAAATTAAAAAAAGAGTAAAAAATCTTAATTATGCTAAATTTATTGTTCAAAACACAAAATTATTTAATAAATAATATTAACAAGTACGCCGCGTACCCCATGAAATACCCCACTTTGATAAATATCGTGTTACACCAATTTAAGACCGTTGATTTTTACTTAGCATGTAAGCGTTGAATCATTAATAAACATCATATAACTGTCGATAACCTGCAGAATACGTTTGGCTAAGTTTCAGTTTTGACCAAATTTTGTATAATACCGGACACAATAAAAAAATTGGCATATATTATTTTAAATTCGCGATTCTTCAAATCTGCAAGCAGCGATATGTGCTCTTGATAATAAATGGTAATTGAATGTAGATTTTTGGTGAAATCTTCTTTGGCAAGGATGACAAGCAAATTGGGGCTCGCGTCCACATTCGTACTTCTTATGTCGACATAGATTAGATTGGTATTTATATTTTCTATGGCACTGTGGACATTCGAAAGCCATATCAGGTACTTTAGATATTTTATAACTACCTGAAAAAAATTAATCACATATTAATAATAATTATCATAAGTTTATTACACGATAAATAAAATAATAATAATAGATTAAACAAATCTTTTATTTATGTATTTAATATGTTATACAATCTGAAATTTTTTAAATTATATAAATAAACGTAAAATATTGTCAACAATTATATTATAACTCATAAATGTTTGTACAATATATTTTTAACAACCAAAATAGGAAAAATAATGAATTTTATAAATCTAAAAATTCCTTGTAATAATAAAATTACATTATTATTTCATGAAAAAATATGGATAACAATTGTCATGCATATTAAAACTACATACAGGTAAAATGTCTTTTTGTTTGAGTATTATTTAGAAAGTAAAATATGACACCTCTTTTAATTATAACTATTTGAAAAACCAAAATAAACCAACCCCTTATGTTGGAACGCAATGTATAATAAATTTACGTTAAAATTTATATATTAGAATTCAGTATGTTTAATACATAAATATACCTTAAAACGTCCCTGTATACAAATAAGGATTACACTAGCTTTTAATAAAAAATAGGAACAATCCAACAAAAGAGGTTAACAATATAAAATACAGATATTTCCCACCTACAAAATTTTAACTTTTCGTATACTTATTGATGTTGGCATAATAGATGAAATGTGGATGCCCAGGGAATCTTGTAAGACGGGAAATATTTGTATTGAATTTCACTACATGAAAACAATTTAACGAATAATAATAATTCTAAAACAAACGATGAAAACTCTAAAAATCTATGAGAATGATAAATTTCATTTAAAAAATAAAATATAATGAGTATTGAATAGCTGTCTATATTTTCTTTGAATATTTGTGCAATTACCGTTAAAAATATTTACAGTAGGGTCTCTTTTTATGCGGTAGATACGTACCACAGCAAATCGCGTATAAAAAATTGTTTTGTAAAATTAGGGATACGTTCCATAATTTTGTAAAACCGCGTTGAATCGAATAAATTAATTAAAATAGGCCGAAAATCGCGTAAAAAAAGTTTCTGAAAATTCACGAAAGTAAAAATGTCTATAAAAAATACAAAGAAAATTATATTAGTTCGAAAATCTGAAAAAAATGATTCAAAACTTAAAATAAAATAAAATTGTTTTCCAATTTTATTTATTTAATTTTATTGATTGGTAATAATATTTTTTTATATTTTCCAGATCAGAATTATCGTCACTATCTGATATTACAACTCGGCACCATTTGTAAACTGGTGCGAAAACTTGTTAAATGAAGATTTTAAGAATTACAAAACGGTTGCACGTTTAATTTCCTTGAATTGTCAGCTTTAATCAGATACCCGAATTTGCAACGTAACTTCAATCCGCGTAGAAAGAGACCTTATTGTAATGAATTAGGGCTGCACATGAAACGAGACGAAAGTCAGCTAAGTCTCGTTTCATCTCGGACTAGAATTTTACAACTGATAGTTTTGTCGCGATCTTGTCTCGTGTGAATTTTTTTATAAATATATTTTTGTTTCATTTCAATATATTTCAAAAGATTAATATTAATTATTGATAGTTTTTAAAAATCAAACTTAATATATCGTCTCGGTTTTGTCTTGCAAAACTTCAAACAGTCTCGTCTCGTTTGAATTTAAGGCATTCTCGTCTCAATATTGATCTCGTTTCGAAACCGAAACCGAGAAAAGTCTGATCTCGGTGTGCAGCCCTAATAATTAATAAAATAAACCAAGAATTTTATCAAAATTAACAGTCATCAGTAAAATCTTATTCCAGAATGTATAAAAAATGTTTTAAGATAAATTAATAATTTAAATCAGTCTAAATACACAAGGAAAGAATTTTTTAACGATATATAAAAAAGAATATTTTACAGAACAATAAAAATAAAAATAAATGTATGGCACTACGTTTCAATATATTATTTATGAAGATTGGGGAAAATATTCACAAAAATGTAAAAAGCAAAAACTATCCAATATACGTTATGAATTAATGGCGGGGGTTTCAATCATAAACATAACTGTCAATTTTTGAAATCAATGATTCTAGTCGCAAGATATATCTAGTAAAACTTTAAAAACTTCAAATAACTTGCGAAGAGGGAAAAAAAGACATAAAAGATTAAGTTTTAATTATAAAAAAAATTATCTTTTTTTTAAGTTTGATGGCAGGCACCCCCTGAAACTACAAACTAATAAATAAATTAAAATCACATTAAATATAGAATAAAAAATATTTTATTTGTTTTTTACTTAAAATGTTTATTAAACGACAATTGTTTTGTTCGAATAAAAAAATGTCAATGAATGTACGTAAGTAAAAAACTTACAAGATCTGTTAAACCTCCAGATAACTGTAAACTGCTGGCATCTAGAATATCTCCTCGTAATGTATAAAATCGAATTAAAAAAATAAAATTGTTCGAGTAAAAAACAAATAATCAACAAACAAAAATGTAAAAATCGTATACGTTGTGAAGTAACAATTACATATTTATAATAATATATGGCTATAAAAATTATTATTTTTGATTTTTGTCATTCATATATCTGCATGATATTTGTGTATTATATCACTTGGAGCATGTACATATTTCTGCAGTTTTAAATAATACAGTTAATATCATCAGTATAAGAGATTAGTATGTACATAAGTGAGTATCTCAACCATACTTCATTGATAATGTATGGCTTAGTACGGTGTTTCATATAGTATAAATTTAAAGTTATTTACGTATATACACACATGTTAAAATACTACCATTTAAATTACTGAAATAATAATATTAACAGTGCTACAAATAAAGAAATCACAATAATCAATTTCAAATTTACAAAAAATTCATTTCCACCAAAATAACAACATAATGGATGAATAATTTTCAAGTTACAGGATGTCCGGTAACTATACGTACTATACAGGATGTCTAAATAACAAGGTATGGTATATTGATCTTGGAAACTATAAAAATAGTTATTACAATAGGTTACATGAAGCAAAAGTTGCCTTTAAGAGGAAGCAATTCAATGTAAGAATTATTCGCGACTAAAACGGTATTTATTTTTTTATCATTTAACTCACTCTCTGTTTCTTATTGTTTCCGAGACCTCCATACTGTAACATGTTATTTAAACATCTGTTATACAATATACATATATGGCTTTTATTTTTTTCAAATTGTACGTGAATGAGAAAAATAAAAACTAAAGTAAATTGATAGATTTTCAAAAAGGAAAAAATGTAGCAAATAGGGCTTTACATGAGCTGAGACGAGACTATTTAGGTAAATTTCGTCTCGCTTCGGATTTATAACAGTCAGTTTTGTCTCGAACGAAAATTTCATCGTCTTGTGAAAATATGTCAGTTTTGTACTCGACGAAACTTATAAATAAATTTAATATAGTCTCGTCAAAATTTAATCCGATTTCGCCCTCGTAATAAATGAGAATCCGTGTTAATAAAATATTTTGAAATTACGACATTACTGGACACCCAGTATAACAGTGACTTACAATTAGGGTTATTTTTGTAGTGACTGTGACAAAAACCGGTTTTTAAAATCTACAAAATTAGCTAAAAAACCGTTTTAAAAAAAATAGACAAACCCTACTCACCAGGTATCTATGGGACTGTTTTGAGCAATAAATTAATCCTACTTATTAAAATTATTTTTTGTGTTATAATAAAAAATTAAAACACACATTTTTGAAATTGAAAAAGGAAGTACCTAATCATAAAATAAAAATATAATACGGTGCATTTTTTATTACGAAATTCATTTACCTGTAACTTGTATTTTCAACACAAAAAATAATTAATAAATATGAATCATTCGTTAAGGTACCTGGTGTGTTACATCAGTAATAAAATAAAAATAAAATGCTGCCTTGACAAAATTCACTTAACAATTAATTATCTGATTTAGATCCATGAGAACTAAAGTCAATAGGTGATCCTTGAGGACTTAAGCTGTCGTAACTTCGACCCTTTTCCTTTTTCATTTTCATCCTTCGATTCTGAAACCAGTTTTTCACTTGCCGTTCGCTTAAATTTAACGTAGCTGCCAGAGATTTTCTTTTTGGCCCTGCCAAATAATGACTCACGTAAAATTCTTTTTCAAGTTCAAAAATTTGGAACCGCGTGTATGGCGTTCTTCCACGTTTTCGAGCTGAAATAAAATTATCCAATTAGTAACAATAAATAAATATATTTTTTATTCAAATAAAAGCGTTATAACCATCCAAACTTACTTCATATATAAAATTAAGTTAAAGATTTTACTTCTAAAAAATATTTCATAAATAGCACCAAAAATATAATAAATTATATATTTATTAATTTATACAACTAACAAAAATAAATTATCCTATTTTTAACAATACATTAATACATTTTTTTACAATATCTAATTTGAAACTTGGCAAATAAGACAGCGCTGTAACGTCATCGCGTTCACCTTGAGAAATCAGGTTGGCACTTTAAAACCGACTAAAGTGCCAGCCTGATTCATTTATAGATACATTTTGAATTCTCAAGATTGACGCGATGAAGTTACTGCGTTGTCTTATTTGCCGAAGTTTTAAAAATAAGTTCATAGTTTCCCAACCATAAAAACGAACAATGTAACAAATACATACACATTTAATATGTACACGTCGTTGACAATGCAATAACATATAAGGTCACTTGCTAAATTAATACCTAACTGACAAAAGTAGAAAATTGAGATTTCGGATAAACGATTTCTTAATACTGATTTGCTCCTTCTGTCTTGGACGATAGAAAAGTTCAATTTCGTTTCATCAGTTTATTTTACATACAGTGTGTCTCACGATAGATGTAACAAGATGTAACTACTTGATGTAAAACTATAAGGTATATCAATAATCAGTTCAGAACAAACTACCAATATTTTTTGAAAAATGAAAAAAATCCACTTATAAAGCATGTTTAGAATGCAATTTTGTAACCCCATACCGAATTTCAGAGCATTAAAAAAAATAACACTGTCAAAATATTAATTAGATATTTTATTGTGAAGTGAAAAGTAGGGTATGGAAACAACAATAGAGGCACAAAATGTAGTTGTAATTAACTATCTGTTTAACGTGGCGTTGTCTTATTACATTTTAAAAAACTTTTCTTACATGTACCCGATGTTATTAAGAATTTGCTTGCGTGCAAAACAAATTAACTTCCAGCTTACGCTATCTGCCAGGTGTAAAATTGTTATGAAATTGCTTGATATTTTAAAGTAAATGTATAATATTGTAAATACCATGTATTTTATGAAGTACACTTGGCAGCATTTATTTCTACTTAACGCGCATGCGCCAAGGTTACCACATGTACGATTTCATTCGCTACATCTGTGAGTGGTTGTAATTTATACCTATTTAATACCTAGAGCAAATAGCGTTAGCTGGAAGCTTTTGCATTTAAGCAAATTCTTTATAATACCGGACATTAGTAATTTTTTCTAATTTTTAAAAAGGAAGGTGCTTTATTTTTTTATTTTTTTTTCAAATTTGCTTATAAAGTATCCTGTACAAAACCAAATCAACTAATTTTTGGTATACGTTAGTATTATATCAAGCAGGACTCGATCCCCAAACGTCATTTCGAAATTCGAAATTTTTTTGTTCATTACCTCTCGTTACATAAAAATATCCTGGGACACACTGTATTGTATATGCAATAAAATAATAATTTTTTCATCGACCTATAAAATTTGACTTATCGCATTTATGCGTGATTTTATGTGCTATTGCAATATCAACGACGATATGTAAATCTGTAGGCTCTACATATATGGGCAATATAAATACTTTGGGCTTTTTGAGTCTATGCATCTGTTTAATTGCTTCGAGTAAATACGACAACTACTCGATGGGACTTTTATTATAATAATAAGAAAGCTACACAAAAAAAGTGTGGAGCCAAAAAAGCGACCTATATAGCATTGTAGTACTGAGGTCGAGCATAGTTGAAATCCAAATTAGAATTTTCTGCTTACCAGTTTTTTTTATTGAAGTTTGAATTTTGGGTTTAGCCAACTTGGAAAAATTCAACCTAAACCCAAAACTCAAGCTCCAATAAAAAAAATTTGATAAGCAGAAAATTCCAAAAATTTAGATTTAGATTATCCTCGACCAATACTACAATACTATATAGGTCGCTTTTTGTATTGCAAACAATTTTGAAAAATTCAACCTAAAACCAAAATTCGAGTTCAAATAAAAAAAACTGGTTTGGGTCTCGGCTTCTGGGTGTCGGTTTGGTCGTGTTATCGGCCAACGTTTCACACACGACCAAACCGACGCGGCTTACACCCAGAAGCCAAGATCCATATCAAGATCACCGCGGAAGCCTCAAGATTTGTATAAAAAAACTGGTTAACAGAAAATTCCAAAAATTTGGATTTAGACTATGCTCGACCAATACTACAATGCTATATAGGTCGCTTTTTTGGCTCCGCACTATTTTTTGTGTAGCTGTGTAATTGATGTTGAATATTAGACACGCTACTCCAATAAAGAGATGAGCAGTAATATGAGAAGATGGCGCGTTATAGAGATATCACGTCATTACGAGAATGTAGTACATGTTTAAAGCAACTAGTCGCATATGCGAAGTAGAGGGTACAGATTGTATTATGAAATTTTGCCTCAGAATGTACTAGAACAGGTTGGGAAACATGAATAAAAAAAATCAATTAAAAATAACATCACATAGATATTATTTTTTACAATATTTCGATTTAAGAAGATGTCTTCGTAGTGAATTTTTTTGTGTGAAACCGTACCCACACGTTGAACAAAAGAAATGTCTTTGCCTTTCACATTCTAACTGAATGTGTCTTTTGAGTGTGTGTTTATATTTATAACTTCGACCACAGTTCGTACAAGTGAATGGCGAATCTGAAAATAAAAACATAATGAAATGAAAATGACAAAAACAGACATTGTCATTTTTACAACCATATTACAATAATTAAACACACATACAGAAAAATATGTGTATATTCAAATTGAAGCTAAAAACACATACATAGAAAAACTGAATAAGTAAAATAAAAACTACAAAATACAATTTTTTTAAAATTTATTTTTTAACAAATGTTTATGAACATACACTTTAAATGTTTTTTTATTAACAATAATTTACAATATTATATTTCAAGGAAACTTACACCTAAATTGAAAAATATAAGTCTTGTTAAATCATTTAAATGATGAAAATGGGGAATTAATACTATTATCAATATTTTGTACTTAGAAAATTTACGAATAAAAAAAATAATTTCATTATATTTTATTTTCGAAGATATATTTTTTTAACATACATTAAACTATCCTCTAAATGCACTTGTGCATTTTTTAGATCCCTGGATATGTCTCTGAAGTGATTGTTTTTGGGTGAATCCATTTCCACAAATTGAACAATAGAAATGTTTTTGTCTTTGACATTCAAGTAGAACATGTCTTCTTAAGTTCTGTTTATATTTGTACGACCGACCACAATTTATGCACGAAAAAAATGAATCTGAAAATAAAGTAAATGAAATAATGTTGATACTTTTATTTTATAAAATATAACAATAATTAAAATACATTGTAAAAAAATAATAATGAAAATGAACAGTATTATGAATTATAAACTTTAATTTATTTAATGTATAATATGTAATACAAATATAAGGCACATTCATATTGTGTGATTATATGAAATAGGTACAGTTAAAGTCGAAAATTTGGATCTTACAAATTCGTATAACCTGAGATTCTAGCCTTGTGTAATGTGTAATCAATAAGTTATCATAATTAATATTTTCGTTTGTTTTTATTCCTCTCGAAATTAATTATATTAATAAATTTACTGCTAGACAATCAAGAATATCTGGAAATTTGAAACGATCCAAGATTTTCGGACTTACTTATAATTATATTTTAAATACTGATTTAATACATATTATAGTTAAGAAAGATGATTAATACCAAAATAATTATACTTGCATATTAAGATATTATACAAATAATGATTTTTCTCTATTAAATTAATTTGTGTTGTTTATAAGATATGTATTTATGAAATTAAATATCAGTAATTTAGTAGACCTGGGTCCTATTTTTATAAATTTTATATTTGATGTGTTTTTTTTTTCATGAAAACTATTTTATTTCGGAAAATGAATCTACAACAGCTGTTTATGTTAGGTGGTAATAATGAAAAGAAAAAACTCCATGTGGCATTATATAAATTATTATATAGGTATTACAATTTTCATTTTACCTCACCATACAAGTTTTCGTGGTGACCTTTATATGAATCTTGGTTTTTGAGTATTAGTCATATCGGTTTAGTCATTCTATCGGCCGATAGAATGACTAAACGTCAAGGTCCTTAATATAATTTGATTTTGAATATTTTATTTCTTGGATGAATGATTTTTTTTTTATAAAGTAATAAAATAACTGGGTTATATTATAAGAAAATACAGCAAAAACTACACATATAACTATCGAAAGTAAAGCTTTGAGGGGGGGATACATGCCTCTAAGCCTATATTCTGGATCCACCACTGTTCATAATGTATGTTAGTAGATTATGTATTTTACACAAATATTGAAAAACGTATGTTTTTTTATGTTATGAATTTGTAAAATAGATCATGAAATTAAAATATATTATAATATTAATAAAATTATATAATAAATATGAAATAACCCTGCAATACTCGTATATACGAATCAATAAGAAGAAATAAATAATAACAAATGAAAATTATTGAAAAGCATAATAATATACCGGGTAAGTTTTTTTAAAACATTCCAGCGAATTATTTCAAAAATAACGAATTTTCAGAGAAAATGTTTCAGACAAAAGTTTCATGATGAATTTTCAGGTTCAACTTTTCTTTTTCAAAACTAAACCCATATTTTTTGTCGCAGATTCATAATTTACGAGAAAAAAAGTAACTCTTACCTGAAACATTTTTTCTGAAAATGTCAATTATTTATGATATGGAGCAAAACAAAAAGAAGTTTCTGAATATTTAATAATTTTTTAGTTAAAAAGTATAATTTTTTAAGAAAAATCATAAGAGGAAAAAAGTACTTAGCTGTAAGCAAAAACTCTTAGAGTTTTTTTTTTATTTCAAATTTATTATTAACTTTATATGCAACTTTTTAAAAAGTCAATTTTTTGACATTTTGGAGAAAAAAATTAATTACAAATAAAAAAAAATCTCTGAGAATCATTACCTAAATGTAAGCACTGTTTGCCTCTTGCGATTATTTTTAAAAATTAATAGTTTTTGAGTAGAAAATTATTGAAAATCCAAAAATTTCAGATTGTTTTGCTCTATACTCCATACTTCATAAAAAATGGACATTTACAGAAAAAATGGAAATCCTTTAGAAAAACACCCGGTATACTATGGACAATACAACATAACCAAACTCTGTCTCAATTTCCATTTACAAAAAAAAAAAATAATTATAACACATACGAACAAATTAACTTACTGCATAATATATTAATATTTATACACAAGTTAGCAATACAAAAACATAGTAAAAAAATATATAATTTCATTGGTAGTATAATTCATTCAAAAATATTTCATTATAAATAATAATTTTAACAAAATTTGTTTTCATTTTATTAAAAAAAGGAATGAATTTTAAAAATTACATCAATAACAACGAAGTATAAATTTCGACTCAAAACATTTTTTGTCAAAATGTTGAATCAAATATTAATATTTAGCCATTAAAAATACATCAATCAAAAATGTCAATAATAGCTCAAAATATATAAAAACAAGCTCTATTCCCTCATTTTTATTTATTTCATTGACAAAAATTATTTTTATTCAACCTATATATTAAATATATTAATAAGTTGAGGACATTAAATAGTAGGTACGGCAGTGCAGGACCTTTAAGTTTGCACTTTTATGCACCCTCAATATTAAGGTAGGATTTTTATCGCAAATTACGATATTTAAAGTACAGAATTAATTCCCTTTCGTAATGGAATCGCCACCTATGATTGCATGGAATGTTTCTTAATTATATGTCGTCTCAAACTGGACTTATAAGTGTAACTTTCAGGACAAAAGTTGCACGGAAAACAATCTTTTGTATTTCCACACTCAGTTTTCATATGGTAGTCTAGTCTGTACGCCGAAACGTAAGTTTTAAAACATAATTCGCATTGATAACCATTTTCTGATTTGCGGGATTCCAAATAACTTCTTCTGTTTGACTTAGATATGGGTGTATTTATTGGTAACCCTAAAAAATAAAATTGTGTATTAGTGAAAGTAAATTGTTTTTAAAATGTTACTTTTTTATTTTTTAAAATAAATAAAGAAATAAAGCAGTGGTGGCTAAATGGATTACAAAGAAGCTAATAGTTAGATAGAGATTATACGATCAGTCCATGACTGATACCAGACTGACGCCAAACTGATCGTGTAATGCATTGACTGGTGGATTTTTAAATGTTAATATTTTTCATCATTCTGAAGGTCACGGACTCAACTGATACAAGACTGATTGTGTAACCTCTATCTTAGACTGTACGTATTCAGCATTTGTTAATAGGTATTGATAATAGTGATGGCAAAAACCAGTGTCTGATCATTATTGACAGAAAATAAATAAATGTTTTAATGTTTAGGTATCTTGCAATATAAAAAGTTACCCCTTCTTTACGAAAAACTGATCTCTTACCGTGAGTGTAACAGAAAAAAAGCTTTGAATGTCAAGTTTTATATTAAAAAAAGTATAGAGCAAAAATACGCTAAATGGAGTCTAATAATTGAAATAATGTGAAAATCATGGACACTTCAGCGGATCTACTGAATTTATATAAATGTAAAGAAAACAACAATTTTTATATACTCGTAATTTTTACAAATTCAGTAAATCTATCGTTAAATGAAAAATGATTGTTTATTTATAAAATAGAACATTAAGGTATTTTTTGATAATTTTTTTAGTGACATTTTCAGTTACTTAATATTTTATTTAAAAATGGTATATTGATTTCTAAATTTTTTTCAATTTATCTAATGATTTTATACTTTTTTTAATCTAGTAAAAATTTCTCATAAAATAATAATGGAAATAATTACGAAAAACTTCTAAAATTTCATGATTTTTACAGAAATGTAGCTAGGATACCTTGCGTCCTCGGTAAGAATCTATATCAGCACCCCCTATATTCAGAAAAAAAGTTTAATTATTTTTAAATAGCTATTATAGTGGACCATTCGCCAATCTTTTTGCCACGCCTCTGAATTTTTATCTATTGTAAAGTCTGATTTCTCAAACCGTTCGATAAAATATATAAAAATTGACATAGGCATGTCGATCCATAGTCGATATTTTCTGTTATACTCACAGTGATCACTCAGGTATTTTCCTTCCACATATTTGAATTGCATGCAAATTCACCTAACAAGTAATATTTATACAGTAGGAGTTCTATAAGTTCGAACAATTTAAGTTCGAATTCCCCGGAGGAGAAGTTATTTCCCTCACTCCTTACCGTCGTTTGCGTTGGTTCTACTATATGCAGTACACTGAGCCTGTGCAAACGGTGAGTAAAGTGTGCGAGAGAGAGAATGCTATTTTCGTCTCATTTCATTCTGATGGAAGGGTATGTTCTATTTTTCAGATTTTTCGGTCCCGTAACTTAGAACTTATAGAAGTTCTACTGTATTAAATAACCAAATAAAATACGAATTGCTGAAATCAATACAACTAAAAAATGAATACCAAGTTTATTTAAAAAACATAGTATATTTTCTTATATACCATTTAAAAAGAATAGAAATCCAAATTTTGATTAAAACCCTCTTCATTAATTGAATCCGGATACAAATTCTTAAAATTTGGATTCATTGAACACCGATTCTCATAATGCTCCAGAGTGTAATTCTTCGATGCGAAATACTTCTTACATCCTGGACATTCATGGAATATACCACATTCTTTCCTAATGTGATACCTGAGTCGACGCGACTGCTTCATGTACCGTCCACAACAAGGACATTTGTAACCTTTATTGGTTTTGTATAATTCTAAATTCATTACATCGATTTCGCCACGGATACTAACACCGTCTATTGTTGAGATATGTACATTTTCATCTGAAAAATAAAAATAATTGTATGAGCATTATATACAAATGTAAATTACTAAACCTACTTAAAAATAAGGGAATTAAATAAAACACAAATTAAATTATTTAGAATTTTATTTTTTGTACATCTCTGAAAAAATAATTTTTTATTAGATGGGTATCAACTGAAAATAATAAAATCATTTTTTATAGGGAAAGTATCATAAATAAATACACTTTACATTACATATTTTTTTATTAAAATATACTGGTAATTTATAAAAATAAAGATTAATATTCATTTTATAATTATTTATATACTTATGTGTTTTAATATTATAACTGAAATATTAAAAAAATAACAGAAATTGATTGTGACACAAATAGGTTACTTAAACTAAAAATATACAACTTAACAACAATAAAACAATGTGACTCGACACGTGTTTCGACTTCACATGAAGTCCTCATCAGGAGTCTAACAGTTCCAGACTCCAGACACTTTATTGTGGTTAAGGTGTATATTTTTAGTTTAAGTGACTAAGAAACCTACCTATAATAATAAGCCATTTAACTTGACGAAGCTGGAAATTACTGAAAGGGTTTTTTTTTTACAAGTTTTAACACCCTGCATGAAAAACGTATAAAAAATACTACAAAGAGAGTGAATTTTAAAATATATCTAATCCAATTTTCATATTATTCAGTTTTGATATAAATTACAAAAAATAAATAAGTAAATTATCTTTCAGTAAATACTACAATAGATACAAAAAAAATCTAAACATAATTATCAGCATGCATAAATGAAAAATAAAAAAATCATATTAATACTAAACGGAATAATGAGCGTTGATTATTTCAATTTTAGACATAATTAAAACAAAAAAATTGTTTGTAATTTTAGTATAATTTTAATACTTTAATTTTATCCTAAATAACTACTACTACAATTTGCCAATTATAATTATTATATTTACAGTTCCAATTACAAAAGGCATCATGGATACATTACTAACTATTAATTATTTATTTATTATTAATTACTACTTAAATCGATGTTTTCCATACTTGCATGCACCTTTATATTATTTTTCATTCGATAAATATTTTGGAAAACACTACATAAAGTACCTATATGTGTTTATATTTACATGAGCAGTCTTCAATTCATTTTAATACGTACGTAAATTAGTAAAATAACTAATTTCTTATTTAAAAGAATAAAAATACAATATGGTAACATTATTTTCAAAAAAAGTAAAGCAAATATCAGATATTTTATCTTATAACAATATAATTAATCATAAATTTGGTTTGATAATTTGAGGAAAACCCACATCATTGGTATGGAATATTTAGTGACCGACCGAAACCAAATTTTGAATCGTAACCGAAACCGAATTTTGGTTTTCATCTCAGTATCGTCGAAACCGAATTTTTCAAAAAGTAATTTTGAGACAGGTTTAGATAAAGTTTTGCTCATTTTTGGTTAGGAAAAATAGTATGGATACAGGATACTCGAAATCCGTTTAAGGGTCGATCCAGACTATCGTGCCGGTCTCGGTTAAATCAAATATAAATAAAAAATAAACAATGAAATCATTCACATTATAGGTATCGCTCAGGTCTCGGTCCAATCACGCTCCGATAAAGTATTACTATACTGAATATTTGACTGGAGCGAGACCGGACCGAGACCGGCACGATAGTCTCGTTCGACTATAAAAATTTACTATTAATACTACAAATTTACTACAAATAAAGTCGTGTATAGGTACATTCGAAGCGCGGCGAAATGCGACAAACACAGTTTCGGCGATCAAACATGTATTTAAGGTCGAAACCGAAACCGAACTTTCGGCCAGTCACTAGATATATTTAGTTGTTCATACTAGGGCTTCCAATACAGGCATATGTATATTCTCACATATACCGTTATTTAGTCAGCCCCGAAACTGGTAATACTGGTATGGGAATGTCCATTAATTACGTAAGGATAATTTTCGACATTTTCACCCACCCACACTCCTCCTTGTAAGGGTCCTTAGTTATAAATATATAATTCTTATATTACCGATAATGAAAGTCTTTGTATATACATATGTAATCTTTAATATTTATGTTATTCTAAATTCTATATCATATTAGGATTAGAAAAATATAACTTATATAAATAAGGATATCAATTCAATAGCAACATATCTAATTATTGTTAAATTGTATTTATATATATCTAATTATTGTTAACTACTATAAATGGCACGAATAATATGGAATCAACAAATGTATTTGTCACAGTTATTATAGACAATGATAAAAAATACTTATTGGAATGATAAATAACCGAGTCAAGTGACATTTCGATTATCTCTTACCGATATAAAATATTAATGCCTGGCATTATACAGAAATTGCTCGCAAGTATACTCGTATAATATATGTATAGGTATGTATAAACAAAAAGTATAAAGTATATATAAACTTGTATATCTGATATACATATGTATTATGTCTGTGCACCTATAAATCAAATAAATTTTTTTGATGAGGAAATTCATATTTGTTAATTTATTTCTTATCATTTATTTAATTTAATAGAAACATTTTTGTTCTGAATTTTACCTCAAATTTTTTATATTTTTGGGCGTTTTTTTCGATAAAGCCATAAAAAATATTTGTTAAAAATCGATGACATGTCAAAATACGGTGGTGGTTTTGGAAATTTTGATTTAGGTTAGTGAAAACAACTACCAAAATATGTTAAATACAAGGTAACCTCAGTATCTCGTTATACGTATTTACGTCATCTGGGGTGCCCAAATGTGAAAAGGGGGAGTGATGTGCTCAATCATAACAAATATATTTTCATGAGAAGGGGAAATACGTCATCTGGGGTGCCCAAGCTAATTGGTCAAAAGCTACTGAGGTAACCTGTGTATTTACTAACCTTGCAACAATACAAACTTAGGTTTGGTAAATAATACAGATTTATGTAATGATATAGTCGATAAAACAGGTTTTTAGTTCCGCGTTTGCATGCTAGATGTCTACGCCTAAAAGTACAACTTTCGCGCATACAAATGTGATACACCCATTTTAAAAAAAATAATATCATAATAAAATTTACAGGATACAAAGTAGCCTATGTTCTTCCTCAGGATGCAAGTTATCTCTTTGCTAAATTTCTTCAAGATCGGTTCAGTGGTTTAACCGAGAAAAGGTAACAAACAGACAGATAGAGACACTTTCGCATTTATAATATTATAGTATGAACAAAAATATTTAAATGATCTTTTACCGCTTACGAGATAATAGCAAAAAAAACTATCGCTAACAATAGGTCGGTTCTGGGGGTATCATCAAAATATAGGTTAGAGCCCTCTTTTAAAAATCTCAGGCGCCAATAACGTCTTTAAGAAATTTCAGATTGTAAAATTGCAGTGTTATTTTCCTTACCGTACGGATAATGAGCAAATTCTTTATAATACGGGGCAAAAAAATGTTATAAATAATAATAAATTATAGTTATATCAAAATAATATTCTTTGGCGAATAAAGAGAATCGTTTTTAAATTAAAAAAAAAACTTAAACAACATTACATAATAATATATATTAAGATCTAACTGGTTTTTAACTATTTTAGAACATACATAGATACTTACATGAATTTTTGAGATCATCAACTACGAATATACTAGTCTTTCATAAAAATAAAATTTAAGAAAAATAATTAAAGTAATATATATATAGCAGTAATTTTGTAAATAGTCAAGTAAAGATTATATATTTCAACAGTGAATATGATTAATAATTATTTGTTTAGTTATATTTTTGATTTGATAAACAGAAACTGGATAGAATCACAAAATATGGCACTACTTTACTAGTCAAAATTATTTTCTTATAACTAATTTATAAAATGGCATCATAATATAATACAAACAAATCGGTCAAATACAAATATAAAAATTGGTCAAGTTTTTTAATTGTTAGGATATTTCTCGTGAAAATAAAAAAAAATCAAGAGTAAGTCCAAATTTTGTAAATAACTAATGTAAGTAAAGATATCGTTGTTAAAATAAAATCAATAAAAACATTCTACAGAAATTTTGCTTGCAATGCTAAAATTTATTGATTTTATTTTGACGACAACTTTGCTCACAGATACTTGAATTATTTCAAGATTTTAAAAAGAGCTTTTTATAATATTTTTTTGGTAATTTACAAAATTTAAACTTCTCTTGATTTTTGTTTTATTTTTCCAAGAAATTCCAAGAATCTAGCTCACCGAGATATACCTTAAGCAATTGTAATATCCATTGGATAAGAATGCTTCGCTTTTATATGGACCTTTAATGTATAATTATGGGCAAACCTCGCTTGACAAAAGTCACATTCAAACTGCGGTTCTTTACCACAGATGTACTTGACATGCCTTTGCATGTGACGTTTATTTTTGTAACAACGGTCGCAATGTGGACATTTAAAAGCCTTTTCGCCGCCGTTCTGAATTTCCATATATTTTCGATTATTGTTGATGTACCCAATTGCTGGAGTTTGCTGTTCAATCACTAATCCAGATCTGTCGTAAATGATTGTTTTATTACGAAGACTATTCGAGTGTTCCTTTTTAAGTCCATGTATTTGATGTCCGATCCATATGACTGAAAAATAAATAGAGTATTAGTAAAATGCATATGTTATCTTAATAGCAATTGCATTATTTAATATTATTAACACTTACGTTTATTTAATTCTACTTTAACACAAGATCTACACAAAACTACCAACATTACAATAAAAAAACTAAATGATTTTTTATGATTTATAGTTTTATTGAAACCTCTGTGACACATAATATTTGTTTATAATAGTACTCACAACATACATTAGTGATTGCTAAATACACTAAACATTAGTTCCTTAAAAGAAATTACTTATTGAACACATATTTGTATAAAAATATTAATATTCAAACATTGTTCGACTAGAATATATCTTTAGAAATTACAAAAATATTTAAAATTATCTATATTGGAAATTTAATTCCCAAATATTAAACTAAATGACTTAGAATAAAGCAAATTACAATTAATTTTTATACTGGGACTAACTAAAAAGTAATTTAGTAAAAGGTAGCCTAGATCAGTGGAAGCTACTGAATATTTTTAATGCCCGGTATTTTGAATGCAAAAGTAAATCAGCTTCTAGCTAACGCTATCAGCTAAGTATTAAATATATATAAATGACAATACACTCACAGATGTAGCGAATAAAATCGTACATATGATAACCTTGACGCATGACCAATAAGTACAATCAGCGACTTAAAATAAATGCTGCCAAGTGTAACTCATAAAATGCATAGAATTTACATTATTATACATTTATTACAATCGCTTTAAAATATCGAGCAGTTTCATAACAATTTGACACCTAGCAGATAGCGTTAGCTGGAAGCATTCAAGCAAATTCTTTATAATATCGGGCATAAATCGTCTTTTATATTCTGGTCTGAATCCTTGACATTATTTGAATAATCCTAATTTTGGAAAAAAATAATGATTAATATGACTAAACTAATACGTTTATGTATTTTGTTTTTGTTGCAGTATACAGAGAGAAAGATCTCTCATTGATATGAGTTGATTTAGCTATCTCGGGATAAAAAAAATGATCTATAATGTATATGTTGTTCCCTTTCATTTATTAACAATTGAGAGATTAAAAATGCTGATTGAAGACCACTGATATCGACGAACTTATCGAATAAGTTGAATGTCTATTCCATACCTCCTCTGAAATTAGGCTACCAGATGTTCAAAATGTACGCATATATAAAAAGTAAAATGTACTTAATTTAATTTAATTTAATTGGATTTTAATATTATAAAAAATATTTACCTAGTTTACATTTTTTTTTATTTAGATCAAATATATTAGAGTTTTAGTAAGTCCGAGTATGGAGGTAACTAAATATTTGTTTTCAATATATATGTTTTATACATTATAATTTATATTCTTTTTGGTATACTTAAAAATTGGTAATTGTAATTATATTTCTAGCATATAAATATGTATAAGATACATACATTATTCAGAAATATTTTACTACCAATAAATAATTTGTGTTTTCTAAGACGAACATAAATATTATATACCAAAGCAAAACGTCATTAGAGATATTAAATATCTATACTATATTTTATATAAATTAATATATATTATTTTTAAAATGTGTTTCTAATAAATAAAACTTATACTAAATACAATAAATAATAAATACTTATATTTAGAACCCAATAAATAGACTATAATAATTTGGTTTTTGTTATAATATACCTACAGATCGATTGAAAAAATCACACACAATATTTCCATCGCCCTGTAATTAAAAATCTTATACTACTTATATATATTTCCGAATAATGTAAAATATTTGGTGATAGCTTAAAATAAAGTGCACAATATTTGGTTATTAAAACATATTAAAATTTATTGCCTCTTTGGCATAAAAGCAGGTCACACAATATTAATTTTTTTCCGTATGTTTTTCCCAAAAGTGACTGATCAATTCCTCTTTATTAGCACACAGTAATTGACAAAGATGACACATGAGAGAGACAGCACATTCATATTTAATATGACGTTTAAGGTTTCGTTTATTTTTGTATATTCTTGTAGGGGAACTGGGGCAGAAATATCTACCATCCGGCCGGATACAGCGAGAAAAATCTAGACATCTAGGTATGGTTCCCATGTACTTTATATTGTCACTGGAGGGGAATATCCAACCTATCCAATCTGAAACAGAAAATACATGTTAGTAAATAAACAAA
This sequence comes from Sialis fuliginosa, assembly GCA_961205875.1. NCBI lineage: Eukaryota > Metazoa > Arthropoda > Insecta > Megaloptera > Sialidae > Sialis > Sialis fuliginosa. Next base: position 12,217,073 of record OY540817.1, read on the forward strand.
GGGATTATGGGTAAGGATCAAACACACGTGCCAACAAAATAAAATCAAATTTACCTGTCTGCAATACCTATAAGATAAAATCAAAATAAAGAATTATATATAATTTCCAAACAACTATATTTTTTGGTTTCTGAATACAAATATATACTTCTTGTTTGCCTTTAGGGGTAAGTATAAGCGAATATTACAATCAAGAAGATGGAGTTTATACCCAGAAATCAAGAGTTGTATAAGGTTAACTATTGATACCTAAAATCTTGAATCATTAAAAAAATCTTTATTGAATTAAGCACTATTTTCTATTAAAAACAAACAAATAAACACATTTTTAAGATAAATATAAAATAAATAATTTAATATATTCTTAAGAAGTAATAAACCATTTACATTAAATCTAATTAAAAATAAAACATTAATTAAAAAATATATACAACTACCTACATAAATAAAAATTAAAAATATAATGTGTGTATTATCTATTTTAGATTGAAGAGAAAAGGATTCAAGGATAATTAAAAAAACACGGATAATTCTAAATTATATTTAATTTTCATATAATAATTATAAACAAAATAACAAATTGTGCTTATATTGAATAAATAATAACATACATTTTTATTTTATTGATTTTTGAGAATTTTTAAGATTTATTTTACATTATCTTAAGCCGCCTAAGTATATTTGATGCAATATAACTATTGCATATATATCAAATATATTTTTTAAATTCTATGGATAATCCACAAAAAAATATAATTTTATCAATTGTCTATGCACTATGCAGGCATTTTTCTGTTAAGTCTAAATCGGAAGTGGGACATTTTTTTGCACTTTGGGGCTATTTTTAGTCAATAAAACGTTGATAAGCTTGCTAAGTAAGTTTATTTGATGTTTTTTTCAATTTGAATAGTTCGATTTAAATTGTATTAATAAAAAAAATGTAAAAAATTCAGTTAATCCTATTGCAGACCCTGTTAAACGCCCCGAGAAAAAAATTCATATTGGTCATCAAAAGCAGGGAAAATAACTATGATATCTAAATAAAAACATTTTCGAAATAATCGCCTGGTTTTTAATTCCGAATAATCAAAAATGTACTCCAATATTCTATTTTGGTGGACAGGCATACTTATGATATATAAATGCGTATAATCAAGAATGTATTGTCCTTAGTTCAATAAGAACGCATGAATTTTCCTCAAATGTCTATTCAGGTGTTCTTTCTGTTTAGCCCGGTAGGTGCACAAATGGCATGAGAATCTCGGCAGAACGCCACATTCAAAATTAACGTGTCTCAGCAGATGTTGCCTGTGTATGTACGCTCTGTTACATTTAGGGCACTTAAACTTGCGCATTTCCCGTGACGTTTCACAAAATTCATACGCCATGTTTACGTGCTCGAAATCTGTACTGAAAATGAAGTCGCTTGGATCTGAAAAAGAATTATTTTATTTTCAGTGTTGATGGTAAATTTTGTTTGGGTGGATTTCTATATATCAACGGTTCCCAATTTGTTAATTTAGGTGACTTATAAAAAATTCATTCAGTTTATTCAGTGCCGTAGTAAGATATATATTTACAATATATTGTATATAGGCTAGGCAGAAACTATTTTTGATCAAGTTATAATTTAATCAATGAGGATTTTTGGTAGGTGGATGAAACCTTCACCATCCACCTTAATTTTCATGGACTATTCGCAAATTGGGAATCGTTAATATGAAAAAACTAAAGAAGAAGAAGTATGTGATATTTTAATACGTCTCATTAGATAAGTAGGTACATTTAAAAAATAGAAATTTGTAAAACTGTTATTTTGTAAATTTTTACTTTGGGTTATTAATAGGTATTTTTTATATTTATTTAGTTTGAGAAGCACTGTTCTACATACACTTAAAAACGTTGAGACATATAATAATATCATAAATGTGTTATTTCAATTATTACTTAAATCTAGAAAGTAAAATTAGTCTAATATAATATTAATCTTTAATTAACTAAAAACAAGCTTAAAAATATATACAATAGTAAATACTACAAATTATTATATTTTTTATTAAATTTTAATGTATTTGAAAACAATTTAATTAAAAATTTCGAGGAATAAAAAAAAATAGTTCAATTTGTAAATATAATTCAGGTAACAATAATATGCATTTATTACGAAAAGTAATCTATAAATTATTACAAATATAAGCGTTTAACAATAAAGAAATAACAATAATATAATCACAATCCATTGTAAAATAAATACTGTATCAATTCAAGATTTTTTTCTATGTGAAAATTATGTTTTTTATAAAACATATGAAAGCAGTGGCGTTGATACTATGATATGTAGGAATAGTCATGTGGGCTTACGACTTTTTATGGCCCTTATGGTCCAGTTACAGCAAAAAATATAAAACTAATAAAATGTATATTAAAGCGAAAAACGAACTGTCAATAAAATGACATCATCTTAATAAAAACAGTGCTTCAAGGACTAGTTTTTTTTCATTCCTAACTATCGCTAAAGTAACAAAACTAACAAACTATCCAGGGACCATAGTTTAAGTACCACTGGGAAATATGTGTCCAAAAAATCTAGCTACACCGAACACTTGGTGCATTTTTGATATTATTACAGTATTTCTAATTTGTTTAACAAAATTTTCACATAATAATACACAACATAAACAAAATTAAGGGATCAAAATATTTCTAGAAAAAAGCAGACAATATTTCAACTTCTGTAATCTGAAATTATAGTAAAAATGATCGTATACAGTATTGCCCAGTTTTTTTTAAACCGATATGTAATTTATTTCAAAGCAATCAAAAAATGTATTTTTTTTTGTAAACTTTGTCAAATTGCATAGGATTAAAAAAATACAAATAAAATCTGAAATGATTTGAAAGTGTAAAATTTTTATTTGAATTTAATCTTTGAATATTTTTAAGCTCTGTAGAAAAAAGTAGGAGATTAAATCTAAATCTGAAGCTTTCTTATTTTTTTGCACTCGTACAATTTACAAACAAGTACCTATGCATTTTGTTTTCTGACTTTATGATCTTGCATTTATTTCGAAAATAATGAAAGAAAATATAATCTGTAAAAATTACTACATAGTTGTCCAGAAACATTTTCGTCCCTACATTTTTGTGATATTTAATTCTAAAGTACTTATAAATAAGAAACATAAAATATGTATTATTTCATGTATTAATAAATTTAATAAATAAACTATATTAAGGTACATATAAAACACTTTTAGTGAATAAATATAATATATATATAGATATAAATAAATACCAACAATAAGAATATATAAATATTTTAAGTAAATTCGTTCTCTATATTTAAATGTGATATATATTTTTAAATATTATTTAATAATACGTATATTTTTTTAATACAATAATATATTATGTATGTATATAATAATAAAATTTGTACTTAATAATCCACAGCTATAAGATTAAATTCTTAATTAAGTTTAATATACTCTCACTATGCTTAAACCTTCACGTACTTACTTACATAAACTATGTATGCACTTAAATTAAGACAGTGTCGATTTTATGCCGCTAAGTTTTTGGTCCTGTGACAAAAAGACCTAATAAATATATTTTTCTAAATTACTTGATTATAAATAACATTTTAATGTAATTAATAATTAATTAATAGCTTAATTAATATAATAAAATACTTTAGCTGCGTAAAACATGTAATTTAATTACAGCAAATATTTCTGACTAGTGTAAAATTTGTTCTTTTGGTGCTTGTACATTTATTTTAAACGATTATTTATAGGATACTGAAATGTTATCAAAAAACTTTTCAAATAAAAGTTGCACGATTTGAAGGGGGACATAGACGTACTCGGATGAATTTTTGTTAGGTGGCGTTTTCAAGGTCACATGAAGATCAACATCATTTTTTTTAAATAAGAGCCTATATTTTTTTATTAAGTAATTTTATTCTACGTTTTTTTTTTTAACAACTTAATCTTTCCGAGATATCTAACAAAATAATTCGAGATTTTGAACTTTCAATAATTTTTTTCTCAGAAACCATCAACTTTAGAGAAAAAGTACTAGATACAAAAATGTGTATTTTGGTCTAATTAAAAATTATTCTAGAATTTTTTTTAACATCTGGTTTTTTTGCTTAAATAAAATAAACTGAAAAAGTTTTTAAATTTTAAAAATAATTCTCCAAGTCCTATTAGATCAAAATAAACATTTTTTGTATCTTGTACTTTTTCTCTAAAGTTGATGATTTCTGAGTAAAAAATTATTGAAAATTAAAAATCTCGAATTATTTTGTTAAATATCTTGGAAAGTTTATGTTGTTCAAAAAAAAGTTTTCAATGAAAGATTCGTGTTTATTCACGTAGAATAAAATTACTGAATAAAAAATATAGGTTCTTATTTTAAAAAATTATGTTCACCTTCATGTGACCTTGAAAACGCCACCTAACAAAAATTCATCCGAGTACGTCTATGTCTCCCTTTCCTTATCTGAAAAGTTATGTTAAAGATAGTTTTGAATACAAATTCGGATTTTAATGATGTATTTGTTTTTCCCGCAGTTTATCTCGGAGCTCGAGCAATGAGTACTTACTTATAAGGAAACTATTCGAAATAATTATTTTATATCTGGCTTCGGTTTCCGAGGTCAGAATCTAATTATAACGGATACGAAGCTCCGTAATATCCCTAAATAATCACACAAAGTTTACCTGAAATTCTTTCGCGTTTTTGATAATCAAAATCATTTTTTTTTACTACTGATTCAAAACTAATTGCTATAGTATTAGAAAAAGTTAATCCGCAGTCGTTTCTGTAGCATAAGCGCGAGATCTATCGAATATATTTCATACCTTACAAAAGTGATATTTCTTCCATAAGATATTATCGTAAAATGTTGAGCATCTTTATATCAAATTTCCTGAATACGCTTTAAATAATTTTTTTTAAAATTATTTTAATTATTTAGTATCAGGATCAACTATGTTATGGTGTACATTTTTGATGTGTCTACTCACACCACTTTTCTGTTTAGCTTTGAAGTTACAGTAGTTACAGAAAAAGCTAGGTTCTACGCCACATTCAAGGTTTAAATGAGAAACCATGTGGTATCTATGCTTGTAAGTACGCGAACATTTGGGACACGGAAATTTTCCGTTACTATCTCTTGGTATACTGTACAATATGTCTTTATGAATATTCATTATGTGGTTCCTTAATTCTGTCTGGTTGTACGTTTTTACAGAACAATACAGACATTCGTATTTGAAGTTTTTATCTACGACCCTGTGAAAGCTTCTAGAAAATATAAGTTTTTTATGAGTTTTTATCAACGATTTCCAAGCTTCTGTCTTCTCGATATCTGAAATGTTAAAAATTAATGTAAGTTTATAAATTATTCATGAGTATTTATACCTACATGGTGATATGAATTCTCACACAAATATGGTTATATATTTTGTACATTTAACATATTGATCATGTTGAAAATTTAGTTACTTTCGTGTATTACCGAAGCAGAAGCTTTTATTTATCTTAAATTTACAATATCTAAAAAATCGTTCTGCCTTTATTATAATACAGGAAAATAACTAAAATGTTAACATGCACCATATGTCAAATGCATTAATATACGTCAGGAAGTATAAAAGGTTTTATTAAATGTATAAATCATTTTTTGCATTTTAAAACTTCATTTGAATATATCATTGAACAAATATAACATTACATATGTAATTTTTCTATTTAACATTACTTATATTATATAAAAATAAACATATTTTTTACTTAAAGACTATTTACATATTATAGAATAATAAAATCAAATTAATAAAACATTTATTAACGATGAAAAATTAAATTTTTTTATTCATGTAAAAAAAAATAGTTTTAAGTAATAAGTACACACATAAATATTTAAATTAAAAATAAGTTACTTACAATTGTAAACGCAAATTATATATTTACCATTAATCACCTAGGTGCGGTCATAGAGACCTCGGGCATGTTTATTAAGATTGAATCTAGATAGACATAAGTTCTAGATTTTTGTGCTCTCGTCTACCTTATAATTACGTGCGTTTTTTTAACGTGCATCTTTGCTAGTTGAGAGTAAGTTAAAATATCAATTATTTTGTGAAATATCTTTGTACTTTTGTAATTATATTTTAAAACAAAGCATTGTTTTTTTGTTGATTTTAATTTTTTATTTAAATTTCCAAAAATTAAGGAATAATAATAAATACGAAATATGAATCAATTGGTTATTATAATTTTTTGTTTTTATCTATTCTATTAGATATTTTTAAGTGATAGATATATTTAATACTCTTGCGGTCACCATGAGTAATTAAAAAAGCACCTAGGTGATAAAGGGTTAATTTAATAAAATATAAAATACATAAATTCAAGTATTCGACAATAATCGTCAATCAACGTGATGAACGAAGCCTGTAAGAGAAGAAGGGTGAAACAAATTATTTAATAATTTATACTAGTACAAAAGTAAAATCTACTAGGTAGAAAAATATGTCTTTTATTTGATAACTATTCATAATAGTACAAGACCGAATCAAAGAAATTTTCAGTATGAACAAATGAACACGTAGTTTATTATAAAAATAAATAACAAATAAAATGTCAGGTTCGTAGGTTTAATAGATTAAATATATAAATAGTAAGTGTAATATGAATTATTAAGTCGAGTCAGTATTAAGGAAAATTTTCAATATTATCTCAAACTTAATGAAACATAAGAGATGAGGCATAAAATAATTATTTTAAAATCTCATTTTGTAGGCTATTTACTACTAGGCTAACCAAAGAACTTTTATGTTCACTTCATGTTGAGTGTTTCTGCCAGAATACTAGTTTCTATCTCTTTCTGATTACTTCTTTCTCACTTCCTTATACGCTTAAAAAATGACATTCTTTTAATTTCTGGTACATTTCACCAGAAATTCCATGAATCAACCAATCAAAGCTCATTGTTCACTGTTTTTGGTCAGTCGTGAACGTGACCATTATGTCCAAAACTAATTTTTATTTAATATACGATTATGTATTAGCAAGTGTTATTGATGTAAAGCATTAACCATTAAATATTTAGGCAAGGGTGTCTGGTGGAGCAAGGGTGCTTTAATTTTTTAAAGTAATTTTTTGTTTGTTATTTTTTATCTTTAATTCACAAATTTTAAAATTAATTTACATTTCCGTATTGGGTCTTATGATACATAGAAAAATGACGTTTAAGTATATCTTTTCTCTTTGCTTTAAACGAACAATAGCTGCAATGAAAATTTGGGTTTCTCCCACACTCATATTTCATATGTCGATTCAAATGGTACTTATGGATATAGCTTCTGTAACACCTGATGCACTGAAATTTTCCAGTTTCAGTTCTTGTTACATCATTTGGTTTATAGAAATCTTCTGGAAACATTATTATGTGACTATCATCTAAAAAATAAAAAATGCGTTAGTGTTGGATTGTTTTTTAATACCTCAATTATAAACTTGTTTCCGTTTAAAATGTGTATAAAGGATGATTCAGGAGTAATATATTCAAACATTTTATCGAGGAAATTATTTTACGGAAAATTATATACCCGAAAATTATTCTTGATAAAGCTGTAACCCCCTAAACATAATTTTTTATTCAATATCTTGAGAACTCATTGTGATACAGTAATGATGTTTGTTTTTTCACGTAGAATACAATTCTGCAATAAAAATAGAAACTTTCATTTAAAAAATGACCTCCACAAAAAAAAATTCATAGAGCCATCTGACGTCCTCTTTTAAACATTTTTGTCTACGATTTCAAAGTTCTGAGATATTTGAGTGGATTGATTAACATGACACCTTGTATACTTACAAAAACTTTTGGAGAAACATTTTAAAGAATATTATAGTTCATTTTAATGGTTAGTTTTATAGTACAGTTGTATGAGTTTAAGTATCTTAGATTGTTTATGATAAAACCATATTTTCTCGAAGTACCAAAGCAATTATTAGAAAAAAAAATCATTCTAACACACTTTCGAGTGTGGAGATAATTATTTTGTGTTTATAACGACTCATGTATTAATCTATACAATATACAACAAAACTTTTCTTATTAACTTCATGTACTACTTGACATTAATGTTTTTATTTTTCATAAATCGTAGCTGGTCGGTTTTGTGAAATGTAAATAAAACTATGAAATATATAAAAACTAAATTTGTGTTTTCCTGTTAGAATATTTAGAAACAGTTAAATCACTGAAAAAAGGGTAATTTAACTTTAAATACAAGAAATACATTTATTAAACACAAGAACGATACAAAATACATTAATATATTATCTTAAGATGATACCTACAAAATAAAAACAAAAGTACAGTGCAGTGTCATATCATACGAGGGTTGCGTTCCAAAAAACCTTAAGTAATTAAATATTCAAAATTTACGTTTATATATATATTTTTCATTGCACAATTTCACATCGCATAAAATGCTACCACACTATAATCAGTGTATTAATAACTGATTTTTCAAACAAAAATGAAATGGAAGTCGAGAAAATTCATATAATATATATTTAAACATCATATCACTAAACAAGACGACATTTATTCATTATTAGATCTTTCAATTGTACTCAGGCCTGGCGACAAGGGAAGGGGGATAGAGGTACAGCTATACTGGACCCCACACTTTAAAGTAACATTTTTACCGCCGGGCTTGATTGTGCCATACAATTTTTGCTACGAAAAATAACAAATTCTTATGTATGTACAATGTACAGTGTACACATATATCTTACTCTAAACAGTAACATAAAATGAATTTTAATTCATTAAATTTTCAATTTTTATAATAGATATGCCATTATTACTAGGACCTGCAATACTATAGTCATTTAATAACATCCCACTTTCATAATTCTGTCCAAACAATGGGTCATCAACGAAATGTAGTATTTCAGTTCCATCGTTATTTTTTAAAACTCGTTTATAATTTACAACATTCTCACTGAATGGGAAGAATCCACAAGTTACAAATCCTTCTGTGATGACATTACGTTTAAGATACGTCTTAATAAGATTATTCAATATTAAAACGCAGTCCTTTCGATTTGGCTTTTGTCCGTTTTGACTTGCTGTCCATTTAGCAACCATTTGTTTCCAATGAGTTTGTATCGGTTCAAATATAGCGATATCTAGAGGTTGTAGAACGTCATTGGAATGAGGGTACAGAGGTAACAGAATAATGCCATGCTCTGTGCAAAAATCATACAAAGGCATTGTTAAAAATGGTGCATACGCGTCGATAAAAAGTACTATTGGCAGTTGGACGTTAGATTTTTCCAGCCACGGGAAAAATACTTCACTTATGTATTCATAAAATGTTAAACTGGTGTTCCATCCAGATTCTGTAGTGTGGTAGCTCCAGTTTTCTGGAGCGGATTTCATTGATGAAGTACGACCGACTTTATTCGAGTAAATAATCATTGGATGACATTGCGATCCAGCTGCATTTGCTGTAAACACTGCTGTGAAAAACTCCCCTGTGATATTAGCTTTTTGGTCTCTCCTTGTTACAGAATTTTTCTTTGTAGGATTCACAAACAATGCTATTTCTTCACAGCTGAATATCCTACGTGGATCATTGATAATTTCACCAACACTTTCATTTGTTAAGTTAGCTTTCACATCTTGAAACCATTTCAATATGTACATTTTATTTACACACGGTTTTGGATAATTTGCTTTGTAGAAAATATTTTTGTTCACTTCAGGATGACGTTTGAAAAATAAATCGTACCACTTTTTGCCAGGTCGGTTGTTGACAAAACTATTTTTAGTTTTGGTATGTTTTATAAGTAATTCAACGCTATCCAACAGATGGTATTTCGTTATAGCGAAACCTATATTTGACATACGTAGTATCCAATCAACCAGCATTGCTTCACCGTCGTTAGCTATGCTTAATCTACGCCCTTTTTTAAAGTCACAATTGCTCGCTTTGCCTTCTTTATAAAGGACTTGTATAGGAACATGAAACCGCATACTTGCAGTACTTACTTTCATACCATTTTGTATAGCTTTAACTGCCTCACGTATTTGCCGTTTAGAATATTTGGGATTTCTTTTTTTATACGATCGTACTGTTCTGTATCTTCCTGAAAAAAAATATTATTTAGATTAGAAAGATTTTTTGTTAGTTAAAATATCAGCAAACATGTATTTAAAGAGCAGCATACAAAAAAACATGCGGTATTTTTACAATATAATTTTTTATGTAACTACCTACATATATATTATACAATAAATAAAAAATTGTATTGTTTTAGCTAGAAAAAAACAACTATTTAAATTATAAAAAAATAATAAATGAATTCACATAAACAAATAGTAACATTTCTTTATTTTAATAGTCCATTTAACATAAAAATCAATACACAAAAATATATATTATGTAAATAAATAAAGATTAAGTAGGAATGTGTTTAACATACTAAATATGAGCTTCAATATTTATAATTAAGAACAAACTCTTAATTATATCAACAAAGAATAAACACTGATGTCCATTAATGGGTTATATTTTAAATATGGATACATCATATTAGAATTATCCTAGAAAATATAGGAAGTCACGAGAATATTAAAATTACATATAACACAGTTTTACAAAGGACTTTGCACATTTATTATGGGAAATGAGTAGCTTTCAGTGAAAACACTTAATTTTTGATATGTTGTAGTTTATGTGATGCTGATCAAAAGCTCTCACAAGCACAACTTCGAAAAATGAGCAGTTTGGCGATAAATTAAAAAAAAATGAAATATTTAATTAATTTTTTTTTTTTTTTTAATACTTCTTTGGTTATTTATGTTTTTAACTAATGATGTTTCTGAGATAAGTTGTAATTAATGACAATGACATTACAGTGATAAAAAATGTAATTTTTTTTACTATAGTAAGTAAACAACTTGTAGTGATCGCGTATACACAGCTATTATAAAAATTATGATGGTTTGCTGTGTTACAAAAAAATTGAGAAAAACGATACAGTGTGATTTACAAGTGATTTGAGACTTTTTACAGGTAATTTTATTTAATATCTTAGAGGGATCTTAGCTTCTGGGCGTAAGCAGTTGACATCAAGGCTCTTCTTAAAGTGATTTTTAGAAGAGCCCTGAAGATGCCCACTGCAATGTGTGATGAAACGTTGACCGATAACACGACCATATTGACGTGGCTTGCACCCAGAAGCCAATATCCATATCCAGATCACCGTGGAAACCTCAAAACTTGTATATCTTATAGTTTAATATTGTAAACTATGAAAATTAATGTGTTAAAAGAATAAAAATTTGAATAAAACATTAGTTTAAATATTTCATCTTTGAAAATTTTTATCATCGAAACAGCTCATTTTTCGATGTTGTGCCTGTGAAATTTTTTGATCAGCATCACATATTACAACATATCAAAAATTCAACGATTTTCACCGAAAGCCATTTCCCAAAAGAAATGTACGGGGTTCTTTTCTATTTATATTAACATGCTATGGAAAAATGGCACTCCTGTGTTTAAAAATCAACCCGTAAGATTATCATTATCAATCACAATAAACAGTTATATTAAATTCACATTTTATATTATACCTATAATCAAATAATTTTATTACAATGAGATCAATAAATATTCAGGTAGTAATTTCCGTATTATTTTTAATTTTCTTATAGAAAAATACATTAAGTTGGTAAAAATAATCGTACCATAATAAAAAGTATGTTTCTGTTTTGTTTGATCTTAATAGTTCTAATCCAGTTTATACATCAAAACAGCAAAGTCATGTACAGGTGTCCCGAAAGTCTGGAAATATAAATATAAAAAATACCAATAGGGTGCACTTTTTTATTAGATTAGTTTATTAAATTTTGGACCAAGAACCAGTATTAAACCTTTTCTGTTCTGTTGCCAAATAGAAAATTACCTTCTTTCACTGCAATTTCGAAATTTTGTGTTCAAGTGTCAAATGTCGCACTGGATTATGGATCTGAGGACTCTGATGGGTTCCAATAAAGAGTTTATTATTGCAAAATTTTAATTGGGGCCCAGCAGAGTTCCTAAGCCCAAAATACAGAATGCCACTTGTGTAATACATTAAATCCGAACTTAAAATATTTTATTCATTAAAAAAATTAATTTGGATGATCTTTATATAACATTTTTGTTGAATGTATTCCTTTTGAATTATTCAACTCAACCGTTTCCCGACTTTTGGAACAGCTTGTATATTATTTAATTAACGTTGGAGAGTACTACCTATAAAGTACTAGTAAAAAAATCATGAAATTTTAATCATAAAATTTTCGTCCATGTGCAAAATTTCTAGCTCCGCTAATAACATTGTCCTTCGCTCCGTGTTTTTCCTTTAAGTGCTTCCTCCATGGAGATGGCTGTTTTGATTTAAAATCACAAAAAGGACACTGAATGCCTGCCTCAAGTCCACATTCATACAACAAATGACGTGAAAGACTTCTTTTATGTTTGTAGTTTCTCCCGCATTTTCCACAAGGATAAAACTGAAGATAGTCTAAAAACAAAAACTGTATGTTATCGATAAATTTTACCAATGCTGGGTTACGTTACTTTGCAGAATCGAAATAACGTTACATTATATTATTTGAATTACAGTATGCGGTAACGTTACTCGTACCAATTGTTACCTGTAATATGTTTTAATATATCATGTTTTAATATATTAAATAAACAAAAGACAATTATACGATATGTAAGAAAAAAGTAATGGGAAAAATGCCAAGAGAAGAAGAAGAGAAAAGTAACAATTTTTAAAGAACAAAATTAGTGATAGCATAATATAATTTTCTACGTTCCTTGTATTATTTTTGATTTCTTACTTACCCATGAATGCCTATAAATTATTTTTAGTTAGTCACAGATTACTAAATAATATTTTGTGATAATTCTTGTATTTTGTATTATTTTGATGTTAATTTTAAACTATCTACTTGCCTTAATTAACAATAAATGTTTTTCTGTAGTAATGTATAATAATAATAAAGTAATAATAGCACTAATTTTATTCATTTATTAGATAAGCATGATATACATTAAGTAAATTAAACAAAATAAAAATAATTATTAATACTTTACAATAATTCTTAAAACTCAGCATATGTGTTTGAGTGATAATCTTTAAAACATGGTACAACACAAAGAGGTATGTTGCAATCTACACATTGATATCTGGTCTCCTTTCTCGTCCGTTTTCCGCCTATTCGACGTCTGGAGCACAGACCACATTGACGAGTGGGGTACGCTTTCTTTTCAGTTGGAGGAATAGTGTCTGGGAAATGTCTTAGTCGAGCAGGCATCGCACAAACTGCTTCAACTTTTTCCTCGTATTCTAGAGAAAATTAAAAACTAGATATTATAATATGCATACAATTAATAGTGCAATTCTACGCAACTTCAAACAGCTGAAAAAATATTCTGTTCAATTTTACAAATTTTTAGTGCAATTAAAACATTGATATTCTTACACCATTAAAACAATAACAGAAAAAAAATTATGGCGGGCAAAATAAGGGTTCAGTTATGACGAATTCATATAGTAAATTATTGATACTTAAAAATGAAATATAAAAAACATACCCTTCGATTATTTTTTAACCATCTTAAAGAGAAATTAGTTTTACGTCACAATTATACTGTTATAATTAAAAAAACACATCATAGTGAAATATAAAATTTTAAAATGAAATTTAATATGTAGTTAAAACAGAAATTTTGTATAATTGATTGAACACAAAAATTGATTCGGCTGTTTGAAATTGCCCAACACCGAAAAAAAAAACTACAAGCAACCAGGGCCAGGCAATTATGGATAAAATATGATCTCGGAGGAGGAAGGGGTTGATTTGTATCAAAGACGTCGATAGAAGGAAAATAATTTATATTTATTAATTCTAATTACACAAACTATTATTTCAACACAATTTTATAATAAGGTACCAATTTATTCAAACAAAAATTATCTTATACCAATTTACCCACTTTTCCATTACAACCAAATGAATTTTTATTTAAATTTTGTCCAAAAATAAAAAGAACTTAATAAAATTATTCACAAAATCAAATCATACTTTTTTAGTTAAATTAATTTTATAATCAATAAGTAGATCGGGGGTTAATTTAATTTAAAAAATTGTATGAACATATGTCAAATTTTTTCATAATAGAACTACAGTCCCAAAAAAATAAACTCAATTTTTTTATTAAATATTTTGAAAACTCATTGTGGCACAGTTATGTATTTTGACAAATGGTTCAATACAAAAAAGTTTTGTAAAAGTACTCTATACTATTTTAAAAATTAACAAATAATGTTAATTTACGGCATTTAAGAATTTGATTAACTAATATAGTTAATCAAATTTTATTATAATTTTCATTATTTTTAAATTTCGTTTTGTATTTTTATTATTATTACATATTATAAGTTTACATAGAACGATTTTTTTATTTGCAGTTTATATATTTATTTTTAACCTACGCAATTATTAAAAATGACAAGCGACCAATGTATCTGAAAAAAAATTGAGCAACTTTCTTTGAACTCAGGTAATCAGTTAATAATGTTATTTATATATAATATTACACCTTATCCTTTTTTACGCGATACATTTATTCCAGTGATTCATTAAGATTTGATTTCAAATAGTACAGGGAACGTGTTGAAATTAATCAGCTGTCGTTATCAAATGGAGGCTGTTATTGAAAAAACAAAAATAATAATGTCTGCAGTTTTTAATGGGTATAAATAAAGTCAGATTATTCATTTTGACGCGCATGTACTTGCTTCTATCATAGCCCTAATAAAATTGCAGACTCTCCTCTTTTCATCGCAATTTTTGTTTTTTCAATAACTGCATTCATTTGAAATAACAGCTGATTAATTTCAGTATCTTCCCGTGGAACGATTGCGAGAAACATATTCTTCCTACAATTATCAAAAAACTAGTTTTACAATCTGAAATGCTTCTAAAGTTACTTACTGTACACGTAAATAAGGCTGCAGAATATTGCTTTATTAATTTATAACGATTGTAAAAAAAAACAATTGTTGGTATTTTGTTTTTTAGTGTAAAAAGTAAAACAATCATTATTAGGTACATTTGGTAGATTGGTAGCAATAATACAAAATCTACTTAACAAGATCTTATTAACAACTTACGATAGTGCTTTAATAGGCCTTATATTCGCGATTTTTTTTTTCAATTTTAACGTAATACATGTTTGGGTAATTCGTTGATTTGTATTATATTTCTACATATTTCTAAGTAAGTTGAAATTAAAAAAAATCGCATAAAAAGGATATGGTGCAGATAGTTCAATCATTTAAAAATCTTCTTGAAATTTTTGTTTATTTCATGATTTATACACTGGAAATTATTTTTTTTTCTTTTGGATAAAAAAATTATATCAATGAAGATCCATGTATTTTTTCCATATGATACTTCAAAGTCGCTTTATATCTAAATCTATTAGAACATATCAAACAAGGAAATTGTGGTTCGACTCCGCATTCAAAATGCAAATGGCGGCTAACATGGGCACGATTCTTGTACGTCCTGGGACAATTTGGACAACCATATTTTCCATCTGAGTTTAGAAAATATTTCTTTCTGGTTGAGTTTCTTTGCAATTGATGTAAATATAGAGAATTGTCATCATAAATTCCTGAAAAAAATAAAAATAAAATTAGTACAATGTATTTTAGTAAAATATAAAAGAGTATTAATATTAATTTATTTTTTATACACTTGCCTTTTTTAAATCCTAAAATAAATTGCATTGAAATAAAATGTAACTATTGGGATATTTAAAGATATTTATTTTATGTAATAAATATATAAATACATTGTTGAAATTAGTTCAACTATGGGGTATAATATTAATAAATTAGTGATGAATATTATATTGTACAATAAATTAATAATATCTTAAACACATATTTATTAATTTTTAATAAATTGTAATGTTAAATGTTCAAAATTCAACAATCAAATTTTTTTAACCACGATTATTTTTAAGAGATCTCAATTTTATTAACGAAATTTTCGTGGCTATTAAAAATACGAATAACTTTTTTATAACACACTTTACAATAAATGACATATCGTTACTCTACGATTACAATTTTCTATATGACAGCTTTAAATTTTGATGTAAGTCAACGTGTACTTTAATAATATGGCAGATTTTCAGAAATTAATGTAGGTCAGTCTGCCCGGCAAATGTTACATAGAACTTTGTAAATTTAGGGCGATGATATCGTGTAAGAGTGGGTTCAGATTGTGGACTAGGGGGGGGGGGGGGGTATTAAAATAGTTTCGAGGAAAAGGCTTTTTTTTAAATATTGGCCTCAGGAGGGTATTATTTAAAAAAGGGTTAAATACAAAAGCTCTTCTTTCCAGTTTAAAAATCTGGATTCATCCAGAATATGATGTATATTTTATATACAATAAATATGAACACATGTAAATTAGTTTAAATTGCAATTTTATGTAGTTTAAGACAATGGTTTTTGACCGCATACTTTCGACGAAATCTCGACGGGCAATAGGGACAAGTAAACTGGGGTTGGATTCCACACTCATAATTTAAATGTCTCAGCAACAAGTAGTTGTGTTTATACGTTTTAAGACATTTCATACAACAGTGTTTTGATTTTTCGTTATTTGAATCCGTGCCCTCGATCCACTGAGATTCTAAAACAAAATTAAATGTTAATAACAATGTTCATAATATTGACATCGATTAATTATATGATGTCTGCTATGTATACATAATTAAGAAAAACATCCATGATAAATTTTAATTATACGACCATCTTATTCGTTAATACTTGCTATGATCGGCCTATACGCAACATCCATATAACAAATAACCTTAACAAAAATCACAAAAAAGCCTATCAGAAGAGGAAGATTTCACAATTTTTTTCTTCTTTATTGTTAAATAAAAAGAATAATAAAATATAATTTACTTTCAATTATACACTCACATTACCATAAAATAATAACAAGTAATTTTTTTGGTTTTATCGCTTCAATTTTCAATCTGTCAAAGTAAAAAATTACTTAAAACGGGTAATCATTTCTAGTTAACTTTTAAAATGATACATTGAATACATTCATACATTTAATTTATTTTCAAAATTAGAACATACATTTGTAATCTTAACATTACATTAGATACATTTATTTTAAACCAAGCAATACAACTTGTGAAAAAAATAACTAAAACTAATCAAAACACTCTAAAAAACTGGATTAAAATTATAAATTAACCTTAAAGTAATTTTATATTTGGTAAAAAAAAGAAAACGTATAGGTATTTTTGGTCAAAAACTACCTCTAAAAGGTATCATTTAAATTATTGGTATCTAAGCTAAGAAAAAACTGGTTTCCATGCTTGGATAAGTTATGGCGATTTAAATGGTACTTTCGTCGAAAGAACAGATTACAAATCTGACATTGGAATCTGGGCATGGTATCTATACATTCTTCTTTAACATGTCGATAAAGATGGCGTTTATTTTTATAGTTTTTTCCGCATGTTTTACAGTAGAACCGATCGTTTGCGAAGTATAGGTAATCATCTAGATTAAACTTATGTTGGTGGACTTTTAAATCAGGGTTTTCCATAACTCGCTTTGTCAAAACATAGGTAGATTCTCTTCTTATTCCATAGCGACCTGTAAAAGAAATATTTATTAGTAAAGCTCTTGATATAATAGTTGTAAATAACAGTCTTTACGTGGTTATACAAACCTTCCACTATGGTATAATACACTACTTATTCTGGCGCTGAAGACATTGGTTATCGTTGCGCCATAATAACTACAATTATTAATTAAAACTACAAGGTATTGTTACCAAACTAAATCTACAATTACAATACTAACTAAAGAGATTTTAATAAAAAAAAAAAAACAAATAATTTAAAAATTGTCAAAATAATATCTTTATTCAAAAATAGAATACAAATATAACTAAGCACCAGAAAAATAAAATATTTTTTATATATATTTCTGAAAGAAGTGCAATTAATGTTTATTAAAAATAACAAAATAATATTTCATTTTTTCAAATTATAATCTTCATAACTTAACAATTTACTCATAAAAAACTACTCTCTTCAATAATATTTTAGAAGTTACATTAGGGTGTGTCAAAAAAAGCAATTTTTTTTTCGCTCTCATTACGAAATAAGTTAGTTTATGACCTAAAATAAATCCTTCCCGAAGGATTGATTACCCTGTAGTTCAGTTTTAAGAAGTGCTGCAAATAGGGGTCCCGTTTCCCATTTAAATAATATTGAATTTTTTTTTATTATCAAAGTTACTTTTAAGGGATGTCATTTTGTAGAAAATAAAATTATTTTCTAATTATGCCAGTTGTCGGCTGGGTCATTCTTTTTCCGATAGCTCAAGAGTGTTATATATTGCTATTTAATTGAAATTTTTAAAGTTTTGAATTGACGTTAAAATACTGATTTTTGTAAAAAAAAAATATTTAAAACGCTTATAAGTTTCAACTAATTGCATATAAAATTATACCTCTCTAGACTATTTTTATAGAGAATTAAACTTCCCATAAAATTAACATTTAACTTATTTCTATAAAAATAATAGTTTAGTTGTGAGAGCCATTTAGACGTTTATTTTAATAAATAAATCACTTAGAATGCCTGTAACTTTTGATACGTTGAATTGAGGGTCATGACTTTAAATGTTTAACAGTTATCATGAATCAGTAATACACTTTAGCACTAAATAATCATTTCCCAGTGTTATTTAAATGGGAAACGGGACCCCCCTTTGCGGCACCTCTTAAAATTGAACTGTAGGGTAATCCTTCGGCGAGGATTTATTTTAGATCATAAACTAATTTATTTCGTAACGAGAGAAAATGTTCATTTTTTTGATATACCCTAACCTACATACTAATAAGTAACAATATATTTGATATTATTTCCTATAAAAAATACTGATTCTTTTTACATAATATATGATTTTTAATAATAATTATTTTAAGACACTTTTCTATATTTTTAATAAAAGGACAAGGCACTTGTTAATTATATTATATAATATAAATATATGAAGGTTAGAAATACCTCATATACTCATATTTTAATTTATGCAGTCTTCTTATATACGATTAAATATTTTGTGAACACTAATTACTAAATAATTATTCTATATTACGTACATATGAGTTGAATATCTCCTGAAATCTGAAGATATACAAAATGTCAAAATAAAAATCTTCTGTAATACATGACGAAAAATAAATAGTTTTCTTGGTTTTAAATACTTTGCAATAGTATAGAAAAAAACGTTAAATTAAGGAAATACACAATTTCTGAATTGTTCAAAGTAATACCTAATACATAATTTAATTTCTGTTTTTGTTAATATAAACAGCATAGAAAATAATGTTGGGCCTGTGTTGACAAATGTCACTTTTCGGTGTCACATGTCGAAAAATAGTCTATTATTTTTCTTGATTTCGTCGGATAACTTTTTCGCATGTCTGTTAGAAATATGCCTCTTTAAATTATACGTCCGCAGAAATTTCATCGGGCAAAAAGGGCATTCGTGGTTCGACTGTTTCCCACAAGTCTGGTAAAGATGGCTGTTCAGTGAATTTACGTTCTTGAACTCTTTAAAACATTTAGGGCATATGTTGTATTCTAAATTATCTGAAAATGAAAACTTAATGTTAGCATAAAGTTATAATCGAAACTGTATAAAAAATAAATTAAATTAAATTAAAAATCTGCGTTTTGTTTGTGATTTTAAATTTCTTTGGTGATCCTTGGCTTCTGGGTATAAGCTGCATTTCCGTATCCATCCTGAAGATGTTAACTTAATAAATGGCCACAATGAAAAGACGTGGCTTAAACACAGAAGCCAAGAATGTTTATGTAGTAATAAAGTCCTGTTAAAATAATTAAAAAAAACTTAAAAATATTTTGATTAATATATTTGAATTTGTAATACACAACAAAATAAAAGTTATTTGAACTATTATAAAAAAATATTTTTTATGAATTTTACAATTTTGTATATCATTAATTTAATATTAATAAACAAAAAATAAAATATCATGACTATACACTAGAAAAACAATAGTTTGTAAGCTGCTGTTAATATTTATTGAATATTATTTTAACAATATACTATACTAAATATTTGGCACCATTATATATAAATAAAATGTCACTTTGGTTCATATTTTTATGATGAATATTTTCAATATAATATCACATCAAATACCTATTCATTATTGTTATATTATAAAGAGTAAATAAAAAATATCTGCCAAGTAAATGCACAGTGCTTTCTCGTGCTAAATTCACCAAAGATAATTAATTATTGAACAATTTAAATAAAAACCGATGCTCAGATAAATTGCTTAGAATTGGTTAACCATTTAATTTTTATACAATTTTACTAAAAAATATTAGTTCGAAATTTTTCTTAAGACGCACCTGATTATTTTTATTTTTTGACAACTTCAATCTAAGTCTAAATTTATGCAAAATAAATTGAGATAAATCTTTGTAAGCGAACCCATATTATAGGAAATTTAATGCTCTACAAAGAATATTCTATAAAATTTTCACGTAACATGTGTCGTTCTTGAGATATATTGAAAACATAAATATTTTGGGATGTCACCCCTCCCCCTTATATACGATTTTGAAATGGAACCGTCCTCAAGCCAGACCCAAACGAACCGACCAAGTTTCAATAATATCGGTTCAGTAATTCATGAGTTATGCGTGTGACAAGGATTCAGGGGACAGACGGACGGACGGACACACGGACAGACAAACAGACACGGAACGAAAAGTGTTTGTCTTGACGTGAAACGGAAAGATCAATTTAAAATTTTGAAATCGGAGAACATTTTTTTGTCTCAATCTAAAACGATCACAAAGCTTCTCGTATCTTCGATGTTGCGAGTAAGCAAAATGTGTAAAAGCATTTATTAAAATAATATTTATACAGACTAAGCTAACGAGCATCGAGTGATAAAAGTTCTCGCTATGTTAGTTTAGACTTTAGACACAATATATATAAAACTCATATAAACTTAATGTAACAAAAATATACGAATCAATAAACAAAGCTATGCTATATTTTTGTTAATTTTTTATTTACTCATTTATAAACTTAATTAAATTTACAATATTACATACATTTAATCCCCTCATATCAATACTAAAGCATATTTATATTTTTGACTATATAATTATATTTAATATAAATTGGTTGTTATAAATTAAAATCACGTTATTCAGTCATTTTTAAAGTACAGATAATCTTCTTATTTCAAAATTAAATGAAAATTCATGTACATTTTAAAATGACAGAAAATTATCTGTAAAAGTTAATAACTTTTCTCATTAATTTTATTGTCTATATTATGTTAAACAAATCATATATATATTATTTAATGAACCCTTTTAATACCACTTGTACCGATATTAAATATTATTAAATAAACTTAATTATGTTTTAATTTAATAAGTTAGATACTGTACAAATTAATTCAATATTGAAAGGGTTAATACGTCAATACAAGTAATTAATGAGAAAATATTATAATAAATGCATATTACTTTAAAATTGATACATTTATAAAATAAAATGATTAACACTAAATATACATAATAAGTATATGGATTTCAAATATAAAATATGTACACTTGTATTAAATAATTATTTAAATGTAATAACTTTTTGAGAAAGACGTAAAAAATGGAAAAAATAATTTTTTGATAAGGTAAAGTCACCAAATTTCGTCCCTATGTCTATCTCCGAAAATTACCAGTCTCATGTCAAATCAATTTCTGGAACTAAAAAATGTTTGACGTTTCACGACCATTTTGATAATTTCGAAGGTGACAAACTCAAATCTACTTTGTGTTTTTAAGAAAAGAAAGGTGAATTGATTCATCAAATAACCATTGTTGTGGATACCGTTTAGTCGTTTGTAAAACTTTTTGTTAATTTTGTTTTATTTTAAGTAGACTTGAGACCAGTGCCCATCGTAGAACCATCAACAACGTAGAAAATCTTGGCCCTAAAATATGCTCTTCAGGATTGATTTTTCAATTTAAGACTTTTAAATGTGATCAGAAGTATATTTTTCATAATAGTTTCTATTGTTCTGTGATGGTAATGATACGATGATTATGTGATATTGTACATAACCCTAATGTCGCCCCCGTGGACGATATTTGGGACCCAAATATTATTATAGAAATATGATTTGTTTTTGTTTAGCCAAACTGATTTGTAAGTTTGATAACGATTTCAAATAAAGGTATAAATCGTTGATAATACTGCTTTTTTTATTTTTGATTTATCTCTAAAAATATGGAAAATATACAGGATTTTAAATAAGGGAACGTTATTTGGCGACTATACCTTACATGTAAAATGTAGGTAAGGAAATTTCCCTTCATGTCCGTTACTGTGACGCTTATGTACATATGCACGATAGTATATAGAAATTACTCTGTATGGAGGTGACGACAGTATGATTGACTATCTATAAATTTTAGCAAGGTCAGTTTAGTATCTTGTTAAAAGATTAGAAATATATTTATTACATCAATTCACGTACATATTTTGAAACCCATATATTATATTTAATGTTACCAAAATGCCTGTTTAACACCAATCTGATAGAACGAATAGATTTTTTGTCAGTTTGGTTTGTGGTGTAAGACTAAATTATATAGTCCCTTTCTTTATAATATTTCTATGGACACTATAATGTTGCTGTAAATGATATTTTCTCTTAAATTGGGACGCGCAAATAACGCAAGCATATTTAGCTTCCTTGCCACAATCCTGGGATAAATGTGCACGAAGGGAGTTTTCGTTTTTGAATTGACGGTTACATTGGGGGCAAATTATTTTGTTCTCAATTGTCCTCGCAGCGTGTTTTAGGAGCTGACTTAAGCTCATTTTAGTATGGAATTCTTCTGTCGTGTGAAGGTTATATGGATTCAGCAGGGGATGGTTGCCTGAAACAAAATTGTGTTAACAAAAGATAGAAGTGAATAAATATATACAGTGTCACTTCGATTTTACGTGCTTATAGAAAAATAAACTGAAATGTGAATTCAAGAAAATATAAATATGTTTATTTGGGGGAAATATAACGGATTTTTAAAACGGAATAACGTAAAATTGAGGTTAGACTGTATTTTTTGTTCGTTTATAGATACAGAAATATAAATCGATCTGAAAATATCTTTAAAAAAATATTAAATATACATATACTTATAGATTAAAAATAACTATACAAAAACCAATGAATTTGTATTTATATTTTAAATGAATTTATACATAATACATTTAATTAGGTATCAATATTTGGCAATGCGAGTACTTTTATTAAAAAAATAATAATTTATTTTAGTAACTGATATTAAATAACTTAATATAGAAATATTCAAGGGTGACTTATATTAAATTATGTGGAATTTTAAAGTACTACCTACAAAATTTTTATTAAACAATATTTCTATTGCGTTTTGTTAATGAAATTCAATAAAAAAAATTATAGTCTTCAAAAGTCATGTTCGTCGAAAAATAGTTTTCAAAAAGAAAAATTCGCGGATTTTTTTTGTAAAATTAAATTTATTTTAATTCGTACTGACATTTCAAGAATTAGAATTATTTATTTAGCAAATAAATAATTTAAACAATTATAACTTGATTCTAGAAATACACAATAACGATACAACACCTCCAAATATGTTTAATATGAGTCACCACTAAATACACATTTGACATACATCTATTAATAATTACGAAGAGAAAAAATATTAATATAACATAGATCATTTTATAAACTAACAAAATTTAATGATATATTGTACAACGTAAAAAAATAAAATAGTAGTTATCACAAAATTATATCAAGTTATCGATATAGAACAGAGGTTTCCATGTTATAAATATGTTAATTAATACTATTTAATACATCAATATGGTCTCTCTCAGAGAAAGTTTGGATACCTCTGATCTACAACACAAATACATATTTATATTTTAATAATAAACATGAAACAATTAACAGTGATTTCCAAACTATAATTACTACCAACATCAAACGATATAAAATAAAATGAGATGTAGTTTGGAAAACGTTAACAACAAATAATAAATAATTATATAAAATATATGCATGGGTATCAACAACTTTCTTGGAAGGAATATTTTCTCTTCAGTTTTCATTTTTTGTATTCCACAAAATAAAGATAAAAAGTGATTTTTTGATGAGTTATACCGGATGTTTCTTTAAAGACTTTCCAGTGGATTATTTCCAAATTAACAAATTTTCAGAAAAAAATGTTTCAAACAAAAGTTGCTTATTTCCCCCCGTTAGTTACGAATTTGCAATAGAAAATATGGGTTTAGATTTGAAAAAGATAAGTTGAACCTGAAACCCATAAAGGTGATTTTTTTAGTGTCAATATTTAACGCCCTCGAAACTATGAAACTTTTGTCTGAAAATTCTTTATGTTGGAAATAATTCGCTGCAGTCTTTAAAAAAAACACCCGATACAATTTTTTAACCAATTTCACCACTTACTTCACTTATATGCAATGGTTAATTTACCTCCTCTCTCAATTAGTGTAATTTTAACAAACTTATGTAGGCATAAAGCCAAAAAGTCGTCTGAAAAACGAGTCAGTGACCGCAGTGAATATAAGAGAAATATCGACCATTGGTTGAAAATAGATTTTGTAATTAAAGATATTATTAGCTATATAATAATTTTTATAAAAATTTACTGGACGGAAATTTATCGGAATGGAGCCTAATACTTCACCTGTTAATAATAATTTTTGATAAAAAATACAAAGATTAATTTTTATGTAAAATTGAAAAATGTCATTGCTAAATTTTTAGTCTAGTAAAACTTTCTCACAATAGTAATGATTATCGAAATAACTGCAAAAACCTGCTAAAGTATCATTGTTTTGGCATTTTGTCTATGAATAAGCCTCATTTCGCAAATTTCTAGCAGATAAATTTTTATAAAATTTGAATTTTAGTGTTGCTATAGTGTCTATTTTCAATTCATGGTCATTCACTGCAAAACTCAACTGCCTGGATCTAGCCTCTATTAAAAATGACTTCTGAACTGAAAGAGTTTTCTGGACCTTGATGAAAGTTAGCCTTATCCCCCTCCCTCCTTTTTAGTTGATGCTCATGTATATACATGGAATGTAATATTTTAAACAACTTGCTGATGCACTGTTCTCAAATGCTGCCTAAAATAGTATCGCCTTTTGAAGGATCCGTTACAAATAAAGCACGTGTAGCTTGGCGACAGACAGTCAGAGCTAATGTGGCTCCTGATGGACCCCAACGTGTTTGTGGTATTTGCGCAATAAGGACAACGATACTTGCCATCCATTGTCATTGTTATTTTCCCGTGGCTTTTGTATCTTCGTTTCTTCATTTGCGCAAGCGTTAGTAACAAACCTACAAAGTAATTTGATCAGAACAATATTTTTAATTATTGCAAAACAGAATATACGTAAAATTAGTTATCGGTTTCTATGAAATGTCTTACCTTTAAAAAAAATTATAAAATCGATTTTTTTAAATAAAAATATATGAATAAAACATTTTTTTTCGTTTAATTTTAATTAATTTAATTTTTTACATTCATATCATTACTATAAAAATTGTAGTACGTAATAAACAATTTATTTATTTATATACACATAAATTAATACATAAGTAAATATAAATTAACAAGATAACAACAATATAAATTATTTTAAATAATACTGATATGTACCTACACATTTTAAGCTAATGGAATTGTTGAATATTGATTTTTTGGATATATAGACCATGAAACCTTATATTTTAAGATACCTTAAAAATTAACAAAAGTTTCGAGAAATATTAGATAACATGGCATGGTTTAGATTCCAGTAGGTATTGGGAAAGAAATATTGTCATGTATAATATTTTTACTATATATACATGGAAATATTTGCGCAATAATATATACCAAAGCCGAACAAACTTTGATTTCCAAGGATCTACTACTTTCAGGTAGATTTTGGCACAACAGTGACAGGTATGGAATAAAGCGCTCGCTGTCTCTTTTCCTCCATAACCAAGCCCCCACCCTCATACAACTCAAATACTGAATTGGTAATGAGGAAAAGAGACAGCGAGTGTTCTATTCTATACTTGTCTCTTATACTTCTCTCACAGGATCTCTTTGGATCCGAAGGATCCAAATTTGTCCAGCTCTGCGCTAACATACGAACATAGTTCTTTGAAAATTTAAGTTACATTTATTTTATGAACTATTAAAACTAGTCCAAGAGCTATCGATTTTTTTTTTATTCATTTACGAAGAGCTGAAACTTTTAAAAATTATATTTATCCCTAACCGAATAAGGAATGGAATGACTGCTAGGGCCACGTTGGTGTGGCTAGTACCCCTAATTTGTTAGATTGAAAAAATAAAGTAAAATAAAAATATACATATACAAAGTACATTAACACTAAAGGCTACGATTTTGATAGATGGTAGTTTATAATTCTTATTTATATAAAAACAATTGCCAGGCTTCCTGGTTGATGTAAAGTGCTTCCCGGACAACCTTTTTGGGAGCTAAAAATTGAAATACCTACTACAAATTATTGACTAACATTTTTATAGTAAATAGTGTATTATTTACACCTCTACAAAACAATATACGAATAGCCAAATTAATTAAAAGGTAGTAAATATGTTACAAACCCCGAAAAAGGGGTTGTAAGTGCGTACAAGAGAGAGCATTATACACACAGGCGCGTGCAAGAGAGAGAATGTATATTGCGAAGTATTTGAACAACATAAGCTGGAATAAACCCTTAATCAATAAACCCCCAATCGCTAGCTCTTGAACTATACTGCATTGTAAGAACGCGAGGATCGTTGTTCGTTATTGAATTTTCGTAAATCTGGGTTTCTTATAAAATAAATGGATGACACTGTTTGATATGCAGCCTCGCGTATGATTTCCTACTGAATGTTTTCTGACAGTACTGACATAAGAAAGATTCTTTGTCACATTTTCTAGATCGATGGGACTGAAGACTTGACAGTTTTGAATATTTCTTGGAACATGCTGGACATGTATACACCATTCGGTTTTTATAATAACCTGAAAAAATATTTCTTTTAACTTATTTACAGTTGTTAAAATAAAATAGTTAAATGTGAATATAATAACATCATGTGTGTATATTGTTTATTAAGTCCTCGATTAGGATTGGGTTCCATTTTAACATTTTGTAAATTGCTTTTTTTAATACAGTGCAAAATAAAATAATATGTTCATTTTTATAATGTTGTATGTCGAGGAATACCTGCATAACCATTTCAAATTAATAAAATTATATAGATATATTAACAATGCCATTTCAATAACATATTTTATTTTCAATAAATATTAAATAAATAATAAATCTTACAGTAAAATAGTAAAGATACATATTAAAATACATAGTTTGTACTTTTTATCCAATAAAAATTATACATTATGATGTACGTATTTATTTAGTTATTGTTAAAAAAGTAAGTTTTAAAATAATATATACGTAATACTTATTTTAAACGTATGTAATTGCGAACTAGGTAAAGCGATATTTTTCATAGCTATCTCCACACCCGAAAATGTTTTATATATTCTCGCTTCACTTACAGTTGCCTTTAGTCTGAACGAAGCCTATAAAGAAATTCTTTGCAGTTGTACCAACTTAGGTATAGAATTAATTTAAAAGCATGTAAATGTATATGTACATTATATTATTATAAATTAAAATAAAATTAATCACAATATTGGAATTTACCACAGTCATGCTAGATATCGTACATTGGCAAGTTAGAAAAAACTGTTTTTTTTAAATACTTCCATTACAGCGAATCTTATCATACAAAAAAGAATGCAGGTACGAAGGGCACAGAATCAGTTGTTCACAAATACAAACAAAAAAGTTCTATAACAATTAAAAGATCAACAAATTCTCAACAAAAAGGAGTATATATTTTTTTTTAAATCGTTAAGTTTCGTGTTAAACGTACAAATAACTAAATATCGCACCTGTAATTCGACTCCAAAGGTGGCGCGGAATAAAGAACATTTATAGTTATACCGGGTGTCTAAAAAACATGAAAATATTATGGTATAACCCCTTCAAATTTTTTATTTGAAAAAAAATTTTACGAAGAGCTTACTTTTTGAGATAAAATTTTTGAATATCCTTTATTCTATTCAAATTTTGATACGTTTTTTTTTAAATAGAAATCAATGGTTCTACGAAAAAATTGCATACATTTTATTTGGTGGAAAATTTTCTGATTATTAATTAAATTACAAAATGGTTTTTGAGATATTTGCGAAAAACTGCTTTAGCTGACCTTTTATATATGTTACATTTTTTTAAGGTAAAGGATTCACTGAGGGACCTGAAATATTACCAAATAAAATAAAATATCTAAAAATTTTCAGTAATCTGAAATTTTCTAGCAAAAATTCTCCCCTTCCGTGCTAACTATAGTGGAACATTTTTAAAGTGGCTATTTCTTATATGATAATTTAAGTACGACTTTCTGCTAAATGATTTCTTGCAATACGGACAGCAGAATTCCTCCTTATCACATTTTCTGTATATATGTGACCTGCAGCTTCTTAAATTTGAGTATTTTTTGAAGCATATGGGACATGTATATATCCATTCATTTTTATCATTTATTGTTTGGAGATATTCAACGTTTTTTCCATCTGAAATAAAATCATTAATTATATCAATATAGTGTATTTTTTAGTATGTTTTATAACATTGTGATAAGGTATTCTATACAGGATAAGGATATTTTACCTTTAAGTTTTTTTGAGAACAAATACATATCTGCTTTCATAATATATAATTATTTTCAACTAAAACTCAAAATAAATAAAATATGTACAACTGATAAATATAAAATATTTATTTCATATATTATAGTACAAATATACAATATATATAAGTATTAACAAATGATAAAATAAAATAAGTATTTCATATATGTAAATAAATAATGCGTATACATGTTACATTTTCATTAGCTGCTGCATTAGAAATACCAATATCACTTATTTTAAAATCAAATACTGATTTTTTTCACCGGTAAAAAATATTCATCATAAATAAGACATTTTACATCCTGAATATAAGAATTAGAAAACGATAGACACATGTTAGATAAATTACTACATATGTCTTGTAAATTTTCTAGCTAACAAGCACTTCCAAATGAGGTTTCAAACCTATCTGACAGTTCTCTTTAAGTTTCATGAAGTATTTGATCAAACTGTGTTACAATAAGTTGCTCTAAATTCCATAGCTAATCCATAGATACTATCACAGAATTAATACCCCGTTTGAAAGTGACTGTTAGCTAGCAAATATTTGCTAGCTCCTTTATAATAACAGACATTAGTGTCATATAATCCAACATTAAAACCTGCGCTCACAATATCGGCGTGTTATCATTACCACATTTAAATACCAGTAGCATACCCAAGCGAAAATATTTGAACATTTTCATAATAATTTCTATTATTGTTTTTGGCTATCGTTATAATAATGCATGTCACATAGGTATATAAACGTATTGTTTATACCGATGCCATGGTAATTGTATAATACCTGAGACATGCGTGTCTAGGGTTACAGACCTTAATGAGGAATCTAGGATTTTATATCAACAGGGTTTGCTATAAAAGGTGCCAATATACCATTGTATTAATTTACCGTTTGCTAAAAAGTCATCATATTAACAAATTTCGTCATCACATAAGTGACATTTTTGTTTCAAATCAATTTTATTAGCAAACTTAATAAAGGCTCCCGAAATTATTTTTAGGATTTTTCATTTTTTAATATTAAAAAAACTGTCGAACCAAAAAAACTAAGAAAAAGTTCTAAAAATAATTTGATTGCATTCTTTGGTTTATTCTAAACACTTTTTTTTTTAAACAAATTATCTAAAAAAACTTATGAACCAAAAATGTACATCAGGACTATAAATTCATCTAACATCATCAACTATTATTCTTCTTGGAAAAATAATTTAAAAAATATACTAATGCCCGGTATTATAAAGGAGCTAACAAATTTGCAAGCTTGCAAGCATTTTCAAATGGGGTATTAATTCTATGGATTAGTTATGGAATTTAGAGCAGTGATACATCAAATTTATTATCACACAGTTGGCGACGTACAAAATAATTTTCAAAATATCATCACATATTTACCACATGTGCGCGAAACTTGTCAAACACTTCGTGAAATTTCAAGGAAAGCTTTCAAATTTTGTTAGCTCGTTTATAATACCGGACATAATACTAAACTGAAGAGATTACAATCATTTTTAGGGTTCCGAAGAAACCCTATTAATCTTACTTTGTCGTCCGCCCGACAGTCAAAGCAAAATATCTCGTACTATATAAGCTAGAATCTTGAAATTTTTACTGAACATGCAAAATGATACCCTCTAGTAAAAGATGTTAAAATTTGTTGAAAAAATAATTTTTCAGGGGGGAGGGCTTAGGAGTTAAAGCTAGGTGAAAACTGGCTTAAAAAATCTGAAAAAAATTTGGTAACGAGGCTTTGGTGGGACTACCAACGACGAATCAATACAAATTTTGGAGAAATAGGGAGGGGCATCATAGATTTTTTTTTTTTTATATCTAGGCAAGTGGGAGTCCACGTAGTACATACTTTGGAACCCTTGTAGTATACATCCGTGTATGTCTTGACAGATTTTTTTTAATTTGAAATTTCGTTATGAACTCGAAATAAATGAATCTTGAGTGCATATCTTCTA
Organism: Sialis fuliginosa; assembly: GCA_961205875.1. Classification (NCBI taxonomy): domain Eukaryota; kingdom Metazoa; phylum Arthropoda; class Insecta; order Megaloptera; family Sialidae; genus Sialis; species Sialis fuliginosa. Next base: position 12,248,104 of record OY540817.1, read on the forward strand.
GTAAACTGTGCCGTACAGTGAATACATCTAAAACATTGCCTTTCACATCTGCGATAAACGTGAGCTTTACAACTAGCTTGATTAACGTACTCTTTGAAACAATAGGGACACTGGTACACGGTCACGTCTTTGCCCTGAGTTACAATTATTCGGCCGCCTGAAAAATAAATCAAATCGTTAATTTATATTTGTTCATAATTTACAATAAATAAACCGTCCAAAAGCCAAAACGACAGTCTCAGAAGTCGAAGTTATGACAACAATGATTAAGGGTCGATCCAGACTATCGAGTCGGTCTCGGTCCAGTCTCGCTCCAATCAAATATAAATAAACAATAAAATCATTCACACTATAGGTATCGCTCAGGTCTCGGTCCAATTACGCTCCGATACAATATTACTATACTAAATATTTGACTGGAGCGAAACCGGACCGAGACTGGCACGATAATCTGGATCGACCCTAATGGTGCACAAATTAGAAATTTGAAAAACAGTTTAAGTCGCTTTGATTTCTGAATGAGCCTGATTTTAAAGCAAGTTTATTTTTCCAGTTCCAAATGACCTTTTTATAAAAGGTTTTGATTTCAGGGAAAAGAATACTGAAAATCGAAGAAAATAAAATAAATCGATCATATAAATATTATTTTATTTTTACATTGAAAAATAAATACATATTATGTAGATACACAATAAAAAATAAATACAACATTTTTAATATTATAATCGCAGAATCCTACAAAGAATGGAATAATAGGAATGTCGGATAGTCGGAAAATAAAAAATAAATAACTGATAATGGCAATTTTATTGTATTCTTATAATTAGAATTTTAAAAAAAGAGTATATTTCACATTTAATTTTAAACCTATTATTAATATAACTGCTAGGTGAATAAAAAAATAAAGACAATTTGTGTGTATGTAAAACTAACAAATATCAGAACTTGATTTCGCAGCAATCATACTATTATAATATTAGATAAGTCTTCACATGGTTTGCCAGTTAGTCGGTAAACATGTTGACTTCGATTTCCAATTTCACCATTAGCGAACAACGTGATCTGATCTGATTTTTGTGGACAGAAGAGATCAATTCTCCCCATATTTACAGAACAGTGTTCGAATGAGTGGATACTAAAGTGGAGTGAAAAATCTATTTCTTCGAATCTTTGTACGCATGTATACTAGGGTGTGTTAAAAAAGCATTTTTTTTCGCTCTCATTACGAAATAAGTTAATTTATTACCTAAAATAAATCTTTGCCGAAAGATTGATTACTCGGTAGTTTAATTTTAAAAAGTGCCGCAAAGGGGGGTCCCGTTTCCCATTTGAATAACATTAAAAATTATTCTTTAACACTAAAGTTGGTGTTACTGATTCATGATAATGGATAAAAAAAATTAAGGACGTCATTTTGTAGAGAAAAAAAATTATTTTCTAATAATGCCAGTTGTCATTGGTCATTCTTTTTCTGATAGCTCAGTATGGGGGTTGTATATTGCTATTTAATTGATTTTTATATAATATTGACGTTAAAATGCTGATTTTTATAAAAAAATAAATATTTAAAACGCTTATAAGTTTCAACTCATTGCATTTACACTTATACTTTTCTAGACTATTTTTATAGAGAATAAATAAAAACATATAGGCGTTCCAAATTTCGAAATAAAATAGATTTTTACTCCGCTTTAGTGAACACGTTTAGAACAGGTAGAACATCAACAGTAAAACCTAGTTCAGACTAGGCTAATATTTTAGTCGAGTGGTGAGTGATTTACTTACCACTAATTAAATTACAAAACATAGGTAAATCAATATTATTTTAGATACATACAAATATTTGCTTACATTTCTTCTTGTTTTTTAAGCTTGATCCAAATTGGAGTAAGCTTCAAGTTTACAAGAAAAAAATATATTTTCGAGTGTGTTCTAATATGAATGGCAGAGAAAATATTTGCATATATCCAATATAACATTGATTTCTCTATGTTTCGTAGTTAAATTCCATTCTGTATAATAGGTATGAATGCCACAAAAACGTGTTAGTTTTACACTTAAAATTGTCTTTACATTCTGAATTGCATACTTGTATCAGCAGGGGCTTTATTGTACTTAAAATACAGAAAAAAAGAATATCGATATATTTACTGATATACACACCATCATTGTTAATAATTAATTAATATTTACGTAACATTATATCGACAAATCTCTACATGCTGCACTAGGTAATATTTACAAGTAAACGATCTCTGGCATTTGTTGCACATGTATATGGCGCTGTTGCAGTTCCGATAGATGTGGGTCTTGAAGCTGGACCACACCTTGTACAGCCTACTACACTTGGTACATTCGTACATGCCGTTTGTCATTCGAACTAATGACTTCAAGTTGGTCGACTTGGGGGAATATTTATTTACTTTGTACATATCTGAAAAAGCATAGGTATGTATTATATTGTTTTGTTTTTTGATGAAAGAAGGGATTTGGGGGAATATTTATTTACTTTGTACATATCTGAAAAAGCATAGGTATGTATTATATTGTTTTGTTTTTTGGTGAAAGAAGGGTATTTGTCGAGAATTAATTTTCATAATTTGTTAATAATAATAAAAAAATATTTTAACGTATTTATTAATGTAATCATATAGGTAAGTGAAATATGAATTCTACAGGATTTAAAAAGTCTACATTTGGAGTATTGCTTGTTTTAATTTAGTGCCGTAGCCAGAAATATTTTTTGGGAGGTGGAATGTTGGAAGTACATAGTTTAATTAGTTTTTTTTATGACAGAACGATTTCTGCTAAATTCGTAAATGCTTCAGTTCCAGTGTAATAAGAAAGTTTACTTAAAGCAAGAGAAAATATTGTTTATGTATGTATACATTGTCTTAGATCAAGGCATTTTTACTGTGTACAATATCGCCAATATATTCAGAATATAATTTTTTTAGATTTTTTTATTCATTTTATATTTTTATAGGGAATTAGAATATAAGACTAGAGTCTCATGTGTGTTTCCTCTGAAGTTAGGTCGTTCTGAAATGATCAGGGCGAAAACAAAACCCACAAAAATATTATAAAAATGTATAAAATCATATTAAATATAAATAAATAAAAGTAAATACATTAAATAAATAAAAATCACACAAATATCTTATATATTTCGTAAAGTATTAACAGTTATATATTTAATTTATGTATATATTTTTTATGTTGATTTAATGAATGTTTTCGTGAAAAAGAGGTCCCACAAAAGTCGCAAAAGAAAACCATCGTGTCACACTTGCGCGATACGTGGCACCTGTAACTTGACAGTTTAGTGTATGCCTTAGTGCATTTGTCGCACGTATATAGTGCGGGCAGTGTCGTCACAAATGTGCCGTTCTGGGGATCTGAAATAGAAATAACACAGTGTCATTTAAGTGTTAATTGTTAAGATGATTTCAACGACATCGACCTGAATATAATTATTTTTATTGAAACGTGGTGTGCGATACGGTTATTTTATACGTAGACAAACATGTACGAGCATTTCAGAAGCAAAAATGACTAACTTCACAAAATAGCTGAAAAAGTTTTTTATAGGAAATAAATTATTTACTAACAGATGAAAATTAAGTAGTTTAGTATCAAAATTACAATTAATTGAAAAGTTAGTCGTTTGGACTTGTGAACAGTTCATAAAATATATCCATGCTTACTGCTTGACTGTTTCTTGCGTAAATAAACTGAAATACCTATAAATTATCATTATATTAATTATGTATACATTTAAAAAGAGTACTAGAATTTATTAATATCACATTTCTAGATTTAATATAACCTGAAAGAAACGAATATTTATTAATTTCATTAATAAAAAGTAGTCCAAAATTTGTACAAAACGATATATATTTATAAACGTACCTAATATTAAAATTATTAAATAAAACAATTTATTAACTATAGGTACAGAATTTTATTCATTTCGAATACACATGAAATAAAAAATGAAATCACTTATGTGTATCTAATAGTATCTATGTACGTTTAGAACATGCACTTTCATGTTATGTTTTTGATGGAACTTTTTGTCACAAAAGCAACAAACAAACTGTGGCTCTTTGTTACACTCATACAACATATGTTTCCGTAAGTTAGTTCTATAGCTATAACACTTTCCACATTGAGGACATAGAGATTTGTGTTTTCCAGGCTTTCGTCGATATCCTGATTTGTCTGAAAGGAAATAATAAAGAAGAATAATAATATATTGAAATTTCCGCATATATTACTTAAGGTTTCTAAATATAAAATATCTCTAGTTATGATATTCTCGACCAATGTTTTGTCACATATTAGAGTGGATATGACTATGCACTGATCAATAACATAACAAAAATGATTCGGGATTTACTCAAAAATGAAAGAAAATAATTAAATAAATAATCAAATAATGTTTACAATTTTATTCAATTTTATACAATTAAATGGAAATATAAAATTAAAATTTTATTAAAACAAATTTTTTATTTTCAAATGCGTACTACAACTATAGTCAACATAACGTTTGGAATACAGATATTTATTATGTACTAAAAAATTGAAAATCAAAATTTAACAATTTCTTTTTTGCCATAAATTAATTAATAAGTATTAAATGTTTTTAATTGCATACAAACACGATAGCTATCACCAATATCATGGCCCCTACATCCTATCGCGGGCCTCTTCTTGCTAAGAAACTTTATAACCACAAAGACAAAACAGCAACACAGTGTTTTTATGTATGATTAAAAAAATCGTAACTAAACTTTTACATTTTTAAATACTGTGTATTTTAAAAACAGCATATCATGTTTTGTCTTCGGTATAAGATATTTTTTTACAAAAAAAAAAACAAACAAACTAGAGCCCCCTTCCCTTTGCGTAGCCATGTTCAAGAAACATTTTGATATTTCTTTTCAATTTATGTAGGTAATATCCAAGGTATATAAAGACAAGGTAGTCTCAATCATAGACATAGAGAATGGACAGTGCATTCTGTATTAACTCAATGGTGTAACATCTGTTCAAAAAGGAGAGAGAGATGCAGTGTAGTTTGGAACATAGACATAGAGTTACACAGTTATTCCAAACCTGTTTCTATCTCTTTCTTTTGACACGGTTCTGTGTTCGAGTCAGATGCCTGGTCCATTCTCTATGTCTATGGTCTCAATAGCTTCTAGACCAATCAGCGTTTGCGCAGGAATTACGTCACCGAGGGGATGTATTCAAATGTTACAAATGTATAGTTAGTACAAAAAAATAGATTTTTCGAATACAATAATTTCTTTATCAACGAAAATTGGTATAGAGATAATTTAGTACCTACACTTTAAGAAACTGATAAGTGTAGTTGACGAAGGGGTGCAAAGGTAGTTTTGCAGGGGTTGAATGGGGTGAAACACTGTTTTTACGCATATATTTTTAAAATGGCAACTGCACTCATCAGTTTCTTAAAGTGTAGGTATATACCAAACTCTCTCTGTACCAATTTTCGTTGAGAATGGAATTATTGTGTTCGAAAAATCTATTTTTACTATACTAATTATATATTAATAACATTTGAATATATTTCCAACGCTGATTGGTCAAAGAGCTATTGAGATTACCTTGTCTTTATATACCATGGGTAATATCAAAAAGATTGATGTGTGAACTGTTCAATTTTTTAAACAGATTTCTTCTTCTTCATCTTACATTTATTACAAACACTTAAATAAATTGAAACCACTTCCGTTGAAATATTTTTATAAAAAATGCGCACTTCTTTTAAAGTTGCGTCTCTTCCCCGATGTTTCACCATTAAATGCGCGTTATGAATGATGTCAAAATATTCCTCTAAATATAGATAAATACGAAACCTGTCTCCTGTGTTTTTCCTGGACGTAATAATACGTTCTACGCCATTTATAATAACAACGTCATACAGTTTAATACGTCTATAATCGACACTTTCTTTTCTCAATCGAACTTTTGCCATTTTTATTTCGTATAGTTTTTTAGCATAATTTTCTTTTGTCATTATGATTGTGTTGTAATGTTTATTTGTCAAGAGTAAGTTGACATGTTCAATAAATTCTCGTCTCATTATTTCAGCTTCATACGATGCGTCTATTTTCACTTCCAAATTCGGGATATAGAAATTATCTGAAAGAAATTAGAATTTATTAATTACATATATACATACTCAATGGTTCTTGATTTCTGAGTATAAATTAATGTTGACCGATTTTGTTAGATTAAGGTCATAACATGATAACTGCGATAAGAAAGTCTTCGTTAGATATTAACAAACTACCATTTATTTTAATCCAAGTATTTCTCGAATAGAATAAACGAAAGACCACAAAAAAATCAAAGTAAGAGTTTATCAGAAAATTTCCAAAATGTCAGTTACCGTGTTATCACTTAAGTTTATCGAATTTATTATTTATAATTTTGGTTTGAAGAAAACTAATATAAACTATATATTTTCCGAGTTTTAAAATAAATGACGAAATGTTGGACTGTGCCCAGAAAGACGTAATTTATACACATAAGTCAAGAATTGTAGTTTTGTAAAAATACATAAACATACAAAAATTAAAAACATACTATATTTGCAATTTAACACATCAAATAATATCTCAATAATTCTTAACCAGCGTCAAAAATGTACCAAGTCATTTAATCTATAAAAATACTATTTGGAAATCCTTTAATATGCGAAGAATAAAAAACGCTAATATTCTATTATTTTTTGAAACTATTGACCGGTACAAAATTTTCAGTCGAATAAAGCAACTCCGAATTTTTATTACAGATTCATGCTCATAAAAAAATGTGACAGTAATTTTCCTCAGATTTTTTTCATTCTTCGATCTTAATAGACATTATTAAAGAGTTTCCAAAAATAATTAACAGCCTGTATATGTAGGTATACACATTTTAATGCATTTTCTTGAGATTGTTGTATTTTAAGTTCTAGTCGATACCCTAATTATCTGAAAAGAAATAACATAACATGCTTTGGCCCTTAGTAATTGTTAAAATTTTAAGTCTTAATTTGTTTAAAACATTACATAGAACCTTGTAATCTTAAACCAACAACATAAAAATATTTATAAATAAATAAAACACAAATATTTTCTTTCTTTGTTTATTTCACAAATAATTTTGGTTTACTGACTAGTATATTTATTATATTATAATTTATAATGTTACACATGTTATTCAGTTTTTTTATCAAATGATAATTGTTAAATGAAATATAACCATTTTTTTTTATAATTTACACCATATTTTTTAAGTTAATATATTATTTTGTAATAAAAAAAATGTTACTTTTTCCAGTACAAACTAATTATTAAAAATAAGAAAACTAAATAAGAAAAATCACATATCAAAAATATAACTTTTAATAACATAAATGGTAACTCCAAGAAAAAAATGTAAAAAATATGATATAAAAGTTATTCTAAATATTTTTTAAAAGATACTTATTTTCTATATTAATTTAAATAACAAGTAATGATTCCTAGTTTACATCCAAAAATGCAAGTATTTATCGGTCATTCCATAAATATCATATCATTTGTCGTATAAATCCATTTCTTATAAATTATTTTTCAAATTAAAAATATGGACATACGCTAGCCATTAAGGAAAATTTTGTACTGTGATAGTTGGATATTGCATATTGGATAATTATTATTAATTACATATGTACATTATATATTTGTATTAATAAAACGCAATAGCGTACCCAAAGTTTTGTTTCAGTTTTTTATATTAAAAATAAATTAATTATACGTAGTATTTGAAAATAGAAAAATACACCCCCATTAAGAAATTTTGGATACGCTACTGAATATGTAGATATAAAAGAAATAATTGCAGTTAAGTAGTTTATGAAAAAAATAACAAAATTATATTATTAACAAAAAATACGTATACTTTTAACTATTTTTCTTTGGTTAGCATTAGATCATAATAATACACAAAAGATTCACTATCTATTGAATATTGTAATGAAAATAAATTTATTTCATAATTTGGACAATTCTCAACAAAAATATGTAGGTCATCGCGTAGTATTTTGGAAACGTTTTGCAGTCAATTTTAACACCGTGTGATAAAAAATGGGGTGTAGACCTTGACCTCGCCTTAACCCCTCCACTGAAGGTCAAACAGATATGATCATTAAATAGAATTTTTAAAACTCTACAACTTTGGTCCGAAACATTTTTCTCATAAATATTTCGTTTTCGAGATATTTGACCGTTTATAGACTTTTCTAACACCATAACTACATATTTACATATTTTGACGAATGTTTATCAAATTAGTATTAGTAAAACAAGGCGTTATTGGATAAACTTCTCTGTTAAAATTAAAATCAAGATAATAGGCATGATGCCTAATTATTAAAAACTATTTTATGATGATTTTACGTGTCTCCTATTTCCAAAAAAAATTCTGATTTCTGCAGAAAATAAAGGTTTAATCACAAAAATTGACTCTTTTAAAACTAATTTTTAAATTGACGCCAAAACGCTCGCAGGTGTTTGACGTCACGCCTATGTAAATACCCCTTGTCAACAATAATAAATCCTTGTTCCATCGCTAACATTTCTCGGTTTTAGTTTTGGTAACACAAAACTGAACAAATTGATAATTTAAAACCACAAAATAATTTATAAACAGTGCAAATATTAATAAAACAAAAATGATGTTTACTTAGACGTGACGTCATCCACTCTGACTGGTGTTTTATCTAACATGGCGGATTGCTGTATTTTGTGTTTTTATTTTAACAAAAATCATATTAATCTCACTTTTAATATAAAAATAAATACATTTTTTAGAATCTTTTTAACCTATTTCATTATTTAAAATCATAATTTCAGTGATACTTTGTTACTGGCATCATGCCTATTGTTGTAGATTATAACCTAAACACATTTTTATTGAATGAATGTACAGGGCCATAAAAAACTTTTTATACAAACACGCTAAAACGTGTTAATTGCATACATACGTATGACACACTCATACAACGTATTTTTTGCAAGAATGTTGAATTTGTGGTAAAAATCGTTGATTCGAAATCTATACTAATATGACTACATAATACGATGATCAATATTATAGAACAAATTATAAACAATTTTAATTACTGTATACATATATTTATTAAATTACCCTGAATTTACTACAAACTAGAGATGACTAGTGTAATAACATTTTATTATTTAAGAATAAGTCATCAAAATAATATATACTCATTTTTATAGTCAGCCAATTTTGCAAATGTTTATCAAAAAACAATGCGGAATAAATTTAAAAAATCAAGTTTTGAGAAACAAGTCACATGAGAACAAAAATTATTTTAAATTTGTACTTTGAGCAATGGTTGCTTTCTAAAAAAATTAATAAGACCTTATATTTTTAATTTATATTCTCCACATCTATTAATTAATTTCTAATATTATATATTCGTCCGACTTTAATTTCATTTCTATATATTTAATATGCACATTGTACATTGTACATACGCAGCTTTATCAGTGACGGTTGGTGACCTAACTTCAGAGTATGTACTACAAATTCCAATTTTAAATCGGCTATAAACCTGGTATTCCACAAAAAGGGAGTAACAGAAAATATTAACTTGCGTTCGCTATTTGCTAGAACAAATTTGCTTTAGCTCGTAGTTGATCCGAAAGTTGACTATAGGTAGAATATGTTGTAAAATTGAAATAAGTTACTATAAAATACTCGTTTACATCACCCCTCAAAACATCTTTACCACTACAAAAGGAAATTATATTTTTCTACATGTTACAGGTAAACTCGAAAACTACTAAACCGATTTTAATGCGGTTATCACCAATAGTAAGATAATTTCTCAGTACCTGTTTTTGTATAAAAATATGTATAAAAACATAGTAGCAATTGAATAAATAATTTTATAATTTACGGTTTCAAAATTTTATTAATTTATAACCCAAACAATACTTTATTATTTTTACACTCCTTTTTAAATAAAGACAAGCATAGACCGAGAATACTCTATCTCTTTTTTTTGTGAAGATAAGATTTTCAAATCAGATTCATAGTCCATGTTCTATGTCTATGATACTTAGATATTTGTTTTGTATTAAAAAAAATGCAAATAACTTTTATTTCTTATAATTTCCAATAAAACCTACATTTTGTAAACTTAATTAATTTAATTTAAGAAAATGATTTAACTCAGTGGAACCCTATTAATCTACTCGTATATTCTTAATAGCTTATTATTTAGTTGCTACCTCTGAAGTTAGATCCTAATTACAGTGAAACTTTTCTTAAGAGGTTACATATAATTGCCATGATACTTTTTTAGGAGTTTTTTTAGAATAATAAAATAAGCAATCAAACGAAATTTGGAGGGTTTATTATACATGTCTCAAAACAAACAAACATTTTTTTTAATGAAATATAAAACAAAATGGTTACCTTTAATGTGGCTACACTGATAATGAGTGCATCTTTTTTTTAGGTTGCTCCACTGTGGAAAACAGAACTTCCATAAACAATGAATCCAGAACAAACAAAATATTTCCTCGTTATTTACATGAGTTTTCCCATCGAAGTATACACGATTTTTGAAAAATATCGATTTTTTTTGATAAAAAAAACGACCTTAAATTGTAGAAAAACCGTAATTGTTAACCAATTGTAAAAATCATGCGTACTTCAATGCAAAAACTATCTAAGAAGTTAGACAGTTAAAACTTCAAGTCGATCGGATGGAAAATGGCCAAGATACGTTTTCCGCAGTTTTTAAAAACGTGGTTTCGATAAAAATGAGTTTAAAGTTTGGAAACTGTTTTACTACATGCAAACGTTGACGTTAGTTCCTACTTTTTTTTCGAAACTATGTCGGTTTGGCGGTTTTCGGTTGCTTATTTTACTTTTGTTTTGACTTGAGACCGAATTACGGTGCCCCTTTACTTTGAACATCTAGGTTGTTTCGTTCGTTCAGAGACACTTTGGAAAGTGAGCTTTAAAAATGAAGAAAAATTATTTTTTTGCTAATAATACCTTTTGAATATAATTTTTAAGATGTTTAAAAATCATTCAAGCTAATAAAAAATATTGTCAAAAATTAATTAATACATTAGATGTAACCCCTTAAAGCAACACATATTCTACTTGGTAACTCTCATGTTCATTTCGAATATGGTTCTCCATATCTCTTTTGAAGTATGTTGCGAATCCGCAGTATGAGCAGCGACATCTAGGCGGCCTTGAGCACTCGTTCTTCATGTGTCTATTTAGATGACGTTTATGCACGTATGATCTTGGACAGTTCGGACACGGATAGTTCTTTATGTTATTGTAAAATGCTTGCGTCCGACGCTTAGACCGATACACTAAAAATATATTTACTTATTAGCAAAAGCTTAGTGAATTATACATAAGAAACTACTATAGAATTGACATAAAACTATTATTTTAATGCATTATTTAACTAAAGTAAACTACACTATTATCTGTGCTATTTCAGAATCTAATATCTTCCATACAAAAGGTTAAATACGTTAGCTTTTTCGATTTGTAAAGCTCTTTGCCAGAGTTCTTAATTATAATATACAGGTTGTCCCGTTAATATTCCGACGAACTTTCAGTCGCTTTTTGTTAATAAACCAAAGTCTATAAATTAGCCGTTTCAGCATAATAGAGCAAAATAATAGACTTGCACAAAAGCTCGTTTGCGGGCATGTGTTGAAAGTTTTGTATGTATGTTTACGGGACCTCCTGTATATTTAAAACATTTAAAAGTACAGTTAACAGTGCCGTTTACTCTATATCTTCCCTTTGGTTTCTACTCCGAGTATTACTTGAATAATTCTAAATGTTTCGACCGATATTTTATCTTCATCAAATGATAAGTTGATTGAAACGTCAAGAATTATAGAAGTGTAGCGAGGAATAGAATCTAAGAGGACACCCGTGAATGCCGGACAACAAATATATAAAATAAAGTTATATTGTATACACAAAAATTAAGAAAACAAATTAAATATATATAAATATAATGTTTATTTAAAAAAAAGTACAATAAAGTATATCAATTTGAATGAATAGTTCATATTATTAATGTACAAGTGACGTACTTTGTAGAAATAAAAGAAAATTAAATAAATTCTGAAAAATGAACCATTTTGTCTAATGAGCGAACCAAATTTTAATATAACCATTAGAGGACGGATGATGTGGGAAAAAGAACGGAAAGATATATCTCTATAATGCTGTCATCCTATAAGGGTTAACTAAGTTACTCTATGGATATTCCATAGATGTGAAACTAAGCTAGCTTTGCGATACGTTCTGAATGGACATAGGTGACACGTTTGTTGAGGTTCTTTTCCACATTCTAGTGATAAATGCCTGGATAAATTATTCTTTTTCGAGTATGATTTTGAGCAATTTGGGCAAACGAATCGTTGATTGATTTCATATTCTTGGAAAAAACCTAAAAAATATAATAAAATAAGTGTTTTGGTAAAAAATAATAATATACACATACACATAGTTATATATTTATTGATTTACATTTTTAAATACAGTAAAGTATTCAATAAAGCACTCTCAAAAACCTTTATATGCATATTTATTAAACGAAATAATATATACAAATGTATTCAAATTATTCAACAAGAATAGAATCAGTTTTTCTATATATCCATATTATATGTTGTGCTTAAACAATTAAATTCGCCCAGTGAGCGAAACGAAACCGTCACAACGCGCTGTGGATAGTAACGAGCAAATATTAAAATCGTATATATTCATATATTATTTATAATCAACACCACATCCCTTTTTCTTAGTTTTCTTTGATTGACATTGTTCACATAATGACAAGTAAAGCTCAATAGCTGTTCTAGTGACGTTGCAATATTTTTTCTTCAACACTGTTTCCATAACTAAAATTAAATAAAAATAGTTGAATATAATAGTATAATATGATCATATATTATTATAATATATGAGTTTTTTTTATTGAGGAAAAATGTTATTTAACTTTGATTTTATTGTGTATATTACTTTAAAACAACAAAATATTCGGAAAAAATTGAAAAAAAAAATGCTAATACATTAATGCTGGCAAAAATCGACAAGAAAACATGCCATCGTTTAAATATCTTAAGGTGCATATAACAAATCATCCTGTTTTTGTAATATAATTAATTTTTAATATTAATTTAAATACTCGTATTAGGGCCGTTTACTCTAAATAATTTAAAATACATTAATTTCTTAGAAAAATGAGTACTTGGCTGTTAGATAATGAGTCGCAGTGTAGAATTTCTCAATAGAGAGAGTAAATAGGCCTTTCAACGGTGGTAAAATGTTTGAAAAGAACGCTATAAGATGCAGACCTTATTTCTTGGTTTAGGGACGACAAATATATTTAAACTGGTGATAATTTACAGTTTTATTATTAAAAAAAAATATAGAGTAATATGAACTAGGTTAGCTATTCGGGTTTTGAATACGAGACGCTTGGATGATAATCCTGAGCGCTGACCGCATGACTAATCGTATAAAGAGTGGTAAATTTCTACCCACGATTTCTCGGAAACGGGGACGAGTTGGCACCCAAAGCTAATGGGGATTAATTAGTACCTGCCTCAACTATAACCACGCGAATCATCAGTAGCAAAAAATATCTACTAAAACTACCAGTAACTATAAGTAATAAAGATCACTAATATAAAAAACTAAAGTAAAATCCCTACGTTAACAATTACCTCTTGATTTTTTATGTCCCACTGCAATATGAACCCTATCAATAATATCAAACATCTGGTCCGTCTTACAGAAGAATCGAAACCCATCAATTTGTTTCGCCTTATGTGCAGTTTTCTGTATCAGTTTATTCTGATCGCCAATCGTTACGATATCGTACCGTTTTATTCTTCTATACTGCTTTGACGATATTGGCATGTTATTATTTTTCAAACGTTTTGCCTCCTGTATCTCATTTATTATCTGATTGTACCTTTCATTTGTATAGTACTCACTTCGTTCGTTACTGTTTTCAACAATTACCTTGAACTTTTCGTTAAACGCTTCTTTCATTTCCTTATTCGCCGTCAATATGACATCTGAAGTAAATATATTAATATGTTATAACGTCTTATTGTTAGTTTTACTAAAATTCAACTACATATTAAGTTGTATAGGTATAATTAATACCTTAAGTATACAAATAAATGCATAATAAAAAAAACAATAGTTTAAAAAAAATTATTTTGTACGTACAATCCTGAAACTTTTGTAGAAACTTTTACAAATAAAATTTTAACGTAATTTAAAACGGTAACTTTAGTACAATTTTGTTTTATTGTAGAGCAGCGGTCGCCAAACCATCGATTGCGAGCTACCAGTAGCTCGTTAGAGAAATATTTTTACTGGAATTTCTTTTTCATTTTAATTTCGTCAATAAGTTAAATGATAAAATTGGCAAACAATGTAAATTTCCAGGGGTTACCAAATTCCGAAATACTCTTTCATAAATGTATGCAATTAAATATGATTCTAACAATTCTATAATAATCTGCTTGGAAATTGGTGCAATATATATTTTCCCTCTGTAGACATGTTGTGTTTATTAAAACACAAAAATGTGTTTAGTAAAATTGTCAAAATTCTTTAACGAGTCGAACATAACCAAAATACCACTATCATAATACTAGTTATAGAATTAAAATAAATTATTATATCATCCACAAAACGCATTGTGAGCCTTTTTCATTCACTGAGCGATTTTGAAACCTGGATATAACACAGTCATATTTATTTGTACTAAAAATATTATAACAAGTGATATAAATTTAAGAAATTAATTTCTTAGGTTTTTTTTAGAAATATGTAATTGCAATCTCCCATTGTAGTAAGTTTTAAAGGAACAAAAGAGACATTCACGTGAGGTTTTTTGCCACATTCCACAGCAACATGCCTTGTTAAATTCCGTTTATATTTATAAAATTTGCTACAACGTTCACATAAATATCTTTCTTCATTGAAAAATTTTTACCGGAAATTAGAAACTACATTTTAGTACTACAAATTGAAAACCAAACGTTCTTTATATGATGTCTCATTTTTTAAATGCAATCAGTAAAAGCGAAACAAACTAATTTGTATGTATAATTAAATTATTTAAATACATTGTTGTACTTGATTTTGGTAAAAACCGATGACCCAGTTTTTAAGGGGGAAAGTCACTGTGACGTATAAAAAAAATTTGTATCTTTATGTCTGGGTGTCGTCGGAATAAACGTTTAGACAGTTTGAATTGATTTCTGGTTGATTTTAGTAGCCACGTCTCACCCACAGCCGTATTTTTTGATTTTATTAACCAATATTATTAAAAAAACTATATTTGCCAAAAATAATACAATAAATTATTTTTTTTAGTAAATCGTGTCACGGTTGGATTAGTAACATAGATTCGTGAAATTGGGCATTACTGGAGTATCTCTAGGAGTCATAATTTTATACGTTAAGTTAAAACTTCCAAGATTCTAGTTTATATACATAGTTTACGGAATATTTTCTTATATAAGGACGGACGATGAAGTGAGATTAATAAGGTTTCTACGAAACCCTAAAAATGACTTATTGTTAATATCGAAACTAAACTACCCAATTCGCATTGTGTGGATTTTACAAGCCTGGGAGTAATATATTGAAATATATTTATTTACACTAAAAATAAATTGATAATATTATAACATATTTACAAATAATTTAAACTACTGCGTATGATTTTGAGCAATATGTAATTGCAAATTTGCTTTGTAATAAGTTTTATAGCCACAATAAAGACACACGACCGACGGTTCTTTGCCACATTCCACAGCAACATGCCTCGTTAGGTTTCGTTTGTATTTATAAGATTTGTTACAACGTTCACAGAAAAATCTTTGTTCTTCATAAAAAATATTCCCATGATGCACACCTGAAAGTAAATGCATGGTTTTAGAATTACATTCTGTCTGTTTTATTTGATGATAACTTTAATGAACTGTAAATGTTTAAACCAAAACCGAATACCTAAAAATCAGGATAATCAGGTCAGGGGATAATATACAAAATAAATATACAGTTTTCCAGCCATTCATACAATAGAATTACCAACGTTGTCGAACCTATTGACTTTATCTTTAAGTGCCATTTTCCTCTGAAAACGATGATAAAACTATATAACAAAATCATATTCTTTATAAATTTTATTTGTACAAAACAGTTACATAAAAATAAACAACAAATAATTATGACTCTAGCTCAATACGTATTTTTATTTGTTTCAATTAATACAAATTGTTCAATTCTAATACAATATAGAGCTACATATACCACACTTGGAAGCTATAGTAGGGCTACTGAGTGTGTGTAAGGTAAAACGTTACGTTCTTGTATCATTTTTTTGCTAACAGGTATCGACGGCTTTTTTCGAAATCACGGAAATCATAAAATGACATTTTGCAGAAGATACAAAAATCTTTCTATACTATACATTCTACTACCTAAAACCGAATTAGTAGTTATTTCACTAATTGAATTAGTCACTTTAAATTTCACTAAAAGATCAGTGATTTCGAATTGAAAGTGGCGCAATTACGGTATTTATCTTACTTAGATTTGCCAACGTATATGAATAAACTGCTTTGAGTGATTTATTAATAATAAATCAGATAAGTTTATTTATACAAAACTTGAAGAATCTATTAAAAAATAATGTTTTGTGTATTTGCAATAACCGTTTTTCATTAATTTTGATTCTTTCATTAATAAGTCAATGATAATTGACATATTCATAACTGACATTGAAGTAAGGTTATGATATTTATGCTTATTAAATAATCAATGAGTTTTTTTAGATTCCTCCGGTTTTTGATAAAAAAACAAAATGAAAACCTTAGATTCTGTCATAACTTATAAAGTGAATTACCACTAATTTGTAGTGGTATACTTTTAACTATTTCAATTAGTGAACATTCACTATGAATTAGTGATTTCTCACTAATTCAGTTTTAGAGAATATGAATTCTACTAGCAGTCACGATAGACCTACGAGGTTTTGGTGGTTAAATTCGACATTTTTTCAATTCAGATACTACTTAAATGTCATATTTATTAAAAATTTGACTTACGAAGTTTTGAAAGAAAACCAATTAATATGACATTCAAAATTTAACATTTTTGATAAACAGACTTGTAAGAAATGACGTGCGAAATACAAATTTTTTTTGTAAATATTTATATAAAATACTAAACAATTTACTTTATTTTCTAAAAAAGTAAGTTCTTCCGAAACTAACCATAGTTGGCATCCAAGTGCGATGTAGGTTACAAAGTTTAACTTTACTGTTTCATTTTAAGAATTCTTAGGTGATGTTTGTTTGTCAGATGGTACTTGAGTTTGTAGTTGTGGAAGGTTTTGTAATTGCACATATGACAACTGTGTTTACGCTCTTTACCGCACTCCACTGTCAAATGTCTAGTCAGATTGTTTTTCAGTGTGTACGATTTGTTGCATCTCGGGCAGTAAAATCTTGGATGATCGTAATTTAAGATGATCTGACCTAAAAAAAATTTTTATTAAAAATACATATATTACTTTCTTATAAAATTTCAAGAAAGATTTACTCTACTAAAGTTTTGTGAAACGAGCACAATCAGTTTTTAGTTAGAGTTTTATTTATTAATAGTTATATGAAAGTAGGTTATTTAAAAAATAAAATTATAAAATATATAACCAGTAAATAGATCTAAAGATTTGGACAGAAAGAATTTCTTAGATCACAAGGAAGAAAGAAAAAAGCCTTTAGAATTAAATAATAGTTTGTTTAATTGCAAATTTGCGTAGATACAACAACATAATTATTTTTTATCACACAAACAGTCAAAAGCCAAAATGCACTTTATTTTATATATTAAAAATGATCCTTTTCAATATTTTACTGAAATAAAATAATAAATGTACAAAACATTAAAAGATTTTTTATCATATTTATTTTAGATCTATGTATATAATTTAAATCACAGTTATAAAATGATATATTTTTTTAGTTTATTTGTGAACATCTATGTTTGTGTACTAAATGATATTTCAAATTCGATTTATGGTGAGTTCGATAAGGACATAAATGACACACTTGTTTTGGTTCTTTACCACACTCAATTGATTTATGCCTTATTAAATTATTTTTCTTCGTATAAGATCTATCACAATTTGTACAACTGTATCTCTTACTATCGTCGAAATGGAAATCCGAAACGAAGTAACCTGAAATTAGTCACATTGTTAATAGAAAAAAATAGCTTATTCAACAAACTGACAAAATTTCAATAACAATATTATAATTTATAATATTTTGGGAACAGAATTACCATCGAATCCATTTTTTGCATGCTACGAATACATCAGCCTTTTGAAAAATATTTTGCTGAAATCTAACAAATCAAAAATTTTCGATTTTTTAATTTTAACACAACTGTTGTTATTTTATCAATTTGGTGGAAAATAAGTATCTACAAATACATATATACAAATTTTTGGGTTAAGGATGATAATAATAAAATATATTGGAAAAACATCTTATATTTCTTTTTTAATACATTATTTACAAGAGTGATAAAATCAATAATATAATTAATTAACAATGATCAAATACTTCCATAGGCCCAAGGAATTGAGTCTATTTTACTTATTTGATAAAATAACATTGGTCCAAAATTTAAAAGTTAAGAATCATTCGTTAGAACAGTGATCTCTGAACTTTTTTGATCGTCTATCCCTAAGACGAAAATAATTAGTTGTACCTCCTATAAAATAATTTTACACACATACACGGAAAAAATATACTGTAAGAATACAGTTTTATCCTATCTATCCCGGATAGTAAGCCAAAACTTGTAATTATTCATTGTGGCCAAACAAGAATTCTCTTTAGTTTAATCTGTAATACGCACATTTAATTAGTTAAAATTTACAGAATGAATCAATAAAATTATTAAATGAATAGTAAAAATTACTGCGATAAACTGTAAATTCCCTTGAAATTGGCCGTTTCTTTCGTCAAAATAAATAATCAAAGCGGTATATTCAGTTTAAAAAAATTTAAAATTTAATTTTTGTTCTTGGCAAGATGGCGAATTTCCGTGATAGAGCTTTGCGTCATCGACTGAGTTCGTGATCTTGATTGATGGGTACATTAGGTAATGTCCCAAGCGACCAGATCGTAATGCAAGTAGTTAAAAGGTTAGAAAGCATTTATAGACAGTACAAATACACTTCTCTAGCGAGAGCTAGCTTTCACCTCGATTCGAAATTAATATTATTTTAGTGAAATTTAAGGTAAGTACAGTTTATTAATAATTTATTACTTTGTACGTATTACAACTTTTACAGTTTACCCCTTAATTTTTCAGTATTTTTTGCTAACAAAATTTTTTCTTAGTCACTTTGAAAATTGTACTTTCTGAAATTGTAATAATATAAGTTTAATCTATAATGTTTGCAGTTTAGACATCAATTTAAAATGAGTATCTCATGAAATTTTTAAATTACAGGGCTTTACGACAATTTTCTCTGATTATTTTACTACTTTTAAAAATCACGCGTTTTTTTCGCAGATAATTTTTTCCCGTGTAAGTACATCCCCAAATATCGGCTTACCCCCAAATATCACTTTGCGTACCCCACTTTGGAGACCACTGCGTTAGAATATAAGTTAGAGAAAGTTAACCAAATAAAGTATTCAAATCAGCGATAGTAAAATGGTGAATATGAATTAAATGGGTCTTCAGTGTTGATCTATGATGAGTTTTGTACGAACAAACGTGACACGCCTGTTGAGGTTCTTTACCACATTCAATTGTCACGTGTCGTAAGAGAGTGTTCTTCTTTGTGTAAGTTCTGTGGCAATTAGGGCAAGGAAATTTCTTCTTATCACTGGACACTGATTTATCCGAAAAATTATCTGAAAATAATATCAATTCTGTTAATGGCTATAACAAATAAGGTTAATTAAACATCAATCTATCTTTTTCATGTATAAGTAGGTACATAGATATAGGTACTGTCGTTTTTTTTAACGAATAGAGCTATAACATACAATATATGTATAATTAATACTTTTTTAGAGGTGTTACTATTTATTGGTTAATAAGAAAATTACATAAATATTTTTCTAGACTAAAAGCACGAATTTTCTCACAACTAAAAGTAAAATCTTTCTGAATTTTGGTACCTTTTAAATAATTATTTTTTATAATACTAACATGACATTTAACAATCAACAAAAAAACGATTTTGTAAAAAAAATTAACTGTAGACGAAATCAAATAAAAAGCAAAGAGAATCACATTTAAATTACCACATATATATAAATAAAGACTGGATCAATGATGTAAAAAATTAATAAAATATTTTATATTATATTAATATACTTACCTTATATTAACATTTTATACATAAAATGCATAAAATACAAAAAAAATATTTATAGGTATATAAATTTTACATATTTGTAATCGCATATGATAAATGCACCTTATTATGCTTATTACTAATTAATTAAGTGTACTTTTCAGCTTATTTTGCAAAGGCAAATGGAGTGGTGATTTTTTTTGCACATCCAACAATATGAACTATGATACTTATACATATTCTTTGTTACAGTAAATGATATTATACAAAAACAGAAAAGTTTTGCCATGTTCTGTAATTGAGAAAGTAAATAAAATTAAAACCATTAAAAAGAATAACGATTTATTTATTTTAGTTAACACTATACAACATTTACACAAGTGTTAAAACACTAAAACGTTCAAGTTAATTTCATGTATATTTTTCAATTTTGATATACCAAATGAAGTGTGCTTGCATTTAAAAGTATTTAATCTATGTATTTGCAACAATTTTATGAAACTGGTAGACTGATCGTTCTGGCTTCTGAACAAAATAAAGCAATAATTCTACTGATCAGTTTTTGAATGCTTGTTTAGATAATGCAGTTTCAGAGTTGATTCATAGAAAGTTACGTAAGGACACAGTTGACAAGCCTGTTTTGGTTCTTTGCCACATTCATATGATATGTGTCGTCCTAAGGTACATTTACGTTTGTACGATCTGGGACAATTTGGACAAACGTATTTTTCTTGTGTTCCATACAATTCTGCGTAATCTGAAAATTGTGTTTTACAATTAATAACTGTAAATTTCAATGTCTATATTGTAAATATCTAAATTATCTAAGTAGTGGGAATGTAGATCCTTCATGTTTAGAGCAGCTGATCGAACGAGTATTAACCAATTTCGAAATACAAGTGGGTGAAATGTATGAAATTAAATTTAAATTTCATTTTTTTTTTTTATAAAGTACTAACTATTACCCGAGGTTAGGTAATAGAGATTTCTATTATGATGATAGTCAATTGTATTTGCACGCTAGATGTCTACGCCAAAAAAGTATAAACTATTACATGTACAAATGACACACACCTATTTTTATATCGAATAATTTTTTGGGCTACAAAGTAGCCTAGGTCCTTCCACAGGATGCAAGCTACCTTCTTGCCAAATTTCATCAAGATCGGTTCAGCGGTTTAGTCGTGAAAAGGTAACAAACAGACGACAGAGAGACATAGTCACTTTCGTATTTATAATTTTAGGTGTGAATTGATTGATAATGGCTAATTTGAAAATTTATTAAAAAAATAAAATTTTCATATTATCTATCTTCTACAAAGATCTACTATACCTACTGATCAAGCGCGATCAGTAGAATGTCAGTATAATTTCTGCATAATTCACAACAAGTAAAAATTCTAATACAGGGTGAGTCATATCAGGTGGAACGAGAAAAATATATATATAAGTTGATTGAGAAAAATATTTCAAGCAAAAAAGTTTTCATTTAATATCTGGAGAACCCATTAGGATACAGTAATGAAATTTAGTATTAATACGTGTTATCGATTTCCAGTATCAATCAATCATTATTTAGACCAAGGATGTATGGGACCAGTGGGCCTTTTTATTTTTAGCTAGTATTTTTTGTTCTTAAATTTTTTGCTATGTTTGGCATTGTTATATGGTTATGTGGCACAAAATACACAGATATATATACATACATTGTTAATTTGTCGTAAGATCAACCGTTTACAAGAAATACGATATTAAAGATAGTATTAATATAATAGTATTATAAATTGCACGAAATAAATTTATATTCTTATTTTAGGATTAAAAATAAGAAAAAAAGTTCATATATTACATTTTTCTCGATCAACTGTTCAAGTTTGTTCCATCTGTTATGATTCATCCTGTATAATGAATAATCAAAAAAACTTTAAAACAAATAAGTTTATTTATATTTATTACTCGTTCTTAAAAAAAAATATAAACCATTTTAATTTCTACAGTCAAACTTGGTTATAACGAGTTTTATATGAAGTTAATATATTTCAAACAAATATATTTCAATCAACCACAAAATAAACAACAAATACCCCCAAAACAAGCGATATCCGAGTTCGACTGTAATTTTTAAACATACAATAATTTAATTATAAATAATTATTATTTCATTGGTCAATATAAGAATGCTTATGAGAACAATGCATTTTTAACGATGATTCGTAGTGGGTCTTGTACGGACAATAGAGGCAAGACAGTTTTGGTTCTTTGCCACATTCTCTAGTCATATGTCTAGTTAAACTTCCTTTCTGTGTGTATGAACGTGGACATTGAGGACACTGAAATTGGCGAGTTATCGGCATATATAAAATACCTGAAACATCATATTCATATCAGATATTTTATTGTGTTTTATTTATGTATGTGAATACCAGAAGTGGGAAAGATTAAATTTCAATTTTTATGCAGACTTTCCCATAAGTTTAGAATCATAGAAGAATTGACTTGTCTAACTAAATAAGGAATTATTTTTATTTTTATAAATTATGTATCTTATGATTTGAAACAAATGGGGCAAAAAAGAAATATATTAGTATAACATTTAACATTGAAAACAATTAGATACTTTACATAAAATAAATTTTACAGGTACATTTTTTACGATTACCAAGATAAATATAAAAGTATTCATTATTTGGATAATGTTATGCAGAAGTCATTAAACCGGCAATTTTAAGTAAAAATAAGTAAGGTACTGGCACCAGTTATGGCCGCTATAAGAGCAAGGTTTACTGTTTTTGTGATTGACGGGATTATTTAATCAATTTAATTACCAAAGTCCGCAAATATAGTTCGTTTTTTAAATTATAGCCTTTTATTTTGTTTATATTTTTTTCTCCGGTAATGGATAAAGTAAAACCAGTAATGAGCACGCAGTGATGATTACAAAATGATAAGTACTACGACACAAAATATATAAAAGAAAGAATCATCAAATTTGAAACAACGTGATAATATAATTATTAATAAATAAATTATACTTATGTCCACCATTTTGACACCTATTGGCCGATTGTCATCAAATCATATTCAGAAATGGTAGTAATCAAATACCAACAAATATTTCTAATTCAGTACATTTAATTAAAAAATAGCCATTACTGGGGTCATATCCAAGACTGGTGCCAGTACCTTACCTAAATATATTTTAGTTATATAAGAATATGTTTATAATGTTATATATTTATAAGAACGTGGTAATAACCACATAATTTTTTAATTGATAATTGACTGACTTTTGCTTAACACCATCCGTTTAACATCAAAGATTGTTAATAATTTTTTTAAAGTAGAAAGTTAAAATAATGTAATCATAAATACAACAGAGATTTAAAACCTGTAAAAAAAATCTACGCCAAACATTAAAATTCATCTCATTTAAAAAAATATATATTTATTTTTAAAACATTTCATTTATGAATAATAATATGCAATTATAATTTAATTTATTTATTAAAATAACATAAACAAAAACACATATATTAAATAACATCTTTAACAAATATAGAATAAATGTATTTATAAAAGTGATTAAATAATACTTTAAGGTATTTTTTATAAATATTTTAACTTTAATCTCTACAACATACAGAGTTGGATTCAAATATAAACTAACAGGGTATATATTACAAATGTTTGAAATCTTTTAGTTATCTTGTATCGCCCAACAATTTACTGATCTTAGAAATATTCCGGAAATTTTTTTAGATCTGAAGTTTAATGTTTATTAGTTTTTGCCTGTGGAGACTTGTAAAGATCTAAAACGATCTAAAAAGATCTATAACGATCTTCAATGATCTCTGAAGATCGTTTCAACGTTTGAATTTCTATTACGATCTACAACGATCTTATGAGATCTTTGTAGGTCGTTGTAGATCTTTGCTAGTCTTCACAGATGAAAAACAAATATGATTTTGTATCAAAATGCAGATCTATCCCAGATCTGATTTGATCACTTCAGATCTAAAATCTTTTCCCGGGATCTTCCATAGAAAACATTTAGAAACATCTTTTAAGGCTTTACACTTTTAAATATACATTGTCAAGCGAGTAATGTGCAGGTTGAACTATTTAAAATAACAATCACAATAACTTGTAAAAATCTATTTATCAAAAAAAATGTGCCAGTTAAAAGTTGTAGAATTTCAAGGGTAAAAGGATGGCGCTCGGTGTTTGACAATGAATCTGTTCCTGAATATAAGCGTTTCAATTTCTGCAAAACATAAAATTTCCATAATTCAGGAAGGGATTTATAAAAATTCAGTTCAACCCCAAGAATCCGGAATACAAATGAAAGGTTTCCATTTAGAAATAAAAAAATCAGTCACGTGACCTTCCAATATTTAACACAGCACCATTTTCTTTCATCTTTTAAACTCTACAACTTTCATTTAACACCGTTTTTAACGTGAATACCGTCTAGTGTTTCAGACCAGATACTGGGTGGGAATTTCATAAACTTGATGTAACGCGCAGAGCAGCAATCACGCGGGTTTTGGTCTCAAATTATAGATCTAGATTAGATCTACGAGGCATAAGTAAAAATTAAAACATTTAACTAGTTTTAATGAGTGATAAATTTATTATTATAAAAAAAAAAATTAAATTTTGTATTTCGACGATTGGGCTTATAAATATTAATAAATTGAATATAATATTTTCTACGTAGTAACGTTTTTAATTTTTTTATTAAAGTTTTTTAAATTTGATAAAAAAATAAAAAGTAAATTTTGTATTTCCACGATTTCGCTTGTAAATATTAATTATTTAATTGTTTTTATGTTCGTAAAAATCTTAAAAAATAACTATATTAAATATATAATACTGGTTATTTATTTCTTTATTTAGACTAATTGTAAGTTTAGTATATTTTATGTCCATTTTACAAATATTCAACCGTTTCTGTATAACAAAACAAATAAATAAAGATGTGTCAAATCAATTCATGAGTCTGAGTTTTATTTAACCCCAATCCACGTATTCACGTCAATCCCTCGACTGTGCATCCCGACACAGTCACACCCATTTTTTTCATAAAGAGCTTTTTTGAAGTTATTTGTAATTATCACTTCAAACGTATTGATTATAAATATTACTCATTTTTGCGATTTTATGGTTAAAAAGTGTGAAGGTGATTTTTGACACAAGAATTTTATTATAATGGCACAACATAATAATTTTTAAATCTGATCCTGCAAGTTACATTGCATTGTAATGAAGTTTTGTGCAATGTTTTAAAAGTGAACTTTTATGATAAGTTTTGTAATTACAAAAGGGACAAGCCAACTGAGGTTCTTTGCCACACTCTATTCTATGATGTCTTAACATATTATCACGTCTAGTGTAAGACTTGTAGCAGGAAGGACAGTGGAAAGCTCTCCGTTTTAAAGAGTTATGTCGTCTGCTGTAATAATATATGTCCCCTAAAACAAATGTGTTATCAATAGTATATAATAAGTTATTTTTAAACAGTGGCGGTTGGATTGCCAACTTCAGAAGAAGCAAGGTACAGAATTGATCAAATCTAATAAATTAAAATATTCAGCTGTCTCTTCTGAAGTTAAGGTACCAGTCGTCGCTGTTAATAATTTCTTTCTAGCATTTATAAATATGATAATAATAGATATGTTTTATTTTTCAATTCAGAAGATTTTAACATAAATACCTTTATAAATATTTATAAATATTTTCTTTCCGAAAAATACATCTAATAAAAATATATTATATCTACATATATATGTACATATGTACTTATACAATTTTGGATCTAATAAATTCAAAACAAGTTTTTAGGTTTCCTCAAATAACGCTGGTTTTCTAGGTTAAATATAAATTTCCTATTTGCCACAAAAAAATAATAAAGAAAAAAATGTTTATTTAATTAAATCAACTTCATTTATTTAATTTAAAAAAAGTTATAACACACATTATAATTAAATATAAATAAGTAGGTACGTAATCAAAATATAAGATGTAATATCAAATAAAAAATATAATTAACAATACATGATGCACAGTAAAATTAACCATTCAGAAATCAAAACGACTAACTCCACAAAACAGTCGTGAAAAGAGCTTCACATTTTTTGAATAGTGCTGAATTAATATGCATAAAATAATAAAGTAAATATTGGGAAAAGTAAAGTTAGTCACTGAATGGTAAAAATATTTGATTTAAATTAATATCTACAATCGTGTCTTTTAAGCATATGTCTATCTAGGTCTGTCTTATAATATGTCTTGTATTGGCAGAAGGTACAGAACAAATTAGGTTCTTTGCCGCATTCGACTCGTATATGCCGTTTCAAATTTGATTTTTGTGTATAACTCTTATAACACTGCGTACAACTAAATTTCTTGTTTCGATAATACTCGATGTTAATTTGATCTAAAAATAAAATCATACTTGTTAGTTCAAATTGTACATTACATTAACACTCAAAATTATAAAATAGGAGGAGATTGAGAAGGAATTTCGTTTCGGGAATTTTTGTATTTAGCCCATTTACTGCAATTGTATATTTCCATATAATATATGTATATCACATACATGCTTATTGTTAATTTAATCGGCTGAAAATGTCTGTATGGCCATTCCACGTGTTTAGATAACCGATGTTCAAACTATTTTCTTATATGTCATAAATTACCCCACAAAATTAGTCAAAAATAATTTTTTCGCATGTTACAAAAATTGTACAACGTTAATTTAACATTTTTGCTATGTTTTCTATATACCTATAACATAAGTAAGTATCAACGTAGACAAGAGGGGTTCAAAATCTATCACTATGTTTCATTTCAAGATATACCTTAACTTGGAGTAGGTAAGGAGTAATAAAGCAGTCGGAAGAAAGGTTGACAAATTAAATTCATAGTACATGTATTTAAAATTTTATTGAACTCTTGGAAAATACAATAAAACATCAAATACAAATTTAGACAATCCTTCATTGTTTTGAGCTATTTTAGTATTAACATCTTTTTTTCTTATTTTCTGTAACTTTTGTTTTTACTACATATTTTAAAACAAACTCTACAAAAAGTTCAAAGAAGTTTCAAATATAAACTTGGTATTTTTTAAATTCTTGGCAATACACATAAATCATTTAAAATTTTTACATGAACATCAAATTTTTAGTTACACCTGGGTGAAGGTAAAAAAATGATGCTTTGATATATTTAAATATGACAATCTTACTGTCAATATCAATTTATGGAACAAAATATTAAATCTAACCCAAAGTTTAGAATATCAATATGATGATTAGTTGAACATTTCTTTAAAAGATAAACTAAACTTGAAGTTTTCAGTACGTTGGGTGCCAAAACTGTTGCACAAAGAGCTATCCTACTGGAATGTTGATAAGAATCATTGAGTACGTTTACACAGCGTTGTTATTCCGATTTTACTGTAACCGATGTAGTTAAACCGTTCTAAGCGGTGCTGTTTACACATACGAGAATAAGTAACACCAGCTGGATTTGAAGTACGCTATAAGTTCGATAGTGTACCAACAAGAAATCCCAAAAATACATCGTCTCTTTTACGTCCCACGAACCACGCTTTCTTTTGTTTTCCATCTTTTCGTCTCAGGTGTTTTAACCATATTTTAACTGACAACGCTTTTTCAAATGTTAATGCAAAATGCATTACAATGAAATTCCTATAAATACTATTATTTTTTTGGGGTTGTATAAATATATATAACCACGTCCATGCAGTTTACACACGTCTCTATTCTTGTTTAGTTATGCTATGCCTGTATGTCAAGAGGAATAGCATAACTAAACCTGATTAGTTATGTTGGATGTAATGTGCCATCTACACGAATTTTTAAACCCGGATTTACTACACCGGTTACAGTAAAACTGAAATAACAGCATTGTGTAAACGTACTCATTGTCGCACCCATTCTACAAATCTAGATTTAATTTCGTCTGAATTTTTTCTTTTCAATATAAAAAAAATAATTATTTGTTGGGAGACGGTATAATAGGTAAATAGTGCTCTGTGATTCAAATCAAAAGATTCTGATTTGAAAAAATATTTTTTTTTTTTATTTACGATTGATTTTAATTTCTGGGAAAATTTTTATTGATTTTTAGAATTTAGTAAAATTTCATATATTTTAAATAGCAAGCCATTTAATAACATTAGTGTTCAATGTTAAATTTGTACGAGTGTCAATCAGTATTTCGTTCAAATATTCACGATTTCTTGATACAAGTATATGAAAGTCACTTTAATGAATCTAACTCCTGGCTAATATTTCGGCTAAAAAATATTATTTTTAATTATAAAATGTCGTGTAGGAATTAACAAATATTATACCTTACATATCGATAGCAATTATGCTTCAAATGTTGAATACATATATATCGATTGCAATAAATACATATTTTTGCTGTTTTTCTATCAGCTTTTCGCGGGCAGAAACCACAACTTGTCTTCCTTTTTGATTTTATCCAAGGTAATTTAGGTTTTAGTAAGCCTAAAAGCACAAATTACGTTATTTTTAATTATATAATATATATTATATATATTTAAAAACAAACAAGAAAAATTAATTAGTATAGTATTTAAATAAAAATCAATATTTAATATTCAATATATATTTGACACATTATTTACAGTTTTTAAATTGCATGTACATATTTTTAAATAATATATGTCATACATAAACGTTCTACGATAATTAACCAGGAAATAAATATTTTATTAAAATTATATAGGTTCAGTGAAATTTCTCGAACCAATCCCTTTTTGTAACTGAAGTCTTCCTGAAACGACCAGAATTTTATTAAACTTCTATATATGAGCGACCGTTTTTTAGTAACCATAGCTGGTCGGATTGAAGAAGTTTCACTGTAATAATCAGAATGTTGAACCGAAAACCAGTTTCAAATAATTTTTTTTTGTCTAACACGAACCGAAATTTTTAACATGACATTTTGAACACGAATCAGAACCGAACTGAAAAACGGTAAGGGGTGGAGAACCTTTCTGAATGATTTTTAAATAAAAAAATCAAATTTTTTTTCGTTTATTTGAAGGATGTTGAAAACTACTAGATATTTGAAGGTCCGTGGGTTTTCTTTCAGAATGAAAACTAGAAAAGACGTTTAAAATACTTGATTTTGTATTTTGAACCTTGAAATATAACCCTGAAAATAAATAAATTTGTAGGCAACTCAAAAAAAAATTTTTTTAAATTAATTTTATTATTTCGAAAAAAAATTAAATTAATAAACGTAGTTCCATGTTTTATGATATACAAATCTGAATATTTTCAAATTATCTAACTAAAGGCCGCTCTGAGTACAAACTAAGTCCACAAGTTCTCCTTCCCTGGCGTTAATTGTTTTCTAAAGTACTTACTATTTTTTTTACATTTTAATACATTTATTAGTACTTAGATATTATGCAAAAAAAATTAATTGGGCAGGTTTCGGTTATCGAAATAAAAACCAAATAATCGAACAAGAAGAAATTGAGAAATAGTATCGGTTCGACTTCCTGATTAAAAGTTATTTAGTCATTTGGATTTCAGAACAAAAATAAAAACACATCAAAACTTTGACTACGGAGCCCATAGCACATATCGTGGCAAAAATATTTTGATCTTAAAACGACGACGCGTCACCTACAAATTACTAAGGATTGCCTTCGCAGAGTGCTTACTATTGACTGAAGGAATCTGCGAAGACCGATACTGCATTAAGGTGTTTTTCGTTGTAACTTAAAAGGGGAATTTTATTTCACCCTTGCGTCCTTCGCAGTCAAAGTGTTAAATCTAATTAATATAACAATACAATCAATTTACAATCAGTACGTATTAACATCACGAGAAATATTCATTTTATGCTTTAATATACTATGTCTGCGTAAAGAGGAAAAGTAATAACATTTATAATTACAGTACATACACCTTTGAGTCGGTTCTTTATCACACTCGACTCTAATATGCCTTATTAAAGTACACTTTGCCGTAAAACTCTTTGAGCAATTATTACAAGTATGAAATACAGTATTTTTAACGTGTTTCTTTTGTAAATAACCGGGCTCTCCTTCTTGATAAAATAGCAACGGTTCTCCTTTAGATGTATTTGTATCTGAAAAGTGATACAATTCACGTTAATAATACGAGAATAAAATAAATGAAATTAGTTTTGAACATAACATTTCTCAGCTTTTATATATCTGTATCTCATTAACGCCTAGTCCAAACCGCTGGACCTTGAAGTTTTAAATATATCTTTTGACGTAAACAATTTTCCGAAATTCAACCCTTACGGGAGGAAGATGGCGTTAAACTTTTTAACGTTTATTCAAAAATTCAGGCAAAATACTCTTCTGTTAAAAAATACATTTGTATCGCAATATTTCAAAGTTTAACTATAATAGGGGTACAATTAATTGAATAAGTTTGTTATAAAACTAACGGGCGCTAGTTTTATAACAATTTTCATGGTAATCCAAAATAAATAAAAAAACAAACATTTTTAAAATCAAGAAATAGTGGAGTTAGGCGGTATGACAATTGGGTATCTCAATGAACACATTTTTTATTAATAAAAACAATACTTTTATGTAAAAGCATATATTATAAAAACTAATGAGTTCTTTAATTTTTCAAATTCTATAATAAATAGATTTCTCTTTTTGCAAAAACATGCAGTACCTGTATTTATTTATTTTTATAATATTTTATAACAAACTAACAAAATATATATATGTACACTTAAACATTATGTCTTCTTTTTACGTGGCTTCGTAAGTGGTGATTATAAAAACATCTATATTCACAATATGCACATTGTATGTTCGGTTCTTTTCCACATTCGTATGAAACATGACGAGCTAAGGTACCCTTCTTCTGAAAAACTTTATAACAGGAACTACAAATATGCTGCTCTGTGCCTTCTCCACTGGGAAAAGGTTGATTTTCATACATATTATATTGAGTAGCTGAAATAGAATATATAATAATTTGTTTAGTACATAAACTTATATAATGTTATATAAAATAAAATATATTGTAGCATGTTAGTTAAATCTGCTCTTGTATTAAAATATGGTTATTAAGCTTGTTTTCCACCAAAATGAATATGAAAATGTCATATTCAATAGTTTTTGTTTCCACCAACCTGACTGTTTTTTTTAAACGTCATAGAAGACAATACAATACAATTTCTGTGTAAAAAAACTGCCAATTTAGTGGAAATATGGCATTAGTAAGGAACGTAGTATTTGACCATTAATTAATTGCATGAACTATAAAGTAATTAATAAAATATCATTTGTTTTAATCATACGCTCTCTTAATATATTTATTGATAATTTTTAAGATTACATATTTTTATTACACAAACATATGTCACAATAAGAAAAAAAGTAATACATTCTCATTGCGAATACACTAAAATAAATTAAATAAAAAACATCCTTAAATAATTAAATACAACATAAATTCATTCTATTTTATACACTGAATAAATAAAAAGTAATGTGCATATTAATTAATTTTTATTAATACTTTATTTTTGGATTTTTCCAGTCTACGATTAACAATAAGATAATGTTTTTATTTAAAGCGCATGTTTTTTTATATGTCTCAGGAGGTTAAACTTTCTGTCCGAAACGTATGAGCAATGGGGGCACCGTTTTATAGCAACCCTCCTACATTTTGAGTTCACGGGATGTGCCAGACTTGCTTTAGATTGGAAAACTTTAAAACAATGCGAGTATGAGGCGCTTCCGACAATGTTGTTTTGAACATCTTGACAGTTAAACATAACTGAAAATTTAAAATATGTATCATTAAAACTGCTGTGTTTTCTTTTTAAAAGTAAGTAAAATATGTACATATTAAAAAATAATTACCGGAAGAGATTTCCCAAAACAATTAGGAAAAGGAAGAAGGGGAAGAAAGCAACACATTATTTAAATAGTTTACTTATATTTATTTATCCAAAAGGTTATGGAAACTGTGTTGAATCCAGAGGAAAAATAAAATTTTTGAGAAAATTTTTGGTGAACATTTCTATTTTATTTTTATTGTGTACGTTTCCCCCCTGGATTCAACACTACATTGAACATAATATAAATTACACAATTGAGTCGATCAGAAGCCAAAATAAATTTTCAAAATCAATGTACACTCATAACCCACTTATTGCGTCAGGGACGAGTTCTTAAAAAATGTTACTTGGTATAATTATTTTTTCACTTTGTAACCTCGTAAAAACATCCTATAGTGTGTGTCAAAATTTAACATTTAGATATTTCTCGGTTAGCAACAAGGTTCGTTATACATCTAATAGAAAAAAAGAAATTTATCGGAAAATGAAAACAAAAATCAAGAGTAAGACCAAATTTTGTAAATAATTGCAAAATGATTATAAGACACTCCATTCAAAATCTTGAAATAAGGTAGTGGCACCAGTCTTGGCAAGGACCCCAGTAATGGCAATTTTTTAATTAAATGTACTGAATTAGAAATATGTGCTGATATTTGATTACTACCATTTCTGAATATTAATGTATATACATTTAACTGTCTTACAGCGTGATTTGATGACAATCGGCCAATAAATGGTGGACAATTTAAACTAATTATTAGTATAATTTATTTATTAATTATTATATTAACATAGTAATTGTTTCAAATTTGACGAATCTTTCTTTTATAACTTTTGTAAGTACTACGGTACTTATCATTTTGTAATCATTAGCAAGTGTCCATCACTGCGTTCTCATTACTGGTTTTACTTTATCCATTACTGGAGAAAAAACATAAACAAAATAAAAGGCTATAATTTAAAAATACAAACTTTATTTGCAGACTTGGGTAATTAAATTGATTAAATAATGAGTTCTTTGTTTTATTAGTAACATGAGTTCATGAGAATTACAAAAAAGAAGCCCATCAATCACAAAAACAGTAAACCTTGCTCTTATAGCGGCGATAATCTTATTATGAATTGAAATTAATACACTTTTTTTCCTAATTCCGATTGGCATGATTATTTCTAATATGGTTTTCCAAGTTATGTTCATAATAACATATGTAGGAGCAGTACGGACATTGTCTTGTCGGTGTTTTACCACACTTTATATCAACATGCCGTTTTAAAGTATATTTTGTTGTAAAGGTAGTTGAGCAACTAATGCAAGTAAATTTCGTCTTCAGTTGATTTTGTTTTAACAATTCTATATT
Source organism: Sialis fuliginosa (assembly GCA_961205875.1). NCBI lineage: Eukaryota > Metazoa > Arthropoda > Insecta > Megaloptera > Sialidae > Sialis > Sialis fuliginosa. The sequence continues at coordinate 12,281,887 of OY540817.1, forward strand.
TGAATTATATGTCGTAAAATCAACTAGTCTTATCCCAAAGTCTAAAACATTCAAAATAATTATTAGGTATTGTGTAAATAAATACATAAATAATACATATTTATACATATACAATAAATACAGTAGCGGCCTAAAGGAGGGTGGGGGGCAGTCTGCCTCGGGCTCCATGTGGTAGGGAGGCTGTGAGTCCATAGCTAATATTTCGCCCAAGGCCTCAATCTTCCTTAGCCCGCCACTGAATGTATTTATTATTATTCTTACAATTAAATTATGTCAACATTATATTCATTAGAAAATATAAACAAAACGGATTTTAAAAAAATAAAAAACAGATGTAATATCCATTGGTTGCACTAGAATAATTTTATACAGTTGTAACAATAATCTTAAAGAAATAAAAACAACCAATAAATATATTTAATTTTTATACGACAGGTTCATAGAAAATAAACAAGTAAAACACAACAGTTTTTATTACGTTTGGAATAAACATACAAAATAATACTAAAATAAGTAAAATAACAAAAGAAAAGCAAGCTCTAGTTAAAAGTAATAACAATGGGAAAATTTATATTATAGGACGGATTATTAACTTTATTAAAATCTGTAAATATCTATTATGATGTTAAAATTGTTAAACCTTATTAAATATTTAATTATAATTAAAAAACGTTTCTTGGCTTCTTGGTGTAAACCGTATCTTCTGACTCATAGTAGCAAATTGAGGAGGATTTTGTTTGTAAAATTAACCTATTTATTGCAAATATATTGTCAGAACAATACTCAATAATTTTACATCGGTCGATCAGCATGACACGAATTTCTCATATGGTAGTTAAGTCCGCTTTTTGAATACGAAGTAAACGAACAAAGATGGCAATGGTATTTTGGCGGCTTGCGACAAACATTTTTCAAATGTTTCCTTAGGCTGTCTGCCCCTTTGTATTCTCTATCACACTGCGGACACTCGAATCTTTGAGATTCTACGTTATAGTAAGTTTCTAAATGATACACACTATTCCTTCTAGGCATTATGGGTGTTATTTTCAAAGGATCTTCTTCATCTTCTTCTTGCCGATTCCCGGAATTCATCTCATTCTCATTATATAGAGATGATACACGAATCATAACTGAAACAATTTATATTGGAAATAAAAAATATGTTTGATAAAAAAATAACATAAAATAATAAATTAATAATGTATTTGAATAAATATAATAAAAAATAAGGATAGGTAGGAAAGTAAAAAAATATATACCTATATAAATAATAACGTATAATATGAAATTAATAGAATCAATTTTACAAAAGAAATAACACATCAAATTTATATGTACATGAATATCTACATAAATAATTTTCGATGTTATCTTAAGTAATTCGTATATATGAATATGAATAAAAATATACGACGTTAAATATATTAAATAATAACAAATTAATTGTCAAAACGTCAAATTTATTAAAGAAAAAATATTCGCAAGTTTTCGATTCACATAATCATCGTTAGGCTTTCAGAAGGAAATAAAATATGAGACAGATGTTGTAATCTCAAATACATTTCCGTAGCTACATGAGATTACAACATCTAACTCATATTTTATTTCCTTCTGAAAGCCTGACGATGAATCTGTGAATCGAAAGCTTGCAAATACTTAATAAATTTGACATTTTGACAATTAATTTGTTATTATTGAATATGAATAAAATATATTTGATCATATTGCAATACCTTTATTTAAAATGTCTCAATATCTATCTATTGACAATGTCCAAAATAAATATAATTTACATGTTGTTCTGATGAAGCCTCTAATATGTCAATTTTTCACATATTAAGATATTTTTCCCACTATGGATTCAGCTCTTTAAGCAAAATATTTAAACGTAAAATTGTATTGAAAATTATCATAAAATATGAATATTTTAATGTTTTCTTGTTCTCACCATATAGGAGGTTTGATCAGAATACCAACGTTATTTAATAGTTAATATTTAAAAATGATAAATTAAGATCGATTCCCAAAAATGTTTTACCTCAATTTGTATTTTTATTTTATCACTTGATAAAAAAAATTAATTCCTTTCTTATTGGGAACCGATTGATTAAAAATGTATACGTACATAGGAAATAGGTATACCTACCATTACAAAATGAAACTGATTATTTTACTTGTATCTAGGTTTCTGGGTTTAGGAAATATTTTGTTAAATAGCGTTGAAAAGAAGAAAGTTTGCAGTTTTTAATGGGTATAAATAAAATTTAATAAAATCTTTGTACACCAATTTATTTTATTAATGAAAACAAAACAAAATATTTTAATACAGATTTATTACCCAATAATGGTGGAGTGACATAACGCGTAAGATTAAATAAATAATGATTTATAACCTTTTTAGTGTGGTTCCACTCTTAACTTGTTTTCCGTATTTAATACGAAACCCCCTATAAGAACTGCCATACACATTTTCTCTCGAAAAGAAGCACTTTTCGAGAGTAAAAGTCAGATTATTCATTTTGATGCGCACGTACTTGCTTCTACCATAGCCCGAATAAAATTGCAGACTTCTCTTTTAAACACAATTTTTGTTTTTCCAATTTGAAAATGGCAGTGATTAGTTTCACACCTTCCCACGACAAAAATTTAAAATAAGTATTTTAATAATTATATTGTCAGTATTAAAAAAATTGCGCTCAGAATGAAAAAAATATTTGCTTCTAATAGACACAAATTCAAGATTCTATGACTTTTATTTGGAAATAATTATAACGCTTCATGCCACACAAGTTATGAAATTTATTTGCACTGGAAAGTTACCCAGAAGCCCAGATACGAACAACAACTCGAATCTTCTCTATTTCTATTTGGAATGAATTATTATTTTCATGTCACAAAAGTTGTAAAATTGACATGACATTGGAATAATTGAGAAAAGATACCTAGATCAAATCTTCTGTATTTCTATTTGGAATGGACTCTTTTAAGATGTAACATAAGCGACTGTGAGTATGCAGACTTATAAACGCACATCGGACATTGCTTGGACGGTTGTTTCCCGCACTCATACCTAACGTGTCTTGTTAATGATATTTTACGTTGGTACGCCCTGCTACACTGCTCACAAACAAAACTCCCTTTACCTCGCGGAAGACCGCTCCTCGCATCTGAAAAAAAGTATATCTCGATATTAAAAATATCCCAATCCAAATGGGAATATTTCTAATACCTATTTGATCTGAAATTTTTTTGTTCATAGGTTTTATATAATTAGTTATTTTTCAAATAGAAATTCCGGGTATTTTATTAATTTTTTTATACATGTAACAATATACAGAAAATATTAATTTGAATAGTTTATCCATTATAATTTTGATTAAATATACAAGTACATAACAACACATTTAGGAATATGTATATATTTTTTTATAGTAAACACATTTATTTTTTATTTGGGAAAAATCTGGTAACTACAGAAAATGAGGCGTAGCTACATTTACAAACTCTATTCAAAAGTCTTAACACGGCGTACGCCCTATGTTCATAAGTTTCGTTGAAAATTAGATTAAAAATTAAAAACCAATAATTAATATTGGAAAAAATATTTTTTTTTAATATATATCATTTTTCTATCAATAATAAATGTTTAATAAGTAAATAATATAATACAGATTATACAAATTTAATTTTTCAACAGTGTATTTATTAAGGTGTTTCTTTATTTTCTTTTTTTCGGTTCCATTGGCCTATGTTTTAGTTATGGATCAAAAGTTAACTGTCCCAAAATTTCAGACTCATAGATCAAACCTGCGAACGGCGGAAACCGAGTCTTTTTCTCATTTGCTCGTTGAAAAATTTATTTATTTCTATTTCTTACAGTACTTGGTATCTTTTTTGTAAGAAATTTAATTCTCTATAACAATAAATAATTAAATTTCTTACAAAAAATATCCCAAGTGCTCAATTCATAGATTCAGTATTTTTAAAGATATGTTCGTTTAAACATTATCATAAAAAGTAAAATCCAATTTTTATGAATTGAGCACAAAATATTACTAATTGTAAGTAAAAAAGTCATTTTTCCCATGTTAATCAAATCGGAAAAAACTCAGTTTGCAACGTTCACAGGTTTGATCTACGAGTCTGAAATTTTGGGATAATTAACTTTTGATCCAAAGTTAAAACAGGTCAATGGGACAGAAATTTTGTTTTTAAACATCCTAGTATTTATGTTCCTAATATGAGACCTTTCTAATAAAAAAATCGGAAAATAACGTTACCAAAATTGTATTTAGTATATGGAACAAGGCCAACTGATTAAAGAATTGTAAGAAGATGTAGATGAAGATATAAGAAAATCAATAATTGATTACTCATATATGAAACTTGATGATAATAATACAAAATGTGTATTCTACCTCTACCTTTATTCGAAAGAAAAAAGGAAATGATATTAACATTATGTGGTATGATAGCTTTAAAACCACCAGTATAATATAGATCGAAAAAAAAATATTAAAAGGTCTCATTTTAGGATCATTATTTTAACCCTCAATTTTCACTGCTTGATTTCTTGTACCTTATATACCTGCAGCTAATTAAATTATTAGCATTTTTTCAAATTATTTTATTTATTTAATTATTAAGTGGGGTCTCATAATTGGCGACATGAAATTTTTTACCACTAAAACTAACATTAAAATATTTTATTACAATTCTTGATTTCTGGGTATAACATGTATTGTTGTGGTTGTTAATTTAGCAAACGTTTCTTCACATCACTTATATCCAGTAGACAAGAATCATTTCAATATTATCACGAAAGCCTTAAAGCTTGGAATTAATTAATTTCAGTGAATTATTTTTTTATTTATTCATACGAATGTGATTTTTTCATATGTTGATAAATTGAGCGAGAAATAAACGATTTGTAATTACAGAAAAGGCATTGTTTTAATGGGCGCCTTCCACATTCGTAAGCTAAATGTCGGTTTAATGATTTTTTTATTTGGTACGGTCTTCCACAGTTCATACATTCGTAATTCGCTTGTTTACGCGCATAACGCAGTGGTTTATGAATTACCAGAATATCTGAAAAAATATTTAAACTTATCAATTTTGTTATTTAACATTTATTTATTCGTAATAAATCAGTTATCGAATTGAGGGATTTTTTTATATAAGAGCTGATAATTTTAATAAAATTTTCCAATAATTCGAGTACTGTTTTATAGGTGTAGGTATTGTGCTTTTAACAACTACTAAAGTGAATTTTTATAAAAACAATCATTATATAAAGGGTGAAGCATTACTTTTGCTACAATGCTATTTGTAAAAATAGAACGACATTGTCTATATAAATAAATATTTCACATTTGAAAGTTTGAGCATTCTTACAATTCAAAACATAGCATTATTCGTGATTCACTCTAATTAATCAAGAAATAAAAGTTTATAGAAAATTACCGATTCTTCCTTGAACTCCCATTGTCATGCAATTGTTATTTTCTAAGAATTGAAATATTCTGAAATGGATGAAATAAATTACAGCACATAATACTGATAAATTTTATTTTCCAACAAAGAATCATTTTTTCCATACAAAAGCATAATAAAATTAAATTTTCTTAAATATATAGATTTAAAAAAATGTATAACCATAATTTACTAGTATTGCTACCTTTAGAATTGCTAATTTATTATTTTTTTAATGACATTTATTTATTAAAAAAATGATATGTATTTACAAGAAATAGTAATTCAAGTTTCCTTTTTATAAAATTGCATATGATAATTGTATCGACTTTTAGCTAGCTTCAACCAATCTTTTATGGCTGAAGTTATAGAAAGATACGCTGCCTCCTTTTTAAATAGCATTGAAACAACATCTGTAACAGAAATAAAATATCTATACTTATATTAATTTATTCTAAAACTGACCACATTATAATATACTTATAATGAATTATTCTAAATTAACGTCTAATCAGAGGAGTAGCTAGGGTTCTCTGTGGACCTTTTTTATTTGTTCATCGGCGCCCCTATAAGATTATTTTTCGCTCTCGAACTTACCCTCTCAGCGGGAGTCGATTTAGCCACCCCCTAACTACACCTCTGCAACCGGTTTCAATAAGTATAATGTACTCGTGACTTACTGATCAAAAGTTTCCATGGGTACAAGGTCCAAAAATGACCAGTTTTTTTAAATTTATTCAGTGTTAAAGGTGAGGAATTCACATACTTGCTGATATAGGTATGTAAAGTAAAAGGTAGCCTCAGTAGCTCGGCGCGAGAGGGGAAATACGTCATCTAGTGTACACAAATGTGGAGAGGGGTAATAATGTGCCCAATTATAACAAATATAGCCTTGTAACGCAGCACGAGAAGGGGAAAATACGTCATCTGGAGTGCCCAAGCTGATTGGTGAAAAGCTGCGTGCTGATCATGTTTACATTACTTTTCTTTACCGTGTGGATCCAAACGAAACTCATCCTTATTTTTATCAGTACATTACGTTATGGAAGCACGGTTATATTTTTTAAGTAATACATACTTACATATGTTTATTTAAATTTCTAACCTTTGATAACCTTTGATTAGCAAGTTACGAACTACATTACACTTGTGTTTTAGCCAATTTGACTGTACTTCTTATTTAAATGGATTTTGTATGGTGTCCTTTATTTACTTGATGTATTCAATAAGTAAATAACTGAAAAACGTTTTACCACTTACCAAGTAGAAGTTCGCAAAGTTTAGTATTTTTAAATTTATTTTTGTTCCTTTGGCCTGCCCAGTTAAATGACATTGCTAATTTATTTGTCAAAGCATGCTTCATTATTAATAATGTAGTACTCCTTTGCGTTGTTCCACGGTTCAATAAAAACTTGCGTTTCTAATAATAAAAAAAAATAAAGACATTATTCTTGAAAATTGGAAATAAAAAGTATTCATTAAATGTGTCTATAATTACCAAATGTGCATAATATATGTCGTTATTTAACAATTTCTCCAGTAAATCGAAAGACTCCATTGTATTCAGAGGTAAATCAGGAAATCTATACGATTTTTTGTTTGCATCCACATATAACTGAACTGGTAACTCATTATCTTCTTTAAAATTATCTGTACACTCAGGTTGTTGTTCTGGTAAGTAATCATGATGATGCAGAGAAGGTTCATTTAATAATAGAGTGTCATTTACAATCGTTTCATAATCATTGAATAGATCTGCAAAAGAAAATCGCTTAAAATAATTTGCTACACTAACATTAAAAATAAGACATTATTTAATAATTTTTATACCAACTGATGAAGAACTGGCACATAATTTTCTAGTAGAAGTTGACAGATTCAAAAGAAATAAGTATTGTTTTCAATATTAATTTTGCTTGGAAATTATTGAATTCATACATGTTTATTATTAAATTATTTTTATTTAATGATGTTTCTTTGTGATTCTTCCATAACCAAAAACGTTTACACAAATAATAAAGTGACTCCACATGTGTATCATTTTATTATACAGATATTTCTCGCTTTACAAGTTCCTAATTTTACAAGTTTTTTGGCGGAAATAGATTTCGCCTAATACGTGAAGCATAAAAGTCCCCACTTTACGAACGATTGTTAAAAACCATTTAACATGTATGTAAAGACGAAAAATACCTGTACAAATACAGAAGAGATTAGGTTGAAAAAATAAGTGAATTTATTTAAATATAAAATTTATTTAGTATTTATCTAAAATCTATTTAAACAAATACATATTTACACAATTAAATCGTTTTGACGCCAAAATAACAAATTTCAAAACTAACTAATTGTTTTGTTTTCAAAAGGGTTTCGCACGAGACAACCTATTTTTTTCAAATTTCAATTTATTTAATTGTTTTATCCGTGATAAGTCGAGATATAGTAATTGACAATCTCGGTCTTTCATTTTTTCGTCTTGTATAGGTATGTCTTACATAGAAAAAAATACATAACGAAAATAATATAAATATAAACTTAATCCAACTATTTTATAAAACAATATTTTTCAATGAAAACAATCATTTCTGTTTTTTCTCTTGTTTTTTTTTCTTTGTAGTTAAGATACAAACGATAATAGGGGTGCTATTCTTTATGACCTCTAACTATTTATAATAGGATGATGTCTTCCAATATGTTTATTCAAGTTAAACTTATAATAACTTTTATAGGTGCAGTACGGACATTGTTCTGTCGGTTCTTTACCACATTCAATTTTAACATGTCGGTTTAAATTAGTTTTCGATGAAAAATTACTTAAGCAATTGTTGCAAGTATGTTTACTCTTCAGGTGATTTCGTTTCAACAATTCTATGTTTAAAGGATTTGTGGTAAAATCATCGTTGCTTATTCCCAAGTCTTGTTGATATGGAAAAAACGCAACTAAAACATTTTAAATAAATTATTACTGTGTAAACATTTGTAACGGGTACTTTTCTAACTTCGGAGGAAACAACTTACAAGTAACATTACTCAAGTGCCATTCGCCGATATTCTTGAAACTTTGCACACACGTAGTATATCGAAAAATATTAAACATGTGTTTTTTTTGGCTAACAAGGCGTCTTAAGGTTAGACCAATCTAGAGTTGGCAGACGAAAAGTTCAATATGACGCATCCAAATGGCAAAGGTCTACCGGCTCAGCCAGTGCGTTTTCTAACCTTAAAACGCCTTGTTAGCCAAAATAAAAATACGTGTTTAATGTTTTTCGATGTACTACGTGTGTGCAAAGTTTCAAGAATATCGGCGAATGGTACTTGAGTAGTATTCCTTATTATATAGTTCGAACAATCTCGATTATATGTCGAAATTATTGCATTACAAAAGATTAGGAATAGGTAACAAAAAATGAAAATATATGACTTTAAAATTTATTTCCGAACAATAAAAACATTTTTATATAAAAACACAATAAATTTTAACAACAATAACGAGCCAACAATAACTTGACAATTAAAAAAACAAGAATAAAATAACTTTGATAATAAACACATTTCTAAAAATAAACTAGATTATAGGTAGGTACTACATTTTGAACGAGTGTGATTGATATAATTTTTTTAATAATAATTGTAAATAAATAGAAATTTATTTTCTATATTTAGACCGAATATAATAAAATTAAAAAATAAAGTTAATTTTATTCGTCAAAAATAAATATATTTAATAATAAATTCTTATTTTATCAATATCTTATTGATCATTCTAATTTTAAAATACACTACTTTGTATCGAATATTTTCAAGAAACTAAAACTAAAATCATACGATAAAACCATTTTTAAATCTATTATTTAAATGGCATTTTATAAATATTTATTCATGCCATGTAAAAATTATGTTTATGAAAAATACAATTACATTTAAATATTTATAAGTTCATAATGAAAAGTTTTTTTTAAAACTCTTTTCATAAATATATATCTATAGTAGATATTATGATTTACTTACTATATCATAATTGATATAAATATACAATTATGCACTTCATTTTCTTTGTGCAATAATATCGATAACCGACATATTTTAACTATTTATACCTAGTCACATTGAGGCCGACTATATAGTTTCAACTGACTATCATGCACACAGTTTTATAATATTTCAATAATTTAGGGCAGGCGCACAGTGTGATTATTTCTCATGTTTATTCAAAAATATTTCTCAGGTTCAATTGTTATCGTATCATAAGGTTTCTGCACCCATTATAATCTTTATAAATCAGGGAGTAAATGGAGTCTTTTAATTTATTGGCCCTTTTATTGCATGGGGATGAAATAACCCCAAAATATTGGAGTATTTTTCGTTTTTATTTAATTATTCCTAAACGGTGAGAGATATTTAAAAAATTAATAACAAAAATTACTGTTTAAACAATTAGAAAAAGTTATAAACAAATTTAATTTAAAAAACGTTTCATATAATTTTAAATGATGTCTTAAATAGTTCAAATATATTTTCAAATAATATAATAACAATACATAGGAGTCCCAAAAGTAAATAACAGTTTGTTAAAATAGATTTTATTTTAATTATATCCATGACTTTTGGGACACCTATATATTGTTATTATATTATTTGAATCTAAAATATTTATTTAGAATTACTTAAGGCACCAATTAAAATTATACATAATTATTTTTTTATTGAAATTTGTTTATAACTTTTTTTACGACTACAGTAGAGTAATTTTTGTCATTAATTTTTTTAAATATCTCTTACCGTTTAGGAATAATTAAATAAAAACGAAAAGTACTCTAATATTTTTAGGTGATTTCACTCCTTTACATTGAAATGAGGCAACAAATCAAAAAATGCGCTGACTTCAGTTATTCCCTAATTTATAGATTATAATGAATTCAGAAATTTTATGATACGATAAAAATAGAGTCGGAGAATGATTTTTGAATAAAAAATTAGAAACAATCACACACACGAACTGTGAAATTTAAAGAGATAGTGGTCACACAGTGTCACATTTTGAAGAAAATACTTAATCGCTTCACAAATTTAGTTGGTTGCCTTTGATCTAGGAAATTATAGAAATTCAATCCACTTCGAATTTTCTAGATTTCATTAAATTACTTTTATGTTACATGAAACTTATTTCTATTGTGTGAAGTCGGTCAAATACACGAAAAATACAAACACAAATTTACTTTATTGCTCAACACGAAGATATCTTCTCTGTAATATAGAAGTATTCATTTTAACACCACAATACCAACTCTGTATATGGTTAGAAGGTAATGAGTATAGTATTACTAGATTCTATGTAGTGTTTGTATATCAATTTTAATTATAATTTGCACTATTAGTGATTACTTGACTTAAGTCTTTTAAATTATTGAACGCGTTCGTGGGACTCACATTAGTGACATTGCAAAGCATGACATAGAACCTTGTAATCATAATGACACTAAATTCTGTATTTAATAGTTTATTTTGTTTCTTCCTGTCTTAAATACGAATATTTAGAGAGCTGTCACTATACTAAAAAGTATACCAACTGGGTGGATAAAAAAAATCCCTTGTTTGACAACATAGTACTATGGAACTAAACATTACAGAAACATTTATAGAATGGTCTTAAATTTTTTTTATATACAACCCAAAATTTGGTTTAATTGACCTCTTGATAAAAATATTTAGTAAATTGGAACAAATATTAGCTAAGCTAGCGCTTCCATTTGAAAAGTAATAAAAATCTTCAAAATATTTTTTTAATGTCAAAATTGCCGCCATATAATATGCGATAACGAAAAAAGGTCTTCACTTAATGATTTTATTAAATAAAATAATTGTACTGTAATAATTTTGCTATTTGCATATAATCGTCGATAATTTAAAATATTAGTAGTGTAGGTCGGAAACACTTATTGTTAGTTAACTAATATCCGGTATTATAAACGAGCTAACAAAATTTGCTTCAAATGTGGTTCCAAATCAATCTGACAGTTCTCTTGAAGTTTCATGAAGTGTCTGACAATTTTTACGCACGCGTGGTATGTAAACACCAACGGTATTAAAACAGTGGCGATATTATGAAAATTATTTTGTACGATCAAAGTAGCCAACTGTGTTACAATAAGTTGAAGTATCACTGCTCTAAATTCCATAGCTAATCCATAGATACTATCACAGAATTAATACCCCATTTGAAAGTGCTTGCTAGCTAGCAAATTTCCTATTTGAATTGTCGTCCCCCTCCATTAAAAAAATCTTAAGTAACACACGAAAGATTGAAAGTGTATTAATTCTACAGAGAGGCCAAAATACGTATTTGTTAATTTTAATTTAACGTTTGTTTTTTCAACGTAGCAGTGTACCTTTTTCGAATGTAAGAAACCACTGGTATCATTATTTTAGTACTAATATTGAAAAAATGTCTTTTATGGTATACCTACGTATTTCTTTTTTTGGAAACATAAAAATAAGTTTTAAATTAATAATAAACCACTGTTTCGATTTTGTGAACTAAAAAATTATAGTAGGTATTATAAGACTACATAGACCTAGTACATAAATTATTAGACCACTTGTTCTTTGGATACCGCTTTTTAAAAGTACTATATACTTAAAAAGATGTATAACTTCTAAACGTTACCATTCTAAAGTGTGTGTAATTTATACAGTAGAGTACTATTTCGCAAAACAAGAGATTTTTTAAATCCACTTGGTATTTTAAAATGTAACGAATTCATGATTTTGGTGGCTAGACTATCAAGCAAGAATGACAATCATTGATATTGTACAATTTCTCATATAGCTGAACTCAAAATGACGATATTGTCAATATTGCTTGACAGTTTATAAGTCCCTTTAAGGACGAACTATAATTTTTGTGATTATTGATAAGCTCGTCTATATTCTGGTATTTTATGATCTTGTTCTATATGATGGTACATTTTCTCTCTGCTAGATGAAACTAAAGGACAATGTGGACATTGCCCGCATATTGCCAAATGTTTAGTGAACGATCTATAATTACGATATAGTTTTCCACAGCAAGGACATTTGTATTTTCTATTTATACGTCTTAAAACGTCCTCCAGTGTAGAAGTACTAGTAGAATAAGGTCCTGAAAAAATATCGTGTTGAATTTAATACTGAATGAGCTTTTCTTGCAGGAATTATCATAGTAAAAATTATTCCTCGTCTAAGTAGGTCTTGTATACGTAATGAATTAGAAATTTAATTTGGAAATAATCATGCTTAAAAAAGAATTCAAATCAAGGTTCAGGAAATAATTTTTAATTGATAGTGTCTGTAGGTTTATATAAACTAATAAAATTATATATCGAAATATATTTTTATTTCTACAAAAATATTTTACAAGCGTAACATTTATATTATATTTGTAAACAATGAATTTTTTTAATTTAAAATATCTTATAAAATAATTAACAAGACCAAATTTATATATTATGTATTTATTTATAGTGTCATTTTATCGTAGTCGTACAGAAATATGTATCAACAACTAATTAATGAGCTTGTTACGACACCAAATTAAAATTTAGTTCAAGAAGTTAAAATAAATGCATTTTAAAATATTTTTCAACCGCACCCCAAAATAAAGAAATAAGTCAAAATTAAAATAAACTATGTACAATTATTCAATAAAAAGCTTGCCGTCTCCATAGGATAAGTTATATTCCCTGTTTTACACACGAGTCAATCAATAGCGTAGTAACGGGGCGGGTTTTGGGAACGACCCTCCCCCAAAAAAATATTCAGTGTTCTAAAAAAACGTATGTTTTGAGAAAACATCAGTTCAAAATACCTTCAAAAAATTTTACTCATTTCCCCTCCCCCGAAAATTTTACTACGCCACTGTCTCGCATGGAAAATTTTTCAATTCTAATTTTCATACGAATTTCTTACTTCCACCCGAAATAAAGCTAAAGAAAAATCGATTAGTCTGAAAATAAATCTCAATATTCATAGGTAATTTGTTCAAACAGAAAATCATTACTTATTATTATTAATATTATTATATAGAAATACATAAAAAACTACAATAACTCTTTTAACTCGATGAAGCTGGGAATCGGTTATTAACATGTAAATATTAAAAACAATCGATTTAAATTTTTTAAATAAGAAAAATATCGAACAAAATTTCCATTCATAAAAAAATATTTAATAAAAATTTGGATCACGTGACGTCATTAAAGTCGTTTTACGTCAATTACTATGATGGCATTAAAAAACTCATGGTCATATTTAAAAAAAAATCTTAAATATTAATACTAATAACGACGTGATGATTTGGCAGGATACATATGGACAGTCCTTAAGTGTACAGATAGTGTATCACTTCTGTTAAAACATTTAGAACAAATATGGCACTGGAACTGCTTAATTTTCCCGCACTCTTGTCTGAAATGGCGCAACATGTTCCCTCTCGTCGTATATTCTCTGTCGCAATTAGGGCAACAAAATTTAAAACAATTTCCACTTGATTTATTTCCATAATTTTTCGAAAAGATTGAATCAAAATTGTGTAGATTAACTGAAACAATATTTACCTAATTATCAAAAATGATTAATTTACTGTAGTTAGTTAAAGACGAATAGGATTGTTTTGGTCATCGTTTTTCTTTAATATTTAATAATTATGTACACCTCGACGAATTTTTATACCTATTAATAAATTTAAAAAACTTTTATTTTAAATATATTTTGTTCATTAATGTTTTGTTTATATTTATACAAAAATTATAAATTAAGTACATGAAAATTAATTAATAAATTATATTTTTTGTGATTTTTCATTTAATCTTCCTTGATGCTCCAGCCGACATTTAGGGAATCGGGTGCTGCTCGTTTGTGTTGAAATATTGTCCTTGGCATACCTTTACTATATTAAAAATATAAATTTACAGTGGCACCTTATGGAAGTTAAGGGCCTCAGGCAGAATATATTTTCGGGTCCCCTTCTTTTTTCACAAATGAAATGATGTACATTTTTTTCAAAAACCAACATGGATAAATTTTGATCAAAAAATATCTGAGAAACGTTTTTTTTTGCTCTTCAATTTTTTTTATTTATTATATTAAAGTGTTACCAAATTTATTTGAAAATAACTATTTTTTTCCATAACCCTAGGTCCTAGATAGTTAGCTAAATGCCTACTGTATAATGCGCCACTATATATTTGCACAAGGATAATTTTTATAAAAAATTCCGATCTGAAAATTAATCTATATCTATTTCAGTTAACCTTTTTTCGATAGCTTCATGTAGTTAATTATTCATTTACTTATTTATTATTTTAGATATGCATTGTTTATTATAAAATAGAAATAATTATATTTTTTACTGAATTATAATTATAATTTTTTAAGTTTTAACTCGCAATTCGTCATTAAAAAAATCTTTGCGACAGGAACTGACATAAAAGATTCACATAAATTTTTCTTCAAAAATATTTTATTTTGAAAAATATATCTAATTAATTTCCAGAAGGTAATCAGTTAAATTTAGAAAAAAATAAATTTTGAAGGTCAGATCTCTTAATTTCATGAAATTACAAAAAAAAATTTATTTATATTATTTTATTTTCCTTAAATTATTAATTCCAGGTTTTCTAGCACATTTACAAAGATACACAGATTTGGCTTCATGAGCTCTAAATGAATTTTTAATAAGATAAAAAAATAATTTACAAATTTTCTTTCATTTTAAGCCTTGATAACTAAATCTATACTCAAGTAAAAATTAATAACTTACCTTCAAAAGTTATACGGAAAAAAAATCTTTTTATAAAAAATTGAGGGTACTATTATAATAATAATTACAAGATAAAAAATAAATAAACAAAATACTGAATTTTCAAAAATTAACTTCTTTCTGTGGTGTCTTCAAAATAAAAATATAATATACTTTAATATTCAAATTCTAATCTTGCATATGTAATGTATGATAGTTTTAATTTAAAAATTATTATATAAAATTTTTTGAATTTTTTTTTTGCCAAATACAACACAGAATATTTGAAAAAGGATAACATATCATAGTTTTATAGCTTATAATTTTGTAAATATTAAAGCTTTTAATTTCTTCTCAATCGAATATACCTGTAATTCATTAATGCACAACGAAGTAAAACATTGTTAAAATAAATAAAATATTTTTTATTTGCATGTTATTTTTACATAGGAACTAATCAACATGTTATAATCTATTCTTTGGTAGCCAATAATAGGTATACTATAAATATTTTTAGGGGGTGGGGGGATTTAATAATATGGCAACTTAGACTAGAAGACACAATAAAATCGAATTTTGATCATTAATCTTATAGTGATTTCCGGTTAATTAGTTCCAAATAACTGGCACCCTGACTAACCGAAATTCACAAAAAAATTTGAAAATATATTACACAATTTTCAATTAAAGCGGGTTTATTCTAAGGTACAGTAGAGGAAACAAATATAAAATTTGTATTAACGAATAATAAATTTATACAATTATCCTCATAAGAATTATATTAAAAATAAATTTATTAATTTCAAGAACTATTGCTGATGTCTCAATTTTTAAATTTTATGCATCGAGAAAAATTTGAAAAAAATCTTAGAATAAACCTTAATTTATTATTATTTTTTTTAAATTGTGTAAACACATGCAGTTGTTGATTTGCATTTATTTGAAAGAATGTTTCTTTATTGCTAAATTCGTCGCATGGAAATATGTTTTTACGTATTTTATAAAAAAAATCATTATGATTTACTTTCAATACATTTGTAATTAAATGTACATAAAAACGACCTTTAAATTTCTGCAGATACAGTATTATTTCTAGGCGATGAACTGTTGAATATTTAAATTATATACATACATTCATGAACTGAATTTTACATTCAAATATTTTTTATCAACCCATGAAATCTGTTGCTATGGTATTGTTTATTAAATTATCAAGAAATATTTAAGTGGGTAATCATATTGTATGCGGTCTTACTAAAATTAAATCTTACAATCAATCAAAAATAATATAGCTTCGCCACTGGAGCTCTTTTTATTGTCAAAAATAACTCCCAACTTTGCCAACGGAGATTATTTTTTGCAATATGGCATATAAACTGTAGACCGCATGTGACAAGATTGAATATATATCAGGTTTTATTTTATTTTGGCAATAAAGTGGGGTAATCTAAATTTATGAGTACTTTGAAAATAAATTTATATCTCACGGGAAGATATAAAAATTTATTTATTTAAATCGTTAAATTCGTTATTAAGTTTTTTTTTACCTTCCTCCCTTTGAAGCTTCATTAAATTGCGAGAAGCATTTCGTTATGTATAAAGAACATATATTTTTATTTGTAATGAGGTAGTAACATTCAATTTCATTTGCAAGAATTTTTTGATTTTAATTAAACAAAATCGCTACCCAATTATAAATAAATAAAAATTGAGGTTGATTACTTCAATTATAAAATTATATCTTTATATTTAGAATGTTTTCCTTTGTCCTCAAACGAAAAGTTGTAACCAAATATATCACTTATATTTATTAGATGTATAGCAACAATTTTTGATTTTCTTTTTTTAATATTTATGCCATAGTTGGGCCCCACATAAACCCATATCACTGACAATATAAATACTAATTTGTTCTTTTTGGAAAAAGCTTTATATTTTGTTAACTGAAGATGATTTGTAAAAATATATTTTTCTATTATGAAAAAAAATATATTGAAAATAAACTAGACAGACAAAATCGACATTATTTGATGTTTAAGTTTGCTTTTGTATAATACAATTTAATATATTTATTACGTACGGCCATAAAAACATATTTAATTATTCCGATTAAAATTTACTGAATAAATATCAAAACATTACTTATTTATAAGTATTTAAACCTTACAAACTTTCTTTTTGTACAAATAATTTTAATTATCGATTTCAATAAAATTTTGTTCATATTAGAATTTGAGCAAGACAAAAATATTTATAAAACAAAAATAATTACTAGTGCTGTTTGTCCATATGTCTTTTAAGATTAGATTTTTGATGAAAACAGAAATGACAAAGTGGACATTTAAAACTTGCTTCTTTGCCGCATTCGTATGTAATGTGTCTGCGCAGATTACCCCGGTGTTTATAACTTTTTCCGCACTTGAAACAATCGAATGCTATTAAGTTGATATCTGATGAGTTTTCCCACGCCTCCACAAATACATCTGCAAGTGAGAGATCCAGTTGTATTACAGTTAAAGTTGTCCACACCGGTGAATATTGTTAATAATACAAACCTGGTTTAACATCTGCATGCGTTTGTGATCATCTCTTTCTAAGATTAATTTCATTCATTGATAACGTTACGAAATTTAATTTTAAATATTTATCAGGTAATTTAATTTTAAATAAATAACATTTATTGAGTCAAACATACGTGAAATTATTTCTGTGAAAATGATATTTTTCGAGATTGTCGTCAAAATTATTATAATACATTAAAACAATTTTAAAGCAATCGATTATCTGCGTGCTCCCATTTGGTCCAGTTGCAATTTCACTGCATCCCAGCTTCTATTCATTGTAGATATTTAAATATATTTTCTTATTTTATACAGCTATCAATTTAAAATCGAATCAATTTTTATTTTTAAATTATTATATTTAATTTTTTTAAATATCAAAATAGCAACAAATTTGAAATACCTATAAAATATTTTCTTTTAATGGCAGCTACAATTTTTTATCAAAAACTTATTTTATTCAGTTTAGACAGGGTTATTTGTTGTAGTAAACCAAAATGTCTTAATCAAAGCTTAATGCGAAATCCAAATGCATTGTTAGGCAAACATATGTTGTTTTCATGACGTCATCAAACTTTTTCTAATTATATTATAATTTGGTCATATTCAGTAAGCATTCATGAAAATGTGTTTATTACTGTAACTAAAAAAATTAAATTTCAACGAACAAGATTTTATTTTTACTATTAATAATCATTTTGATTCAATGTTGGATTTTAGCTTATCTTTTCACAACCCAATGATCTACTTTATTGGTTATTTATGTCGATTGTAATGTAGTCACTAATGTCTGAGTATTGTAAGGAATTTTCTCTCAGGTAAAAGCTAAGCTAACGATACCTGCGAGGTGTCAAATAGTTATGAATTGGCTCTGGATTTTAGAGCAGTGGTAATAAATGTTATACATTAATGTACACTAATCACTACTAAACACGATATGTCAAGGTCATTCATATAAACCATACCATTGATTAGAAGTTTAGAACGGTCAGTGATTTTTCATATTTAATACCCAACAGATAACGTTAGCTTAGATTTTTTTTGCTCCAGAGTTAATTAATTAATTTTAAAGTACATAAAAACACAATTCCTAAAAATGCTCTTCGTCTGATCAATTTGTGATCATTTTAAACTTACATTTAAAAAATGTAATGCACGAGTTCATATATTTAGCCCCTTTTATTATTTCAAATTATAATGTTTTATTGTAATATATAGTGCAACTTTAATAAAAATACATTTATAGTTTTAAATATTTATGAAATTTATACTTTTCTGCATTTAATTTGTAAAATTTCACCCGTGAACTTTAAAATTGAATCGTAATATATATTTGAAATGAAATTTAAATTGATAACAAATTTATTTTACAACCCCCTTATAAAATATTATGAAATTAAATCGAGTTTTTTTTTAAGATTTTGACAAACGCATTGCTTTTTAATAACTTTTTTATATCTTAAAAAATAAAATTCTTAATTTAACCCTACTTATTTACTTACCTTTAGGTCATCTAAACTGCATATTGTACCTGAAAAATAAATTTATGGGGAAAATATATTTTGCAATAAAAATATTTAATCACGCATTTTTTTAACATTATAATTTTAGTTATTTTCTAATAAAAGTATCATTGTCAAGACAAAATAAAATTATTTTATATATGCTATACATTAAATATTTCTTTTTTGCAAAAATAAAGTAACAAAAAAATCATTTCATTAAAAAACGTATATTAAGAAAATTTACTTTGTAACAATTTCGAGATAATTTTTAAAAATGAAACAAAAATAATTTAGAGAAAAAAATAATTGGCCAAAAATTTTAATTTTTAAATAAGTGTAAAATTCTCAATTTTTCATTAATTTTTCTACGTATCCATCCACGAATCTTCCTCCAGTTCCAGCCTCTGAGGAAGACCACATCTTGAGATCGACAATCTTGAAGCTATATGAAAAACCCCCTCAAAAAATACTACGAACGCCCATTACGAGATTCACAATCCAAAACTAAAACGAACTCCCAACATTTGCAAAGTGCTGCAGACACCGACAAACATTGAAAATCAATAATAATCTGAATTATGAATATTTTTCAGATGCGTCCGTAATATATCCCTTCTTGAAAAACGTTTTTTACAAACCCCACACAAAAATTGTCTCTCCACACCACATTCATACCTCACATGTCTCTTAAATGAACATAGTACGGAATATTTACGTGAACATTTCAAACATTCAAACGGACCTGAAGATAAACTTTCTGTTTGTTCCATTAAACCCATAGACATATTCCAATCGTCTGAAACAAATTATGCTCAGTAATAAAAAAAAATGTTATAATAATTTATAACATTCATTATAAGGACGCCGAATAATAAATTAACATAGACGTTGGCCTCCTCTAGGTTAAAAAATATTTAACTTGAGCATATTTTGAATCAGATGAATGTTATAATATAAAAAATAAACCCACAATTGTAATGGATCGAGGGAAAGGATGGATTAAAATTATATGTTAATATATATAAGTACCTTGTGTAGAAATAAATTTAAAAATAAATGTTCATTGTACCGATACAGATACATGAACTTTTTACTCACCAAAATTTATATATTTACCACAATTATCCAGTTTCATATAAATATGAACATTTTCCTGTTTCTTCGTTTGTTTCTTGAATTCTAAAAAATAAAAATAGCAACTGAGGTTAAAAACCAGCAGTTACCAAACTGTTCACACGTTTTTTTAAACACTTGATTTAGCATAAATGAAAGTTTTTTTGTTTAAGATTTCTTCACGCACAATTTATTTTAAAAGCACTCACACATTCATCCATCTGATTCATCTATTTATACAACCTTAAACCTACTGTACCAATTTATAAGTGATCAGACGCCTGATAGACTAGACTTACTTAAATTACGAGATAAAAAAACAATATACTTACATATCAATTCAATAAATTACCCTTAAATAAAAGTGTTAAATAAAATCGAACAGTCTTCAAACGACACATTTGGAGAGTGCTGCAACTTTATTTAACAATTTTATTTTTTATACAATACACTATCTTACCAATAGTAGCTTTAAATAATTAAATATACCAGATATAATATTTATGATAATAGATATTTATTCATTATAATTTCTATCAATGATTTAATAAAAAATACATCAATTTTCAAAATTATAATGAGCTAATATCTGCAACTCAGAAACGTTATTTTCATTCATCAAATAAAAAATCGAAATTATTAAAAATCTATTCAAACTATATTAACATATTTGCTGAAAAAGCACTGCCTAATATAGTTATCAGTTTTTTCATAATTCCGGTGAAACGACAATTCAAAAAATAATAAATATGTATTGATAAAAACAAAACAAATAATCAATATTCAAAACACTGTTCAATATTGTTTGACGAATAATAAACGATTATTGATCAAATTTAAAATTAAACAGTTCTAAATATTACACTTAAAAATAAAATAAACCTTGCGTTGATTTGAAACACTTAATTGTTAAATATATTCAATTATCGATAAGTGAAAAAAGCATCACATACCAACAAGAAATATATCTAACATTAAGTAAATGAAATAATAATATTCAGTTATCACTCCCGTTGCATATAAAAACAATTATGAATTAATTCAGTCAAATAAACTTAACACTTTTCTAATAAATTACACGGTATGTAAAATTTAAAAAAATCAAGTTTATATCATAAAACATAAAAAACGTATCATAAAAGATGACACATCACTTATTATTTTTATGATATATCTTGATTAAAGCAAGAAAAATATGGTCAATAACCTTAATAAAACAAAATTAATAATAACTGGTATCTAGAAAAAGTATTAATCTATTCATTAAAAAATTATAGAGATTAGAGAAATTTACCGAGAGTTTAATTTTATCTGTGTTTACTTTTAAATTAAAAATCATTTAAAAGTAAAATTATTTTTTATCAATTCATTGCATTACAAAAATAATTGTCATCCACTGAATTAATAAAACATGAATAAAATAGCATTGTACAAAAACTGTTTATATGAAAGCATTTATATATCAGAGTACAATTAAGAAAATTGATTAATTGATTAATAGTACATATCACATTTCATACACACTCGCATTCACACACACACGCACCCACCCACACATGACACACGCATTCACAAACCACAATAAAATCAAAATGTTGTTCAATTATATTATCAAAGATAAAATTTAACCTTTACCTCGTTGCATGGCAATAAAAAATCACCACACAACTACAAATTTCATACTTACACTCTGTATTTCTTGAGTTATTTAAAAAAGATTTATTTTTATTAGCATAATCTTGAATTTTTTTTAATCTTCTGAGTTTAAAATTGAAAAACACAAACTGGTGTAAAAATGAAAATGAAACATCGCACGAACTTATCTCAATATGATCAAATAACATAACCGTAATTATTTTCAAAAATTAAAAAATACTACAGAAAATGTTTAAAAACCATACTGAAATAATAAATGTCGAAAAATTGAAAATTGTTATCACAAACTGTTTAAAATCCACCATCACTGTTTTCTTGCTTTCCTTTTTTTTTGTATATTTTTTTTACTTCTTTATATATTCTTTATACACTACCTAAAATGCACAAGGGACAAACTCATACAAAAACATGCAGGAAATTTCAAATAGGAGGCCAACGATGAACCAAATCCTACAAATATATTTACTACCGAAATGAACAGCATATTCATTCTTGTTTTCATTTTGACTTTTTAAAATAACATATTAAAATAAATAAATGAATATACTGTTCACTTCTTATTCCGATTTTTATATATTCCATTTTTAATACTGATGATTATGGCAAAATTTTCGGAATTTACGAACAAATGTTTATAAAAAAATTTGTATGAAATGCAAATTTGTCATAAGAAATTTTGAAAATAAATGTCAGTTTTTGTAAGAAATAATAAAAAATAAGCGCTTACCTGTATCTTAACATATTGAAAAAAATTCAGCAGAACAATTATCAACAATTCCTATTAATTTTCAATCAAAATTATGATTGATTTAAATCGTCCTTATAGATATTTCAATATATGAAATTTTTAATTGCAATAAAATAATTTTAAATATCACTCTTCCCCCCAAAGCAATTATTTACAATTGAAAGCATTTATTATTGCATAGACTATATTGGTATTTATAAAATAATTCATCCCCTCTGATGATAAAATGTTTTTGTTGTATGTTACGCAATAATAATGAATAAATAAATAAATAGAAAATAATAATCTAAATAAAATATAATATACAAAAACTGACCAACTTTTGCCACAAATCAAACAGCGTACAAATCTTTTACGCGCATACACACTGCTATATTGAAAACATCAACTTGAAAAAAATTTAAATAATATAGAAAAATTAATTTTTTTAAATATTTTTTGTTTATTTTAAGTTTTTCTATGTCGATTTTTTATTTTTTATAACTGTTTACATTTTTTGTAATACCATAGAAAAACTATATGTATCAATTAATGTAGCAATGTGCAGACAAGTAAAAGAACCAATGTGCAATGAAAAATAATCTTACCTTGTGCGTCGCGTTGTCCTGATGGGTCTTGCGTTGACATAAACGATTCATCTTGCGAGGGGTCCATATGCCACGATCCAAAACCTATAACAATATGTTTTTATAAACCATGCACTTGTTATGTTAACTTTATGACTATTTACCTTGATTCGATCCATCTCCGTGCGAAGGTCCGGGTTTTGACTGGTCCATGTCATCATCGTCGTCATCAAGGGAAACCGTTAAATCTTCTATATTGTCATCGTTAGTATCGTCTTCTACATACTCTGACTTTGGTTCAAGCATTACTTCCGAATGGGGTTCTAAGCTTTCATTTATCACAGGAACTTGAGGCACACTACTTCTAACTACGGGTTTACTCGACGCATTTGCAGATATACTTGATACCCTTGACGACGTATCATTTTCAGGCACACTAGTAGTAGGTACTGCTGTCGTATTTACGTTACTTAAAGTCGAAGACGCGTTCGAAGTCCCGTCGTGATTATCTAATACTAATACTTTAGAGTCTAGGTCTTCTTGGCTAGGCCTACGTCGTAGCCTTTTTCTTTTTCGAGGCCCAGGTGATTGTGAACCTTCCCTAGACATATTATTCGTTTCTACGTCGTGCGTTTCGACTAAAGGTATTCTAGATTGTGCCGATTGTTTGTCGGGTGTCCGGTCCCTCGTTATAGTGGGATGTTCTCGTTTCTTTGGTGGTTCGTCTTCTTTCCTACTGTCCGACAAGCCTTTGATTTGTAATGATTCCGCTGTTTTAAGTAATGAACCTAATTGATCTTGCGATACATTAACTTCGCCTCTGTACATATAATCCATCATAGCTTCTAATTCTTGGTACTTGACATCTTTTAATATGACTATAGGGTGTTTGTCAAAGTGATCTGTCAAGACATTCTGTAAAAGAAACGATAACATTGTAGACAACATTTTTTTAAACTTTTTCCTATTAACATAACTTTTTAGTAAGGATCTTTGTGTCTTTATTTTATTATATGACTTGATATAAATGATTACATTTACAGACTGTTTTGTTTCTGAGATATTTCATTATTCCTTTGGTTTGGAAATATTTTATCAAGCGTAAGTGCTCATATGACAATTATTTTAATCCTTGATCACCCAGTTGCAATCACAGGGACCTTTTAACATATTTTAATTGTATCTTGATATAAATAAGTTATAGATTTTTGTGCTTCCATCTACTTTACCAAGTACGTGTGTCAACACACATGAAATCATTAGTTGTCAATTTTGTTCTATATTTTGCTAAATACCATTTTTCCTAATTGTTAATTCCTAAATCGGTCGAAATTTTTTAACTTTCTTATAAGTTGGTTTTATTGTAATGCTATTATAAAGGCAGCATTATTTTTTATAAAAAAATAAATTACAAAAGTTGATTTAAATTTTTTATTTTGCCTACCAAAAATCATGAAATGTTCAAATAAATCAAAGAGAAATGAACTCGCCTACTACTATTAATCACAGAAGTATAAACTGACTGTGAACATAGTAACATAACTATACTTAAATGTTTTATTAATATAATCTCTACTGGCCCTAACATCCAGTAGCGCAGTTTTCAAATTACAAAATGCCAGATAAAAGTAAACATAATTATAGAAAGTACTTCATAGTCGTATGTCCTTATTCATTTGTAAGGTGTAGTTACCAAAAGTAATTCTTAATGAAAGAATTAAACAATGTTGAAATAAGTTTTTTTTACTATTGCAATAATAATAAATATTAAGAATAAAAAATTAAAAATAGAATAACCAAATTATAAACAAACTCACTTCAAAATAAGGACTGCACGCTGATAATACAACTTTGTGTGCTTTGACCGTTCTTCCTTCAGCAGCTAAAGTGCAGTCAACTAATAAATTTCTTTGTAGCATTGAATCAAAAACTGAGATCAATGTGGATTGGTGATTGTTCCACTTCAAGCAGAACTGTTGATCATCCATGGTGAAACTGTAGACAAAGAATTTTTTTAAAATCAAATTATTTACAAATAAAACTTTAGTAAAGTAATTGTTAGTTAAATTATAATCATAAATTTCATTAATATTCATACATAATCTAACGAAATCAACAATTACTTCAATTTAATTTTTCTAAAAAAAAGCTCTGTAATGGCGTCGTTTAGAATTCTTCCCGGCCCCCACCCTATAAGCTCAGTCAATTTTTCCAATGGAAAATGGCGGAGTAATTTAGATAAAAATTATTTCGTATGCAATTAAAACTATTACCGCAAGTAATGACGAAATGATAATAAGACAATATAAACAAACAATAAAAACCGAAAACACGAAACTTGTATGTAGATTTTGTTAGTATGTTAGCATGTTGTGATATAATGACTATTAGTTAATATTATGTATTATATCCAAAATTTCAGGAAATGAACTCGCAAATATTGTTAAACGTAATATTTACCTTATATTGGCACAGTCTTAAAATTATCACAAGCCAAATTTGGATTATAAAACTTAAAATTAATGACGCCACCTCACCACTACTACACCGGTCAAAATTCAACAACGAATGATGTGGACAAGCCGTTATGCTTGTACACTGCATAACATAAACGGTGAAACCATAGCACGAAAGGCCGATTACGTCATCAGACGCGGCGCACAAGTTCTAAACCAAACTTTTGCGCACACCTATAACAGGAGTTGGAAGCTATGTTACTTTGTTCAACTCCAATGATAGAAAGAAACATAGATACTGTGAGTTACACACTTGATGTACCATACGAAAAGCAGGCGGGTTTAATTGAAAATTTCGTTTCACTGTACATCACCTTTTGCAGGCAACCAGATTATAGGAAGAAGAGAATAAAGGCGAAATAGTAGATAAGCTGGGAATTGGCGGGGAAATGAAAACTTTTGAGAGAGAGCGTACGAGAGAAGAAAGAGAACCAGAGATAAAAAAAAGATACTGGGGAGAGAGGAATGATTTTGACCGCACAAAAGCCGATAAAGCTAGGTCACAACAAAATACAGAGAACTGAGTGTACACAGCACTGTTGAAAATAACAAGAGTTAAATATTATTTCTCATTACTGTTTACTTAATTTTGTTTAATGAACTTGTAAATTTTATGTATTAATGTGTAATTTCCATATTATTTTGAATATGTTATTGTTATATTTAATTTTTACATATTTTTATTTATATTAATAAAAGGTGTCTTAAATAAGGTGATATTTTATATAGGTAAGTATGTGCTGACGAATATACATTTTTTATAAATATATGTTAAAATATAACATAAATTCAAATTTAATTCAAACTTAGTACAAAAATTGACTAATCAGTCAAATATTTTAAATTTCACCTCGATTGGCGCCATTCCTCTACGCATGCCATTCGTTATTAATCTACGCATGTGCGTATCGACTGCACGGACGCGATTTTCATTAAGTCTGTATAAAAATCTCGTGACTAATTGACTGTCACGTTTGTTTGTAAATTTTATTTATTAATTAAGTAATTAACATTATCTACAGACATACGTAAAATGAAAATATAGATTGTCTCGTCAGACAGAGGTTCAAGAAAATCAATATTAAAGTCGTAATAAAAACAAAAGGATAAAAATAACACCCTATATACCTTACGCCTTACACGTGGGTTTGGGTATCTGTAAAAGTTACCATTTAATTAATCATTGCGTACTTATACTATACTATCTAACTTATATTTTTTTCACCAAACGAATATTTTCTTTTTTTTGTTTATTTATCATGTGAACAGTATGCGCCATGTTTTTATTCTACATTACCATTTCCACATTTGACATTCTATCATTCAAGATGACCCCTTTATATCACTTTCTTGTATTACTTTTTGTATTGTACATGAACGTTATAATATGTATCATTTAACGATATTTAAAATATTTATTTATTGTTTAAATACCTAATTGAATTTTCTATTTATAAAAAATAGAAGTTGGTCTATAAAATTTTGTAATTTTTTTTCAAGTTATAGTTTCAATTTCAATCATAGCATTTAAAATATTTTATTGAAATAATAAAATTTTAATATGCCATAAAATAAATATTGATTGTTATTATTTTATCTATTTATAACAATGAAATAGCTATATCAAGTGGTTTTACTTATTGATACAGGAGCGCTGAAAACTAGTACGGGTCCCGAGTACGCCGAGAATGTAACATCGAATTTGCCTAATCGTATCGTATGCGGTCTACTGTTGTTTTAACATAGACTACATATTATGGCAACCAATAGCTAGTGGAGAAGCTGGAGGCTATTTTAGATTAAAAGGTAGACCGCATACGACAAGATTACCCTAAATTGAATTGATAAAAGTTACAGTTACATAGTCGGACTTATGAATAAATATACATATATTAATTTTTCGTATCTTTTAGTTAAATGGCAAGTACATAAGCCACGTTTTTGTTTTCCAAACAGATCATATTGAACAGTAGGTAGTAGGTACTGAGAGAATTATCCCCAGAGATACACACGAGATAAGACGACACGAGATTTAGGTACTTACATAAGTTTCATCTGTCTCAGTTTTTGTATCTAAAGTCTCGTCTCGGTTTTGTCTCGTACACGTGAACGAGTCAAGACCGAGACGAAAAAAAATTAATATCGAGTAAGTATTTATTATGCTATGTTACATCGAATAATTTTTTTCTTTAGAAAAATTAATTAATTTAAAATCAAGAAATATAAATATTTTATATCAGCGCCTAGAATCATATGTTTAAATATAAAATATACATATACCGTCTCGGTCTCATCTCGTTTGAATTTAAGCCCTAGGCTTCCATTTTATTTTCTAAACATGGCAAATAAACCACGTTTCTCAACATTTTTGTTTTCTAAACAGCTCGACTTAAATTTAACAGAGCATTGTCCTTTACTTTTCACACGACTACATGTTTTGGACATAATTGTCAATTTCGCAATTATAAACACGTTATAACTTGCTTCTGCAGTTGTAAAAATGAAAAATGCAGTTATAAATACTAATTTGTGTATTGCAAAAAACTGAAAAATGTGCGGAAAAACGATCATTTCAGTTGTAAAAGCAAAAAATGTAAGAAATGTAGAGCAAAAAAATCGGTCAAATTGCAGTTGTAAAATTTTCTTAAAATAACCCCTGATTACCTATACATCTCGTTACTTATGCCATTTCTTGTAAATTAGCTGTTGTGGATATCGAAGGATTATTGTACAAAAAACAAAAAATCTGCTAATGCAGTTATTTTGTTGTTAAGCCGGCTTTGATAACGATATTTTCGTACGAAAGAAACCTCACATGTGATTGTTATTCAATATATTATTACAATGTGCATCCCTGTAATGCGACAGATGCTAGTCGAAGAGTTAGGAAATAACGAGGTGGCTGACTTAAAACGGGAACATCTCAAGCGCAACAAAACTTATAGCACTGTGAAATACTTTAATGGCGTTTTAATTTTTAAATCTACTTTAGACATGTTTTTCATACTGTCACTTATCTTTTAATCCCATAGTTGATTTTTCCATTAAGTTTTCAATTATATATTTTTCTTTCTGTAGTCTCTTAATAAATATAGTTTTTAGTTTAAGTTATAAGATACTGGCACCAGTTATGGCCGCTATAAGAGCAAGGTTTACTGTTTTTATGATTGACGGGCTTCTTTTTTGTAATTCTCATGAATTCAAGTTACTAATAAAACAAGTAACTATTTATTTAATCAATTTAATTATCGAAGTTTGCAAATATAGTTTGTTTTTTATATTATAGCCTTTTATTTTGTTTATGTTTTTTTCTCAAGTAATGGATAAAATAAAACCAGTAATGAGCGCAGTGATGGACACTTGCTAATGATTACAAAATGATAAGTACTGCGACACAAAAAATATAAAAGAAAGAATCATCAAATTGGAACAATGTAAAGTAGTTGCTATGATAATATAATAATCAATAAATAAATTATACTAATAATTAGTTTAAATGTCCACCATTTTGACACCTACTGGCCGATTGTCATCAAATCACGTTGTAAGACAGTTAAATGTATATAGATTAATATTCGGAAATGCTAGTAATCAAATATCAACAAATGTTTCTAATTCAGTACATTTAATTAAAAAATAGCCAATACTGGGATCACATCCAAGACTGGTGCCAGTACTTTATTTTCTTAGGAACTTTCTTTCAGTATCTACATATACATACGTAATCTTTTAATCGCAATTAGCTCCCGTGAGGCGGATATAATGTTATTAAAAGTTATACTTTATGATTTTTACATTTTTTAATTTCGTCAATAATATACCTAGCAATGTTTTCTATGTTTTGTTATTACACACAGGTCACAAATAATTTTGAATACAATTATATAAAAATAATAGACTATTAATCAAATACTGAAAAATCAAATTAATTTGACATATTAAATGTTATTATTTTTTATTAATACATCCATACATATTTTAAAACGCAACGTTTCTCTGTCTGTCTGTCCGTTAGTGTGCTTATCACACAAGATCCACAATTTACGTGTTTTTTTATTTATTCATAGATATGTTCTTTGCCCAGGTTTTAGTATATATTTTGCCACGTTGGGTAACATAAGATATAAGCAGTGACGATAATAGTAAATCAAGTCGGAAAAAAATTTGCTACCAGTGTGCTCTTTTGCCTAAACCGTTAAATATTGAACAATATAATAAAGTAAAGAATTCTATAGAATAAAAAGATCTAAAATAACTTTTATATTTAAGCGAGCGAAGCCGCGGGTACAGCTAATATTATATAACTTTGAATAGAAAATATCAAAATTTAAAAATATTTTATTTTCATACATTTATTTTCTATCAGATATTCGGTATTTGACTATTCGACTAATAACTGATTCGGCGCATCAGAATTAAAAATCGTTATTATCGATCCCTTATAATTTATTTAAATAAAAACATGAATAGTTCAGAAACAAGCGAATAATCCAATTTTTTTCGATTTTCTCTTGATTAGCTAATTATTTAAAAAAAAAATCGTTAATAAAAAAATTATAAATTCTTTTTTATTTAAGTCTCTTTTTAAAACATATGTTTCTCGATTGTTGGAGTTACTGGACTTGGCTCATAAATGACTAACATGTATTGTTGGCAGTTTCATGAACCGGATGAGAGTTGTGTTAGTGTAGGTTAGTAACATGTAATAAAACGAGCTTTAATGTGTTACAGCAGTTCAAGGTCATGGGCAACAACGAAGGGTTGTTGCTGTATCTGTTTAATAGGGGTGGATGTGTGTATGTATGTGTATTGTGTGTGTGTGGTTCAATCTTTCACTCGTATTCGTATACGGAGAAAATGGGTCTAAAAGTAAAGCAAAAAGTATAATCTCCATTTTCTTTCAATTCTATTAAATAATAAAATAAGTGTAATACATATTTAAATATTTTATGAAAAGTAATTTTCACAAATAAACCTATTTGGAATTTTACGGTTATTTTTTTTATTAATTTTTGCAATATTAATTATCCATACTAATATTATACAATACTCTGTCTGTCTGTTACCTTTATACGGCTAAACTGCTGAACCGATCTCGATGAAATTTGACAGGGAGATAGCTTGCTTCTTGAGGAAGGATATATGCTTCTTTGTATCTCGAAAATTGATTAGATAAAAAATACAAATTCTACGCGGACGAAGTCGCGAGTAATAGCTAGTTTTCAATAAATGTCAAACTATGATGGGGGTAGGCAGGTGGTTAGGTGATCGGCGATACAGTGAGATGAACTAAAAAATATTATATTTTAAAACCACTATACCATGGTAAAGTTTATTAACTGATGCGTAGCGAATATTACATAAAATATACACTATACACGCATAAAAAAGTTAGGTACTTAAAGGCCTTAAAACAAAAGATAATATTGTTTTCGAAATATCGTGATTTTTTTTCTGAGTGCTAGAAATTCCTTTTTATTATGCTGTCTTGTGAAATTTGCTTTTGGTGTATCAAACCATTATGGAACAAATAGTGGCTATTTTTATTTTACCATCTAATTCTAGTGTTAATGTATAGACTAGATTTCTACATTATTTTTCCTACTATTTTATTTATTATACAAATATCTATAAATGTATATACTGCATATTGTAAGAATTTAAAAAAATCGATTTTATGGTTTTACCATATAGTTAAATTTTACTTTAAAATTCTTTAAATATCTTATCTTGTTTATATCTAACCTTTTTTATAGAAATAGGGTAAAAGAACCTGTTTTTTGTCACCATCCTATTTTCGATCACCTGTATTGTAAAAATATCTTTAATATAAATTATCGTCTATATGGACTTACTGAATGTATTGCATGTGAATATATTTTGTATACAAAATACAGTGAAGTAATCAAAAACAGGAATATTAATAAATACAGGTTTGATAAATATCCAAGCAGATTTTTTTGTAAAGCAATGAAAATTGATTTATGCTTCTTAACATTATTTTACGAATGAAAATACCAGTCTTCAAGTAAGGAGCTTTTTAAAATTATTATTAAATTCAGTATACTTATTTTTAGAAGTGTATCCAATATCTAAAATTGGATACGTTTCGAAAGTAGAAATAGGATAGACATAGAATAGGGGAGACTTCCCCCTTATTTTTCTACCCCAAGCGAACATCTGCGTTTGTACTATTATAAAAAATACATACGTTGATGTATGTTACGTAATTTAAAGTATGATATTAACTATATTGTATAAGCTTCCCTGTATTAAATTCGAATAGAAAAATAGAACAGTTTTACAAGTGACTTAAAAATGTACCATTTTTATATAAATTTATATTATTTTATTAATGTTATCTATATTGTCTCTTAATGTAAATATTCCCTACTTAAATAAAATGAAGTATACAATGCACTATATGATAAATTTAAGCTAGAAGAGGAAGATAGTATAAAGAATAATGCTTATGTTTACAAAATTATTAGTTTATCTGTAAAGATAACTAACACAGCAAGATATAGGAAATATCAAATAATAATGTACTATGTATAAAATAATAACTTTGAGACGAATTGAAATAAGCCGGCATCTTAACATAAATTGTAAAAATATTATTTCGAATAAAAAATTATAAAGTGTAGCCTGTGATATACTTAATCGTGGAATATTTTAGTAGCATAGTGATTAAAATAAAATAAAATAAAATGTATTATATAACTATTGAAGTGAATGATAATTTAAAGATTTAAAACACGACGATAAAAAAATAATTAAAAATAAGTAGATAACTTAAAGTCGATTATATTTTTTAAGCGTTTTTTATTTTGTGATTTATAGTTTATTTTTATTAGTTTTGGTAAAGAAAAGTTGGTAGGTATGATGATTAATAAATAAATAAAATAACATACTGAATACCTGCATATGTATGTCTATGTTTATCTGTGAATTGGAGAGAAACGTGGGAATGGTTGTCTTCTTGTTAAAGAAAAAAATCTTACTTTCCTAAAGTTCATAGTTATGTATTTACGTTCTTAAAAATTTATAATATGTGATTTAAATAATTATTTACATAATATGATATGTTTGTGATTTTTTATACTATACCATATGTACGCACATGAATTTACTATGTACCGGATGAATATAAAAGGTCTCTTGTTTGGTAACATAGGAATCATAGATGAATAAATACTATTTATTATATTTTTTTAATATAGGAACTTTAAATCACATAAAATTTGAAATGGTTCTATTTGGAGTAAGTATTCATTTAGAATGTCCCGAAATTTATGTTTATTCCTTTGTAGGCTAATATATCTCATAAAAATAAATATTTTTTCCTCTATCATTTTTTTATTTGAGGCCTTCTTAGGAAAGGGGAATTTTTCGCAAACAAATATTTTTTTTACATTTTTTATCATTTTCTTGTCATCATCATAAAAACATGTTTTTTAGTAAGTAATAAATCAAATACTAATTCCATTTATTGTAACTGTTATGAATAATTACAGAATTTTCCCATTAGCTACAATAAAATATTTTACATTAAAAAAATTTAACAAATCAAACTTAAATTTTTAGGTAAAAAATATATATGTATTAATTAAATTCAAATAAAAACATTCGCGTATTCGTAATAAAAAATGTTCTATTTTGAATTTTTTTCTTAAAATTAATCATCTTATTGTTGGAAATAAGGGAAATTTATTTTGGGAAGTAAAAGTTCACTTAGAAACCGAGAAACTAGTAAATAATTATCTTTTTGCGAAAAATGCCTCTTTCCTCAATAACATAATCTCACACAAAAATAAAATACCTAGAGGAAAAAAGTATTTATTTTCATGAAATACGTGAGTCTACAAAGGATTAGGTGTAGATTTTGAGTTATCCTGTATAATTAAAGTCCTTAAAGTAATGTAAGTACATTTTCTATTAAAATTTTTGTAAAAATCTGTGAGCAATTCGTTATTTGATTTTTTCTATCATTAACATCTATAATTTATATTTTATGTTATGACAAACCGCTTTAGAACTTGAACGTTGTACACACGATGTTTTAACAATATTAATCATAAGAGTAATTTTTTTTTGATGTATCAACGTTTTAAGTTTTTAAAGTTCAAATAATTAAGATGCTGCATTCAATAACAAATGTAATATTAACATGAATTTCATGTATCTTTATTTACAGTGCTGTTATTAATAATGTAATTGTTGATTCCGATGTTTCTATGATGTGAAGTTCCAAACGAAACGTTTTAAACGTTCAATCAATATGAATATGTAAAAAAAACAAAGCTTAGAAAATCGAAGCATGCAGACTTGTACCTACACGGAGAACAATGGAACTCAAATTTAAGGAAAAATTACAATTCCTAAATAAAAATTTACTATCCGTATTGCAATAATCTACTTACTATAAAAACGAAAAAAATTTTTAATACAATATGTCTGTAAAATATTGCAATACGGATAGTAAATTTTTATTTAGGAATTGTAATTTTTCCTAATTTTAAGTTCTATTTTTCTCCGTGTATAATGGTTAAAAAACAAAAAATAAATTACAATTTTATATTTCGTATAAATAAAAGAAATGTTATAAATTTAACAAACGTAGATAAAAAAATAAAACATCTTCTTGTTATGAAATACATAAAATTCCACGTATTCTTTTGTATATATTTTTCTGAGATAAAACAAATATTTTTAACATGTGTACAAATATTTTTACAAATTCCGCGCAGACGGAAAGTCTGTGAAGCGAACGCGCCGAGGTCTTTAGACCCTCCATCGATCAAATTTCAATAGGGCTTCGGTCACCATGGCAACGGTAATACCCGGTCAGACCCCATAAGCGCGCCTACCACCTACCCTTATGTATGTGTATAGGGGTTGCTTAGAGCTAGGACGTACGGGAAATATAATTTGGCCTTGTACACTAATAAAAATAAGACGCTCGTTTCATCATTTTTGTTTATTTATTTTTATATTTATTATATGTAGTTATCATGAAAAAAATCGATTTCAAGATTTTAACGGAATTACACGTTTTGAGAGTATTTGAATCACGTTCGACTATGTCTGTCGGACTGTCGGTATGTGAATGCAACATTCGAAAAGCTTGAGCTATATTGTTTAATATACTGCCGTGCTTACCTATAGGTAAAAGGCAGTAAACTTATTTTACCACCTTTGAGTAATTTTTATGCTATTAGGTTTTTCAGGCGATTTTCTTATAAAATTAAATTTAAGTATATCGAATATATGAAATTAGTTACATTTCCTGAATATAAAAGCAGTCAAATCATTTTTCAACTTAAAAAAGCACTAACTTTAAAAGACTATATTGCTTTTATCCATTGAAAAATATACGTACAATATTCACAATCATTCGATAACTTCGAAAAGATAGTTTTCAAAAATTATCTACTTCAAATAAATAATTCTTCAATCACTTTATAATTATTAAGTGTCATAAAAATTAATTTTTCGTTATCAATAAATGTTAATTACTATTTAAGATTTCGTAATTCGATACAAAGATTATTGTATTACTAACTTTTATTTTGATCTCAATAAAATACATTGAAATAAAATTGAATTTTTATTCTACATATATTACTGCGTTTTACCTCTGACAAAAAACTATTTAAATAAATAAAACAGTGGAAAAAGGCGGTATTTTTATTTTACAGAGCAAAGGCAGTAAACCACATCTTATTGCTTTTAAATGTCCAAAAATAAAAGATAGTAAGTCACTTAATTTAGGCATTTTGATTAATTGTAAACTAAAATTACACTCAAATGACTTATAATAAAGTCATGTAGTTATTATTGGTCGCTAAATAAATTTTTAAGTTTATAAAAATCAAAAACTTACAGTTTTTTTCGTTTTTATTTTTTACACCTTACTGCTATCACCTAAGTACGACAGTATAGGTTAATATTAATATTGAAATTAACATAATAATAGTAATTTATTATTTGTTATTCAAATAAGTATGAATGTTTTCTAAAATAAAACAAAGTAAAAACATAATGAATTGGGCACAAAACAAAATATGTATTACAATTTTTATTCTAATAATATTTATGATAATCATATTTCAAATGAACTCTAATTAATATCATGAATCAAAACACGTATGGTAATATTTGCCTTTATGGTTATACTTATAATTTATTCTCACTTTATTACCATTTCTATGACCACTAGTAGGAGTACGTATTGAATGCATTAACAAAAATAGAAAATCTAGTTTTCCATGGAACGTATGAACACTACTTAACCTTGACCAAGTTGACTTTATCTACAGCTGTCTAAAAATTTCGTGTATTTCGTGTACAAAAAATTATTTACATATGCATACATTAATTTAATATGACTTTTGATTTCTGTATATTTCTTTATTATTATTTTCGACCAACGTTTCATCACACTAAATATAAATTAATATTAATATTTTTAAGTGTACCGGAACGGAAAAAAGAAACATAGAATTAATGTATGTATGTCTGTTTGTCACAGCCTTTTAACTACATAACTATATGACCTTGAAAGCTGAGATTTGGAATAATTATAGTAAACGGTGGACGAGTTATAATTAAAAAACAAGTTTTTGGCGCTTTTAGAGGGGTAAAATGGGTCACAATGTTTTTTAATTCAATCCCGGCGAGTGGGGTATCAAATGAAAGCTAAAAATTCAACATTTTCAAAAAAATCGTAAAAATATTTTGTATTGCCGAGATCAAATTTTTCAAAAATATTTGGATCCATCTTTTTCTAATAGACCATCTATTAAATATATCTAGTGGTTCTTAACTTTGCTAAGACGAACTTAAATAAACATAATCGTATAAATTGAAAATCTATACAGTATACATATATATTTTGTTTTTAAAAGTGAATATCTTAATTATTATATATTTATAAGTAATCCAAATTTTAATATTGGTGTTAGTTATTTTGTCTTCTTAACGATTATACATTTAATTTATAATTTTAATATTTTAACGTATATAGAAATAGTCATATATGCAATTAGTCAATTTCGATAGAGTGCTTTATACCATATGCGAATGTATACCCATACTTTCTCCGCGCTCTACCACGAAAACGGTTGTTTTAAAATAAAAATGGAGAGGGCCTTTTTTCTTAAGAATTTAATAATACACCATTTATATAATAACACCTATTGACTTCCGAGCCATAGAAAGCGAGATATTCGCGAATAACCGTTTTTCGTGACATTAGACCTTCAATATCTCGCAACGCCGACACGATATCGTTGGGGACTTTTTATAAGTTATTTATAATACCGTAACGAAAGTGTATACAAAAATTCAGCTAACTGCTATTTTTTTCCCAGATTGGGTGCATTAATATCTAAAATTACTGGACTAATATTGCTTTGGATGTTTGTTAAATATGATATATTTTATAGTATTATTATATCTCGATATTCTTGTTCGTTTTTTTTACGTTAATAGAATAAAAGAACACAGTTATAAAGATCGACCACACTTACTTGGCTGCAATCTCTTCTGACCAAGTTACACGGTGACGTCACTAATATATATCTAATAATGCCGTTGCGTGCAACGACCTGATCTTTACTTGAACAATTCATAATAAATATCAAAACTATTGTAACATAACACTATGTGAATACTCGTATATCTACATCTTATGAAGTACTTATTAATCATTTATTAATAATTAATTTATTGTTCTAGTAAATGCATGACTTTATTGATTTCATATTACAATACCGGGATCCTGATCATTTTTCTCCGGTAGGTATTTACCTATTAAAATATCGGGGTTTCGGGTTTAATAATTAGTATTAAAATACGTATAAAACGTTTATTTTTATAAAAGATCTTATTACTACAAAAAATTGTTTTTATAAATGACTGATTTTATTAGTCAAAATTTTATTATTATTAAAAAGTTTAAATAATATAATTGAATCTCAAATATATATTTCTTATATATATTTCAAATAGGTACCTATGTATATATTTTTTTTAAATTTAAAATATATTAATTAATAATTTCTTCTTGACAGATAAAATTCTGAAATTCACTGAAAAAAAATTGGGGGCAAATCAAAAATCACGGTTTTGATTTTGATCCGGGTTTGTAATCACTAGTTTTAATAAAAAAGTAAACGTGAAGACAGGTATAATAACGAAATTGTTTTAATGAATTTTATATCCTTGTAAGAATCGATATTAGAAGTATTCATAAATAAACCTCTTAGAATACAAAATTAGTTACACAAAATAAAATAATGATAATGATGATGTATATGGGTATTAACAGTAATAATATATGAAGGAAGCTTGTGCTGATGGCTCGATCACAATTCTTTTATACTTATAGATGGGGGTAGGGGCAAGTATAAATGGAAATATTATACATATAATATTGAATACTATAAAATAGTATCGTCTTTAGTCGAAATTCGACTAATATTTTACCTGCCTTAATGGCACACACATGTGATTTTTTGTGCACATCTATGGCATAGTACCTAAACTAACCTAACCTGCTTTTACAACAAAAATATCCACACTGCAATTCAACGCAAATTGAAATCTCTATACGCATTCTCTACGTTTGACAGAAACCCAAAACTATTTATTTTTGCCACTTGGTGGCGCTAGGAGTATTGCTATACTATTGAACGATGCGAGGAGAAATAAATAAATCGCGAGAGGGGAAATCATGTGTGTATGTTAATACACACATGATTTTATTTTACCTGCCATAACGGCAACATACACACATGTTTTTTTTTGTGTGCACATCAATGGCACAGTACCTTTCGAATGATATAAGTTTCATTCACCTACTTTTATAATAAATACTAAAAAAACGTACAATTTTTGATGTTTGCGTATTAATATATATGTAGAAGCGTAGTATGAAATACGTACTAAAAGATTTAAAAATTATTGTGTAAATAAATGAAATGTTAAATAGTAGATTCATTATTCACCAACCTCTTAGGTTAATTGATTTGGCTTCTGAATAACACAAGTCAATTAGTTGTATATCTATTTATGTACAGTTATTGTATTTTCATATCTAATGAAGTAGCCATGATTTTCATTTATTACTTATAATATCGAATTCTATTATTACTCTGTTAAATATATAATCAATTAATTAATATATTGATTAATATTATATTAGTTTATAATTAAAAAGAGTTGACATACATATGCATGTATATATTACGTTAATTTATAACATTAATATGTTATTTGATGGTTATAAATTACTTTGTTTTAAACGAATAATAAATAAATTAAACAAAATAAAAATGAAAACAAAATAATAAAGTTGTTGACAGATACGAGAAAATAATAACATTTGTGGAAAATATTAATGTCAGTTGAGTTGAAAGTAAATCAATAATTGGTTTGGAAGAGGAATGGTTCGAAGAAAAGTGTAAATATTTGTTTTTATTATTCACTTCTCTATAGTACTTACCTTAGTTTGTCTATATTTATTGGTTATTTAATTTAATCGTATCTAAAATTGATCATTACCATTCTTTATAGAATAAAAAAATATATTGTCAAAAAATCAAATTGATTTTGTATTATATAGGTAGATTTTTTGTAAAAATTAAAGTTATTTTTTCTGTATTTTGTAAAACCTATACGTGATATAAAAATGGACTATAATGATATATACGTATAATATTTAAATATTTTTAAATTGAATATTCGAATATGAAATACAAAATAACTTGATAATAATTACAATAATATTAAATGTAACAACTTTCTATAACATAATTCGATAAAAAATGTATGTATGGCTAGTCATAATAGAAACTGGCAATTGGCAATGAACAATTTTAGTTAATGTAATGTTAAGTAAACAAAGTTCTATGTCTAACGTTTGAGCTATTGACATTTATCAATACTTCGTTGTAATATTTTTAGAGCCAGGACAGGATATCGAAGTAAATAGGGTGTTTTCCCGGGAAGGAAATTAAAAGAAAATTCGATTTTGAGTGTTTTTTCTTTAAAGTAATTTTGTTAAAAGTTTATATTTAGAATGAAAGAAATAAAGACAACATATTTTTTAAGATGCCTGTCTCATTTTCTCACTTTTTTCAAAACAAAATCAATACATTTTTAAATACGAATGTAATAAAATATTTTGTCTATTTTTAGGCGCATAATAATCCATTCTGATAGTTTAAAACTAACTTGTTCGTTTCTACTTTACACAAAACCTACTGAACCGATTCTGATGGAACTTTCACTGTTAGAAAGTCCAAGACAAAATTTAGAGTATATTATAATTGATTTTAGTCTAACTTTAGAGATTAATAGGGTTCTGATCTAAACCTATATAACCCATAAATATACATAACTTTCATCTAGAAGTTATAACTATAATTGAGACTTAAATTTGTAATATTTGTTCCAGATCTAATCCGCGTACGACCAAACAGATTGAAAGTCCATCAGCATCAACGCTAGACTGCAAGATGTCTAGAAATAGCTCTTACTTCCAAGAAAGCGCGTCCGCCAGCAGTCAGCACTACTGTCTGCGATGGAACAACTATCAGACAAACATGACATCGGTGTTTCACCAGCTTCTGCAGAACGAGTCGTTCGTCGATGTCACACTTGCCTGTAATGATGTTTCCCTAAAAGCACATAAGGTAGTTTTACTTACCATGACATGGTCTTAATTATTTACAGTCGTGTAGGGATAAAATACATTATTATACAGTTTATCTTCAGCTATTAATTTGAGTAAATCATTGATTGTTTTTGGAAACCGAATTTCTCTATTATATTGGGCATATTTCGCAAATAAACTAATGTAAAACGAGAAGAAAAGGTAGATGAATAATTAATTCATTTTTTGCTGATTCAAACTACAATATAATTCATATAGACAATTTGAAATACTTAGTTAATACTTAAAATTAACACGTGTAATACAGGTTCTCAAATAAAGTAATTCAATATTTTAGTTATATATAATTTTCTTATATCACACCTAACTTCTCTGGTTTCTTTGTGACTGATAATTATTACATTCAGGCGGTACGGGTCGACAAACAAATTCGAAGAATTATATATAATTAGATACATTAGTACCGAGTTGACAATCTTTTTCTTCGTCAGGTTGTGTTGTCGGCGTGTTCGTCGTATTTCCAGAAACTCCTGATGGAGAACCCGTGCAACCACCCTACGATTATAATGCCACCGGATATTTGCTTCGAAGACCTAAAGTTTATAATCGAGTTCGTTTATAGAGGGGAGATTGACGTCTCGCAAGAAGAATTACAGGTGAGTGATAATTTTTGTTTTCTTTTTAGCGTAGGTATGTATGTGAAAATATTAAAAGTATGATTCTTTCCGCGGTCCATGCATTTGTTATTCTATATTTTTTACTCAACTTGTGTGCATGTGTCTGCAGAATTTAAATATTTTACAATTTGCGAGTCTACGAGTACGTTTACACATCGCCGTTATTTCGGTTTAGCTATAACCGATGTAATAAAACCGGGTGTAAAAGTTCGTGCAGATGGCGCTTTATAACCGACATAACTAATCGGGTTTACTTACGCTATTCCTCTTGCTCTATAATAAAAATGCGTGTAAACTGCATGGGCATAGTTAAATCTATTTAGCCAACCTAAAAAAATATAAGTATCTACGAAGTATAGGGATTTCATCGTAATGCACTTCGTATTAACATTTGAAAAAGCGTTGTCAATTAAAATATGGGTTAAAACACCTGAGACGAAGAGATGGAAAACAAAAGAAACGTGATTCATGGGACGTAAAAGAGACGAAATATTTTTGCGTACTTCAAATCGGAATTATATTTCCAGCTGACGTCACTTATTCTCGTAAGTGAAAACAGCACCACTTAAAACGGTTTAACTACATCGGTTATAATAAAACCGGAATAACAGCGCTGTGTAAACGTACTCTATATGTCGCGGTCGTAGATAATAGGATCCGTTTTAATAGTTTTTAAAAATTGTGTCTCTGTTTGTTTCTACTTTACACGAAAACTACTTAACCGAATTTAATGAGATTTTCGCTATCCCAAAGCTTATATATACTTAAAACTAGTATTGAATTACATAATAATTGATTTACGACAGATCCGTATTAACTAAAAATAATAAATATTTTATAATGAAATTACTAATGTAACTAAAATAAATCAATTTATATTGAATAATAAGGAAAATATGTAATTGGTTTATTTCTAGTTAAAATATAAAGGATAAAGTTTTTATAGCAGCCAGCTCGCGAGAATTCGCCATTTTTAATGCTTAAACATGTATAAAATTAGAAAATCAAGAAAAAATATTGCTGTCTGTCACTTTTATTTGGCTTCTAAACGGATCATTAGCGAAAAAAATAACATTTTTCTTGTATTATTTGATTAATTAAAAGTTCTA
Source organism: Sialis fuliginosa (assembly GCA_961205875.1). Taxonomy (NCBI): domain Eukaryota; kingdom Metazoa; phylum Arthropoda; class Insecta; order Megaloptera; family Sialidae; genus Sialis; species Sialis fuliginosa. The sequence continues at coordinate 12,324,271 of OY540817.1, forward strand.
CCCCGATATGATGAAAAATGACCTGCACCTTTTTCGTGGTGCCTTTGGCTGTGCGTTCGTGTCTGCGTTTTTTACATCACTCGAAGGTCTCGAGTGTTTTCGCGATGATTCCCTTCCCCGCTTCTGCGTCGTCATGGTAACCGCGCCGCTCACAGCATCCCCGTGCCGTATCTGAATCTTTACTTGAAAGAATACGTTCCCAGAAAGTATTTTTATTGTATTATGTAATTGATTGTGTTTTGAAACGGATATTTTTTGTATAAATACTTATTATTTTTGTATACTCACATATATATTATGTCTTTTGTCCATATATGATGTATATAATATATAGTATAAGAAGGATAATATATTAAAGCCGATTTATTTCGAATTCAAGAATTTGATGGAAATATCCATTTTGACCTTCTCTGACTTTTCGGAAACGAGATTGAGTCGGATACCTACAAGATTGTCTGAAATTTAAACGATATTAATTTTAAGTCTCGGTTTTAAGAGACGGTAGTAACAAGTTTAACTAAATGCTCCGTTAACTAACTGTCATATTATTAAAAGAATCAAGCATAATACATTTAATTAAATAATTTTCTGCGCTATGTTTTTACATTGCATATAATGTACATTTTTTATTGAGAGCCTAAATATTGATTTAAATCACGTTTGTTATATACAAAATTTAGGTTAAAGGAGCATTTAGCGCTAAAGGAGCTTTAAATTGGTTGAAAATACCGGGCAATGGTCTGTTTAAAATCCATAGCGAGTAATTCTTTTTTTAATAAGTACTTTTTAGAAACTATTGTTTCCAATATATCCGATAGTATTTGATACTAAAAAGAGATTTAGATTTATTAAACAAAAAAATGTGTATACCTATTGAAGGACGGCATAAAAAAATATTATGTACATATATAGATGTTTTTTCTCAGAAAAATACAAAGAATCTAATAAAATCATTTTTAGCAACTAGAACGTTGATTGGTTTACTCGAAATAGCAGTAATCCATTCCGCCTATATCACTAATGATTGAAAATTTATTATTTGATATTAATCTTTAAGAATAATTTAAAGAAAGTATATAAATAAATAAATAAAACATATTTTTTTATATTTATATTTTTATAAGACGACAATATTTTTCTCAGTCTCAGTATCGATCACGTGACGAGACTGTCAGTTGTAAAATTCGAGACCAAGACGAGAAACCTGACTATCGTCTCGTCTTTTTTGCAGCTGTAGCTGTAATTCAGAAACGACAAAACATAAAAGTGTGAAATTTTATATTTAGGATCAATAATATTCGTCTGGGAAGAAAACCTATTTATATATTACAATTTAAACAGCGAGATATTTATGTCGTATGCGGTCTACTGAAGATTGATTCCACTTTTTTGAATAAAATAACTCCCAGTTTCAGCATTGGAAATTAGATTAACATAATTCAAATTAAATGTAGATAATTTAAGACAAAAATACCCAGTCAGATATAATTTGGTCGTTCATATTATCAATTTATTAATCGTATTTTTGTTGTATAAACACGATTCTCTGTATAATATAATGATTAATGCTAATAAACTTACTGACTGACTGAATGAGAAATGAAATAATACGAAGAGCTATCGCAAAAAGAATAGATTGAGACATCTGCCGGTAGAAAATAATAACTATGAACGTAAATCAGTCCTACATGCGACATCTATCGATGTATCTAGGAACTACAGGGTTCTAGTTAAGCTTGGTTTATATCTATGCTAAACATTATTTTTTATTGCTTATTTTTATTTTTACTTTTTAGTGCATTATGTATATTCAGTGATTCAGTGGTCCCCAAACTTGCTCTAAAGGGGTTACGTTCTTGTATTTTTGTTTCTATACCAACTCGACTGATGTTCAGCTAGGAATTGATTTATTTATGTCCAGTGGCGTAACAACAAGGTGGTTGGACTGGCAAAAAGCCGCTTTTTTTTAGTTGCTACGATTTTTTTTTCAAGTGCCCCACCTTAAAATTTATCAAAACCCTAAATTTGTAGTTACGTCACTACCTATGTCTTTATTTTTGTGTTAAATGTAAAAATTCCTAATTTATAAAAAGTTAACATATTTAAAATAGTTGTTTACATTGTCCATTTTGTGATAATAGTTTGTCAAATACTAAGCCTAGTTACAAATTTTGTAAATTGAAGATTGTTCAAAATTGTCAGCTTAAAAGTATAAAATAATTCCAATTTTAAGATTTTTAATTTCTGTATATTTTGAATTCTAATAGATATTTTTTATGTTAATATTTTTTAAGTATTCTATTTTAGATTGATAACAGTTCCGTGTATCAAAACGGTACTTATATATAGTACCTAGATAGTAGATTTTTTTCTAAATTATACATTTCAAAATTCTATTACTGACCCTCGTTTCAAAAAAGTTGGTGATCCCTGCTGTACACAAATAGTTAATCGATCCAATCTTCTTTATGAAAATAAAAATAATAATAAGAAACTATCCATCGCTGTTTTTATTTTTTTATTTTTGTATATTTTTTAATATTTCTTGTAGAAAAAAAGAGTTTTAATCAGTGGCGGACTAAGGAAAGATGGTACCCGTGATGGAATGTTAGTTTTGCACCCTCCGCCCTTAATTGCAAAATACTTTTTTTTAGTTCTTCAGTCACTTTTCGAACCTCGTCAAAGTATTATCTCATTTCGGTACCCCCCCCCCCCCTTCCTGTACCTTAGCACTCGCCACCATCCCTTAGTCAGCCACTGCTTATAACCTAACGTAATGTTAGCTTATTACGCAATTGTAAAATATATAAAAAAGTCATATTATTATGGTGATTACAACAAATATAACGTAATTTTTATTGAAGAGTACAGAGCCGTACTTTTAAACAATCGTACGAGGCGCTAGCTCGGGGTCTCGCGATTAAGGCGTTGGCTAAAAAAAAACTAACAAAAAACGCTTTCTCAGACTCGCCGGTTATAAGTTGATGTATTATTATTTTTACGTGTAGGGCCCCAAAATATCTCAGTGCGGCACTGAGTATAGATGTCATAGTGTGCGTGTACAGTAGCGCCAGATTCAGACTCCAAAATAAATATCAATTTAATAATAGGTAGTAGATAATAAAAAAACATTTTTGATTTCATTTTTTTTATAAAATACACTGTGCTGTGTATGACTGTCGACTATTTATTTTACGAGATTATATCAGTGGCGAAGCGTTCATGGAAGCAAGGGAAGCAGTGCTTCCCTTGTTTTATGGGTAAATTTATACAAATCTGTGTTTTCAGATAATAAATAATTTCAAAATATTATTAGAATATTCATCTTTATGCGCAACTCAAACATTTTAACAAAAAATCAAAAATACCATTTAATATTTATTTACACGCTCAATTATAAAACTATAATACCTCTCTCTGCGTCTTATTTTCTTGAATTTTAGTCGATATTTGTATGACGAGTTGAAGTTCACTGCAGGAAATTTCACTAAAAAATTTAGAATTTTTGATTTCGTTAAAAGTATGTTTATTGTATAGAAAATGACGTGAAAAGTCGAAATTTTCAAACCGCAGGTCTGTATCTCAAACCGTTCTTGAAATATAGCCTTTCACAGTTTCAGTTTATTCAAAATTTTTAAGAAAAATGGCCATAACTTTTGAACGGATTGTCGGATTTGATTTTAGTTGACGGATTTGGAATCAGCGTGTCAAAATCTATATAATGGCATGTATTATACCTTAAAACTCGAAAAAAAAAATTTCGCGAAAAATCGAAAAAATTCAAAGGGGTATACCTTAAAAAAATGTCGATTTTTGACGAAATTTTTTTTTTCGGATTTTAAAGTATTATACATGTCATTATATAGATTTTGACACGCTGATTTCAAATCCGTCAACTAAAATCAAATCCGACCACTCGTTCAAAAGTTATGGCCTTTTATCTCCAAAAATTTGAAAAAACTAAAACTTTAAGAGGCTATATCTCGAGAACGGTTCGAGATACAGACCTGCGGTTTGAAAATTTCAACTTTTCACGTCATTTTCTATACGATAAACATACTTTTAACGAAATCAAAAATGCAAAATTTTTTAGTGAAATTTCTGCAGTGAACTTCAACTCGTCATACAAATATCGACTAAAATACAAAAAATAAGACGTAGAATCATTTAGTTACTATATAAATATATTAGAATTTATTTAAAAAAGTAAAATCTTGAACTTAAGGTGTTTCATAACTATTTTTTTTTTTGTTAATAGGAGAGGATTGACAAAATATGCTTCCCTTATTAAAAATTTCACGCCTCGCCTCTACAGTTTTTGAATAATAATGATTTTTCTTATTGCAAATTTTATAAAACATCGTTGTTGATAGGAGGTATGCGTAATTTAATATTTTACTCTCCATTTTAGATTAGGATTAGATGATAAATAAGTTGGTAATTTGTTAAGTTTGGATAGCTTTTCGAAAAATGGAAATTTTTAATGGGTAAACATTTGAGTATTTAGTCTTAGCACCATATTGCGAAGGTTTTACAAAAATTCGTTCAGTTGAACTGGGTTCCGAATTTTTCTATTTATTTTGTATAATTGCACTTTACTAAAGCTATATTTGAGAATTAATAATAAATTAGAAATCTCACAAATTTAACGTAGGTAGATATCATTTTTGAAAGTCCCGTGGAATCGATGCTAGATAAAATAAAATTGCCAAGTGCGTATTAGGCACGCATATGATAGGGTTCCGTAGTCATTACGATTTGTAAAAAAGAGTTATTTCAAAATTTTTCATAAATATTTTTTAAAATTTCTGTAGTGTTCGATATAATTTTCATTGAAAGTACTAATTAAAAAAAAAATCTGGATTTTTTGGAGATATTTTGAATTGATAGTTTGGACATTAGAGAGGGGGGAGGGGCACTCTGATAACGACATTTACAAGTAAATATATCGTGACTGAAGCGAAAATTAAAAGGTCATATTAGTAACATTTTTTTGTTGCATTTTAGGAGACCTATTAAACACCCCTTTTATTCAAAAATTTTATCATTTCTGTTTTTAGGTTATCAGTCATCGTCCGTGTACCAAATTTTATCTTAATCGGTATAAAATTTATATAAACAGACAGACAGACGGACGGACAGAGCAAAACTATAAGGGTTCCTAGTTTTCTACGGACACCATTGTAAAAAAATTTACGTGTTAGAAACTAATTTTATATTTAACAATTTTCTATCGTTTCTTAAGATTCTATTTTTGATCATCTGTTTCCAAAAATAACATCTTTATACAATTGAAGAATCCTTAAAAAAATGTAAACAAAACGGTATTATTACATTTCCTTCATGCAAGAAAATAAAAACCTACGTAATTTACGCAACGTATTTTTCCGACGCCGTTTGAACGCGGTCTACGCCGTCGTTCGCGATAGTGTGACGTCACCGCTGATAGAGGCTGCGGCGGCGGTACGCAAGTTGATTGCTTCCGCGCACGCATGTTTTTTGAATGCCTAGTACAGACGCGTCTTGCGAAAAGGGATGCTGCAAGAGGAGCGATTCGGGAACACGCCAGCATCGGACGCGTTCGGGTTTTTCCGTATACTTGTTATTCATTGCATCCTATGTTACGTATAAATTGTTTAAATGTTTGTTATATAATACTTTCTATGTCAAGTAGTGCTTTCAATGCCTGGTATTTTCGACAAAATAAAACTATAAATATTTTTTCAGCATATATTGTTTATGGATTTAGTCTGTGCATAAATTTTATAATATTATATGTACTATGGTTTTCAGAAGTCGTCTGCCATCGTAAAGGTCAGAATCGCTTACAACAGATTCAAAAATATTAAAAGAAACATCATCGGTTACCTTTTCTAGAGCGGAGCTTATATATTTATTATTATTAATATCAAATATTTATTGCCACAAAATTTTTTTATACAAATTATGAGTATACTATAAACGAAGAGTACTTCTTTATCAAGTAAATGAGTTTCAAAATATCTGTCTTTGTTTGGTACATGGAGAAATGATTTAAATATTATAATAATCAAATGGGAGGAGCCTACTAAGTTTGTGATAAGCGAATTTGAATGAAAACTGGTCGACTACTTCTGCATGCAACTCTACTTATCTATTATTGTTTTCGAAAATTGACCTTACTCAATTTTGATGCATCGTGACGTTTCAAGACCATTTCAGTCTAAAAAAAAACAAGTTTTTAGAAAAATTATCTGTACGGAAAACTTGTAAAAATAACCGTATGAAAAAATGTGAAATCTGGTACGTTTGTTTCATAATACATTTTTTTTTGACAAACTTGACTTTTTTTCTAGAAATTGAAATAATAGGTCGTCATTATTACAATGATACTTTTGGTTTGTGTGTCTGTCTAGGTATCCGAAACACGACTGATCGAAGCAATATTAAATTCTGTAAATTCGTTTCATTTTTTTTTTTACTATAGAAATTGAAAAATATATGTTATACCGATTACAAACATTTTAAAATGCCGATTTATGTAAATATGAATTTTAGTAAATGCATTTTTACGTTGATCTGGTAAAAAAAATGTTATAAGATACTTTAAATCTGATTTCTGACTCTACCTGAAATAGTTAAGATCGATGAAAATTTCAGGATAAGTGATTTTTGAATCAATTCACGAAACAACGGACGGTCGTGAATTCGGTGCTTGTGACGCACTGGGCGGGGGTGTGCTTCGCCTCCCGGTGGTATGGGACACGCGCGGAGGCTGAACGTGCGAGAGAAGGTTTTTTCCACCCCCGCGGATGCGTACGCCGTCGCTCTCTCGCACCACCCGGACTCGCACAGAGCGCCCGGAAAGTATGGCTACCGCCAGCAGCTAGAGATCGGCACGAAAAAAAATAACACCATACATAACATAACTATGACGGGGCTTGTGGGGTAAAACATATGGAGGCTGGACAGTGTTGCTTTATACTGTTTTTTATTTTGTGCGTTTGGTTGTCGGTTGTGTATTTTTACTTTTTCCTAACGTCCGCGAGTCATGGAAAATCTAAAATATAATTATTGTGCGAATATGATGGATTTGTTGTTGTTATTGTGATGTGGTAAATAACGTTGGATGTGTAACGTACTTCATGCCCTTATGTGTACACGGACATGCAGTGGTTGTGTTGATATTATTTAACACGAGTACTGTAGAGATGAGAAAGTGTAAGGATATTTTATTTTTAATATTTATTTTGAAATTATTTCAGTTATATGAAGGTGTATCTACTAATTTAAATATTTTATTTATTGGGTTTATAAGGGTATGGGGTGTGCGTTAATTATTTAAATGTCGATTTGCTTAGAGGTACATATAAAAAATGAGAAAATAGTTCTTTAACCTTTGAACTTGCATTATTTATTTATTGTAAGCACACATGTATACTATATATAGATTTTTATAATTGGTGTATATCTTATTTTATCAAATATTGGGGTGTTTTAAAAATTGCTATTTAAATTCTTATGTGTAAATAACATGAAAGAAAAAGTTTGAGAATAATATCTATATCTACTAATCAATAAAAATGATTTCAATTTTAAATGGCATATTAAACATTTTTCTCCATTAGATATCGAATATTATGTTATACCAATATAAAAAATATATTTAAATTTTAAAATATTGCATTTAAAACGTAAAAGAGTTAAGGAAAAATAAAAAAAATAATTAATTAAATTCTAATTAATTAACTTAAACTTTTCTCAAATTATAAAAAATCAAATTGAAATTAGAAAAAAAAACATACAGAGAATTTTTTCAGTTCTCGAAACGGCCAAGGGTGAAATTACAAACTGCGAAAAAAATATATTAATTACAAAATCATTAGTCGGCGGCACAGGCTCCCGTCTCGCGCGTATTTACTCGGGCCGATGTTTTTACACGAGGTAGTAGCGACGGTTTGTTACGAATACGGTGGAAGAGAGCTCGCAATCGAAGGAGTACCGGAAAATGCTCTCGCTTTCTTTCGGAGAAAACAGGAAAATGCGTACGAATGTTCGTGTGTATATGTGTGTGTGCGTGAGTATATGTGTTTGTGTATACAGGATGATTAAAAAGTAATAAATATTAATTCTCTATAACCTAAAATATTAACTTTATAGAAAGGTTTGCATTATTTTCATATAAAAGCAGCATATTAGATAGCGTGTTATAAATTACGTAATGTTTTAAAATAGGTAATTTGCTTTTTAAATCTAAATATACGTATGTATTTATTTTTTAGCTTAGGTTAGTGAAGGATAAAATTATATTATAACGGTAAATGTTTTTTTTAAATTAAAGAGGGTTGTCCATGCGACCCATCAGCTTGATTATGTTTTTTCTTTCACTGTTTTTTTTATAATCGAAGAGATAGTTCGTGAAATATCTTAATATATAAAACAGATTAAATAAAGTAAAGATAAGTAGACATAAGAAAGTTCATGTTAAAAGTATAGGGGTGCTCTATGGCAGATCATTTCGATTATTTTAAAGATTGGGTTTTTATCTATTGTATGTACAAGGTTAGTTTAAATATCTACAATTTAGTATCAATAGGGGTTTTCTAGTAAAAAGGCGCCGATATACAATATGCTAATAAGGTCTTATATTTACTAATATTGTCGATCCCTTATTTATACGTTTTCAAATATAAATAAAATTTCTAAAATGAGTTATCATGTATTTGTGAATGCAAAACGATCGGTTTTATTTTATTTAATATTTAAATTAAAGTAAATACAGTATATAAGTAGGGTTTCGTGTGTCTGTCTGTCTGTGAATCTGTTCCCTGAATCCTTGTCAAACGCATAACTCATGAACCACTGAACCGATATTAATGAAATTTGGTTGAGTCTGATTGAGGACGGTCCAAAAAAATTATTAAATCAAAATTATAAGGGAGGAGGGTCATTTATTTTTTGAAGATATCTCAAGAATGACACATGACTACGTGAAAATTTTATAGGATCTTTTTGTAGAGCATTCAATTTTTTATAAGTACGGTGCATTTACTTGGCAGATGTTTTTTTATGTATTAATAATGTAAAAATTTAATATTTTATGTATTCATTTGCTAATTATATACCAAATAGACCATGTACTATATCTTATTCTTGTTGTTCCATCGGTTGATAAACACTGAGTCAGATGTTAATTAATTAATTAATTATTAATAAAAACGAAAATTAAATATCTTCTAAAACCATTGTACGTATAAGGTTTTTTCTACATGTATACCTTTAAATCTAAAGTTAAATAATTGTAATACTAATACGCATTCATCTGAAAGGTGATTTTTTTATGTTGACATATCAGGTGATCGTGATTTATACGAATTCGGAATTCCAATGCATGTAGATAGTTACATTCTAACTTTTCCACGTGAAGTGGGTATATATTCATTGAGTTTTCATTTCCGGAAGAACTTTCCTGATCGTAAGTTTCCAGAGTGGGTACAGTGGCGGCGTATAAAAGTAACTTATTTTTTAAATAAATTGTTTACTTTTTTGTATGAAATTATATTTAAATAATACAGGGGTGAGTCAGTGAATGCTGATTTTTTCAATATCTCCTATTTTTTTAGAGATAATGAAAAGAATCAAGTCTCGGTAAAACTGATACTTATGCGTAAATATTTTTTTATATAACTCTAATTCAGGAAGTTAAGAATTTTTTAAACATGCTGGGGAGTTAATGATAAAAATAGATTTAAAAAAATAATACAATTTTAGATATTATTAAAAAAAATCATAATGGGTTTCATTTTAAAGATTTATTATTGTATTTTGGTGTGGTAGTAGCATATACTAGCTATAGTAATCTATACCATTTGTACATTCATGTAGAATTATCATTACATACAGGCTGTCCGTTAAATAACTGTTGCAAACTTCCAAAAATTTAAAGTTGCAAGATTTTTGTATTTAAATATAAGTAACTTTAAATTTTCTATAACTTTTATACAATATGTCATCTACATAAAATCATGAAATACTGTGTAAAATAATACATAAATTTTATCAAATTTCTACTTTTTGTAAAAATCGACATTATAAAGTATAAGCACATCATGTGTCTCTTTTCCCATTAAACTGTCACTCACGGTTCGCGATAAAATGTGGGAGCCATGCTGCAATTGATATAAAAAAAAGAAAATTGAAAAAAAAAAATGAATTACATTTAATTAATAAAATGAGGGTAAAAAGTGTAGGCGTTAGCGCAGTAGCGTATAATAATTACAACAACCTTAATGTTGTAGCTTTTTTCTGTGAGCCTGCAACTATGGTCGTTGTAATGAAAACTAGTTTTTCGTTTTTATGTATGTTTTTAGCACATGCCGTAGTTTTTTATTAATGAGTTTATGATGACAGAACTCTGTAGGAATCTTAAATATGTTAATAACACTGGAAAAAGCTTTACAATACTTTTTAAATAATTTCAATGTAACCATAGAACAGAGTGTTTATGGAAAATTGTCCTTTTTAATAATAACTACACAAGCATGCGAAAAATTTTTGACTGGAAAATTTCCATATTTTTACTTAGTTAGGTAAAAAAACGATTTTTGTTTTATATCACATAGTTTTTTTGTAAAAAATAATAATTAGAGTCCACACACACTACAGACTTTTAGTCGGACGATACTCATGTAGGAAATGCCAGCCTTGGTACGGCAAGCATTGGTCGACAAGCCTTAACCGAATCTTGAACGAAGTCAATCATTTGTATCTTGGCCCAGTGTTGGCTAGCATTGGCACAAGCCTGGGCCAACCGTGGCCCTTTTGTAATTTCCTACATGGATAGTTTGGTCAGTTTGGCATTAAAAATCGGTCGACTAAATAATCGGTAGGTGTGCGCAGTTCCATATCTCTCCATGTTAATAATTGCCAAACCGATTAAACTATCGGCCGACTAAAAGTATGTAGTATGCGCAGGCTCTTAAACTCTATTTTGTATATATTAGCCTGTACAATTCCATTTTAATACATATATTTATCCTCATTTTAAGCATAAAATATCATTAAGGGAAAAACGTTATCAAATTAAGATATTTCGCTTATCATGAAGAGTACTATATTCCAGTGGTTCCTAGTGTGCTCCGCGGGACCCTGGTGAGCCACGGCGACTTTTCAAGGGCACCGCGGCTCTGCAGGCTCATACATTAATGAATAAATAACAAATGAATGAATTTGTTCAATGATGCAATTGTTTGACTTGTTCATTACACTCTATCACCACCCAATTTGACATCCCAATCTGCAGGGGAAATTTGCAGGGTCCCTGCAGATTGGTGTATAGAGGCCTTTAGTCATGTTAGGGAAGGGCGCCATGGGAAAAACTTAGTTTCAAAAGGGCACCGCGAGTCGAAAAAGTTTGGGAACTGTTATAGTCGATTAAATTTCATTAATAATTAAAGCTTTGGCATTTTACAGAAACGGTATTTGTCAGCGCTTCGACCTTGGAGATACCTATATTATATGTGATTCAATAAAAAACGCCGCTGCGTTTCGACGCAGCTAAAATGCCACTTGTATTGAATCACATATTATAATAGATTTGCAAGGGTGAAGCGCTGATGGACACCATTTCTGTAAAGTGTCAAGGCTTAATTATTAAATATTTGAATCTGTAGGTACCGTAAATGATTATAAATTAGAAAATTACAGAATAAAATCACGATACTTCACTGAATGACCAAAAGTGTTCACTAAATGACATTTGTTGACAGAATTATGAAAATAAAAATATTTAAAAGTCAATTATCAGCTTTAATAAGTTTAATATGTTCCACACAATTCACAAAATACTGCAGTTTTAGCTTAAAAAATCATGTCGCAGTCTGATATCTTTCGCGATATAATGAATGTCCGTCATCTTACAATAAGACGCGTTTATTAAACGTCAATGTAAAGTTTGCAATGCATTTAAATTGTTTTAATGCTAATATTGTTTCTCAATTAACAAACTATACTTCACCAAGTTTCCACTATAACGGTTAGTAAATGTACGCTACTGAAATTGTCGATCATTTCTCTCGACACGGACGGAGAACATGTGACCTACCTATTCTTTGCAGAGGCCCTAGCACCAATTCAGTGAAGTTGTGTTCACTAAAACTAAATTATGTATTGACTTCTGGATAAAGTGGATATTAGAATATTTACAATATTTTTTAAATTAAGTAAGAGTTTACTAAAGCTTAAAAATGTTTTTTTCCGATTTTCATTCATTGTTATCCAGTTTTTTGATAAAAAAAAAACATTAATAATTTCAAAATGATTTTTAAATCGTTCTGCGACTATTTTATGTGATCAATTGAATTTTTATTGAATAAAAATTCCTTATTTTTTAAGGTATTTTAAATTTGACTATCGAATGGACATAACCATTACTTTACAAATATGTACCTACTTTATTTGCATGAATACTTTCTGCGACGGTGATGACTGGAGTGCGTGTGGTATGTCGCGGATGCTGCGTGTGTTCGCATCTCTGTCTGGCCTTGAACCCGCGCCGTATTGATCCACCACTCTCTCGCACCTTACCCGCTACCTATATACACACACACACACACACACACACGCGGTCGCCACACACACGTTTCTCTGGCGCGTTTCCTGTTCCGTGTGCGTGCGTGCGTGTGTGTGTCGGTGGCAGTGGCGGTGCTGAGTAGTGCGGTGTCTTGGAAATTAACCCTTTAAGCGTCTATGGTAAAATTACGCATACACAGTGGAAATTAATGGAAGGTTTCATTTGCATGTTTTTTATTTTTATTTATTACTAGTTGATACCCGCTCGCGCGGATTTCTAAACTCCCACACCCGTAATTACAACCCTCCATAAATGACAGGGAATGAAATATGAAATTTTTCTTATGTTTCACTTTTTATTCATTATACAAAATCGTAAATATCTAGGTTCCTATGAGAAATAGAGGGTTGTTTTCCCCCCTAACTCCCTCCCTATAGTATTTTTTCCGCCGGATTGAATGAAACTAATTACAACCCTCCATACATACAGGGGATGAAATATTAAATAATTAAAAAATAGGACGAGAATAGAACACACATCCAAGCAAAGCCTGTTTGGGGTGTGGAATTGTCACGCTTTCATCAATTACCAATTGGGTTTATTGGACCCATGGCGATTTTTGAATTGGATTTTAAATTTAAGAGTAATTCAGTAGCTTTAAAACGGTGTACCAATATTACTATTTGTCATAATCCTATTTATAAAGAAATCTATATAAAATAATGTTCTACGGGCTTTTACGTTGTCGTATTCTTTCACTTGGCATTTCGACTCTCATGTCGGAGTCTTCTTCAGAAGTGTTTCTTCTTGTAACTTTATACACCTGATAAATGGTATTAATTGAGCTACATTTTTTTATTTTCATTAAAGAAATGAATGTTAAAATTTGAACTTTATTTAAAAAGTCACTAAATCAAGTCATAATAATTTTATTTCAAAAAGCGCCAGAATAATTTTATAAATGATTTGAACTAAATATTTATAAACCAGTGGTTTCACCGTCAAAAATGGTGAAAATTTATGTATATTTCGAATGACGCTTTTTTTTGTTTTTCATTTCTTCGTCTCAGGTGTTTTAACAAACGACGCTTTTTCCAATGTTAATGCTAAGTGCATTACGATGATATCTCTATAATCCGTAGATACTTATATTTTTTGGGGTTGGCTAAATAGATATAACTATGTCCGTGCAGTTTACACGCGTCTCTATTCCGGTTTAGTTATGCTATGCCTATAGGTCAAGAGGAATAGAATAACTAAACCTAATTAGTTATGTCGGGTATAATGTATCATATACACTCTTTTATAAACCCGGTTTTACTACACCGGTTACAGTAAAATAATAGCGTTGTGTAATCGTAATCATTATGATTTTGAATTTTTTTAACAACAAAATTTGACACAATACGTATATTGGAAAATCAAATTCGCACGTCAAAATGCATATAGAATGGTTGGTTTTTCAGATGGTACAAGAACTTTTATTTGTAGTTCTATCATCTATAGTATATTTGATATGATTTATCGTTCAGTAATTGAATAATGTTTGTTGTATCGTCTTTGATTATAAAAATATTATAATATAACTCGCTCTCAAACAAATTAAAGAAAAAATATGTGTATGGGTATTGAAAAATTTAAAGTAAAATAAATGTTGGCGAGCCGCTACTGGTAACGCGCAACCCTTCCCGTTCTCACACTCCACATGCCGCCACTGTTTGCTTCCAGAAGATGGGTCTCTGAAGGCGTATGGCACGATACAATAACAAAATAATCTCAACCTCGATGGATTTACAATTTTATTTATTTATTCGTTTGTTGGAATTTGACGTCCCAAATCGTTTTCCGACTTACTCGTACACTTTGTTTATTTATATTTGAAAATTGATTTTCACATTTTATATATTTATTGGTTGTTATTATTTGTAAAAATATGAATTTGTTTTTCTTGATTTCATTTAGAAATATGTTAGCTTCTTATAAGGGTAAATTGTGATTAATTGTAAATTAAAATCTATAGGACGCTTGGGTGTGAAATAAGTTTAATTTTTATTTAACATAATTTTGCAATTGGCCGTTTCGGGGACATTGGCTACACTCTAGATCCGGCGACAAAGAGGGACTAGATGAACGGTTAAACCGGGCCCCAGACTTAGGGGGTGAGGGACATTTTAAACGGTGATGCTTAGTATGGAAATTACCATGCTTAAACATCTACGGTAACAAACAATACATAATATAGTCAGGAACTTGAACTAAACTAAAAATTAATTTACCTGTTTGAAGAAATTATTTGCTTTATTTATTCGATTAATTTTTTTTATTATTTCCAGTCACTGTTACGGACAGCTGATCAATTGAAAATCAAAGGGTTGTGTGACGTATCAGGAGAGAAGGAAGCGGATACATATCCCTTCTATGACGACTCGCCAACGTTGCTTAAGAAAACTACGCAGTCGAAGATTTGTCGTCTCACACCCAGCAAACGGCCGTACGCGAGAGAGACTGGACTGAACAAGAGATTGTATTCGTCGGAACAAAGAAACTTTAGCAATAAAGACTTTACTGGTAAATAATTGCTTATTCTATACCGTATGCCGTATACATAGACCATGGACCGCACCGCGCATCTGATTCAAAAACAGAGTCGTGTCAAAAGAAAGAGATAGAAATAGGTTTGGGATATACTTATCCTTTTTTAAACATGAGTGTCTATTTCATTCTTATTAAAAAAAGAGATAGATATAACCCAAACCTATCGCATCTCTCACTGTTTTGGAGAAATGTTGCACCATTATGTTAATACAAAATGCGCGGTCTATGCTCTATGTCTATGACCGTATATGAAACAATTGTTTCCTAAATTTGAGTGGAAAGTGTTAATTTGTCTAATTTTCGTATCTTAGTAAATAATTGGTAAATTATTTTCAGAAAAACTTACTCGTATATATATTATTAACTGCGCCCTTGACGAAAACTGAAAAAAGCGCTCCCTCGTGTAATTGAAGAATTTTTTTTCAGTTTTCATGTCCTTTGACCTTTCTGTCCTCCTTTCTTTAGTCCTCACGCCACATTTTTATTCTCATAAAGCACTTATATTTTCTTTTTAAATGCCGCTGTTAATAAAAATGATATTACAGATTGGTAAATAATTTTAAAAGCACCTAACTTGGTTTCCAATGAAAATTTAATTTTTCAAACTCAGGAGTGTAGAACCGAATAAGATAATTCATTCTGAAATTTAGAAATCAAAGTTAAATGGCTTCCTCTTATCTTATGGCAAAAAAGTAATAATAATTATCCGACAAGACTTTTCGATTACATTATAGGCGCTGGTTATTGTGATCACATAGAAAAGTCTAATAAACGTTGATTCTATTAATCAAAAATATATATTTAATTTTTTTTTATCAATACCAAAACTACTAAATTTGTGGTTGGACTTTTGGAAATGTTTGCAGGTGCTCAGAGCCTGTAATTTCTGGGACCCCGAATTTTTAAAAGGGGAAGCGAAAAAAAGGTCTTCAGATTTATAATTATTATAATTAAATTTACTAAAAAAATATTTTGGTTTTTTAACGGGACCCGCATGTAAACCTTGTCTAGACCCTATTTTCCATAGTCCGCTCCTGACTAAATGCTGGCACTGAGTTTATCATTATAATAATTACTATAGGTAGTTCGTCGTCGAACAGAACTGAATTCATCAGCGGCGACACAGACGGTGGTCAACAAAGCCACCAAAACAAGACGCTGAAAAGCGAGCAGACTGCGGACTGTGGCGAGAGTGGCGGCGGTGAGGAGGACGGCGTTAACATGCCCGTCGTGACGCAGCAGCTCCAGGAGGCCGCGGTGGCCAACCAACGCGCGGACGCGTGGTCGCCGGCGCCGCCAGATGCGAGCGATGCCCACGGAACGCTAATCGCTGCACAAGTGAGTCAAAAATATGTAATACACTCGTCAAAAAAATTAATTGTTGCATCTTTGATAAATATAAAAAAAGCGTTTTGTAGCTTAACATATCTACTCTACTTATTTAAACGTTATAAGTCATACAGGGATTTTAATAATCGAAAAAGCATGATTTGTTACCTATATTATGTAATTGAATCTGATTCACATTTTGATTCTGGTATGAAGTTAATTTTCATGTTTAGATAATAACTCTAAGGTCTCTAAGAATATTTTCCAAATATCAAGACTGCACGAATTATTGTAAGGTTACCTATTTGGTAGTTTTGTTAAATTACCTTCTATAGTACCAATTTTTGTATCAAATTTGCTGTAGTGAAGGCAAACGGAAAAATCATTTTTTCAAGAGGAACTGAAAAAAAATGGATAATAATGTATTTATTTTTTGCAGACCTTATTTCCAGGACATGTAGAGTTACCTCCAGAACCTCCAGCTCCGGCAGCGACGCCTGTACCATGTTCTCCACAAGAACTGATGCAAACTGGCGGACATTTGGACCCGTGCAGTCCCGCGACGCACCACGATCTTAGCGGTTATTATTTATTTATATATCATGCAAATATTATAAAATAAATAAATATGTATTTAGAAATCCATTGACAATATTGGTATGTGTCGTCGATAGTAGCGACGCCTTCAGTGGCAAAAATCGAAACTAACACAATCGGGTCAATTGTAATCTAACCTAACTTAACCAATGTTTAGTAAACAATTAAATTACTGAATGAAGTATACATTTAACAATTAGAGTATTTAATTAATTTATTTTATAAAGAACATAAGTATATAACAATTTATCATTTAACTATCTACTGATAGCTGACCCGATAGGAATAGTTCCTTTTTTCACCACAAGGCACGTTCTAAGACACATACCAATTAAATTATTTAAAAACTGTAGTCAAATTTACTCTAAATACCTATTTGATAAAACAATAGCAAAAGATCAGTTGTATGTTTCATGCAGAACTTAAAGTAGATACTAATAGAAGCATTCTTTTTGTTTAGAATCGAATATGTCGACGGGCAGTTGTGGAGCGTTAGATGGAGGAGATGTGAAAGTCAAGTTTGAAACTTTGCGATCTATAGATTCCCTGGATGCCTGCAGTAGTCACAGCGGTGAGTCCTCTGTGGCTGATTTGTCAGCGTCTGCTTCCATGCACACGACTATGATGATTACGCCTGAACTTCTTGGACTTATACCTAGTGAAACAGGTAATTAATTACTCATTTAAAAAGCTACACCTTATCGATTTTCTAACATATATATATTATATGTATATATAAAATCAATTGCTCAGTATTTTTTATAAATAACTTTTGAATTTTGTATTTAACTATTGTTAAATATTTTTATAAAAATATCTAACTAATGAGCTAGCTGTTTAGTTGTACAATTAAATTGAGATTTATGTAGAATTTTAGTAGTTGAGTAGTACCTAATTTATGTATGAATTCAGATAAATATATTTTATAAAATAGATATGACTGAAGACCCAATGGGCCTCAATGGAATGAAGAGTAGTTCAAATGGCCATAATTCTCATGGTGGACACCATTCTGTCCATGTTGGAAATGGTGGCTCCAGCAGTCATTCTGGTAGTGGACACAATAGTGGGCCTAAAACATGGAGTCAAGAAGACATGGAGTTAGCTCTTGATGCTCTCCGAAACCACAATATGAGTCTAACGAAAGTAAGTGTCATTTAAGTTGTTGGAAGTCATAATTGTGGTACTTATACATCAATGTTAATGTTTTCTAGGCATCAGCGACATATGGAATTCCGTCAACAACATTATGGCAGAGAGCTCATCGATTAGGAATCGATACACCAAAGAAAGAAGGACCGACTAAATCATGGACTGAAGAAAATTTAAATTCAGCTTTAGAGGCATTACGGACTGGCACTATTTCTGCAAATAAAGCTAGCAAAGCATATGGTGAGTCTTTGTTATATAATCTCAATGCTGGCTTTATACAACATGGAGTAAATGTAAACAAATATTCACTGTCAGCATTTGTTTTTGATACACGCTTTGATAGTTGTATTTTGATCCAGAAAACTGGACCTGAACTAAATCCTGGAACCCAAATTGTAGAACTGAAACCAAAACCTAACGCTAATAATTTTTTATAATATACATCTGTCAAAAATTTATAATATGTATATATATATGTTTGTATTCTATTCACATAATACCGAAAATTGTAAAAGCATAATGTATTATTATTTATTATAGGTATACCAAGTAGTACGCTTTATAAAATAGCTCGCCGTGAAGGGATACGTTTAGCAGCACCCTTCAATGCAGCTCCCACTACCTGGTCTCCTGAAGACTTAGAGAAAGCATTAGAGTCGATACGTTCTGGACAAACGTCAGTGCAAAGAGCATCGACTGAGTTTGGAATTCCGACAGGGACATTATATGGTAGATGTAAACGAGAAGGAATCGAGTTGTCAAGATCTAATCCGACTCCTTGGTCGGAGGATGCAATGGGGGAGGCTTTAGAAGCTGTTCGGTAAATATTAATTATTAAGAATTATCAATAGATTTAGATGTTCATCTAAAATATAATATCTAGTACCTATTTTATATTCAACTTTTTCTCATGTCGGACTCAAATTTAGTGTCATAATGCATAATGAGGTTGTAGTCCTAGAATGCTGTCCGCTACTTCACATACAATTTAATGTTCTGAATTTTGCAATTTCTTAGTTTTTATTCAAGGTTAAGTTTTCTTTGTATAAAAAATTCAAACTGATAAATAACAAAAAATAAATTCACACAAGGGTGCCTGATATTGTTAACACAGGGCGCTTATATGTCTCCTTGTATAATATGAAATATGATTTCAGGGTCGGTCACATGTCCATAAATCAAGCAGCCATCCATTATAATTTACCATACTCATCGTTATACGGAAGATTTAAACGAGGAAAATATGAAACGGAGCCTCCTAATAGTAGCAACGATCATTCAAATGATCAAAGCAGTACAAGCAATATACCCGAACAACAAATGATGTATTCGAGCAGCTCGAATCAAGGTCAATCGAGTCAACAATCAGCACACAATATGGCCTCTGTACACAACATGGTTGCCACAACCAGTCAATACCAACATCAGAATATCAGTTGAGATACAAGTTACCAACAGATGTCATCACCTTTAGTACAACAATATCAAAATAATTTCTAACGTTCTGAATTGCCATTTTTCTTTTTGAGAGCGAATTAAAGTAGATATATAACATTATTAAGAGGTTATTTATGTTTATTTTGAGATTATAGTACATATAAATTACATAGAGGTAATTTTGCTTTTTTTATTTGTTTCAATAATAGTGTTTATTTATTCTTTTTTTGTTAATTTTAAAGCAATAGTTTTAATATATTATAGTCAAAATGTAATGTACAAATATAAATTATGAATTATATAACTTCTAATTCGTTTTCTCGAATATTAAAAACAAAATGGTGAATGGGAACATTAAAAAACATGTGAATCGGATCTGTTGGAACAAAAAGAATACAAATTATTTTTATTTTTATTTTTGTTATTCCTTAATATTTTATTTACATGTTTTAATTAATGCTTATATAATTGCTGTTTCATTAACTAAATTAGAAAAAAATACTTTCTTATAAATTGTTTGTGTTTTGAGGGTTCGAATAAAAAGACGAACTATTAAAAAACGTGTGTTGGATCACAATACGAAAGTAATCTAAGGAAGTAGTTAAAAGTTTAGGGCAAAAATTATAGTTTTAATAAGTGGGAAGGTAATAAATAAATTTTTATATTGATTTTATACTTGTGATACATGAACATGTAGAATATACCACAAATTCAGAAATACTTACGTATTTTTCAATAGTAAATAATCAATATTTCAGATCTCCCGAACAAATGCCTTGAAAAAAATTTTGTAGTAGCATATGAAAGATATAAGAAAAATCGTTTTTTCCAAATATCTTTACAAAAACAGGCTTCATTACAAATGAAAAATAAAGTATGAAAAGTTGTCTGGTAATTATATAAAAACAAAGGCAAAGGTGGTGCGGAAAATAATATGTTTCACATTGAAATTAATGGTTTTAAAAAACGCAAAGGATTCTTTTTTTATTGAACATTTTTTTTATATTATAAAATAAATAGTTTTTGAGATATTTGGTGAAAACTGATTTTACTTAACTTTCATATGCTGCTGAATTTTTGTAAGAAGTAAAAAGAAGTTTCTGGTAAAAAATCTGAAGATTTTGATTTTGATGATATTACTATTTTACATTTTGTGGTATATTTTATAATTGTGACAGTTTTAGTTAAAAACGAAAAATAGTAGTTGATGAAATAAAACATAGTTTTATGCATCATGCCGTTTAGCTAAAACAAAAATATCTCTTTAGTTTAATTAATAATTTTAATAGCTGAATTAAAAAAAATTGTAATCAAAATAATATATTGTTAAAATAATATTGGTAATAAAGAAATTAATAAAATTAGTGAAATTTATTAAGACAATGGGAAATAAAAAATAAAAAAAATGATGTAAATGCAAACTAAAATAATATTCATTAATTTAATTTATATCATCAAAGCAACGATACATAAAAATATTTCGTTGTATTAACACATTGACTGTCAAGTTAATTTGGCGATCTAATGATATGAATTAACACAGACTGATATGACTTGAATAAGAACAGAAATCAATCATGAAGTCAGAAAAGAAAAATATTATTCACAATATCACAAAATATTTTAGTATATTTATATTTTTTCTAATACTCATGAGAATAATATTGCTTATTTCTAATATTTCTTGAAACATGATTACTGCGGTTTTACTCATATATTCTGCAGGTTATAACACCTATGAGTTATTTGAGTTAACTCGTAGTTGGTTGCGATGCTTTTTGTGATGAATGAATTATACAGGATGGTTTGGTTTGGGATACAGATATTTTAGGAGCTGATTCCTTGGCTTATTGTGAGTAAGAAATTGTACTGGAAGGTGGGTCTATCTTCAACACCCTCTGAGCTATAGGTTGTTTAAGTAGTACTTACAAACAAAGATAATCTCGTAGCTTGATGAATGAAACATATACATTTTTTGTTTATAATTACATAATTACGCTTTAAGCACCTGTTGTAGTTTTAAAGATTATCTCATAACTTCCAAAGTAACGTAACTAGAGCAACCACAATGAGTCAGTTTCATAGGTAATTATCTAACATATTTTTCCGTATTACCATTATTGCTAGCCGTGTTTTCAGTTCAGAGTTATTGCTCATCAAAGTAAAAAAATATATTTATTTTTTTGAAAATTTTTATGAAAATGACATTTTTCTCCAAAAGTACCTACAATGTATTTTTTTATCATTATTTTGGTGTGTCATAATGTTACCTACAAATTCACCATACAATGTTTGGACCTGGGTCTTACAGTTTTTTTAGTTATAAATTTATCTAAATTAATCCCAAAGTGACTATTTTGGTACCTACCCTATTAAACTCATTGTGGTTGTTCTAGTTACGTTACTTTAGAGATAATCTTTGTTTGTAAGTACTACTCTGAAGGAATTTTTTAAACACCCTGTAGCTCAGAGGGTGTTGAAGATAAACCCTCCCTGCCTATACAATTTCTTACTCACAATGACCCAAGGAATCAGCTTCTAAAATATCTGTAACCCAAACCAGACCAGCCTGTATATAACAATTTGGATTTTATATAATTGAACATGCCTCGAATTAGCGGCTGAGACTCGTTTAGTCTTGGTAGTCAATGTGTTAAAAATAGAAAAATTTATATCATTTTACAAAATAATATTACATCTTTTGCACATTTTAAAGGCCCTTATACATTCTTAATTTTAACCGAACTGTTGTTTTCTCCAAATATTGTCAATTTGATTTTAATATTATTTTGAAATAATTCTGTTAAAACTGGAAGTGTATGGGGTCCTTAAAGGTTAAAAAAACACAGCTTATTAAAAATAATTAAAATGTTTTTAGTAGAACTGTCCATCACTATGGTACAAAATATAAGAAAATAAGGTAATATTTATTTCAAAACTAAACTTTTGCCAAATTAATTTAGTAGTATTATTTAGGGGAAATTATAAATGTAGTGGAGTTTTTACTTAGGCAAGTATTTATGGTATTAATTAATTTTGCTTACATTAGCTTCGTAACCACATTGTTTTTATTTATAAACAGTGTTTTCTTAATATAGGTATACTCATTAAAAAAATTAAAGATCAAAATGTTTCTAGAAAACATTGAAAGCTCTGTAATTTAGGCAAAAGTAATTATGAAAAATAAATAAAAAAGCAAAAATACATTAATTCATTTTTGGCAGTGTTATGGGGTTTTAAAGTAAGTAAAAAAATGGGTATTTTTATTTTATTTTACAATATAGATGCTATTTTAATAAAAATCGTCATTTTGATTATCTGTGCTGGTAAAGGGTTAATAATTCAAAATACACATTGAAAAAATGTATGGAAAGCTTAAAATTTTTTAATCAACAATGCTTAATTTAGGTGATAGGGGAGGGTAAATAATAATAATAAGCATTTTTGTATTTAATTTGCTTTAATTATTGAGGTTTAGGGAGGGCCATGTCCCCCATGACCCCCAGGATCCGCGCTTGTTTTTAACTACAGAGCTTTGAGTATTGTCTTTTCTAGAAATATTATATTTATTAAAACTAGTTTTTTTTTGTGTTTAATTTGATAAGTCGATTGTGGACTTGATTTCATTGAGGTTATGAAGCCATTGTGGGTTTTGCTCATTGTATATAACAATTCGAACAATAAATGAAGCAGTATTTTATAAATCTAATTATTATGTACCTATCTTAGATGTTAAAACGTTTAATCATAAGTTTTGTTTGTGTTATGTTGATTTATAGTATATATTTTAACAATATAAATAAATCATGTATACTGAACAATTCGTAAATAAATAATTAATATATTACATAAGATTGCGTTTTAATTTAATTTATTTTTAATTTAATTTTTTGTAGGAAATTTAATTTTCTACATAATGTTGCTGTGAGAAATAAAAAAAATCAACGAGCTATTCACAAGTAATTAAATATGTCATTCTTCCTATATTAATTAAATGGAAATAAGACTTCGTTTGCACCGTTCACAGGTTTGATCTATAGGAGTCTGAAATTTTGGAATAATTTTCTTTAGACCCAAAGCTAAAACACAGGCTAATGGGACTGAAAAAACAAACAAAAACTGCTAAAGCAGAATGTATAAAGGCAAATTTCTGTCTAGTAAAAATGGATCAAAGAAGACTAGGATTTGTGATGTAATTAATAAACTTTTTTTTTACCGTCGTGACTCCCCCCCCCCAATGATTTCTGGACCCGCGCCTGTCTATATAGCTAACTTCATTACTATGGTTTTTACGAATAGTTCTGAAAATTTATTAATTACAAACGTATTGTATCTATATTTTTCTCGTATATAGTTCATAAACAAGAGTTGAATTATTAAATTTCCAGAACAGTAAAAAATAAACAATTGTAATGAGGGGCGAACCAGGGCGACCGCTCGGGGTGCCAGACAAGGTGGGGCAGCGCACAATGGGGCATAAGTGACTTTTTTGGTTCTAATCAGTGTACAGGTTGTAATTTTTTAGGAAACTTTTTAAAATTTTTTGTCGATCTGTTAAACTTATTTCTTAATTTATCAATTTTAATTTGTTAATAAGAAGCGAAGGGGGTCTCGACGGTCTTAGGGCGTTTGACAGACTCAAAGTTAAAAATGTAAGCTATATTTAAAAAAAAAGTTGGAGTCTGTAGGATCGCGCCGAACTGAGGTAAGTATTATCTATTCAACTTATTTGTTAATTTATCAATTTTAATTGACATTTTCGGTGATTTTTGAACATTTTTTTAGGGGGAGAGAGGGCGGAAAAATAAATCTCGCTGAGGGCGCCAAACTTGCTAAGGCCGGCTCAGTGCACATGTATCATAGATTTGATCTTATATTTATGCTAGCGAATTAAAAAAATTTACCAAATTGCAGTTGAAATTATGGCAGCAAATTAAAAATTCTGTAACTTTATTAAAAAAATAGTAACACAAAAAGGTGTAATTGGAGCCCCATGCCCGGGTACCTTGCAACCGCTGCTAAATAAAGTTCTGGAACTAAAAGTTATTATACGTAAATAAGAAAAAAACATTATTTCTTTGACGAATAATTACATATAAATACACACCTGTCTATTCTTATTGTTCCAATTAATAATTCATAAAAAAAGCTATGAATATAGTTACATAAATGATGACTAATGTATTTATTTAACTAAAAAAAGAAAACCGGACTGTTTGTCTTTTTTCATTGTTGAAAGGCGGTGACAATTTAAGATCACCTGCCTAGAAGGAGGCGTGGTCATGCTTTGATTGATCAATCTTGAGCACGTTAAGTGGAAGAGGCGGTGCTTGTGTACCTTTGCTACCTTACACGCAGCGCTGTGCTCTGGCGCTTTTCGTAACTAACACCTGTTGACAACTAGCGCTTCTCTGCATTTTTACATAGAACTATGTAAAAATAGAAATGACGATTCTTATGAATTTTTATTATTGCATAGGAACATTACAATGAGAAAACTTGTTTATTAATTGCCTTAGTGATGTAGTATCTATACATACATGTACAGTAATAATAATAAAACAATAATAAGTAATTTACTATAGATAGGTATGTGTGTATTACTATAAGTAATTAAATAAAATAATACGTAATTAGTTTTTAATGTTTTTATAGTTAAATATTTACATAAAACAAAGAAATAGTTACCCATATTTCAAAAGTGTTTTTGATTTAAATTAGTTTTACCTTGAATCTACAAAAATACGTAGGTACTTATTCTATTACTTTTTTTATAAGTATCTAATTTCAATAATATTTTTTTCTGAAACAATTTTTACCCTAAATTTAATATTATAATTCATTTGGAGACATTAACAAAATTTTCAGATTTACGAACTAAATCTACTGGTGACTTCAACGCTCGTATAAACATGTACAACTAAACAAACATTAATTTTACAACAGAATATAATTTTCTATAAATATTATGATTAATTTTACAACAGAATCTGTTTAAAGCAAATTAACGCTTGTATCGATAACAAGCCAATAATAGTAACAAATCTTCTAAACAAATGCAATTATTATCCAATTTACATCAAATTCTAACTAGAGATATGAATGCTTGTTTAGGAATAAGCCCCAACAAATATTGAAAACTAATTGTAAGGAATAAAATGTGAACCCAAAACTAAACCTAATTCGAACCTTGTTAAGAAATTATTTTTAATTTTTTGATCGTATTTTTTATTTCTTGATCTTTAAAAATTTTATCGAAAAAAAATTAGTACCTACCTAATCATCGCAAAGAGAGTACCTAATTGTATCAGAAAAATAGATTGATCTTGGCTTCTGGGTGTGAGCTGCGTCAATTTGGTCGTGTTATCGGTTAACGTTTTATCACACATTGCAGTGGACATCTTCAGAGCTTTTCTATAAGTACATTTTTACCGAAATGTTGGTCGCTAACACGACCAAATTGACACGGCTTACACCCAGATGCCAACATCTATTTCCAGATCACCGCGGAAGTCTCAACAATCAGAAAAATATAATTTGTTCAATAAACTATTGATGATTTTTATGGTATGGTTAACGGGTTCAAAATCTTTTATACTTAATGTAACTTTCAGAATAAATAAATCTAACAGAGCTCATTTTAAACTTTATTTTTATTTAAGATATGGAGCAATATTAATTAAATAATATGTAATTATTTTTAGAAACGTTTGATAATATTTATTATTTATATACGAAAATGTTTTTATATTTTAAAGTAGGTAAGTCTTTAATGAACAATTTAAAAACCCAATGTCTAGATTTTTTTTCGAATCCTTAAAAATATCCAATTCTTAAACCTAGCCGATCCATAAATCCATTCAGGTTCAGGTTCTTGTTACAAAATTTCAATTTTACATTAAAACTGATTCAGTGATTGTAACGCTCGTACAGAGAACAAGCCTTAACACAAAACGCGCGTGTGTGCATGTGTGTGTGTATGTATGTGTGTAGAGCGAGCGAGCGTCGACCGACGGCACCCATAAGCCACACAACATAGCCGTTGGCAGAAGATGCGCGCAGCGACAGGTGAAGAGGAGGGATGCTGGACTGGCACGTGAACGTGTTCTCTGCTCGTCCAGTGTTGTCCGGTCTCCGCACCACGCGCCACGTTTGAGTGTGTGTATATGTGTATTTGCCGACGTTTCGCACGCAATTGTTGCCTAAGAAAAAGTGATTGTTGACGTTACGATTATTACCGTTGTAATTGAACAATTGAAATTATCAGTGAATGTTACCCAACACATGAAAAATGTCAATAGTTTTTATAAAGTTGTAATAATATAAGAACATCACACACAATCATTCGAATTAATTTATTATAATCATAGTAGCCATGCAATTGGTTATGACTTGCATATAAAGTAATTACATAGTGACATAAGTGGATCTATTAAATATTTATGTTCTGACACGAAAACTGTATCGATTCATTTATTTCAATAACTTATATACAGATTATTGTTCGAAACAAAAAAACATGACATTGTGATTTTAATGCGTGTATAGAACACGCTCCTTAAAAGACGATTTTTAAAATTAAGTAAAATTTGTGATATGGTGTAAATGAAATGAAGATCTTAGTTGAAAAGCGAAGAAAATCGGAATGGTGTCAATTTTTCTACAAATGAAAATTTACTGGAATTCTATACTGTTTGAAAAAGGTAGCTATTTATTATTTTATATTTTTTAATAGGTATACCTATCTAATATTCATCACAGGGGTAAAACTATAATTTATACAATCAAATTCCTTTAGAACAGTAAGCAAGAATAGTTTACAGTTAATACATCAAAAATCAGTTTGACCTATATTCGGTAACATATATTTTACTTCAGATGTATTCTATATATCTTTTATAGCTTGCAATTTGCCTTTTTTATTTGTTACTATAATTAAAGTGTCATCGGCTTATTCAATCTTATAACGGATTCATAATTAGGTTTTATAGCCAGAAAATTTGATGCTATAAAAAGTCTAATATAAGATGTGTAACATCTTCACGAATTTTTGCAATATCTAAAAATTAATGTAAGTAAGTATATGTTAAATTTTGTAATATGTAAATAAGGAAATGCAATTTTAAGAAAATATAAAATAATTTTAATTTAACTTGTACCTATTATACCTAATCTTTATTTATACTTATTGTCAAACGCTCATGCCGTCTTATATGAACTTTATTGGACCTAGGCCCTATGAGTTTTAAACTGGAATGTTTTGGCTTACCGAGCAAAATCTATATACTAGTTTTTGTGTAATATCATTAATCAAAATATTTTTTTATAGTTTTTTTAAGTAAGTACCTAATACAAGACTAGGTATGCTACACATACTATCATGGATATTTTTCAATCTATACCGGTTCATTATTATTTATAATTTAATAGTGGTGTCCGTTGTAATTGTGAAAAACTTAATTAAAACGTTTTCTATACTTAGTTTAATAAAATATCAATAATAATACGAAATATAATCATTTATTGCGAAAGATATAGTGTATGACATATGACATATAAGAGAAGCATATTAATAAAAGCATTGATCAAGTTAATATTTTACTAAATTCTATAAAATGATATTCATTTTAATACATAATTTATATTATTACTAGCGAACCCGGCAAACGTTTTTCTACCTAAAACTAGTTTGTTTAAAAATCAGACAATAAATACACATTTTCGTAAATATCTCGACTCCAGCGCACCTTCCGGGTCCATTTAAAAAATATATTTTCACGTAACTAACATATATTCTTAATATGAGCCAAATTGGACTATAAATACACATTTTCGTAAATATCTCAACCCCAGCATCATCTACCGGGCCCAAAAAAGATAAACTTGTTGGAGCACCAAATGAACATATGGTGTGAATATGGCTTCGATACGTCCAGTGGTTTAGGCGTGATGATCTCAAACAAATTATGTTTATTTTAAGTATCGGGTGTTTCAGAATGACTGAGGTTGGTTTTAATTTTAGTTATTTTCTTTAAAATATTATTCTTTTTATTATAACTAGACATTTGAATTGATAAATATTTTTTTTATGATACAATACAAAATTAGAATTGAAGTATTTTTGTGAATAATTAAAACCATTATTATTAGTATTTTAAATACTTGAAACCATACAGATATATTTTGTTGTTGGTTAAATATTAAAAAAAAAAATACTATGGTTGAACACTTGCTTGTTTTTACCCTTGGATAAAAATGAGACAAATTACAACCCTTTATCGGTGACGAAGAAAAATTGAGATTTTTTCTTTTTCGTTATTTACTGATTATTCAAAATCGTAAATATCGGTTCCTAAGAGAGGTATAGTAGGTAATTTTTTCTATATACCTCCTATATACACTCCTGTATGATTTTTCCCGCTGGATCGAATGAGATCAATTACAACCTTTCATCTGCGACATAGGCTATGTACAGAATCCTAACTTTACATTTTTTATACTAGAAAAAAATTCAAAACCGGAAATCGAATTTATATTTACAAAATTTCTTATTTATGCACGGGCCTCGGAATCAATCTGACCCGTGCTGCAATTTGAGTTAGCCAGACCTGATCTAGAAGATTTCCAAAGGCTGTCGAAGGTTGAAATAAAAAAATTGTATACGTTAATTTTTGTAAATCTTTATGTCTACATATGTAGGTATTTTTAAAATAAATCTTAGAAGATATGTACCATGTACCTACCTGTATCTACATATATTCTAATTTGAAAAAGTTCTTGTAAAATCTGCGCTAGAGTTGAATGTAATAAACGATATATTATAAAAAATAATACTGAATTGTTGTGAAATTAAAATTAAACATTGCACATATATACTTAAAGCACTGTATTAAAAAAGTAAAAAAATCAGTGTATGTTCATTATAAATAGCTTAAATATTTCAATGACAGTTGATGTAAATCGTATGATTCATAATAATTTATTTTTACATTTTTGATACATTTTAATATAAACGGATATGATTTGCATTGTACAATACTTATTTTAATATAATTACTAGGTCATAAAATCGTTCACTTACTTTAAAAGTGCATGTTATTGTTATTTAATTATATAATTATATGTATTTAACTGATCGATAATAAGGCCAATATTAAGCAAAAATAAATAAATGGTTCTTAAGTGTTTTGATTATTTTCTCTTACGTGATCGTAAAAATAGAAAAAATAATTCATGTAATGTAAAATGTAATGATGCTTTTTTTGTTTATTTTGTTGTTAAATACATGAATATTTTATACGTTCAAGGATGTTTTATTTTAATGGACTGGTTGTACGTGTTTAATATATTTTTTATTATATAAATACTCGTTTAATCTAGGTATAGACTATACGTAGTAATAAATAAAATAAAGATGCTGTAATTTTAGTAAACAGAAATTTAGAAAATATAAAGTACAATCAGGTCTGCTTGAATAATTCTAATAATTTTTGATAATAATAGCAAAATGTTTTACTAAAAGTTGTGGGTATAATAGAACTCCTTAATTTATGTTTTGTTAATTTTCCAGAATTTTTCAGTATATTTTACTTCCTCGCAATATCGAAGATACGAGAAGTTTTGTGAATTTGTGAACGTTTTAAAATGAGAAAAAAATGCTCTCAGATTTCAATTTTTTTTGTCACACTCATAACTCATGAATCACTCAATCGATATTAACGAAACTTGGTTGGTTGGGTCTGCCTTGAGGACCCCCATTTAAAAATTATATAAATCGTATATAAGGGGAGTTTATTTTGAAGATATATCAAGAAAGACACATGTTACGTGAAAATTTTATAGAATTTTTTTGTTGTAAAATATTCCCTTACAAAGATTTATCTCAATTCGCTTTAAAAAATCGTCAGTTTTTTATAATCGCTATTTACTTTGATATAATATAAAATGTCATTTTGACGTTTCTTTAGGAGAAAAATTTAGATTTAGATTGAAATTGTAAAAAAATTAAAGATGTAAGAAAAAATAATCAGGCGCGTTTTTAGAAAAATACCTATTGGTAATATTTTTAAATAAAATTGTATAAAAAGTAAATGGTTGACCAATAGCAGGTCATGTAAGTACTTTATCGGTGTTTTTTTAAAATTGTTCGATACTTTACTACTTATGGTGAATTTAGCATGAGGAAGCACTATGAATTTACTTGGTAGATGTTTTTTTGAAACAATTCATTTTAAATAAAAATTGTATTTTTCAAGACATTCGTTTCTAAATAAAAAAGTCTTGTGATGGCCTCAGTACTTAATTTTATTATTTATCACAAAACCCACTTCGCATTATTAAACATTTCAGACGAGCAAGGTTTATATAACATTATATTAATCATCATGTTTCCTAATACGAAAACTAATTTGGGACCCCTGCTCGATAACATATGAACATTTAAATCTTCTCTACGCACGTTTGAAATACGTGATCATGGCTAAATTATTTTCCGAACGTACACTTTACTGTAGAAGACACACGCACACGCATCTGACGTTGTTTTCATTAATGGCAAGTCAAGAACGGAAGTTGGGTTCGTATTTGAGAATAACCCACACACGTACACACATACACACACCTCCACCTACGTAAACATATGGCGTCTAATTTATTTACACATTACGTTTGGAGAAGTTTTAAAAAAACATATACGTTCACAGGGTTTACAAATTTGATTTTGACTCTCGCCTTTTTATCAAAGGTTAAAAAATATAGGGGGTTATAATATCATTTTTAAATATTACAAATATGATTATTCACCCTAAAGACCATCGGGGTATAACATTTTTTTAATACATTCAAAAAAAAAAATTAAAGGAAACACCTAATTTTTGAAAAAAATGTTCATTTTTAAAGTAGTGTCAATATGATCGTTTTTAAAATAATACGAGGTGGAAATTGAAGGAAATTTTATATTATTTTCAAATTTAGGGGTATTTTTGTGTTAAAAAACGTTTGCTAAATAAAAAATAAAAAATTTGAAATTAATTATTTATCAATTTTGAATGTTGCCCACGGAGATGTCTATTTTTTCCAAATATCGAGGGAATCATTTTTAAAATTTTTTCTAAGCTTTAAAACGTTTTACCGGTTATACAAAAAAAAGAAATATAAAGCTTAAACAATCACCTACTGTCTGGTAGCATTTCAAATACGAAAAATAAATTAATGTTCTAGTTTAAATAATCCTGTAAAAATGACCCTATTTTCAATGAGAAGAAAAGTGTTAACATTTAAATTATATCTATACTATATTTCATTTAAGAATGCAGTGGTTGTTGGGGTTTTGACGGTATGAATCGTGCAGTTTACCGTCAAAAACCACGGCAACCACTGCATTCTTAAATGAAATAGAGTATAATATTTGTAATTGATTTTACTGAATTAATTTAAACAATTGAAAACCCTAACATATATACATATAGGTACATCGAAATACAGCGGCTGACAGGTAGTGTGCTAATCTAATGAACGTCAATTAAACTTTTGGTAGTTATTAAATAAATATATATGTATATAATGACATGCGGGACACCTCCGCGCCGAAACTCTACCGAAATATTACTGAAATATTATATGTATATATATACCTATTTACTTTTTCATATCGATCCATTTTTGTAAACATGTATTAATTTTATTTGCCGTTTTATTTCATGCCGGTGTGATAATTTATATGACTTTATTGTATTTTACCGCTTTTAAGTAGAATTTATTATTGTTAGAGCAAAAGTAAATATTCGTAATATCCATACTATATGAGTTTTAAAATTTATATTTGTCTTATTCTAACATATAAAAAATATTGAAATGTTTATGCTTTTATATTCATTACAGAAAAGATGGTGAATTTTTCTGAACACTTGAAATTTTCATACCTTTAGAAATTATGATTAGTGTTATAATAATTATAATTATTTCAAATATCGAAATTTACAACAAATGATGAGTACCTGCGGTTTTCTAAGTGGAATACATAAGAAATTCATTGGTTTTTACAGTTAGATATAAAGATGATTTTTTATAAGAGCATCTTCTACATATTTAAAGCTGCACAGAACTTGGATTAAAATGTGAATAATATATAAAATCAATTTCAATTTTTTTAACGCAATTAGAAGTAAGTAAATTCGATAAATGTAGTCAACAGTGAAAAAATATAACAGGTATAGACATTATAACGAAGAAAATCTGTATGGATGTGAAAAAAACTAATATAATTTTAGGTCGATTAAATAATTGTTTGGTACTTAACTACCCACATAAAGGCTAATTAACACAGTCACATACATACATAGCTACTAAAGGCTCATAATGTAGGGCAGGGAGAGAGGGCGGAAAAATAAATCTCGCCCAGGGTGCCAGATTTGCTAAGGCCGGTACTGTTATAACTTTATGTACTTACATAATGCAAGTAACTAAACATAACCGATGTCTACTTTGCATAAACAACTCCATCTATAGTGCAAAATAAAACTAATTAATCGAACATAATAATTAGATCACGAACATCGATTAGTTAACAACGATCAGATCGAGAGGCTGCTAATGTGCAACATACGCACGCACACACATACACACACGCGCGTATATGGAGTATTTGTTTAAACTTGTTATGCATAAATATAAATGAGCAAGTTAAAGCTACGCAATGGTAATCTATAGCAGTATTAGAAGACGCATTATTTGTATATGGATACAGTAGACATTGGCCACGTTCACGACTGACCAAAAACAGTGAACAACGAGCTTTGATTGGTTGATTCATGGAGTTTCTGGTGGAATGTACCAGAAATTAAAAGAATGTCATTTTTTAAGCGTGTAAGGAAGTGAGAAAGATGTAACCAGAAAGAGATAGAAACTAGTGTTCTGGCAGAAACGCTCAACATGAAAATAAAAATAAAATAAAACGTTCTTTAGTTAGCCTAGTCACTAGTTTCTATCTCTTTCTAGTTACTTCTTTCTCACTTCCTTACACGCTTAAAAAATGGCATATTCTTTAAATTACTGGTACATTCCACCAGGAATTCCATGAATAAACCATACAAAGCTCGTTGTTCCGTTTTTTGGTCAGACGTGAACGCTCTCATTCTAAACTGTCGACTAGTTGGGGTACGGTACTCTCCTTACTCCTTGAAAAATCCCCCCCCCACGCGTCTATCTACATCTACATTCTTTGAAGATATAAAAGGAGGCGTTATCCGTTACGGTCAGCTAATTTCGAGTAAAATACAAATAAATGTTAATTAATTATTTGTTCTTAATTAAACTTAAGATAATTGATTACTGAATTAAGATAAAAACAGGAATTTATGGTTATTTATAAACGTCGGAAAAAGTCTTTAAAGCAAACTACAAACTTTATTAAAATAAATCTCGGTTTTTGTCACGATTTATTAATTACTTAAGTAACACCTACGCTTTGCATCTAAATGCTCTTAATAATATAATGTATTTTTACTTAGAGAGACGTACTTTTCTTTTTAAATATACATTTTATCGATACGCACCGTTACTATTTATAAATATTTACTTATAAGTAGGAAACATTAACATTTGATGTTTGAAAATTTGCGGCACAGGTTCTTAAGAATTTTCAAGTAAATTAGTGGCATTAAATTATCAATTATTATTTACTTTGTGATTAGTTAAGTACGATTTGCATAAAATTTAAAAACAGTTGATCAAATATTTTCTTTGAGGTTTTAGATATCATATGATGATTTTTTATATTAGGCTTTCGCGGTTGTTATCATGATTGAACATGAGTATTTTTTAAGCATACTAAATTTATATTTGGACTTATTGTCAGTGCACTTTCAGTTTGTAAATTTTGATAGCAGAATATTTGATTAGTAGCTATATGTAAAATATTAAAAATATTAATATCCTTAATTGATTGTAATATGGACTTAGAATTAATTGGCTAGTTTGGCTTCGAAATATTTAATAAGGTATACTCGAGTGCATATTACTAGGGTTCTGAAGGTATATACTGAGTTAAAAAGATGCAAATAATGTTTGGATTAATTACATTTCCAAAATTTGAAATGATATCGTTGACCTTAATGTTTGTTGTAAATAGAAGGTGGGGGAGGGGCGATAAGGAGGTGTGTTATAAGAAATAACAGCTAAAAAATAAATAATTATTGGGTTCTTCATTTTGATACCTCGCATGCATAGGTTTAAAACAAACATTAGCCCAGGTAGCTTTACGGACCCCTTCCGGAAATAATTTTTTTTCATATTTTTTACATACCTAGTTAAATTTCAAGTTTATGGTTTGACAAACGGATGATAAAGTGATATTAATAGAGTTCTTGTCGTATAGAAAAAGTTAATAATTAATAAATAATTGATATTTAATAATGTAGGTAAATTAATATAATGTGAAATAACTACGTATATTTAATGGAATATAATTGATATATTATTGCTAATATGTATAATATACCGGGTGCATAAAATAATACGAGTCTGAAACTATAAATTATATAAACCACACAACTTTCGTATTAAATTTAAAAGGTTTGCTACACTGTGTTATGCAGTGTTTTCCAATGTTAGAATCACCACGTATATTTTGGGTTTTGGTTTGGTTTTAAATCAGTTTTTTATGTATAAATCAAAAACACATAACGAAATTAAAAATAATCGAAAACTTCCTTCGTGTACCCCTAAAGATAAGCGTATTGTATTATAGAGCCACCCTAACAACCACTGGGCTAATTGGGCATACCTAGGGGTGCCAGCATTTTGGGGCGGCAGTTTTGGGCTGCCACAGAGAAAATATTATCGACTCTTTTTATAGATTGTACATACCTACACACGTGGAAAACGCAGAAAAAGAAAATAGGATAAACATTTTATTGTACTTAAAGAGAGTATTTCATCTCTCAAATTCTTCTATAAATTTAAATACCAGACTTCCACTAGAAAAATCAGAAACTGACTTTATCTCGGACACGATTTTTTAACCCTATCACCATACTTTCAATTTCTGCGGTATTTATTAAATAAATATATATATAAACACGTTAAGAGCTATACAAAATTGGTGTGATTTATAGTTCCATAGTACTAAGTCACAAAACAAGTGACATTTTATCCACTCAGTATAAATATTTTCAACCGGCATTAAATAAAAAACTAAATTCCGTTAAATGAAATACGCATTAATATTAAATTACATATATATTAATAAATACACCTCAAGTGTTATAGAAGACATACTTTAGCTTGTGGATATATTTTAATGACATTAATTCAATTATAAAATTACAAGAAACACACAAGTCCACATTCCATACAAATGGAACACACTGTGCGTAAACCATTAAACCTAGAGTATAAATTATATTATTTTAAATTCAATATCAATATTAATATGAAATGGCCGTGACCATGGGCGTACCCAAGATTTTGTTCGGGGAGGGCAGATATTTTTTTAGAAACTGATTTAGTCGGCGCGTTTTTCAACCATAAATTTTGTTCGTATCTTATAGAAGACAAAATCATCTACAAAAATATATTCTACCTAGCTAATTATCGATTTTGGTGAGATTCATTCATAATTTTTTTTTCTATTTTAGGTAAAAAATCGATCTAATGTGACTGGTCTATAAGATAAAATAAATAAAAATAACAAATGTACATCGTTTTTTGAAATATCCCTGTTTAGCCAATAAACTGATTTACTTGTTACTTTTTGAGCACCCCCCCCCTATTCCCCTCCCTGGGTACGCCCATGGCCGTGACCATTAGAATCACATTTTAGTAGTCTTGAAATCACAAGAAAAATCATACGTTGACTGTTATTACTATTATCACCTATTTGGTGATTTTTAACGATATGTTTTGTATTTTATTGGATATATCCAGGGCCGGTTTTGTGTAGGTTGAATTGTGATCAAATTATACGATAATATTTAAATTGATGTTAAGTTTGTTATTGACATGGTTCGTGTTGGTTATATATGATGTGTTAATAGGTATATGTTTTTATCGGTTTTTTATATCCTTTTTGTAAGCGTGAGGTATAATTAATTTATTCAACGTATTTAAAAAAAATAAAAATAAAAACACGGCATTTATATTAAAAAACGTAGTTAATAAAATTGATATTATTTTGAAATATATATTTATATTGACCGGATGGATAAAAAAGTCTGCTGTTTGGCCACATGCTACATTCTGAAATTATAAACAAATGACACTGGAGTGGTTTTAAAATGTACATTGGAATATAATAATAATATACAGTGGAACCTCGTTAGTACGTTTTTTTAGGTTCTGGCATTCTTGCATAAAACATGTTAAAATATTTCGTTAGTTAGTCTCTTTAAAAACGTACTAACGAGGTTTTATTGTATTTTACTAGGTCGATATTAGCATTGCTATTCTGTTTGAATCTACAAACTCTAAAAAAATATTTTTGAGTTATTTAGATCATATTTCCTTAGATTGTTGCGTTTGTAATGAATTTAAAAAATGGTATAGAAAAATGATCTACTGATTTGAAAATTGAGTCTTCACAAAAAAAGATAAGGTACTGGCACCAGTCTTGGATATGACCTCAGTAATGGGTATTTTTTTAATTAAATGTACTGAATTAGAAATATTTGCTAATATTTGATTACTACCATTTCTGAATATTAATCTAAATACACTTAACTGTCTTACAGCGTGATTTGATGATAATCGGCCAATAGGTGTCAAAATGGTGGACATTTAAACTAGTTATTAGTATAATTTATTTATTAATTATTATATTATTACAGAAATTAATTGCTTTACATTGATTCAAATTTGACGATTATTTCTTTTATACATTTTGTATCGTAGTACTGCGTGCCCATTACTGGTTTTACTTTATCCATTACTGGAGAAAAACATAAACAAAATAAAAGGCTATATTTAAAATAATTGGTGCCAGTACCATATAGCGTAATGTATTGTTCGGGTTGTATCTTTATCTTCATTTTTGTGAAATAATTTTTACACATTTTGTTAACCAGATTGCATTGTTCATGCCTCTATGTGTAAGGTAAAAATATTAAATTTTTGTGAAAGAAGAAACACTCGTTCATTTATAAAAATTTCAATAAAACAAATAAATAAGAGTAAGTTCAGTTTTTGAATATCATAAAATAGTTAACATTTACTCATAAGTTTTTTTTACAAAAAAGTGCCAAACGGAAACGAACTGTAAGTTTTTAAATTATTGAAAATAATTAATTACTAATTACCATGAATAGTCATAAAATTAAAACATACAGATCAAATGAGGGGTATAGAATATTAATTTAACATACAAAATCATGCTGATTTCACTGGTTGTGCCAGCATAAAAATTGATAAATAAAAATAAAACAGGAATCGTTTTTAAATGAAATAATTACGGTGCATATTTACGAATGATGCGCACTCGAATGTAATATATCAAACAGAAAAACGTCCGAGTGAACAAATTATGTTTTGATCAAAATGATTACAAATATTAATTATTTTTTAATTGCAAGAATTCGTGTGTGAGCTTATATTTATAGTCTGATTTTAAAGTCCATTGGTTTTTATATATTCATAATACGTCTATACGAAAAAAAGTCGAAGTACTAAATACTAGTGATATTTATAAAGTAGTTTATTACAAACATTTAAGTAGGCCATGAAAAACAAAAATTGTTAAACAAAAATCACAATAACAACAATCAAAATAACAAATGAATATTTGAAAACAATAAACTATTACAACAAAAATTCTCTTACTTTTTTTCGATAATAAGTATGACAAGTTACATATCGTTGTAAAGTAGAATAAAAATCATTGTTATATTTATGTTATAGCCAACTTAGTGGCC
Source organism: Sialis fuliginosa (assembly GCA_961205875.1). Lineage (NCBI taxonomy): Eukaryota > Metazoa > Arthropoda > Insecta > Megaloptera > Sialidae > Sialis > Sialis fuliginosa. Next base: position 12,362,833 of record OY540817.1, read on the forward strand.
CATAAGAAAAACTAAAGTAAGGGCTTCTAACTCGGAAACTAAAAGTGATATAAAAATTCTAAATACACCAATCAATTCTACATAAAAAGTTCTTTAAGAAACCGGAAACAAATTTACTTATATACTTTGACAAAAAAAGTTATAGCCGTTTAAAAAAATTTCAGATTTTTGGATATACCGCATAAACAACGTTTCACGAGCGTAAGAATAAATTCCTAACAAATTCCATATTATTCTAAAATTTAGTAATTAGTTTCTGATTGTTCTTATGTATCGTATTTAATAAAATACAAAGGAACTTTTAAACCAACCTGTATGACATACATCCACCTCGCATGTGTTTTTATTTATGTGATTCTAATTAGAAGACGAACCGATATTTGATTTTGAATTATATTCTTTCTTTAATTGAATAGAAATACTTTTTGCGTTTCCTGTATTATTGATTCATTCTCTATACGTTAATTAGTGAATATACAAACTGTTTTAGTCGTTTATTGAAACTATTAAAGTTGTTAAAAGAAGACTAATGACAGTTTTCTAGCACACCTGTATGTTTTAATAGGGTTTAATATTTTGTAGTTTTCGTACAATTATTTTTATTTATTTGATATTGTATAATCTTATACAAATGTAGTTAGGTACATATGTGTCGTACATATGTACCGTATTTTATAAAATTAGTTACTAATATACATATTATTGTCTATTTTTCATACCACAAATTGTGTAGGTAATGGAAAGTACAATAGCTAAAATTTTTAGTTTAATAAAACTAACAAACGAGAAATTTTCTATAATTGATATTTTCTAACAAAAATGTTATCATTTTTGCATCCGGAGTGAAAATGTGGTGCATCCATTTACTCGGCTTTTCACCGATTATGAAATACATATAGACGAAACTGCAAGGAAACTCTAGTACAAAGGTTCTCAATCCTATTCTCGCGAGTACCATGGTACCGTTCGACCAATTTGTGTGTGCCCCAGAGTATATACATATATATACAAGTAGAAGCGTCATTTAAATATGTCGTTATTTGTCATTAAGTATTATTCAGATGCGTCAACAGATGGCACCACTTGCACTTTTCAGTTTCAAATTAAAAAAAATTGATAAAATCTGATATTGAAAATTCTATGTGAAATATATAATAAAAATATAAAAAAAACTATACATATCTAACTACAAATATTTGAAAAAAGATGGTGTCCACCATAAACATAGAGCATGGATCGCGCATTCTGTATTAATATAATGGTGTAACATTTCTTTAAAACAGTGAGAAAGATGCTCTGGCGTTAGGGATATATCTATCTCTTTTTCTAATAAAAATGGAATAGATACTCCTGTTTAAATTAGGACAAATACATCCCAAACCAGTTTATATCTCTTTCTTTTGACACGGCTGTTTTCGAGTCAAATGCGCGGTCCATACTCTATATCTATGGTGTCCACGGTATTTTATAACTTGTTCTAGGGTAATTTTTTTGCGAGACATTAAAATTAATTTTGTGCATTTTTTATTTGTTTTCAGATGAACCAGCAATGCAAGGTTTGCGGAGAACCTGCTGCAGGATTTCATTTTGGTGCGTTTACGTGTGAAGGATGCAAGGTAATTACCAAACATTAATACCAGTTATTTAATTTAATAATAAAATAAATTACATATCATATCATATACTACATATGTTTTTGTGAGAAACATTTCTATATTTTACTATAAATATAAATTGTACCTATAATTTGTATGACTAATTAGTGAGTGATTCGTATAAAAATTGCATGTGTTCTCACGTTACGAATTTATCTTACGCACATTTGTTAGCGTGCGTGTGTCAGTTTGCATGTATGTTTGTATGTATGTATGTGTGTGTGTAAACGAGCTATCAAAAACGTGTTTTAGCAGTTTACAACCTAATATTGTGTTTTAATTTGTTAGATACATTTAGATTTATCTTGGACCAATTTATTTTGCGAATAATGTACTGGCGTATTCTTAATATTTTAAATAGAGGCGGCCTCTTATTGCGTATTTGATGTTTTTATGTATGTAACTTTTGTATACAAAAAATATAGGTATTTTTCAATATTTAAGAAATATTAAAACTGTAGATATGGTATTGTATAGTTGTCAATATTTTTATATAATTGTCTATTTATGTCTGTATATTCGACAATGAAGATTTTCGTAATACGAGAATATTAGGAAATAAACGAATTTTTTTTTGATAATTTATGACGAATATTAAACGAATAATTTATTTCTTACCTCAACGTGAGGAATTTAATTTTTATGAGATTATACAAAAACAATACATATTTAATTTAGTATCAACTATTACGACATTATGGTTATAGGTAATATTTGTAATATTTGTACTAAAATTGCTGTTGAAGTTAGTAATTTTCCATAATAATATTTACATATACATATAGTATAAAATACTTTGTTATAAAGAATTTGCTCTCGAGCAAAAGTTAAGCTAACGTTATTTGCGGAATATTAAATATAAGTGACAGATATAGTTTAAATGAATTAATTTAATGCATGCGCAGTGGTGACAAGTGTACATAATAAAATACATAAAACGATTTGACACCTCGCAGATGACGTTTTTTTTTTTATAATACCTGACTTTATAAATAACAAAATGTACATATATTCAAAAAAGTTAATTGCATTATTTAAATTTCTAAAAATCTTATTGTTTTCAATATTAGATAAGTGAAAAAATCTATTTATTTTGTCTTCAGAATGGTTCAATTAAATTATAAAACTATAAAGAAATTCACACTTTAACGTGAAATTCGAAAACCCAGGAAATGAATAATATAAAACTGAATTTTACATTTGAAATCTAAAATCTGAAGCTGATGATTTCATTACTACATTTGGATTAATAATAGTTCAGCTTTCTAGCATCACATTCTTCCATATAAGCTATAAAATTTATAAAACATAGCTCCCGTTCGGTAGATATATGTATATATAATTTTGTTGATTACTTAATGAACTTAAAAAGTGATTAATGCTTTAGTTAATTACTTCGAAACGAGCCCATTTCAAGAAACAGTTTATATGACGACCATTTCTCTAATAATAAAACTTTAGTCCGTTATTTTTTAATCAGATTTGTATTCATGATTAACATTAGTGTCACCAAGAACGATTCCATATTTTCACAATATTATGTTTAAATATTTTTGCTAATCTAGAAATTCCATCGTCGATTCACTATATTTAAATATACAGGCTGTTTAAATATTGTTTATATTCTTAAACGATTCGAAAATATAACGTACCAGTTATGGCCGCTATAAGAGCAAGGGTTACTGTTTTTTATTCTTTTTTGTATTTCTCATGAACTCATGTTACTAATAAAACAAATAACTTTTTATTTAATCAGTTTAGTTACCAAAATCCGCAAATATAGTTTTTTTTAATTATAGCCATTTATTTTGTTTATGTTTTTTTTCTCCAGTAATGGATAAAGTAAAATCATTAATGAGCACGCAGTGATGGACACTTGCTAATGATAAGTACTACGACACAAAAGATATAAATGAAAGAATCGTCAAAATTGAAACAATGTAAAGCAGTTGCTATGATAATATAATAATTAATAAATAAATTATACTAATAATTAGTTTAAATGTACACCATTTTGACGCCTATTGGCCGATTGTCATCAAACCACGCTATAAGACAGTTAAATGTATGTATATAGATTTATATTCAGAAATGGTGGTAATCAAATATCAACAAATACTTCTAATTCAGTACATTTAATTAAAATATAAACATTACTGGGGTCATATCCAAGACTGGTGCCAGTACTTTATGTACGCAAACAAATAGCAAGAATTATTAGAGTCGTTTAGAAGTAAAAGCGATTAACTCGATATTGTTCTTTCTTAATAGAAATCTGTTATTTCCAGGAACCGAAATATAAAAAATGCTTATTTATTATTAATATTGTTTATTACAAAGAAATTTTCTCAGGAGCTAACGCTATCTACGAGGTGTGAAATAGTTATGAATTTGCTCGGGATTTTAGAGCAGTGGTAATAAATGTATAATAACGTAAATGCTATGAGGTACACTTGTCACTATTTATTTTAAATCGTCGATTTCTACTTAACATACATGCGTCAAGATCATTCATATAAACAATATCATTCATTCTAACTGTTAGTGGGTTGTCATTTTTATATATTAGCCCACATATAGCGTTAGCTTCGGAGCAAAGTATAAAAAGAAAATACTGTTAACAGACTGAATTACCTACCGACAGTATAAAATAAAGACGACAAGCTATTAAGCGCATCAGATCACAAAATAACGTATTTTATTATTAACAATCACTCTATTCTCGAAGCGCCGTAAAGCGAGGTATTTATTAAGAAATTAATTCTAGTCTCAATGTTTTTGTGAACATTTTTGGTCAATGTTTCTCCCAGAATTTTAACGAAAAAATCGAGAATATTGAATAAATATAATTTTATTGGTTAAATATATTTAAGACACCCTATATATGAATAGTTGGTTATAATTTCAGCAAATGAAAACTAATTCAGTGTAATTTAGATTCAAATGACATACGGAGAATTCGTGTGCGCGGGGGACCCATCTAGGTCAGAACTGGTCAATAAAACCACAGTTTTGAAACTGATCCTGTCTTTTTTATGACGGGCTGTCTCTAAATCTGCACATATTATACATAGACGTATGTATGTACGTCTGTGACGCACGCATAACTTACGTTTTATAACTTTTGAACATTTTATAATCGCTGGTTGGATTTTTTATATTTATGATAAAACATTTTTTCCTGTATTCAGTAAAGAATATTTCAATTTAAGTCGATGAGGAAAATGATGCTTTAATTTTGGAGTTGACGTGAATTTATTCGTTGATTAATACAACGTACCAATTATTTGATATAAAAATTCTTAACTTTTTAGGGTCAGGATTGGGTTTGAAAAACGAAATCCTAGCAATCTTTGCTAGCACTTATTCTGACACATTAATTTGCGTCAAATTACTACAAAAATTAATAGAGAAACAACGAAGAAAAAATTAAAAAAAAATTTTATACCAAAATCTAAAAAAAGTTTTTTTGTAGCTCCTTTAATTTTTGATGCGAGGACGTCATAATATTTAAAAATTAAGGATAATACGGGGTATAAATAATATGAGCTTTATTTTTTTAAGTTTAATACTAATCCGTCCCTGTAATAGCACATATGTGCATGCACATTTATTGTTGATATCCACATAATTATACATGTCCATCAAGTAGCCACACATAACCAAAAAATAGCTACACATCAACGTGTGACAACAACAATAAACAAAGACGTCAAATATAATACACAATGTTCGTCTCACTCCACCACCTGCCATTATCTATGTAGCGAAATGAAAGTGTTGCAATATAAACATATTGTGTCACATATCTCGCTCTTACACGTCGCACGACCGATATATGCTTCTCTGTTGCACTCGTTTAAGGGGTCGTGGGAACCTAGGTACAAGATCTATTACTATTAAGCGAAAGACTTTCTTCACCGCTATTTTCCCTCGTGTGTGTGTCGCTTGTAGGCAAAGCGGTTTAGTGATAAATTTTATGGCCGATTCTAGATAGACATTGGTGTAATTGCTTCTTCATCATTGCATTATTCATGGGTGCATCGAATTTGTTAATTAATTGTGTTCAATTGTTTGTGAACTCATTAGATGTAAGATAGTATTAATTATTATAGATTGTGGTTGTCCAATTCTTAATGGTAACTTGAATTTAATTACACAACAAAATTATATAAAAAAAATCATACTGGTTGTAATTTCAGAGCTTAAATTCGTGATTTGGGAGAAAACCTGTATTATTTTAATTGTAAATTTTACTAATGTTTCATAAAATGTATAGTAGACTTCTTCAGAACTTTGAATTCTTTCGAGTATAATTTTCAGAAATTTTTTGGCGTTTTTAACTATAAATATCCCCATTATTTTAGTAGTTGTCAATAACGTATACATTTTTCTTATCCATCAAGTATAGTGCAAAGTAAATTTCCTGCCCCCCCCCTGGATATACAACTGGCAGCTCTATTAATAAATCAATATCAAAACTTTATAAAACGATATTTATTGCTTAAAATTATTTAGAACACAAATGCGGAAAAGAATTAAATATATAAAAAAAGTTACTATACATATTGTATATTTTATTCGTATTATTATAGAAATTACAACATCAAATTGACATTTGATTAGAAAAATAACCATACTTAAAACGAAATATGTAAGTACATACATATATACATATACTTAATTGTACTTAACACAATTCAAGAATTGAAATTGTTACGACATTTGGAAAATACAAAAGCGAAGAATATTATTTATTGACACCTCTATGATTTATTAGTTAATTATTTCAGTACACAGTAATTTGAAGGACTTAGTATCAGAGCAAAAAATCCTCAATAATATTTAACTGTCTGCTAATTCAATAGAAATAATCGTAATGAGCAGCGTTCTGAAATATCAACCAGGTATTAAAGTAGATAATAAATAACGCTAAATGATTTCCATCACTTGACCATTCATCAATGCATGTCAGAGAAATAAAAAAGCGTCACTTTTGATCATATATCACGCGCAAATTTATATCAAGTACCCTTAATCAGTGGCGTACCAGTAAATATACCTTTTTGTGTTTTTTAAACTTAATTTCTGATTCACATATATTACATATATGTACTTTAATTATTTTTTTGTTTATTTTGTCTACATCTTGTAGATCGAACCTCTATAATTTGTTTTATTTTTGTTTTTGAAAGTGCTATAAGTATAATAAAAAAATTCTTCCTTGTTATCAAAATGTTAACGTTAACTCATTTCAATTTAGGTACATTTGAATAAGTCGATGGAATTTAATTGTTTAAATACAAGTTTAATATGTGAACTTACTGTATAATGTTCTGTAACTTAGCCTTGCTTTTTTTGACTGTAGTGTATTGTTCTAGTTCTGTGCGTAAATGTTCTGCTTCGAAAAATTCATTATCATCAATACAAAAAATTGGCAGGCTGATATATATAATTTTTGAAGTTGCCTCGTCATTTTTACTAAAAATTTAGAAAAGTGCCCCGTTAGTACATTAGAACGGAGCTCTAAATATTTAATTAATTAAACATGGCGGGTTAACTTGTATATACTCCAAAAATTACCAATTTTGTCGTTTTGGTGATAGTAAATTTTTCGAAGCAGCGCATTTGAACACAACACTAACAGAATATAGTACAACCTTTTTTAATTTTTTTCAAAAAAGGCGTGGTTATGTTACTGAATATGAACTTACACAACTTTCAAAACTAACGGCTTATGTATAAGACAGAATGCAATGCTACTAACTTCACCATTTAGTTTTATAAATAGAGCTTCTACTTTATTAGACAACTGAAAAAATATTTAACACAATTTGATAATAATAAAAATGATTTCCTTGTCCATTTATATATCTACTACTACACTGAAAGGGAAGGGTTAAGTAACGGTGGTATTTTGAACTAAAATTGATTAATTACTGTGCGAATTAGCGATTTTACTTTATACCATTAAACCTTAATCGTACCTAATAAAAGGTAATTGGGTAGGGCCAGATTGCGGTCATATAATAATATTGAATATCGCTTGATCGAATGATAATAAGTCGATTAAAGATCAATTAAACATGTTTTAATACATAGTTCTAAATACCTTAACATTATTTTATATACAAATTAATATATTTAGTTACGGAATTTTACGATTTTTCGTAGATGGGAACTCCGCAGTCTGAATTTGAATTGTAAAGTTAAATTTTTCGATTGTATCCATTTCTTGTAATTAATTATTTAAATAAAAAAAAATAGTTTAGTTAAACATTTAAATGCATTTGTTTCGGTGACCTGTTTTTTATACAGAAAATTGCATCGTGGGATGTACATAGGTATGATACTTATGTTTTACTGTACACAATATTATTGCTAAACCCTTTGGACGCGAAATTCGATTGTATTTTTTCTCTTTGACGCGAAAATCGACTATAGTTGACTATCGAATATAGTCCACGATTCGAAAGAAACACCGTTGCATGCGGAAATCGATTTTTATTTTAGAAAAGAATGTTTTTAGAAGGAAAAAAAAGTAAATGTAAATATTCAGTAAAATCTTTAACCTCACTCTTTGTTTATTTATTTTTGTATGTTTTGCACATCTTGAAAAAGATTAAGTTTCTAGCTTTATACGAGATATTTTACTTTGACTGAAAAGAACGGACGAACGACAAAGTGAGTTTCTTCAGAACCCTTAAAATGAGTCATTCCTTTAGAAGTTAAAATAAAATAGTTTACAATCCAAAAAAACTACAATAACATTAAAGTATAAATCTTATATTGACAACTAAAAAGAATCAATTAATTTCTAGGTTTTTTAGTACCAATAAATTGGAAAATGTATTGTTTGCATCATTTTATTATATATCTAGGACCTATTTTGCTTTATTCTGGTAAACGAGAAAAATAGATACTATGGGTAAAATAAATCAACTATATAGGTACTCACAAATAGAAGAGAAATTCTGTAATTTATCATTATAAATCGCAACAATAAAGGTTATTATAATAATAACGAACAAACAATGTGTTTAATACATTGCAATACAATGAAAATCAACCTGCAATTAAAATTTGACATTTACTAATAGATACTATATCATATGATAATTATATCGATATAATAAATATATAATTACAGTTCTAGAAATTTACTTAACTATTAAGTATCCCCATACATATACAAGTTAGCGTTCTTAAATATTATTATTCTGCTATCTTACAAAGTAATCTATGAAAGATATTGTAATAATAGATTATTTAGTTCAAACTATAATTAAAAAATAACTAATGCGGTACAATATGGTCTTTCAAATATTCCACTTTAAATATTATTATGTATTGCAAAATGTACAAACATATATTAACATTTTTTTCTTTTATCTGATTCTATACTTTTGTTGCTACGATTGTTATTGGTAAAGAATTTTTTTTAAATTGTGTATTTGTATCTAATATATGATTTCATAATGAAATATTTTATTCCAAAAATATCCAAACTAGGATATATTTTGTTTCTTTTTTAGTTAAATAGTCCAGTCATTTTAGAATTTTGTTTATAAATAAATCTTGGTGAAGGAATTTTTTTATAAAAATCTTTATTTTGGCATAAATAAAGTGCAAAAGTCAATTTCAAAATTATGTTCGCCTAGATCACAATTTTTTTTACGAATCTCTCGTTTTATATTGGTTGTACGCATTATAAAATTTGCTTATAAGAAAATTTTCTACAAAAAGGATTATTTACAAATTTCATGTACGACCAATAGTTTTAGAGATATCGAGCTTTAAATTTTTTGAGCGAGGCGCTTATCTCAATCAATTTTTATTGTATTTAAATAAAATAAAAAACAAATTAAAGGTCAGTCTAATAAACAGCTACAAACAATATTTAAAGTATTTATTAATAAAATTAGCCGCTATTATGTTATTCGCGAAGAAACAATTTTTTTTAATCCTTAGCCCCCCCCCCGGTAATTTACCCCTCAGTCGACTACACTTATCGGTTTTTTAAAGTGTAGGTATAAAACTACATATTTTGTACCAATTTTCGTTGATGAAGAAATTATTGTTCAAAAAATCGATTTCTACTGTACTACATATATACCCTATATTTATACAGTGGAGCTCGTTATCTCGAAAATTGTTGCTCGTACGTAAAATTTGTAAATGACTCTTTTTATAGATAATTTCCTTATAAACAATTTTTATACTGACCTAAGTTAGCGTATAACTAATAGAAAACAAAATATTCGCGAAAATTTTTTGCAATCTTAGACCTTAAATAATTCACTACGCGTACATACATATTTTTGAAATGGACTTTTTGCACGTTGTTTAGGATACCAAAATAAATAAGTTTCCAAAAAAAATTCTTCATCAGGATTTATTTAGAAGTTCATACTTTTTTTCGTCTAAAATGACTGGACAAAAAACTTTATTTAGTTACCAAATTAAAAGAAAAAAAATGACACATTCTAAAAATATTAATAACAAATAAATACAATTGTAATAGTTGTTTTAAAAATAAAACAACCTCGTAATAAATATTTTAAAATATATGCACGCATTCAGAAGTTTTTTTTGGCATTAATTTTTATATGCAGCCATTTAATACAAATCAAAACAATCGAAGTAGTAAGTAAATTTAGGTCATTGTAAAAAACCAATATTAACACAATCAATCTATATTTTTATTGTTGATAAAATAAGTAGGTAGTTTTATTATAAAAAAATACCGTAGACACCACTGTCGTTATTAGCATACTAGTTTATTTTCCACCGGCATGTTGGTACCTCCATATATCATCGCAAGTATTTTGCTAATAATTTCTGAAACCACTTGATTATTCGGTAATGTCAGAGGTCGATATTGTGCATGCACGGCAATTATTAAATGTAACATGTATTCGTGAAACTGTGTGAACTGGGAAAAGAGAACAATCCATATCAAAACTTGTCAGTTAGAAAAGTAACCGCACGGTTAATTTAAAAAATAAAAATAAATAACACAGTGTTATTTTTTTCTAATCGAATAATTTTAGAGTGAAATGAAAATATGTTGATTTTTGATCCGAAATTGAATTTATTTTCTACGGTTTAAGTTCCGGCTTTATTAATTACTTTTTCTCAATAATAAAAAAGTTACAAAAAATCAATGGAAGAATAAAGATGATCTTTCTTTTGCACATTCAAATTAGAAATGTGTCTATACTATACATATTAATATTATTTTACATTGCACATATGTTCTATGAATTAATAATATTTCTTGCTAAACTTATCAATTTATTTCTTATAATGACAAAAAATATATATATTGCACATACTTTCTACATAAGAATCTAATTTGTTTATATGTACGTTAGTTGTGTGTGCACGGGTCAAACACTGACCTCTCAAATAGTCTGTGAAAAAAAGAAACATATGCGAAAGCGGCGCCCATATGACCTATAGAAATGATATTTATTAATTATTTATATCATATTACATGTTACATATGATGTCCTATTCAAAATAAATATAATACATACTTTATGTTATTTGATACTAAAATATGATTAATTTGTTTGTTACAGTCGTTCTTCGGTCGTACGTACAACAACCTAAGCTCCATATCGGAGTGCAAGAACAACGGCGAATGCGTGATCAACAAGAAGAACCGCACAGCATGCAAGGCATGTCGACTACGCAAGTGTCTGCTAGTCGGAATGTCCAAGAGTGGTTCGCGCTACGGCCGACGCTCCAACTGGTTCAAGATACACTGTCTATTGCAGGAACAGCAGCAAGCCGCTGTGCATGCCGCTCATCAGGCGCAGCAAGCTGCAATACAGACGTCCCATGCGGGCTCCATACATGGCACGCCAAACCCTGCGCTTACTCCGGGGTTAAATCCTTCTAATAGTCCTAAAGGTCTCCAGCCTGCAGATTTAGCGGGTTTCTTTGCTAGTACATTCGGAACGACGTTCCAGAATAACAATTTCCTTAGTCCTTTGTATAGATTTCCTCCTGGTCTTACGATCCAACATTTAGAAACAACGAATGCTACGACAAAAAGTTCGGCTAGTGATAGTGGGACATCATCGGCTGAAGATGACGTGGAGAGGTCTGAACCAAGCCCTAAAGTAAAAGACCAAAACTTTTTTACGAAAAACCGAGTCACTCCATTTAACGGTACAACATTTCCAATTAGTCCTTTACATAATTCAGGTCCTAGTTTACCCAATACGTCTAATTTATCGAACTTATCATCAATACCACCACTAAGTCTATCGCTATCGCCGTCGAGTGATCCTGGGACGTTTTACCATGAGAAAAGGGATAAGTATCTATCACCTCCGATGAACAGAGTTTCGGTGTCGTCACTTTCCTGGCCTAATTCTTCCGCTGTGTCATTGACGCAAAACAGTGTGGGGTCAATAGATCCGAATGCTTGGAAAGACCTGTGGTTAAGGTCTACGCCTGCGGTGGCTGACGCTGCAGAACAAAACCAACCGATCGACTTATCTGTGAAATCAAAAGACACAACTAATGATCCTAGTGAAGATGACGCTTCGATAGCTGGCTCATTGGAAGTGGATGTGGAAGAAGAAGATGAAGGGAGTGAACATGAAGAAAGCGTCAAGACTACACCATTAGATTTAACTCTGGACACTAAACAAAGACCTGAAGAAGTTGCTACTTGAAGATAGTTTATTTATAAAATTGTATAATATATACAGTGGTGCTTCTGTATAGATACAGTTATGATTGTAAATATTTAAACACATGTTTTAATATTGACTGTGTAATAGGTATTTATAAAAGAAAATAATAGGTATGAACTTTTTTTAATAGAAAGACTTATATTTATTAATTACATATACTTATTGAACTGACAATTGCAAAAATTAAGAAAACAAAATACATCAAATGTGTTTTGGATTAATTTTTTGAAAATAAATATATGTTTATAAATGAAATCAGATAAAAGTATATTTTTTCAGATACTAGAAATTATTGTCATATCTTGTAGATATGGGAACTCTATATTTATTAATATTTTCAAAATGGATTTTGGAAATGTGTATTTTACAATAAAAATCTATTTATAATTTACAATTTAGTCTTTATTTAGTAAAAAGTATTTGATAGACAAATTGCTTTGATTAAATGTCAAGTGACTATAAATTGTTTTGTTTGATTTTGCACATCAGAGCAATAAAGTAAAAGTTTATTTATTAGAAACTTAATAATTCTTTTTAGTTAGAAATAAAAAAATAATTAAATTCTGGATTTAGGGCTGCACATGAAGTGAAACGATGTTAAAAATTTTATAACTGATTATATTGTCTTAATAAGCCGGTCTCGTCTTGTCTGAGGCAAGTTTCGGTCTCGTGTGTATGAAAACATTTTTTTTTTTTTAAATTATGTTTTTATGTGTTATTAAGGATTAATATCGAATAGTTAATTTTTATACTTACAGTTAAAAATCAGTTTATATTTAATTTGCTTTTATTAATATTAATTATACATAACAAAATGCAGCAGAACATGACCTGGCTTTTATTTTTTCGAAAAATATTTTTTCGCTTTTTCCAAATTTAAATCAATTTCGTCTCGGCGTGCAGCTTTTTTCTGGAATTTAGTAACAAGAAAGGAATCAATTTTAATTCACAATAAAGGCTGTGATTTATAATATTTCAGTTAAAATTTATTGCTCTGGTAAAAAATCGAGACACATTTAAGTACAAATATTATTTTTGCAGTCATAATCAATTTTATGAAATAATGAGACGCCATTTTGTAAAAAACGTAGTTTAAATCGATATTAGTTCAGTATTGATATATAAAACATTATTTGCACAATTACTATAGTATAAATAAGTGGTCCTCTAACTTTTAGTTGTAACAGAAATTACGTTTTGAGTTATTGGAAATTAAAATTGAATTTTGACAATTAATTTGTGGTTTAAAATTACCACTTTCAGGATCACTTTTACAGTTTTTCCTACCTGTGTAAATATTTGATTAATAATTAATTATTCTGAACAAGACGCAATGATTTTGGTTTTGGGTAATTTAAGAAATAAGTCCAAAATTGAAATCCTCATATGAAAATATAAATGTGAATGCATATATAAAAAGTTGTATACCTACTTGTACAAATAAATTGTAAGATTTCGCCAGTTATTTATTGGGTATTACATAACAAGAATTAAAAACAAGTTTGCTATGAAATTTTGTCACGGTGTAACCTATGTCAACGTTTTGATATTCTGGTTAAAAATAGGTGCAAATAATTTTTAATACGGCTCTGTATGGTACAATAAAAAATTAGTTAATTGAAATTTTAGGTTCTTTTTTGAAAATTGAATACAATAATATCTTATGTATCAATGATATTTTCCTAAAATTATGAATAAATTATTGAAAACAGCAGCTTGTTTTTATATTTATTGAATTCTTGAAAAAATGTTATTTAATGTAAATATGTTTTAAAATGTTTTGATAATGATAATATTTCAAAAATTATTCATTTATTTAAAATTATAAATTTTGTATATTTGAATGTATAAAAACTAGAAATAATTTAGATTTGATATGAATATTTGTATGAAAATTATGAACTTAATGGAGAATTTTGGAAATAGTATCATTTTCTATCACAGTGGCCAATAATTTCTATGTGCCTTAATGTAAATTATAATATAATATTAAATAAATATATGATGATATGTTAAACAATTTATACTGCTTCGAATAAAATATTTTGTTATACAAACCATATTTTTTTTATAACCTGCCAACAACAATCAAAATTTTTTTCAATATTAGTTGAGAAATTGATTTATTTAAAAAATATGAAAATCAAGATATTTTATAATCTACAAACGTAATTAATTTCAACATACAATAGTTGTTCTTAAATCCGATTTGTTATACATCATATATATATAAAGTTTTCATATTTCTACAGAAAAATGGATTAAAAAAATAAATACAAAAGATAATAATATTTTCTATAACATAGTGATGTTCTTAAAACATAAGTACCTATTACTTATTTACAAGAACATCTATTTTAAAATTACATTGTTTTATGTTCCATTTGGCTGTAGAAACAGGCAGATAGATATACAGATGCAATCGTAATCGATCAAAACGCGTTATATCTATGAAATTTGGAATTGGAACCTTTCCGTCAGAAACTAAGAAAACAAAAAACTAAACAATATATAATAAAACAACCTAAAAAACAGAATGAGAATTAAAAAAAAGAGTCCTGGCTAAATCATCGATGATAGAAAGCCAAAAAAACTTTCTCGTGATAATTATACTTTAATATTATTAATGTGGTGGTAAGTAATTGAAATATTTACTGACAATTAGAGGCTTTTTTATAAAAAAATTTCACAAAATAATTACTTAATTAGTAAAATTAGAACATTTATAAATAATATTTAGTCGTTTGTACTAATCTCTAGAATAGTGATTCTGAACCTTTTCTGAGTCGATGAGCACTTTCACTAAAATCAATACCTAGGTATTGTTAAATAATATAGTGATACAGTTAAATCAGGAATGGGAATTTTTGTTGTACTTTTTTGGCGTGAATAATTTTTTTTATTAAATTTTAAAAACTTTAATCAAAAAATTAAAAACGTTAGGTCGTAAAGAATATATTCTCATATCCTGTTATTTTTTTTCAATTAATTTAATTAATATTTACAAGCGCAATTGTGGAAATACAAAATGTACTTTTTATTTTTTTATTCAATTTAAAAAAACTTAAATCAAAAAATTAAAATTGTTATGTCGTAGAGAATATTATGATTTTCTTTCAATTCATTTAATTAAAATTTACAAGCGCAATCGTGGACATACAAAATTTAATTTTTTGTTGTTACCTATTGTATAATTTTAAATTTATCACCCATTAAAACTAGTTGAATGTTTTGATTTTTACTTGTACCTCGTAGATTTAATCGAGATCTATAATTTGAGACTAAAAACCATGTGGTAGCTGCTCTGAGTGTTGAGATACACGCAGAGATCAGTTTTGCGCTAGTGCGCGAAATGCCCGCCTGAAACTCTAGACGTTGTTCACGTCAAAAGGTACCTTTCCGATCTATTGTATTTAAAAGGGTTGAGAAGTTATGCCAAATCAGTAGGAATAAGTTAATATTTCTTACATTTACACTCAAAATGAATGAAATACTGAAATTTTAGATTTTTTGACCAACTCAACAGTTCAGTTGTAATACATGGCGTTAAATCGCAGTTGATAAAAATTCAATTTAAAAAACAGTAAGATTGTTTTGAAAATTAATGATATTGTAATGTATACATTTATGTAATTATTTAAACAAGAATTAGAAGTTAGGTAGGAGCTAACTTTTCGGGCTGTTGTCCACGTTGTCGTATTCTTAAACTTGATGTTTCGACTCTCATGTCAGAGTCTTCTTCAGAAGTGTTTCGACTATACCATTATTAAAAAAACAATATAAGAAACTCGAAAAATATGTAAAATGATGTATAATAACAAATACATTAGTGCCATTGAGAAAGACAGGTCGTAGATTTGGCAACACCACCACCTGCATGCCCCTTAAAAGTTACTTCCTAACCTCCATAAATTGTGCAGCCCTGAACTATTCACATAAATGAAAACCACGTAGAAGAAAACAAATACAATAACAAAGCATTAGAATGACTCTGAATGAAGACATCACACCATTTTTCTAACGCGAGTTCATTTGAGTGTTGATGGTTGGTACGGTATAATTAAATACACATCACATATATAGATCACGAACCCGTGACCCTTGGCACCGGAGATTAGAACCAGAGCCACCGGGCTAATAGTCTTGATGAACACCAGTATGTTATTATTCTTATTATATACCTTACCATTTATTATCACATTTGCCGTCGTAATGTTTACAAGTTATAAATGATTTCTCACGAAGATCGACTTGCATGTGGGATGCCGTTGCTTAATATTTATAACTTTTAGGTGTCTAATGTATTGTAAAGTTTTAATATACTACTATTATTATTTTATCTTCGTTAACAATTCTGTATTGATAAGTATTTATATGACGTTCAGAAAACATTAGTGACGATATTTTATAGAAATTATGGTATCTAAAGTCATGTTTTAAATTGAAATTGAACTGAAGTATCATAATTTACTGTACTATAGCTAACTGTTAAATAAATATAGCTTGGAAGTATATTAACTGTGCTAGGTGTTATAAAAAAATAATAAGTAAGTTTTTTAATTTTAACTTTCATTACTTTCGGTTAATTTATAACAAATAAATCATTTGACTTGATCAATTTATTTTATTTATCTGAATAACTTTTTAAGAATTAAATAATAAAAAAGTAATATTAAAAATAATAAATAAATATAAGTACAATATTAATGCTTTAAAATATTTGTAAATATGTGACAGAGATACAGATTTTAGCATACTTAAATTTATTAATAATTATTTATTAAGATATTCGTTAAAATTTTCAATATGCTGTTTTTAAAAAACAAAAATACTTACGTCCGGTATTATAGAGGAGCTAGCAAATTTGCGGGATATTAATTCTGTGATAGTATCTATGGATTAGCTATGAAATTTATTTATCTTAATAAATAATACTTAATTATAACATAATTTTTATCTGAGTCGGCTTGGAAAATTGCCCTAAAGCGAAGCTTATCTTTGAGTAAGATGAACATTTTTATTTAAAAAAAATTGATTTTAGGAGAGTGGTATTTTTTTTGTAAAAATGATCTGGAAGATAATTTTTTTAGATAATATTTATTATTATAAAGCAGCAGTGCATGTTTTGAAAAGAAGCTGTAGTTTATAGTAGCGACAAATCGGTTTATATTTCTTAATTGTGAATACATTTGAAATTACATTTTATATTGTATGTAATTCTGTATACATTATAAAAATAGTTGATATTTTCTTCAATAAGTCTTTATAGGTATATAATATTTTTATTAAAAAATGTATTTTATGACATGAAAGATAGTGAGAGAGGGATAGCAATGTTCGCATCGCCTTCAGGCCGGTTCTGATCCTTATTCAATTATACTTATACGAAGTGTAGAACATGTCAAACAACATTAAATAAATACTTTATTATTTTCAATATAATTATAACAACCAATAGCAGCGTACTCTAACAAAATATAAAAACTATCCATACCAGTCCAGCAGTGAAGTACAACAACAATAACATTTCAAAGTGCAATCAATTACCGCTCTTAACACGTCGAAGGGTTACAATATATATAATAGATAGTAAATAACGCGAAATATCTGTAATCAAGACGTAATTGGCATTGTGCGGTGGTATTATTAAATAAATAATTACCTCGTGTCTAAGGTACCATCTCACAGTCTGTATTAGGTCAAAACAGGGCTTTGTTGTTGCGCGTATATACGCGCTTAATTGTTAATTGACTCTATTAATGGTCTCGCCAGCCGCTTCGAGCGACACGAGGATTCGAACCTGTGACATTCCAAACAGAAACCGCCAGTCGTTGCTGTTCAATGAGCCTTGTAGAAAAATGTTGTATTTATAGGCCGATTCAACGAATGGATACTGTATTGACGTAGATCGTTTGGTAAACTATTTTTAATTGTGGTAGATTGTAAATTTCACTTTTATACTAATTTATAAATGTCGGGTTCTTCTTCGTATATTTACTCTGTTATTTTTGTATCATTGTTGTTTAAATTTAATTTAAATTATTACTTACACATTTAAATTATTTTTATTAAAATAAACAATTATAGAGATATTCTAAAATTTTCGAATAGGTATATCCTTTGTTAGAAAAACTTAGTACCAGTCTTGGCTGGTTTAAGAGCAAGATATACTGTTTGTAGGATTGATGGGTTCCTTTTTTGTAATTTTCATGAACTATAATAATAAAACAACTACATATCAAAGTCCGCTAATATAGTTCGTTTCTTAAAATTGTAGTCTTTTATTTTGTTTATGTTTTTTATTCAGTAATGTGCACCAAGTGACGGACTTTAGCTAATGATTAAAAAATGATAAGTATTACAACACAAAAGTTATAAAATAAAGAATCGTAAAATGTGAAACAATGTCAAGCAGATGATATGCCATTTTGGCACCCATTGCCCAATTGTCATCAAATTAAGTGTCTACAGATTGTAATTCAGTGATGGCAGTAATCAAATATCGACAAATATTTATAATTTAGTACATTTAATTAAACAAGAATCCAACACTGGTATATGATCCATGATTGGTGCCAGTACCGTATGTATTATGTTGTTTGAACTAGAGAAGGTGGGGTAAGGCGGGACATTACGATTTTGCATGCAATTTAAGAAAAACACGAAAAATATATTTATGTCCGGTATTATAAACGAGTTAACAAAATTTGCTAAGTAGTAAGTACTTCCAAATGAGGTTTCGAACCTATCTGTCAGTTCTCTTGAAGTTTCATGAAGTGTTTGACAATTTTCGCGATATTATGAAAAATATTTTGTACGTTCAGAGTCGCCAGCTGTGTTACAATAAGTTGAAATATCACTGCTCTAAATTCCATAGCTAATCCATATATAGATACTATCACATAATTAATACCCCATTTGAAAGTTCTTACTAGCTAGCAAACTTGTTAGCTCTTTTATAATATTGGAAATGAATCATTTTTTTTTTAAATTAACGAATTTATACTCTTACTATTTTACCCTACAAGTGGGGAAAATTCGGAAGGTGTGGAGGGTGTGGAATGGTATATTTATCTGTTCGCTTCACTTATTAATCTATTACTTTTTAGTTTCAAAAAAATTCGTTTACCGAGGTGGTTGTACGGTCAGGATTTACATTAAAATATTTAAATTCTATAAAAAAATGATTTTAGAAATCCTACGCGCGATTATACAATTAAACCAATAATTTCCATTGACTTAGCTCAGACGTATAAATAAAACAAGCACTTAGGACATATGCATGCTGTATGCACACATTCCCAGCATATGTGAGCAGTGCGACAGTGTTCTAATTTGTCTAAACTGATAGAAAGCTCACCACAGTCGCCATTAGGATAGCAATAAAATAAATTTGTATTGACCGTTCCACTCAATAAATCGCGAGCCAATTCAATTAGTGGTTACGTTATGTCTAACATAGCAATGTAACGCACATTCGTGGTTCTTGCTAAAAAAAGACAGCACTATAAACAACCCTTACAACGTGCATTTACTATCCTTGCTTAACATATGACTTTGATTGTAAATACCAAATTTGCGTGGGTCTTATCTGTTAGAAAGAGAACCGATTATAAATTAACATGTAGCGAGTGTTTGTTGTCTTTCTTTGACAAGTGACTTTGATTGTATGTATCAAATTTGCGTGGGTCTTATTTACTTATGTGTTTATTGTGCAGGTAAATTCAAATGTTACCAACTTCGGCATTATTACGTTTGTTGGTTTTGTCGGATGTAAGGAGTTTAAATCAGGGATAAACATTTTTTTTCGTTAAGTATTATGGAAGTTTTAAAGCTAGCGTATTAATTTGTAAGATCAAAATCTTTTTGGAGAAGTGAATTGAAGTTTTATGGCTATTTTTAGATTAAACTGAATATTTAGAATTTAACAAGATTTGTTTTGAAAATATTTTTAATTATAGATTTACAGATTTTCTATTGGCTCAAGAAAACATTTTTAATCACCTTTAATATATTTGTAATTAAAGTCAAATTAAAGCCTTCTTTTATCACTTTCTTAGTTTTAATTGATCGTAATTATGTTTACATTTTCATAAAAGTGTGTAAAATTAATTTTTCACGATTACGAGTTGGTTGGTCTCTAATATTTTTTCGTAAAGCGGGAAATTGTAAACTAGAAACAATTGCATCCGTCGGGAAACTAGGAAAACCGGAAAAGTGAAAACTCGTAAAGCTGGAAATAACTACATTGATATTATTTATTTTTGAAATATATATATTCCTTTACAAAAAAATGCTAGTGTTTTTTTGCATGACGTCTCTAATTTATTCTTTACATAATGTTGAGAATTAAAAACAAACAGCTTAAAGTCTGAAGTCAATAATCATCAGAGCTTATGTGAGTGGCGTAGATAGCTTTTTGCGATGGGGGGGGGGGATATGACTTTTTGATTCAGGGACTCTCAATACGTGTAATTCCGTTAAAATTTCGAGTTCGATTTTTTTCATGCAGGGCGGTAACTAGAAGCTCGGTGGTCTCGGGGCAAGAGGTGGCTGAGGGGCCCCCAAAATATGCAAAATAAAAAAATAATTATTATTATAATTTTGAATTGAATGACCTTTTTTTTGATCATATAGTTAATAAACTGTAGTTAGTCACTCCTTATTACTAAAAAAAGGTCATTCAATTGAAAACTAAGCAATAACTGAAAATAAAATTCTATTAGACTCTTTTCGTACTAACTATTACATTTTAAAAAAAGTTGATTTTGTTCATACTAAAAGAGTTTAAAAAAATGTCTTTAAGTTTTCACATGAAGTAGACTCATGGGGGGGGGGGGGATTGATCCCCTTGATCCCCCCCTATCTACGCCACTGGCTTATGTATATTATTGTATTTATTGCACATTTCTAATTTCTAAACACATTTTGTATCTATCCATTTAAAGTAAATAAAACAATACCAACAAAGCCAAAACACTGACTACAAAATGACGAAGAAGACGATCTTTCATTTGGTCTCTTTACACCGCCTACAGCTGGAAGATACTCCGCTATTATATTTTTAATATTATAATAAAAAAAGTTCACCATATACGGAAAACCTGAGGTGCAATTAAACCCTCCTCCATGGTGTAATATAGATAATTAAATAACAGTTTCAGATCATATACCGTCGTGTGCAGCCACGTATTATCAAATTAGGTGAACACCATAATTTTGTTTAATAATAATCGCGATTGAATATCGTCTGCTTAATTGCCTTCTTACGTGAATGGGCGAGAATCTCTCTCGGTGCTCGTTGTGTTGGTGATCAAGGGTGGCCAGGATGAGATCAATATGTACAGGTCGTTTGGAATCGTGTGGCTGAATGAGCTGAAACTTAGTTTTATTCGTACTTGGATTTTAAGGGAAAATGGGTTCTATATAAAAATGCATATTTATTTGTGAAAAATGATAGAAAAATAATATTTAATTTTATTAAATACTGGCACTAGTCTTTGAGAGTAAAGTATATTGTTTTTTAGGATTGATGGGCTACTTTTTTGTAATTTTCATGAACTTATGTTACTAATAAAACAAGTACCTCTTTATTAAATCAATTTAATTACCAAAGTCCGCAAATATAGTTTTTTTTTTTAATTATAGCCTTTTATTTTGTTTATATAAAACCAGTAATGAACACCCAGTGATGAATACTTGAGAAGATTACAAAAGGATAATTACTACGACACAAAAATTATAAAATAAAGAATCGTTAGATTTATTTGTCCACTATTTTTAAACAAAATTATCAACTGTCATCAAATCACGCTGTAAGATTGTTAAATGTATAAAGATTAATGTCAACAAATATATCTAATTTAGTACATTTAATATTAATCAATTTAGTGAGATGCAAATTGAATCAAACAATTGACAACAAGTTTTCAGCCTTCTTGAGAAAACTAAAAAAATATGTTTAGTAGAAATGAATACCTACCTTTCAATGTAGTTAAATGCGCCTATTTTTCAAAATAAAAATTCGAAAACTCTTCAATAAAGATGGTGAAAGAAAATAAGGTCGAAGGAAATGATTTTTAAATAGTGACGCTTAAATACGCTATCAAAACTGTATAGGGGGTATCAAATGTACTAACAAATAACATATTTGTTTATTTTTTAAATATTGATAATACAATAGTAATAAATAAAATAAATTTATATTTCAGTCATAACATTAAACCCTAATTTTGATCCATCAAATTTTTTTTCGGGGAAAATTAGTGTTTTATGATATTACTTTCACTTTTATCAAAAGTTTTTTGGATTAAAAATACAATTTTTGCATCTGTTTAAAATAGCCTTTATTTAAAAAAAAACTAAGATTTAAGATGAGTTCTGTTCAATATCGTAAAATTTTGTAAATTTTAAAGAAATATATATTGTACAACCCTAACAGCGATACAGAGTGGTTCTCCTACACTTCAGTCAGCTTTCTTCCATTTCAGTAATGGCTTATGGTTGAGTTTCCGATAATAAAAAATATTTAATAAAGTCTTCATGTGTGTCCTTAATCGCTTTTCAATTCGTAAATTTTATGACCGAAACGTATGGTTATTACACCGTTGCTTACAAAACAAAGTTTATTAGACGTTCGGCGGAACGCCCCCCACAAAAACTCATACATCTTGCGCGTTCATATTGTTTCCAAATACCGCGAGATTTCGGCGTTTTTATTCGTGGTTTTATTAATTGATTTGTAATTGCAGGTTTAAGGCTTTTTAAATTTTTTGATATCTTAATACCTGTTTGGAAATTAACTGTATCTAATTATTATTTTCTGTCGGATTAGAATTAAACGAGTTATGTCTTTAAGAGTAAAGTGGTACCTCAAGGGTATTTTAATATGAAATTCATTGAGCGTTATTTATTACTTGGTTGACATTCTATAGTTTTTTTATGTAGAATACATGTCTGGTTATAATTTAGGATATTTAGATCACCTGGAAATAAATTATATATATGAACTTAAAAATATTTTTAAATATATTTTAATATTTTAAATATATTTTAAAAAGGGATCTGAATTTGGAAAGAAAATATCTGGAAACTTTTTTTATTGAATTAATAATCGAAAAAAACGGCCATGATAGGGTTCCGTAGACATTACGATTTGTAAAAAAGAGTTATTTAAAAAATTTTCATAAATTATTTTTGTTACAGTGTTCGTTATAATTTTCATTGAAAGTACTAATTAAAAGCTATATTCTTGATTTTTTTCAGATTTTATGAACTGATAGTTTAGAAATTAGAATGGGGGGGATGCTCTGACAATGACATTTAAAAGCAAATATATCGTGATTGAAGGAATAAAATCAAAAGGTAATTTGACATTTTTTGTCGAATTTTAGGAGACATATATAAAGACACTCAATGGGGTAAGTGAAACAAAAATGAGTTCACATTTCAGTCTATGGGAGAGGGATCCAAAATTTTTTTGACAGTGTTCGTTATAATTTTCATTGAAAGTACCAATTAAAATATACATTCCTGAATTTTTTTTAGATTTTTTATATTGATAGTTTATAAAGTAGAGGGGGGATGCTTTAATAACAACTTTGAATATATCGTGACTGAAGGGTTAAAATTAAAAGGTCCTGAGATTTATTTTGTTGCATTTTAGGAGACCTATTAAGTAAATTTTTTTAAATATACTTTTCAGTCTATGAGAAGGGGATCAAAAAAATTGTTTTTTTTTTTTAAATCATCATTTCTGTTTTTGGATTGTCTTCGTCCGTATATCAAATTTTATCTTAATCGGTATAAAATTTGTATAGACCGGCAGACAGACGGACAGACAGAGCGTAACTATAAGGCTTCGTAGTTTTCTACGCAACCCTGAAAACATATTCCATGGTAATTGGTGGCGCCACCTAGTATTAAAAGTATAAATTAATTTAATTATTTATGTTATCACATTTTATTTATTTCTTGTTAGTACCAGTTTAGAATCGAACTTGTTTAAATTAGATAATAGTTTGAAATTCATTAATTTAATAAGTTATTTTTTTAGAATATAAAATTATTAATTTGTTTTGACGTGTCAAAACTATATTATAATTAATATTGAGTTAAAAAGTTAAGATGTTTTTTATGTGTATTATTAGAATATTTATATTGTGTTTAGTGTATTGTGTCTCTCATTAAACATTTCTTTATTGATGCAGTTTGGATATTGGAGACGAAGATTAAGTTTCACCGAAATTGTAAGTATACAAATATATTAAAATTTATATATAATGTAAATGGCGTAGTTATAGGTTAAATATCTCATTATTTAATCCACCTGTAATTAACAGTAATAATATAAATGCAACAAAAAATGTATTATTTGATTCTATTCATTCTGAAAGTTAAGGTGTAGTGTACCCAATTATGGAACAACGCGAAAAACAGGACCTACATATAATACACACGTGTATTAATCAAATTAATACTTCATTTTGCGTACATTAATTAAAATCAATTGTTCTAGTTTTAGTATTAGTGTATTTAACAAAAAAAGATAAAAAATTACAGTTTAATATATTGATACAAACACCTCAAAAATGTATTTGATATATTTTAGTAAAAAAAGAACATCATATTTAGTTCGTAACTGGGATAAATTATGAAATAATGTTCTTGTGAATTAAGCCAACGATAAGTTACATATCTATATAGGTACTCGTATATAAACAATATTTATTGTAATTTAAGACATCGACATAAAATTTTATAACATAATATTCTAATCAAAAGCTATCACACTATCCATATTTGGTGTAATTTTATACCAGTCTTCAAAAATATTATGAATATTTAAACGTGAGATATATAGAGAATTATTTCCGAGATAATTTTTATCCCATCACGAAATTTTGAAAAAATATATTTTTATAACCCAATTTCACACGATTCGTTCACAAAATGAGTGTTTTATCATTGATCTGTTTTATAAACACCTTCAGAGAGACTTTATCAGTAGAAGAAGATCCATGTGCAAAAACTGATACAGAAAGTAATGCACTAAAGAGCAAGTTTAGCCAAGGGGTACCAAAAATTGTACCAACCGCTACCCTATAATTTCCTCCTGTAATTTTTTTCGTATCAACATGCGGACGTATTGTCGGCAAACTTGTAATGAAGCCGAATTTATAAATACATGAGTATTTTGTGTATACTCTAGACTATACCAGTGGGTTTCAATCTTTTTACCATGACGGACCCTCAAAAACTGTTTTTTTTTTGTGCGGAACCCTTAAATAAAAACTTTTATATATTATACAGAATATCTATATGCACAATCATTGAGATGCTAAAATTACACTTTTTATCGCAAGTATGTTATTAATAGAATTGGGATCCACCGCGGACTCCTAACGATAGCTACGCGGACCCTCGGGGATCTAGACCATAGACAGAGAGACATAGACTGCGCATTCTGTATTGATTAATGTGTAAAATTTGGTTCACAAAAGTGATGATAAAGATATAATCCAAACATTACTCTATCATGTTTAAATAAAGGCAATAAGCATAGACCCAAAATACATAATATTTCTTCTTTTTGTGGAGAGTCATTTTTCAAATCAGATACAGTCTATGCCCTATGTCTTTGCTCTAAATTGTACTCGTATATTTCGAAATAATAATAAGTTACTCAAAATCAACGACAAAAAAAAATCCTTGACTGTTTAAATTATTTTTATTTGTATTAAATTTTTCCATGCACATGTGAAATTTTCCCAATAACTCTTCACTAACTACATATTAATTTTTCCTCACATTTTTGCTCTTAGCATTCACATTCCTCCTTACGTTTGGCGTAATTTATGGATGGCCTCTTATGTACTAAAGGCGAAGATTGCTTGTAGTTTTTTTTTTCAAAAATTTAGGTAGTTTGAGTGGTAGTTTGTAGACATTACCTGCTTGTATTTGCCGAGTGTGAGCGTGGTGTTTCCTTGTTTGATATTTACGATCAGATCGTTGTAATTGTTTACTAAATTTGAGTGAAGAATTGAGAGCGGTCCATCATATCTCCAGGGAATCAAGTTCAGTCATGGCGCAGAATTTTTTGTGGAATATTTAGCATAGTTTTGTGTTATTATAATGTTACTTAGAGGTCATGCTTTTATGATAAATTAGTATACATTATTTAAAATTATTTTTATAATAAATATCAAGACAATGTATAATCTTTTATAAGATATAGGATATTTGAAAATCGATATAATCAAAATAATAAAATTACAAAGCAAATTAGATGTTTCTCATTTTTATTATATTCTTCAAAGTTTTATATATAAAATATGTTTTTCATAAAATTATTTAATTCCGGAATTCCTAGAAATGGTAGCTTCCTAGTTTTAACAAATTCTGGTCGATCCAGCTGATGATTCTATTTAACTCAACACGTGTAAATTTTGTATAAGACTAGAATAAAAATGTCAAATTTGAGTTAAATACTTTATAATACATGACAGTGGCGTACGCAGGGGGGTATTAGGTGGGTTATATGTTTTATAATAACGAATTTTCAGAAAAAATGTTTCAGACAAAAGTTAAATTGATATTATGAGGTGACTTAGAAAAAGTTACCTTGATGGGTTTTCAAGTTCAACTTTTTTTCAAATTTAAACCCATATTTTTTGTTACAGATTCGTAATTTACGGTAAAAAATAACCATTTATTGCTAGAAACATTTTTTATGAAAATAAAAATTAATTATTTACTCAAAAACTATTGTTTTTTTTCAAATAATAAGATTTTAGGAGAATTTATTTTTATTTGTAATTTTTTTTTAATTCAAGATTCTACGAGAATCCTTGTTTAATTTTAAGTATTTTTTTCTCTTGCAATTTTTCATAGAAATTTATTGTTTTCCAGTACAAAAATTTTACATGATAAAAATAAACATTTTCAAAAAAAATATTTTAGAGAAAAGTTGCTTTATTTTTCCCTTAAATTACGAATTTGTAATTTTTGTCAGAAATTTGTTTCTGTAAATTCGTTGTTTTGGAAACTATCCGTTGGAAATTCTTTAAAAAAAAAACTCAATATAATAAAAATAGTAATAATAAAAACAATTTCCATTGTGAATTTTTAGTAATCTTTGAACTCCCCCCTATAACAGAAACCTTCGTATGCCACTGATATATGATATCAATATAAAATATTTGAAAAATTTAAACTATGTATTCGAAAATTCGAGCTTTTTATTTATACAATCCCGACTTACATATATTTAAAATCAACAAGTTAAAATCTTCTAAAATTCAAAGTTAATGGTAGGTATTATTTATTTCAAGATTTATCACACACTTTTTTGTAATTTTGGCTGTCATGACATGTATCTGTGTAATAAATATAAAGAATAATATCTCACGTAACACAACGAGGTGTGTTTGAACTGTCTCGGCGCTTCACGTACACGTAATTACAATATTAGAAGTGGGTAATGTGTTCCACATTGCGGGTCGCTCTAACTTCTTGACCCTCTGGCTAAGTGATGAGACGTCGCTATACTCTGTCCGCTTTTGCAAGTAGTTTTTCGTCTAATTTGAAATTATATGACCACTTATCAAAAATACAGAGGTATGATAATCTATTTACAAGAATCATTTTCAAGTTTTTTTTATCTAAATTGGTTAAAATGGGTTTTATCAAGTAAATTTTTTGACCATTTAGCATTAGATTTTTAAGATCCTCACGTCGATTTTTTATAAATTTTTTTACTGTATTTGTTAATGAAAAAGGAGTTTTAAAAAAAAAAATTTCAATGAAATTTATGTTCACATAGAAGGTAAATAAGAGGTTTACAAAAAAGTAGTTTTCAGAAAAATCCGTTGAAATTTTCAGGACTCAAATGGTAGAGTGGATAACTTAGTAGCATTCACAGGCAATAACTTCCGAAGGACTACGAATTTCGCTCTAAAGTTTTAGTACGATATTCTACACATGTTTGACTAACAATTTATGCAAAAATATTGAAATTTTTGAAGGTTGTAAATGAATCTTCCCTCTTAAAATTCTGAGAAATTTTAATTGTAAAGAGATATGACATTTAAGGGTCGATCCAGTCGGTCTCAGTCCGGTCTCTCTCCAGTCAAGTATTACTATACTGAATATTTGACTGGAGTGAAACCGAAGCGATACCGAACCGAGATCGGCACGATAGTCTGGATCGACCCTAATACTGTATTGGAACGTAATTGGACCAAGACCTGAGCGATAGTCTGGAGCAACCCTAATTGTGCAGAGATTTGCACGAGACTGTCGAATGTAAAATCCGATACAAGACGAGACTAAAAATTACAAATTTTACTTACTTATATTCCATCCTTAATATATATAAAGCTCAACGTCTCTCTGTCTGTCTGTCTGTCTGTCTGTCCGTTAGTTACCTTATCACTCGAGAACCACTTATCCGATTTACGAGTTTTTTTTTTTAATTCATAGGTACGTTCTCTGGCCAGGTTATAGGCTATATTTTTTTACGTTAGGTAACATAACAACAAAGCAGTGACGATAATAGTAAATCAAGTCGGAAAAAATTTTGCCGTCGGCGCGCTGTTTTGTAATACGCTGCCTAAACCGTTCAATATAGAACAAAATAATGTATTAAAGAATTGTGTAGAATCAAAAGTTCTACAATTAAATCAGCGACACGATATGTCTAACTTTTATATTTAAGCCACAATGACTGCTTTTATGTTACAAAAAAAACATAAAATATTTGGGTTTTGTTTACATGGACTTATGACCTGCAAAACATTAATCCTTATCGAAATAAATGATTTCATCGTCATAAGTACTTAATGTAGATATAGTTTGCCATTTACAGCATCCAATTTGGTCGTATAGTTTAGAAAATATCTTAAAATATATTTATAAAGGTAACATTTTAAATGTATGGTGTCGTGCCGCATCGAAGCGATGTACATCAGACTGGATTCGCTTACGTTCGGTAGATATTCGGAGTCCCTCGGCTGACGTTTGAGTTAATTTTGTTTTCAATAATTAACATTTAAATTTAAACAGAACACAAATTATTTGTACTTTTTTCTTCTGATTCGTTTTTGTTAGGTAATTTAGGTATTGATAAATTATTATTACAATAATAACTAATCGTGTTTGTACTTAATTAATTAAACTATATTTTTCAAAAATCCTAAACAATAATTCCGTAGTCTACGCGAGCGAAGCCGCGTGGGCCCAGCTAGTCTCTTATAAAAGCATTTATACATAATTTTCTTATAACTATAGTTGAAAGTGGACAGAGTAAAGCAGAGTTCTTGCTATGATAACTGTCGTAATGATTGTGATTTTGGTCACTTATGGGGAAACCGTTCATGATAGGTTAATCGCCACTTGTTTCCGAGTTGTGGGAAGAAGACGAGTCGTGGTCGGAGATTTTTTTTTGAAAAATTTTCACAGTTTTGTGCGAACTATGGAGATCTATGATGATACACTGTACTACAAAGTACTTGTACCGTTTTGTCAATTATAGTGCAATCTTTGTTTATACATAGTTTTTGCTATCTTTGTAATTTAGGTTTAGGTGTGATGTTTATTATTATATACCATGTTATTATTATACTTTTGCGTGAATTTCAAATACTGGTCTAGAAAGCAGGGTTGGCTCATCACTAGGTAACCCGAAAAAACTAACATGGGTTTTTTTTAGGAAAAATAACTTTAAAAAACCCAGTGTTTTTTTTAAAAGTTATCATTTAAGACTATATTTAAAATAAATATTGTATTTTATAATAATAAACTATGATTTGAAAAGTTTAAAACAAATAACCTTTTTTCTGTACCTATAAAAGGTAAGTATCAAATATCACTCATTAATGAATGGAATGATGTAAAAAGTCCTGGCAATCCCAACTATTTTTTTAATACTAACCTGCAATTGAAATGGATAATTTTAGATTAATAAAAAAAACTGCAATGATAAATGTTCAAAATGGTTTTTTGTCATTTCTCATAAATAAACAGTCTGTTTTGAAACTCATGATAAATAAGTATATATTTTAAATTGTTTCTCTAGAAATAGCCCACATTTTTGAATAAAGGATTTAAATATTGTCAAAAAAATTGTGTCCGAGATAAGAACAGATACTAACTTCAAAACGTAAAGAAAAATAGTTTTTCGCATGGTGACTGTGCGTGTGTTTGTTATATGTCTGTGAGTCTGGGTGAAGAATTGTCTTTTGTTCACGATAACTACTGTAAAAATGCACTGAATTGAATTATTTTTAGGGAAAATGTTTGTCTTAGTAATTACTCTAGACCTAATGAAAAACATACATACGAAAGTATATATTTGGAAATTCGTACGTCCTTTTTTATATGAATGAAAACATTGAAGACAATTTTCCTTTTTTAGACGCAATTACATCAATCAATACAATTTTAGTACAATTTTTCTGTGTAAAAAGTATATATTTTATATACATATACATGTATTACTAGAAAACCCAATAAAAAAACCCAAAAACCTGGCTATAAAACCAGTAAAACCCGGTGGGCTGGGCTTTAAAAAAATGGGGTTTCCCCAACCCTACTAGAAAGATAGAAAGAGATCAATTTTGTTAAGATTATATTTTTAAAGAATACCACGATAAGGGCGGTTGAGAAATAATGTTATTTATGACTTTGTAATTTTCAAACATTTATATTTCAACAAATCATTTAACGGACGGTGTAAAATGCGTTTTAAAGCAATTTATTATACAATATTTATTCGAGCGAATAATTTAATTTACATGCATGGTTACAATATTTAGCTTTTTATGGTGTGTTGTGTGTTTTATTTAAAATTTTATATGCAATTATATTGCATAGGCCATATACTATCCGTGTTTAATGGTTTAAAATTATACGTTCATTTTAAAATGATTACTAATATATTATCATTCTTACAATTTATTTCATACAAGAGAAGGTAAATAAATAAATAGATAAATAAGTACATATTGTCGACTTAAAAGCGCGTCCATCCTCCGCAGAGATAGTTCTTGTTTTCAGCAGCAGCATCTTTCACAAAGAGAAACAACGGGCTCTCATCTTCCCAGAACATAAATTGTGGAGCCGCTTGTAGAGAACCATGTCGGAGACTTTTAAATTGTCGCAAGAATGTTGTAGTGTCTTACATTCGGTCGTGACGATGGCTCGTGTGCAACGCTGTCGATATGAAGGTCTCCGATCGATGTTTACAACTAATATACTCGGTTATAACTGTTGTCATATTACGTGTCAGCGGTTGTCAACATGCTTAAAGAAATAGTTATGTTAAACCTGTAATACCACTATTTGTCAATTTTATATACTTAAAATTGGTCAATTTTTATACGATGCTACTTGATGGCCTAATGCTGTAGTATAACTTAAAAAATATATAGGATAATGCACAAAATAAGAATAGAACGCTCAAAATAATTATTAATAATTGACACAGAAGCTTCCAAATTAGCACAAATTATATAGGAAAGCGCTTATTAATAACTTTTTTTAGTGTCGTAACTCTTCTTCAACAAATTCTGTTGGGACACGTTTGCATTCGATCTTTAATTGGCGCATATACACATTTGTGTAGCTAAGGAATCTGGAAGCAGTTTACACATGAACAGTGTAAAATTAATAAAATATAAATCCAATTATGGGTACAATAAATAAAACCTGAGCAAAGTAGTCTGTTGGGAATACACAGATCGGTAAAAACTCTGGGCGACGCGACATCGCACGTACCGATGTTAAGAATGCTGCAGATCAGATAAAAACTGCGCAGGGACTCGCACGCCTGATGTGCGCAAAAACTACCGTCATATTGTGTTGAAAAGGAGACAGGATCGGATTGAATGTTGGAGTAAATGTCAGGAATAATATTAATTTATAATTCAATATGACTAATTCCACATTTTGTAGATTTTTTACAGTGAATTCGTGAGACTTTTTGAATCAACTATTGCTCTTGCACGACCCCACAACCTTAAGATACTGTTTTTTAAAGTAGATATAACTGGTAATTACCCTATTTTAATGTACTGTTTTAGACAGTACAATGGAGATTTTTTAATACCCAAATTTTGAACTAGCGTCTTTTCACATGTTAATTAAACTTTTTAATCAATAAGGCACATTTTGTTAAAGAAATTTTAACGTAATAATCGTAAAAAACTTTTTCTGTCTTTTTATAGTGGATTTGTTTGCTTTTGTTCTGAGTTTTAACAATATTTCATCCGTGATGGTTGAAAATGCCGAATCGAAAAAAAAAATCATTTTGGTTCAAAGTGGATTTATCTGGTCTTGTTTTGCCGCTCCTCAAATATAAACTGTATAATATAATATGTAATATAATGTAAAGTTAATCTACTGGTCTGCGAATTGTTATAATTTTATTAAACCTACCCTTTATTAAAATTAGACAACGGTCTTATGAATTTATCTTTACATATTATAAAACGCAACATCTCTCTGTCTGTCAGTTAGTGCGCTTATCACTCGAGAACCACTTATCTGATTTACGTGTTTTTTAAAATTCATATAATGTATATGTTCTAAGCCCATGTTTTAGTATATATTTTGTTACGTTAGGTAACATAAAGAACAAGCATTGAGGATAACAGTAAAATAATTGTGTAGAATAAAAAGATCTAAAATAATTAAACTATATTTTTTTTAAATCTCAAACAATAATTTCAGTGAAGCCGCGGGCACAGCTAGTTTTAAATAAAATAAAAAAAATATTTATGCTGATTTTGTTTCAAATCACGAACTAAGCAAATCTAAACCAAATCATTCCAATTCATACCTGTATTTGTCGGCGTGAACAAAAGTCTAATCTATTTGGTGTAAACAGCAGTACTAAAAAAACCTATCTGCCATTCCATTTTGTTGCGTTGTGAAAGAAAAAGCATTGTCTCTTTCATGTACAGGTGTGGCGGCTCTGTGATGGATTGTTCGTTTGTTTTAGTCTGACATTAAAGTGACAGGGATGTTTTCACGGCGGCCGATTTTTTTTGTATTTTCATTCAGTCAGATAAAATCTGTACTGGAATTAGTAACAACATATCAAGGAAAGGGGAGATGGGATAGGGGAGGTAGTCAAAAAAATTATACTTCTTTTAAAAATTTTAAATGAAAATGACTTCGTTAAACTTTTTATATAGTTTTACAATTCATTAATCTTTCTCCATTTTTCGAAAATATTTTAGCAATCATTTTGATTAGTAATGCATTTATTTTTCTATTTTTAAAGACTGCGCGCATCGCCCCGAGCAAGCGTTTAGCTCCAAAATAAGAGTGGTTAGATTTATACGAGAATTGTTATTCTAGCGCTCAATTTTTTCTCATGCTCGTACGAACCCCGACGATCTTTAAATAGATTCTATGTATAAAAAATTTACAAAATAAAACTAAACCGAACTTAAAAAACCCTAAAAGCGCACTGAAAAGTATATAATAATTAAATTAAAAAGTTTTTGAAGTTTTTTTTTTTTTTAAGTTTTTATTTTGGCCTTGCACCTATTTCTTAGGGTTTTTTTTAAGCAAATTTTTTTTCCAAGTTTTTTTCTCCTTTTGAGTGGCGTATTTAAGAAGTCCATGGTCAAATTCTGATGAATTTTATATGGAACTAACTCGGAAGTATACTCTTTCAAAAAAAAATTAAACATACATAAAAAATATATATCGATTGAATTGAGAACCTTCTCCTTTATTGAAGTCGGTTAAAAATAAAATGTATGTAACTAAAAGTTTTTCTAAATCACTTTTATATAAAAAAATTGGCTTGTTTAGAAATAATTTAGAATATTTGTTCTTAAAAAAACTACACTTCGTTGGTTTTACTTTTTTTTACAATATAAAGTTGTTTTTTCCATTTTTATTTTTAACATACACGCGCGATAAATTAACAAACTTTTACGAAAACTGGCCTTTTCTAAATCTGACGTTTTAAATTGTACGTTAAGGGATGATATAAGTCTGTAAATTAATTAGCAGGTCGCCCTGGGCGCAGTCCAAAAATTATTGCTATCAGAATTTAATACTTTATATCTAAAGCAACGATGTTTGATCATAATCTTAGAAACATAATTCCATAAAATTAATAAGAAGCACATAAAAAATAAGATGTAAAGTTATTGTCAATTTATCGCGCACACTCTGTACATACAAACACATTTAAAATAAATCTTCAACATAAATGAAAATAAAAATCACAACTTTCGAATGAAAAGGTTCATTTACAATCAATTCTTTAAACCCTACCCACAAAAATCTTCCAAAACATAAAATTAGTAAATAATTTCATACAAACATAATTCGATAACATCAAAAACGTAAAAAGAAGCTGTTCCAATACTGGAAAAAAATTAATAAAAAACACACCAACTATCAGAATAACGAGCATAGTACATGTTCAAGTTGAACTTACATGACTGTACATGACTTTTCGATAACCACTGGGTGTCACGGCGTGCATTAACTTTCATAACCAAACTCATAACGTGTATACTTAATGGGGTAGTTGCTATATGTCATTGATTGCACTAAAAGCAATACCAACTACCTGAATATTTTTCACTACTTAAGCTGTTTGCGTTTGCTTAGTATAATTGACTAAACGTGTCGCGGCTCAGAAGCTAACGAAAGGATTCTAATTTGTGATTATTGTAGGCAGGTATTTATTTGTTTGCTTGTTTATTTATTCTTTATCGTCGTTATGCGAATTAATTGTATGGAATGTCTTTAATTTGCAAGATGCTTTTTTGATTATTATTTAATTAATTAAATGGATGTTGACCAGTGAAGTGTCCTGTGTGTCCATTATACAGAATGTCCACAAAGTTCCGTACTATCCATTGTATCTTAATATCGGACATTTTACATAATTTAAAAGTAATCATTGAAATGATGAACTATTGGTTGATTTTTTTTTGTAAAAAAAACTATTTCGGAATTCTACCCCCAGCTGTATTTTCACTAATTCATACTAATATTATAAATGAAAAAGTGTCTCTGTCTCTCTGTTTGTTACCTT
The DNA here is from genome assembly GCA_961205875.1 of Sialis fuliginosa. Taxonomy (NCBI): domain Eukaryota; kingdom Metazoa; phylum Arthropoda; class Insecta; order Megaloptera; family Sialidae; genus Sialis; species Sialis fuliginosa. Next base: position 12,398,271 of record OY540817.1, read on the forward strand.
TTCACGGCTGAACAGCTAAAACGATCTTGATGAAATTTGACAGGGAGTTCGCTTGCATTCTGAGGAAGAACATAGGCTAGTTTTTATCTCTAAAATTTATTAGATAAAAAAATGGGTGTGACATTTGTACGCACGATAGGTTATCCTTTTTGGCATAGAAAATTCCACGCGAACAAAGTCGTGGGTAACAGCTAGTTTTTTTAATATAAATATAATAAAGATTACGAAAAAAACAGTATTTTTATTTAAAAAGTTACAAATTTTATAATTTACACAATTATGACAGAAAAATTTTAAATCACGACGAAGTAATTTTTGGAAAAAATATTTTAAGCAAAAATATTTTTCCGTAGATTCTGAAAAAATCATTGTGAACTTTTTTCCTTGTGATGAAAACGAAGTTATACCACTAAACCCATGTTAAATATAACTTTTTCGAATGGTCATATTATCGTTCTTAATTTTTCAATCCGCTCTGAAGAGGTGGGGAAGAATTTTATGGACAATCTGTATACTATGTGCCATTCTTGTGGAATACACTCATTATCAGTGTACATGTGATACGCCACTGAAGTTTGACATTAACAATGAAAACAGTTAATAATATCAGCATATTATAAAAAACACATTTGCTAAGTAATTATATAGTGTTTCTTTATGTTACATTCAGTAAAAACGAAAATAATTTAATCTAAATCTTTTATATTTAACTACAAAAATTGTAGTGACGTAGTAGTGAGTTCAATGACGATTTTTATAATTTTCTTGCAATAAAAATTGATATTTTAATTAAAATACTGAGTGTTTTTTAAAAATAAATAAATGTCTTATTTTTATACATTCGAATATATCACTGAAATAACTAATAATAAAAGCTATTTTTTCAAATCGGGAATTTCACCACCAGACAATTTCGTTGTGAAAAAATTGGGTTAATTTCTTTAACCTGAATTACAAACTGGGCAAATAAGAATAAACTATTATTTAAAGGAAACGCCCATTTATATTAATTTTTGATCAGGACTTTGGTTAAAATATGATCACATATCCGCATCGTTTTTTTTTTTAAATTAAATTTTAATATGATTTTCGATTTTATTAAAGGTGAATACATTTAGTCGCCGAAGTTTGGAGTAGATATAATTATGAATTTTCGGGGTTACGATAGTCGAGATTATAATACAAACCCTTCATATACATTTACATTGGAGGTACATCATCGTTAATCATACATTACACCAACACAAAGCTATACTATAAGTCTTGAAGTACCAATTAACCAGAGTAAGAACGATTTATAAAACTATTTTTAACATTTATACAGTTAGTTACAGCTCATTTGTTTAGACGTGATACAAATTGTTTTTAATTATAATTAACCCTTTCAGGCACAATTTACTGAAACACTACATATAAATAAACGAATTATTGCTAGTCATTTTGTTATCATTGGGGTACTGCAACTGAAAAAGGTAAAAATGAAAACATGGAGATATTATAAAGCTGTGTGTCCAAAAATCAGTATCTCAAAATGAATGATTGATTTTGAGATAGATGTGCAGATTTTAAATATATTTATGCCGAAAAAAACCTTATTTACGCTTTTTTCTAAAACCACAGATTTAAAAATCTAAAACAAAAAAGTTCAGCTTCCTTCAGTTTTTGAAATTGTTGTTAGACTCATTATAATTGTTCTTTTGTTTTGTATACTAAAGGGTTAAGATGTTAATGGAGTTGTTGTTTACATGTTTTGCGTTGATTTTCATTTATTTTTGTTTCGTACTGATTGTTATTAATATTTTAACATGAAGTAAATTAAAATTAATTGTTGTAGATATGTACTGATTTTCAATACGAAAAAATCTGTCCATGATTATGTGTCTAGTTTTTATTTATTGTATTTACATTATCATACCTTTCATTTTAAATTCATTATTGAACTACATTTAAAAAAAATAATATTACTTTTCGACAGCATCGATATTCTCAGATAATATTAACATCAGAATTCAACGGCATGTAGATATAATAATAATAATAATATTAATAATATTATATAAATATTTATATTAAATATGATAATATATTTGTTTTTAAAGTCGTTATCAGAGTGCACCCCCTCTAAATTTTAAACTATAGATCCAAAAATATGAAAATATCTAGAATGTAGTTTTTAATTAGTTCTTTCAATGAAAATTATAATGAAAACTGTACAATTTTTTTGGACTCCTCTCACAGACTGAAAAATGTACTCAATTTTTTTTTCATTTACCTTATTGAGTGGGATGTCTTTAGATAGGTATCCTAAAATGCAATAAAATGTATTGATACATTTTGATTTTAACCCTTCAGTCACGATTTATTTGCTTTCAAAGTCGTTATCAGAGTGCCCTCCCCCTCTAATTTTGAAAGTATTGATGCAAAAAATCTTAAAAAATTCCAGTATGTAGTTTTTAATTAACTATATAGTACTTTCGATGAAAATTATAACGAACACTGTAGAATTTTTTTTACTTTATATTGTAGAAATGTAGTTAATTTCGAAAAAGAATGTTAGTATGCGAATGACTACGGAACCCTATCATGTGCGTGCCCAACACGCACTTGACCATTTAATTTTCTTTTTCTTTATCAGGTCGCTTTCGACGTCTGCAAGGTGACATATCATCTCGTCAAAACAATAAACGGCTTAGTCTCGTTAAAATCTATGCCGGTTGTACTGTATATTTTATTTAATAGATTTAAACGGACTTATTCCGTAGTATTTTGCTCCAGTATAAATTAAATACAAAAGAACGAATGATAGCAAGTTTATAACGAGACGGTCTCATTAAAATGCACTGATATTTCAACCACATGTGATCGTCGAGACAAATACCTTTGCTAATTGCTTTGAGTCAGTGAGACATCATTACTCAAGTAGTCGTCACTCGGATGATCCGCGGTCACCATTTGTTACAATTAACAGCCCCAGATTGAGATATTGTTGGCTTTGTTTAAGGCACAGCACGGAGCAATATCTTCATGTGGGATGTTGGACAGATCGGTTATGATTGGTAACATTGTATCATTAATGGCCGATCTCATCGCTTAAACTTAGCGTTTATGGAACACATAAAAATTTAAAATTGTTGCACCAACGATTTGAGTGATGCTTAAGTCGTTAAGTATCACCTAAATTTAAGTCCTAGTCAAAGTGATACTTTAGTTCCACTTAATTTTAAAACTGTACACAATGAATATTGTAAACGTTTTTGATAAAATTATTGATGACAATGTTGCAGATAATATAGGTATAATGGTTCATAACATTGTAAGCCAAGTTTATTTAGATATAACCGTTTTCATGATATGTAAAAAAAAACCTTTTTAAAACTTTTTCGTTTAACAAAGCCTCCAGTGTTAGCTTTGCCATCTCGTTTGAAAAATAGACAAATCCTCAATTTATATGCAAAATTATTTATTCAAAGACCAGATCTAAAATTATAAATACATAAAAAGATCTATACAGATCTATACAGAAATAAATATTGATTGAATTGAGAACCTTCTCCTTTTTAAAAATCAGTTAAAAACAATCTTACAAGTTTAAAATGAAAATAAACTTGAAAAGATATTTTTAGAAAACTGCATTTTTGTGATGAAAGATAAAACTGACATGAAGATATGGTTTGTAATTAATTAATTGGTATTGTTAAAAAACGATTTACTGTTAATTATTGCGAAGGTGGTGACAGCAGAGAAATATGATGATTACACTGTACAATATTTGAAATAGGAAAAGATTGGAGAAGTCTGAAGAACGGGGATTATTTAAAACAAGCTTAAATATATAATGACCTAAAAACGCTCGAGTCAATTTTTTTTGTCTGCTTGGAAAAAGAGCTTCAATTTAGCACCTCAGAATTTATCAAAAAAAAGTTATATTGAGGTTCAAAATAGTTCATAAGGACCGTATAAAATCCTGTAAATTCTATAATTTGAATAATAAATTATTCAACAAAAAAGTAATTTACAGTAAATTCATAACTGATAAACTTTTCAGCTAACGCCTGACGGTTCGATAGAGGAGCTAAAGTTTCAAAAGTATCAAAAAAGATACATCGGAGAGCTTTGAGTATAAACTAGGTGCACATTCTTATTGCTTAAGTCCTACTTACATATATTTTTTAATAGTAGTACCTTGTAATATTAGTTTCAATGAAGACAACAACAAATGAAAAACTATTTTTAATATGATTTGATTCCTCTCTCTTATAATAAATCATTTAATAATACATACGATGAAAAATAATACAAAAACTATTTATCTGATATCTGCAGATATGTGCAGAGTGTAGGTATATAGTTATTTAATTTAATGAATACATTATTTTGTTTCACACAAAGAAATAGCAACAACAAAAACTAAAATGTAAATGATTTCGTGCAAATATTATCGTAATAACGCGAAAAACTATTACATTTACTTTCATCGGTAATAAAATGTATGATTTACTCGGCGTATAAATTATTCAGTATTTCATTGTACGTAGAATATTTGTCTAAATCAATGGATTTGAATGTCATAAGAGGCCTTGACGTGTGCTCATCTTAGAGCAGATTTAGAAAGGTAGTACTCAGTATCCTTGCTTATGAGCCACGAGCGTACGCTTGCAAGGATTTAAAAGTGAAATATAATTTCGTTATTTTATACCCTATTATTTCTTATTATGGGGTTACATGTAATGTATTCATTAATTTTTGACAATTTTTCCATTGGCTTAAATGATGTATAATCATCTTAAAAATGATGTTAAAAAGGAATTATGAGCAAAAAAAATTTTTTTTTTAATTTTTAGAGCTGTTTCTGAACTAGATGGTGAAAGTGATGAAAAATAAGTGATAATGAGTATATGATAATGTAAGGGGGCACCCTAATTGGGTTTCGAGCCAAAAAAGAAGCAAAATAAGCAACCAAAAATCGACAGTCTCGAAAAAAAGTCAGAACTAACGTCATCGTTTGCATATTATCGAAACCAAAGTTTTTAAAAACTGCGGAAAATGTATCTTGGCTATTTTCCATCCGATTGACTTGAAATTTTAACTGTAACTTCTTAGATAGATTTTACATTAAAAAATACGGATTTTATAAACAATTTAAAGCCGTTTTTGATCCACGGAAGTTCTGTTTTCTGCAGTGGAGCTCATAACAAAAAATATGCACTCAGTGCACATTTTGTCTTATATTTTATTAAAAAAAATTCTTTTGTATGTTTTGAGACATGTACAATGAACCTCCAAATTTCATTTGATTGCTTCTTTTATTATTATTCTAAAAAAAAAATCTAAAAAAGTGACGATTAGATGTAATCCCTTAAATTAAATAAAATCGAAAACTTAAATAGTTGAAACTATCTTTTTTTTTTGGTGGCCTTAAATTTCATAACATACAGTCAGCTAAAACCCAAAGACGGAATATCCCGCACCTGACGAGGATTACATGATAGAATAGGAGGTTACCCTAGGGTAATCCGGGTAGGTGACATTCAGAATAGGATCTAAAATTAACTTAACCTTATACCTTCTGAGTTAGGCTGAAACTCTCTAGCTAATCTATAAACAACGTATAACAAATGAATTGAATATCTTTCAAATAAACTTTTTTTTAAATATTCTGATATAAAATTTACAAGATATTATAAAATATGCTTGTTTTAATAAGTGATTTCGGAACGAAATTATTAACCTTTTTCTATAGTCGTCATCCGTTTTTTTATTATATTACAATTTTAATTAATACGAAAAATATTATAACATTAATTTAATAAAGCTGACAGAAAAACATACACAAACATAAATTACAAATCAAAGTAGACATTATAATAATAATTATTGAATATTAAACGTTTTTCTCTCCCGCACGCTACTGAGAAGATCTAATACGATGAGCAATAAACATAGATTTTTATTACATCGCGTGAAGATATTTATTTTTATATCATTTTTACATCGAAGGAGAAATGATAACACTCTAACTTTACTGATTTCAAAACAACACGAATGTTTCATTAAATCTTATCTTAATATAGTTCACAATTACTTCTTAAGTTTGTTATACATATTATGGTTTTTAAACGCAGGATCGGATCAATATATTTTAGTCCCGTAGAATGAATTTATTATTTAGAAACTTAAAGCTGCAATGAAAGGAATTAAAAAAAATTTATTATTTAATTGATTCTTTAAGGGGGGGAGGGGGGGGTACTAGTTTATAAAAAATGACCACTTTTTTATTGGTTAAACTACTACTCAAGAATGATGTAAAAAACGTTTTATGTGGAGGAAATTTTTTTAGGGTCTAAAATGTCACTTTTCCGAACGAAGTCAGCGCCGTTTTGCTGGTAATTGAGTGCGGCTTTCAAACTTAAATAGCGTTTTTCTCGAAATTTGTTTTTTGAGTTGATCGTATCTTTAGCGTCTTCAGTTTTTAACGAGTAGTCTTGAAATTTCAGCTGTAGTTTGATGAATTTAGTGCAACCGATTTTATATCCGATTTTCAACAGATTTTTTCTATATCAATATTTCAAGGAAATCCTACACCGTTCACTTCATTTTAGCATATCTTTTATGAATCTTAAGTTTTTTGTTCCAAATAAAAAATTGCGTCCTATAGGAGTACGGTCAGTAACGACGCATTTTTGTTTTTAAATAATAAATAATCGTGTTTGAATACTTTAATGCCTCAATACATGTACAATAACAAAAAACATTTTTTATTCAATAAATTTTGATACATTTCTTTAAAAAAATTGAAAAAATGACCCTCGATTTTGCGCTCACAAGTTAGTACCCCCTCCTTAAATTAGTAATAAAAACACAGTGTCTATATACATAATTTAAGTTTAAACTTTTCCAGTTTTGTTTAAATTTGCCCCCCCCCCCCCCCCCCCTCCTAAATAATGAATAATTAGAAAGTCAAAATAAATAACTCCTAAAAACAATTGATGTCAAAAAATATTATGAAAAAATAATCAAAATATTATTATTATTAATAGTATATTTTCTGCTCCACTCTTAAAGAATGACACCCCTGTAGAAGCCCGATTAGTTCAGCCTTAATCCAACACTGTTTTTTTGTACATATTCACACGCATATTGTATACATATAATGTGAATAATCTGGCGCTGGACATTAGGATGTTACTATCTTTATGGTAATCAGTACTCTACTTGATTATTTTTATGTATACTAGATATTTTTTTCGTTGAAATGGTAACGATTTCTTACGACTACTTCCCGATTACTTGTGAAATCTAGATCAGAACATCTGCTTAATGATATCTATGTATGTACTTATTTAAATGAAATATATGAACGAATTGGATCGGGTTTTCTTTAATGTATAAAGTGTGTTTTTTTAGTTTATATGTATGTTTGTATAATATTAGAATCTTATATTATAACAAAGCTACACAAAAAAGTGTGCGATACCAAAAAATTGACCTATGTCTGCTTTCCAGTTTAAAAAAATTTAAGTTTGAATTTTGGGCTTAGGCTGAATTTTTCCAAGTTGGCTAAACCCAAAATTGAAGCTCAAATAAAAATAACTGGTAAGCAAAAAATTCCAAATATTTGGATTTCGACTATGTCGACAAATACTACATTGCTATATGTATAGGTCGCGTTTTTGGTATTGCACACTTTTTTTGTGTGGCTGTGTAATTATTTCAGAATACATTTTGCAGGATCACTAATACTATTTTGGAACTAGGTAATCCTGTTGTTAATTATTTAAAAACCACGTCAGAATATATTTATTTGGGACAGATAAGTCCAGTCTTTGTATTTTCGGGTGAAAAATTTTTGGGTGTGGAAGTAAAACTAAATACTTTCTCATAAGTTAAAGAAGAGAAGTATTCTCCCTTTCATTGATCTCCCTTCTTCCATTCCATTTTTTTTTATTTAAAAAATGAATATACGATATTTAATAAATAAATTTCGTTCATAAAAAAGTTTTTTTTTTGAAGAAACAAACTGGTGAAGTTGTTTGGGCTAAAAAGGGTCTTCACGTGGACAATTTCATTGTATTAAAAAAATTCACATTTTAAAAATAATTTATTGATATATTTTATTAAAAATATATATATATATAAAAAAGATAATCTGTTGATATAACTACATAAAGCTTTTGTTTTTATAGCACTCAGACGAAGTTCTAGAATTGATTCACTCTAATTTTCCTGGAAAAAAATAAAATAATAATATACTTTTTACTGTGAAATAATTATGAAGAAATCTACGTCTCTGAGAACGATTTAAATTTTCATAAAATTAAATTCATCTTTATAAAAAATCTCCCATAATTCACATCTCGATGCATCAAATGAAAACGAGCCGTAGTTTGTGAAATAAGTAACGGACAAGTCGGCATGAATATTTATAAAGCAATCAAAGATACAGGTGTCGATACATCGACACTTGCACAGATAACCAGGTGTTGATTGGTTGCGCAGAACTGTTACCATCACGATATCGTCCGTGCACGACGCTACGTGATCTAATGAAACATGAACCGATATCTTACCGGGATATATTGTTTGGAACTGATGCGGCCTATTTATAATCAAGGTTATAGGAAAACAAAATTGGGTTGATATGGACTGTATCTCTTGATTGTCAAGTTACTGGATAATATTTTGTATTGTGATGTTTTCAAAAAAGTACAAAGGACCCCGCAGTTTTTGATAGGGAAATGGCTTTCAGTCAATCTCTTTGAAACCAACTGGAAAATATTCTCTAAATCATCCCGATTAAAAGTCTCAATCGTCGCAACCGCCTAAGTTCCTCAGGTCTCGCACAAAAAGCTGTTTTGTACCTAATACTGCAATAAAAAAATCGATATAGTACAGGATTTCCCAAGTTCAATATTTAATTTATTATAACAAATGGAAGAAAACTTTAAATACAAAAGTTGTCAGGCTAGACAAGCAGCATATTTTTAAAATAGTTATATTTATATAAGGTGTCCCATAAGTGTGTTACAAATCAAAGTTATATTTTTATGACAACTAATTTTCTATTGTACAATTTAATATTTTTAATACTATCGCTAGTAGCTGGCGCTGACGGCACTACACATACCTTAACATGTTTTATAAAAACTTTGTTATAATCCATAAAACAATTTGCTAAAACTTGCAAATTTTAACAACATAAAAATCTAGAAATTAAATAAACAAAACGATACATAAAAATTAAGTTCTTTGTTCAAAATGTCCTGTACTATATCGATTTTTTTATTGCATTATTAGGTACAAAACAGCTATTTGCGCAAGACCACGGGAACTTAGGCGGTTGCGACCATTGAGACTTTTAATCGGGATGATTTAGAGAATATTTTCCAGTTGGTTTCAAAGAGATTGACTGAAAGCCATTTCCCTATCAAAAACTGCGGGGTCCTTTGTTATTATTTACACGTTTTAGATAAATAATCATTTACTGCAGGGCTGGCCAACCTGCGGCCCGCATACGAAAAAATATGTTTTGGTATCGGGTATTTCAGAAAGTCGTAAAAATAATACGTTGAATGCAAAAATGTTGACAATGATCTTTTGCCCTTTTTGAAAAACATTAAAAAGAATGGTACGGGTATAATATAATACCTATATAGTATGTATAGGATGACATAGGTTTTCCCCGGAGTTTCAGGGTATGTATACCGTTTCTCCGGGCTCTGGCTTTTGTTATAATTTTTTCGGGTTTTCTAATAATGATGACAACGAAAATAAAAAAAGTATTCAAAAATTGTAGGGGCACAAAAGTGAGGAATAGGGTGTGGAGATTTTTAGGTGTCAACGAAAAAAATAAAAAAGGTCTTCATTTACATCTCAGGATTTACAAAAACTAAAATCTGATCACAGAACCAGTGGGCCCTAGAATTTTTGTTTTGTATTTTATTGTTCTTATTTTTTTCTCTGATTGAGCACTTATCATTATATGATAAGAAATACACTGTGAATTGGTCATAGGACCAACCATATACGAGAAATATCAATATAAAAGAAAGTACTGTAGAATTTTACTTAATACGGACACTCGATTGAATCAGACAACCAATCTAATAATTTATTTTTATAAAATTTACAAAATTCACAATGCATCAATAACAACATGCAGATACAAGAGAATCGACCTTGACGGCGGCGATGCGCAGTGTGTGCTCTAATCACCTGCCCGTTACCATTCCCGCCTTGTGGAGGATGATTGCCGCGGTGCGTCCTTGACTTTATTCTGCAGCGGTTCCGAATGCTAATTACGCTGCACGACTCACGACCGATACAATTATTGGACTGTATGGACCGCTTGACACCGGCTTATCGGTATCGATCAATACTAAATAGACCGTGAAATTGAAATATATTTACATTTGTTCGATGAATGTAAATAGTATTGTTGAAAAGAAATCACTACGTATTTTTTTAATAAAAATTTCTATTGCATAAAATTCAGACTGACAATGAGTACAACTAGTTTTTAAAATACTCATAAATAACTGTAAAGGATGTTAGGTTAGGTTAAAATGTTTTCTGATGTTATTGTAGTATCCTTTTATGATATTTTATTAATAATTTTTATTTTATTTTTAATAAAGTTGTATATGACACAATGATAAAAGCGACAAAAGCTGTATCATGTAAATATAGTAGTTATAATTTTAATAAACATTTTTTAAGAAAGAAATAGCCTATAACAACTCTTATTGTTCAAAATTATATTAAATTCGTTCTCAGGTTAATAATGCAAGCTCAAATAGTGAATATTTAATCACTACAAAATTTGGGAAATACTGGTATGCCGGCTGGTACTGAACATAAAAATAGGTAGTGTAATACCGGTATTAAGATTTTAGTTTGATATTGTATGCACTAAATATGTATGTAAGTGCACATAAAAAACTATATATATTTTAATTTTATTGTAATCGAGTTCTTATTTGTTTTTATACGTATCTTGGCTATCACGTCGTATGTCGACTACAGAAGATTTACTTTCCTTTTTAACTTCCTGTTCGTAAAGAAAGGAAGCTATTAGATATACACGTTTTTTACCCCCCAATTAACATTGGTTTTTGTAATATTTAACTTCTTAAACCTAATTTATTACGCAATATTTATTATTATATGTATAGTTCAGTTTATCCCTTTGCGATAAAAATTAGTTTCAGGATGCAAATGAAAAGTGTTGCCTATATATATGTACAAAAGTTGAAGGTAAATGAAGATTGCAAATTGCCATTTTAAATATGACATTATAAATGTAAGTATAATTTACAATAAAACAATTGTGCAATAAAATAAATTCTATTAATTTGAATACAATCAGATATAAGTCGTGATACTGGTAAAAATAAAAAAATCAATTAGTAATTGTAAATAAAACAAATAATTACTTTCAGCATGTTACAAAATATGTAATTTAACTCATACACGTCTCATTATTGTTGTTTATTTATTGTAAATGCAAATGCCTTGGTTATATTAATCAATAATAAAGAAACATAAGAAATATTGCTGCATTATTTCTTATAGCTTAATTATTTCTTGTTGTGATTGCATGATACTTAAATTAGATTCAATAAAACACAGGGTCGGATCTAGTCTTGAGGCTTCCGCGGTGATTTTGATATGAATCTTGGCTTCTGGGTGCAAGCCGCGTCGATTTAGTCGTGTTATTGGCCAACGTTTCGTCATACATTACAGTAGGAGAGCCTTGAAGATGTCCACAGCTATGTGTGACGAAACATTGGCAAATAATAACACCCAGAAGCCAAGATCCGCAGGGTTTTAATTTAAATATAACAAAATAGTTGGTTAAATAACAGATTATGTTGTTATAATTTGATTATAAACAAAAGTTCATCCATACTATCCATACTAATATTATAAATGCGAAAGTGTCTCTGTTTGCCTGTCTGTTTGTTACCTTTTCACGGCTAAACCACTGAACCGATCTCGATGAAATTTATCCTGAGAAAGGACATAGGTTACTAAAAACCTGTTTTATCAAATATCACAACAAAAATCTATATTATTTATCGAACCTTACTTCATGGTGTTGTTTTCACTAACCTAAAATCTACGCGAACGAAGTCGCGGTTAACAGCTAGTTTTTTTATGGAGTTAGTTAGTTTCTTTTCTGAATAATCTAAGCGTATCTGAAATGAGATAAAACAACATTATATGTAATTCTTAATAGTGCATTTATGTTAGTTAGACAATTATATCTATAAGAAAATATCATTAAATAAGTAAAAAAAACATCACAATTCAAACCTTAATGCTAACCTAATTATCTATTTACACGTATTTGAGCAGGATGTAACTTGTAGAACAAAGAAAACAAACCAAAAAAAAAATTATAAAAAATCCAAAACAATAAAATAATTTATTCTTGAAGTTTACATGTATTATATTTTTGATCCAATTAACTTTTTGCACAAACTTATATAAATCAGTGTTGAGATTCATTTTATAAATAGAATATTAATTGTTCGAGATGTAACGGACAGTATTAAAAACACATCACATCTAGAAGGCCAAGGTGAAATAAAATATATCTATAATGAATAATCACCATGCTAACCTTTGCAATGCATTGTAACAAGCAAAACATGATATTTATTTAAGAGCATTGCATTCGTTTGGAAAAAATAAGTATTCAATATTTAATAAACGTATTAATTGAAAAGTTGTCAACAGTTTTTATGCAGTTTTATCTTTCAGCGCTATTAATTAAACAAAATTTGATTATGTTGTTTATTTATTTAAATTTTATAAGGGTTATCCATAAATTATGTCTCAAGTTGAGGAGGAGGGGAGTGTCTACAAAGTGTGACAAGGGGGGCAGAAGATACAAGCTTCGTGACGTCACATCTAAAAAATCAAAACAATTAATTTTATATGAATTATTAGAGGAAAACTTTGAGGAAAAATTACTAAGTATGTTGTTAGTAACTTGAGACCGGTGAAGAGTTATTGGGAAATTTTCAAACGTGCTTGCTAAAATTTGATATAATTTTCAAATAAATAAATTTATTTTGTCATTAGATTTTTTGATGTATTGTAAAGTGTTTTTATAATTAGTTTTTTTTTTATGCTTTACAAGTTCCAGTCATTTTTCAAGGCTTACTTGGTTAAGTTGTAGTTAATGTAATCTGAGATTATAAAAGTTAATTTTTCTCAAAATTTTTCGGTTATAATCTCATTAAAATTTTATAAGGTTGTATGCAGAAGAAAGATCTATTCATAAAATCAATAAAAAAAATATGTTGTCATTTAAAAAAATATAATTGGATGCCATAGTAACGTAATTGATTGCACCAAATTTTTTTGAAGATAAACATTACATAAGAAATAATTTCTCTAAAAACTTTTACTTGCACATTTAAAAAAAAAGAATTAAATTTTAGAAAATATAAGCAATATTCCATATTTTTTACTCATCCTGTAAAATGTATAAATATATAAAAAATAAAAATATACTTGATCGAGGTAAGAGATTAGTAGTAATTCTAAAATACATAAAATAATATTATAGAGAACTTAAATTAGGTAAAATAATATGTAAATTATAATATTTATGATGTTAAGTATAGGTTAACTAATTCGGTTGAACTGGTTCGTCAAATTATGATTTAATATCCCTAATGTTTTAAATACATTCAACCTTTATTACTGTATGTATATCTGTACTAATCTGCTTATAAATTACAAGATTATTTGAAATATTATATTCTTGCTTCTGCAAATATTAAAAACCGTGTGTATTATTATGAATTTATAGTTGTGTTTATACAAACTTTGAATCTGTTCGTTTTGAGATTAATCCATAAATTTATGGTATTTCCAGCGAAATTTTACATGCGTTTATTATTAATATTATTGTACCGGTTTTAGTTTGACCATGTTAGAGGCAGACCACCACTAGTACTGACCGTTTACATGTACATTAATATTATATTTTATGTGTATACCTGTATAAACTATTTGTTTATTAAAATTATTATCATTAATGTATAATTTACCTATTTATAATATAAGAAATTTCAAACATGCGTACAAATTTTGTGTTTACAATTAGTTATAAAATTTTTTTATGGAACACACAAAATTTTTTGGAGATCAATATTAGGGTTTTATTTCGTTTAAATACTAAATCATTAAGGTCTTTAAACAAATAATAAAAATATGCAGAAATATTTTTTTTATTAAAAAATACTTCATAAAAGCCTAATTAACATAATTCGTAAAAAAGTAACTCTTGTAAACATTTTAAATCAAATTTAATGTGATATTTGAGCATATCTGCTTTTTCAGATTTTACATAGAAATGTCAGGTCTAATATGTGATAATACTACCCTCATTTCTTTATCAATATTCCGAAGTTTTTCACGTTTTTTAGTTTTAATGTTTATAAATGTTAATCCGGTCATTTTTTTGCAAGGAATAGCCAGATTAGCGAGAGTATAGTACTGTATATGTATGTAAGTACGTAAGGTCATTTCTCAAAGTATTTTTTTTAATGACTAATGTCCGGTATTATAACTAAATTTGTTAGTTTACAATCACTTTCAAACGAGGTGTCAAACTTATGTGATAGTTCTTTTGGACAGTTAAGCGTATGTGTGGTAATTGAAGAATATGAAAAATATCTTCTACTATCACAGCCAACTGTGCTTTAGTAAATTCAAATAAAAAAAACCCAAAGAATATTAGATAATTAATACCCCGTTAAAAATGCTTCTTAGCGAACAAATTTTTGACAGATTCTTTATAATACCGGACATAAATGTAAGTTCATTCATCCAACAGTCGAGAAAGTTTTATAAACGTAATATACAGAAATTATAAAAAATATATTTCAATTTATTGGAAATATTTATATGCAATATTGAACGATGTTATTTTTTTTAAAGAACTAAAATAATGTCCGGTATTATAAATGAGCTAACATTTGCAAGCTTGCAAGCACATTCAAATAAGGTTGAATTATCACTGCTCTAAATTCTATAACTAATCCATAGATAATATCACAGAATTAATACCTCATTTGAAAATGCTTGCAAGCTTGCAATTTGTTAGCTCCTTTATAATACAGAACCTAAGCAAATCAACAAAACATGGAATTACAATTAATCGCAAATAGTATTAATTTATATAATATTAATTCTCTTATTTCTATTTATATAAGAATGGGGTATTTGGGTATTTTTTAAATTTAATAGGGACAGATACTTCAAATTATAATATTAATTTAAAATATGGCATAGAAATGAACTGCAACTAATTTATTTTATCGATTTGTAAAAAAATAGATCCGAAAATCAATCTACAAATTTGATTAATCATGATAGCCTAAAGCTGAATTTAATAAATAAGTATGAATCGTTAATAATCCATTCTTAAATATCAATATGTACGACCATTTGATGTATCATATTTAGCACACTACAGATTGCATTTTAGTTTAGCAAAAAGACAACTAAAATAATTACTGCGATTATAGATGTATTAAGATATAAAAAAAGAAAACAAATTATGATTACTTATTATATGTTCTCATTATATTATATTACAGCATCAATTACATTTTAAAATTCTAAATATAATATTTATATAGTATAGTATATTTTTGTGCGAATTAGAGGTTATTTTACAAATAGGAGTACTAAAATATTTATTATTGTTTAGAATACTGTTAATAAAAATGAAAGTTAATTTTATAATATCTGAGTACATACATACTTATACCTTTAACGCATTTTCTAAGTAGAATAATCGATAAAATAAATGAAGCTAATAATATTCAATAAATTGATAAATAATTGTTTTGTAGAATTAGGTTAAAAATAATCACGAGAACTTTAATAGTGGTTCAGAGAAAAATGTGTTATAAACAGTAAATTACGTGTAAGTATATCTAATAAATATTATAAAATTCACAATCATAATAATGATGAGAACTGTAATATTATGTGAAATATTAAGATCAGCAATTATAGAATTTTTATTTATTTCATGCTAAATTTTAATAGCCCATAAAAATCGACTATTAATATTTTTGCTCGTAATTAAAACTGAAAGTTACTTTCGTTAAGTAGAGTCTGGCGCTTAGAATTTGTTGTGTGGGAAAAATGTGTATTATTTTTTATAATTGAAAAATAATGACTCTATTACTAAGAAATAATTAACGGTGTTGTAAATTTTTATTATTCGCTCTGATTTCGTTTTTGAGAACTTTGTTAAGTACTTTGATGTTTATGATATCTGTTTTTATGGTTATAATTGTGTATAATAATAATAATATAGAGTATGGGAAAATGTTCACAAGGAAAATGTTTTATTTGAGTTAGTAGAGCTCATCAGAAATTAAAATTTTTCGTTTTTCGAGTGTTAATACTAAAATACTTGACTTTATCGTTCACTTTTTACTTTTTTATACTCGTGTTTTTGTGATTGACAGGCTTCATTTTTACAATTCTCATGAACTCATATTACTAATAAAACAAGTAACTCTTTATTTAATCAATTTAATTACCAAAGTCCGCAAATATAGTTTGTTTTTTTAAACTATAGCCTTTTATTTTTTTTTTTTTTTCTCCAGTAATGAGCATCCAGTGATGGACACTTGCTAATGATTACAAAATGATAAGTACTATGACACAAATATATACTTACAAATATCAACAAATATTTCTAATTCAATACATTTAATTTAAAACTGGGGTCATATCCAAGACTGGTGCCAGTACCTTATATGAAATATACATATAGTATATTTTTAATAAATTCCGAATGAATTTTGAATGTTACAACGATCTTAAAAAAATTTCCTGGGGTGCTAAAAAAAATTTATTTCTTCTGAAAATATGTGTACCTGTTAAAAAACACATAGCATGTCACTACGTTAATATGGAGCAGCCTATATAATTACTAATTCGGTAGTTTTAAAGATATGCAGATATTTTTCTTTATACATTTTTTTACATTGAAAATGCAGTAACTCTTTTTATGAACTGTTACCCAATTATATGTTTAGAATTCTGTTTGTTTACTTATTGTACATAAGTTCAAGTGGAAAAAAACTGTACAAAAATACGTAAACTACATTTCATCACCACGACAACATTGGTACAAGTAGGTCCATACAAAAAATGTAGTTAATATTTACAAAAAACAATTACCTAAACAATAACCCAAACGTACGTAGTGCAAAAAGACATTCTCATACCCGGTAGTGAATCCTACGGTAGTTTTTCTCCTCTCTCTCTCTCTTTCTGACCGTCCGGAAATGTACGTCAGTACGCTCACACGTTTTTGTAGAGCCCGTAGTCCGTGCGTGAGACATTCGGTGAAATCATTACATCAATTAGCGACGCCGTGGACTTGGATGTTACATACAACATATACCTATAACAACCAATGGCGTACATAGAAATTATAATTTAGTAGGTGATTTTCTAATTTGCATTAATATAACAGGGGTTATTTTAGTGTGCAGTTCTAAGCCCTAAAATTCAAATATGTAGTTCGAAATACAGTCGGGACTCGTTTATTATAAGTCTCGTTTATCTGAAATGCCGAGTTTTGTTTATTCGAAATTTTTTCTCCTCCTTCACCTTCCACCATTCTCGAGTCATGGCGTAAACGAACATATTTTTGAAATTTTTGTAGAATTAATTAGAGATACTTATCACAGTCGACACTCATCACCTAGCTCATATTCGAAATTAAAAGTAAAGTAAAATTATTTCACTATCATTATTAACTATTAACGATAAATATTAAATAGCCAGGTATATAAAGACATTTACATACATAGTCTCTATAGCTCCTTGACCAATCAGCGTTGGTGCGGGAATTGAAGTCACCACGAAGACGTATTAAAATGTTATAAATGTATAATAGAATATCAATTACAAAAAATTCCTTCATTTATTCTTGTTTTCGTACAAATTCGACATTGCAAAATCCTAGAAACCTGTCAAAATTACAGAACGTATTGCCAACTTAAGAATAGTAAAAATGACACTTCCCGAATAGACAAAACTGTCTGTGATAGCTTTTTCATGATTTTTCATAACTTTGTGAGAGCAACTCCCGACTTCGAATAAACGCGACTTCCTCGATTCAAAACGATTCAGAAGGCTTAGAATAAACGAGTCCCGACTGTATTACTTTGATGCAGTGCCTATAGTCTGTTTCATTTAAGATTGCAGCGGTAGCTAACATAGGAAGCATAATACGTGCTCCTGATTGGGCAAAACGACAAGCAGATTCACAATAACACAATTTTCACTGAAGCAATACATACAATTTATGCTGCCTTGAAAACAAATGCAATCAAACTCAATCTATCTCTATCAAAAATGTTGCTTGAACTTGAATAGACGATCTCGAAGAATTTAGGCGTACTGACATTAGGTTCTGGACATATTTATTAATATATTACTAAGAAGGCAATTTTTTAAATAAAGTTTTAACTATGGTATCAAAGTACCATCTTTCCTCTCTAAAATAAACTTTTACTTTTTTGTACGATTTTTTTTTACCGAAATACACTACTAGTTTGAAGGTTTTGCTATATTTGTATGCAGTTTGTAGTCCATCGTGTCTAGCTTGCGCTCTTATTTGTAAAAATATCATATCTTCGAACTAGTATATCTGGGTGAAAAAATCATATAGTGAACAGTAAAAGTTAATTTTAAAAGAGAAAGATAGTATTATTTGTTGCTCTCACTGAAAAATTGCCTGTTTGTAATATACATACATTCAGAAATATGTTTAAAATCGTTATTGTTGACGCTTTTAGGTTAGAATTACTCGAACCTGAGCGAATTATTATGATTGAGTATTATTAATTTTTCAGGAAGGGGATAAGATACATACTTGGTGTACTGAAATTAAAATACTAAAATTCTTCTTCTTCGTGTATTAATTTCAGATAGCTCCTTCGTGGTTATAGTTATTTTGTGTTAGTGAGTGTACAAGTGGGTTAGGGAGCACAGGGAACAAGATGAATGGGTAGTTGCTGATGGGCTAATCATAGCAGGTGAAAACAAACAGGATAGCCGGGATTAAGGGAATTATGTAAGGGGTCACTGGGGTTAATCACAGAATACATTTATATTTTTATTTTGGCATTTCGTAGAAATGAGATTATGTGAAATACTAAAAATATTGCCTTGATAAATATTCATCTAGTAAGAAGAAACATTAAGAAGACAGATAATCAACTCCACCACTGTTATTCGTAACCAGATGTACTAATACACACATATTCCGCAGTAATTGCTACACATAGACGGTGCTCTCCGTGTGTAATTATATTCATCGGTGGAACGGATGCGAATCGTTTAATGAATAACTCAATAATGGAATGATAGATGAATTGGATGTTGTCATATCGAACACAATGCAACCGCGAATGCGTGTGTGGATAATTATGTTATTTGTGCAGCGTATGTGGAAATAAATAAATAGATCACATGTTTGTTGTCGTCGACTTTAATTGCAGTTCCCACAATCACATCAAATAATTGCCAATCTTGGTATTTTTTTGCAGATGGGATTTGTTAAAAAAACATCTGCTAAGTAAATGCACAGTGCTTCCTCGTGCTAAATTCACCAAAGGTAGTTAATTATTGAACAATTTAAGTAAAAATCGATAGTGTTATGACAAATTGCCTGGCATTGGTAAATCATTTAATTTTTATACAATTTTACTAAAAAATATTAGTTTGAAATTTTTCTTAAGACGCACCTGATTATTTTTTCGTATATTTATAATTTTTTGAAAATTTCAATCTAAATCTAAAATTCAAACGTCAAAATGACATTTAATACGTGAAACTAATAATTTTTTTTAAGCTTTTCTGCAACCCCACATAAAATAAGAAGTAGTGTGTTTTTCTTATGTATTTTTAGCTGACCCCAAAATATTAATAAGAAATTATATCAATTTTAAGAGTTTCAATTGGTCGTAATAAATATTTTTGACTAAATTATATTAAAAGGTGATTAAAAGTAAATTATCGAGTTTTTAAAATGAAACAATTTTCTATTTTTCTACAATAATTATTTTGTGACTTGCTATAGTGAAAAAATTGTTTATCTTTCGTATACGAAAGTTTTGTGTCACTTTTTCTAGATATAACCAATTTTAAAAAGTAAATGGTGAAGGAAATATTGAAAAAGTATACTCGAGTCAGATTTAAATACAAATTATAGTCAGGTAGTTGCAATTACAAAATAGATAGCATTCAGATACACCACAAGAAACCAATTTAAACCAAATTAGGTTAATTACATATAACACGTTTGCTAAAATATATGTAATTATACAATTTTTATTACTCTCACATGTGAAGAAGATATAAATAGCTCATATACACAGATACTTCTTGCATATAACTGTTGCGTAGATTGGAGTAATTAATTATATTTGTTGATATTTGATAGGTTGTAATTATATTTAGATCAACGAGTTGACGAAAAAAACAAAAACGACGGTTTGGAGATTATAGCATGCGCTGATTTTTGGCTTCCGTGGATACAGGTTCTAATTGTTATCTCAAGGTTTGGCGTGTTTTCAGCTTCCTGTACTTAGATTTTTCTTAATTGAACGCCAAAACATTTATTTACATCCTTTAGTTTTTTTTAAATAAATGTGTCAGATCTCTTATACCTAGTCGATTTTTTGTTTATAAAATATATGAACACGGGTCACCAAATTCAGTATAAGAGAGCCGCAGTCCTCTAGATAAAAAATATAGCGAGCGAAAATAGTTTTTTACATAGGTATATTTGAAGATTACTAAATTTCAACATGTATTTAAAGAATTTATAAAAAAAAAATACAAAATTTGCAATTAGAGAATTAATAACAAACTGGCTGTTATCTGCGACTTCGTTTGCGTAGAATTTATGGTAATAATACAGATTTCTACCAATTTTCATCATGATCGGTTCAGTGGTTGAGCCGTAACAAACTGACAGACAGAGACACTTTCGTATTTATAATATTAGTATGGATTAATATTTTTCACTAGAAGTTTGGTACCTTTGGAAGAAACTAATTTTTTTTTAAAATTCCATTTTATTCTTTTAATAAAATCAACTGCAAGCTTTGAGACGCGGATCGTATTTTAGGATCTAACGGGCCACATGTTCGACACCACTGATTTAGATAAAAAATATTTTACTCGACATCTATCCAGTAATTATTTGAGAAGATCAATTATATTGTTAAAATTATTAATTCTACATTTTATATATATTTTTAAATCATTCAATATTTGAGTTATTATTTCCCACACATTTAGATTAATTAACAGCGAAATTATAAAAAAAATTGAACTTCAGATGACTTTGAAAACGCCAATCATAAATTTTTCTGATAAAAAGTTATCAGGGGTGAACACAAAATGGATCACTCTGTATACTGCAACGGTATAAAATATATTTATTTGTATATCCTACATAACATATTATTTAATGTATGCAATACATTTAACAGGCGATTGCACTGCAACCTGTTTGCAATGATATTGACAAACACAATAACAATAACCTAGTGTCTCCACGCTCTGTTTGGCATGACGAATGACGGGTCGCCGTTTCACAACCTGCCAGTGACACGGTTTGTTACAACCACCCTCGCTATGTGTGACCTTACACCCCCCTTGCACCTGTACTTACTCAAGGATTATGCTCTAGTTATGTAATAGGTGTATTTATAGATGTGTGTGATGTTGATAGTAGTTTTCTATTTTAGTTTAATATATTTATTCGATGTTTGCAGATATTTTCTTTTAAAATAGTTTACAATAAACATTTACACCTTTTTTTTACGAAGTACCGAATTGTATTGTTTACAGATTTCAAATGTGACACATCATGGAAACAAAACACACCTTAATAATGATTTTTAGTCTTTTAATGTATGTAAATAGCCACGAACGTACATAGAAAAATTATCTTACTATTGATTAAAACTGCATTGAAATTGGTTCAGTAATTCAATATTAGTTGGATTTACATCAATATCATAACTATCATTGCTTACTTTTTCAATTTTATATATTTTTATTAAAAAATTTAATCATATAACTTGCCAGTTGTCAAATTAGAGACCAAAACGAGACTATAATTATAAAAATCGAGACGAGATATACATGACTCTCGTCTCGTATGCAGTTCTGTTTCGATCTTAATATTTCATAAAACAATAAGAATGCTTTTGATTATTTTAAATTCTATTTTACTATGTAATAATACTACTTTCCGTTATGTTTAATGATGTTCAAATACTTTATTCACCTTATTAACTGGAAAATATGAAGAAATTTGCTCGTTTATAAAACCATAATTTTCGAAATATATATGTATTTACTTGAATTATATATTATTAACTAATAGAAATGCAACAGATGTATATTGTTTTTCTAGGTAAACAATTTTTTATTTACTGCAATTTTTGATATTTACTTAAGTGTTAGTAGAAAACACATGATTCATCTTTTTAAATAGAAAACAACATAAGGAAATTACTCATAATGAACGATATTTTCAAGAAATATAGTTTATGTCTATAAATCAAAGCTTATAATAAAATAATGCATCATCATTTACTCAACTATTTCTTGTAAATTACAGTGTAAAAACGCGATTAATTATCGAAATGATTGAAAGAACTAATTAACTCATCAACACAACCCAAATTCCTGGACCTACAAACATGAAAATGTAGGGATGGATTTCTTTTATGATGTAAGCACCCATTGAAAAGAGATTTTCCGAAATCAACCCAAACGAGGGAGGGTTAAAATTATTCTTTCTTAATCCGTGGTTTAAATGTATATTTACTTTTAAAATAATATTTTAACAATAGAGCACAGCAGAAATTATAATACAATATAGATGTAACCAGCAATTTATGTTTAAACTAAGTAAGTATCAAGTTTTATGTGAGGTAATTTTGTCCGTTAAATCCGAAATCTGTTAAATACAGAAACATTATATCTAGATTTTACTGTATAGTCATGAAAATGTCAACTGTAATGTATGATAATTATAAGATATAAATAATTCATTTACCTCGAAAGCAATCAACATGTTTTTGTATTTATTTTAGTCCAGGCAACGTAGAATTTTTTACTAGTGTAAAATTAGGGAAAATGTATGAGGTGCCAAATTTAAACAGTTTAGATTTCTCAAAAATATATCTTCTTGAAAATTATTTTTAAAACGGAAACAATTATATAAGATACTTATAAGTACTAAAAACTGAGTGAAAGTATACATTTATGGAACATCGTTAAAAAATATCACTTCGCGTTTTTAGAAACATTAAGGTATCACTTTCGAATGCTACTGTTCTAGGTATAGTACATGTATAATTAATTAATTATCCAATTATACATGTATGATCTTCTTTCCTCACTTAATTTTTATATGTATCGTATATCGCAGGCAATAGAATAAATCAGATTAAATTGTGGGAATATTTTTACTGAACAAAATGATGTTTATGTAATTACATCATGATTACTGTACATTTTAGGCTTTTGCGGTTATTGTGATTTAGATTAATATTCTGTGTGGTATTGTTCAAGAATACTGTGAGATGTTGGCGGTGCTGGCCTTAGCAAGTCTGGCGCCCTGGGGATATTTATTTTTCCACCTTCTCTCCCCCTAAAAAAATGTTTAAAAATCACCGTAAATGTCAATTAAAATTGTATTTAATATTTTAATAATAAAATGTAGTTTATCTACAAACTGACTTATGACGTGTAATATTTTAAAATTTAATAAATTAACATTTTAATGCATATGGGTATACGTTTAAGAAATGTACAAACACAACATTATTATATCGTTAATATTGCGACAAATATGAAAAATATTTTTTTGAATATTTGAAGTTCACTTTTACTATATTCCTTATAAAAACTATCGTAACCATTCCAAAATCACGGGCACCATGGCACCCTTCGATCGACCAATTTGTGTGTGTCTCAGAGACAAGATTGTCATATGCCATTATTTATTATTCAGAGTCGTCAACAGATGGCACTACTTGCAATTTAAAGTTTTAAATCTAAAAAATGGACAAAATCTGATATAACTTGATTCAATTGAAAGTGCTATGTATAACATATGGGAAAAATATGAAAAAAACCAACTATATCCAACTAAAATTTTGCTTTGATAAATAGATGGTGCCCGCCGACATACCGGTTTTTTATAATTGGATACAAAAATGTTGGAAACTCCTGTTTTAGAGTAATGAAATGCTAAGAATAAGCCATAAAACGAAGTAAGATTTTATCAAAACTAATCCATAAAATCAGACGCATTCTAATAAAAGTAAATATTTATTTTTATGACCAAAACTACAAGTTTCAATTTAAATCATCTTTTAACCGGAAATTCATTCATCATAATCTGATTTACAAACAGTGGTTTTGATTTAAGGTTTTATCATAAAAATAGACCGGTTTACCTGATCTTTATGGTTCTCAACGATGATGCTCTTCGTCTTACATATTTATATTTATTTTTGGTATATAAACTTTTAAAGATCATATACGACATAAATTTTCTTTTGACGGTTACAACATTCGATGCAAGCAGGTGTAGATATAAATTAGTTTTTATAAGAGTAAATAACGAAAATAGAGGACATTTAATACCCGTTTTTATTTTATGTTACTGAAAATGAATGTCGTATATAAAAGCGTGTATGTACACATAGTTATATAATTAAGAGAAAAATATAGCTTGGTATATATTAAATAGTTTTTATAGAGATTTCATTATTTTGTCAAAAATATTACCTAATAACAATCACAAAATATTAACAGAGACTTTTTATGCATTTTTCAACACTGATGATCTATTAAGTCTTACCTTAGATAACCTAAACTAAATATATACAACTTAACCACAAGAAAACAATGTCACTTGACACCTTTTTCGACTTCACAAACTAACGTCGACGTTTACATGTAGGTAGTAAAATAGTTTTCAAACTTCAAACTCATTTTTATTGAAACCACGTTTTTAAAAACTGCGGAAAACGTATCTTGGCTATTTTATATTAGATTGACTTGAAATTTTAACTGTAAGTACTTAGATAGATTTTATATCGAAGTATAAACGTTTTTTACGATTTGTTAACAATTACAGTTTTTATAAATAATTTAAGTTCGTTTTTTTTGTCAAAAACGCGATTTTTTGTTCTGTTTTCCGCAGTGGAGCACATAGCAAAAAAATGCACGCTTAAGTCGCCATTTTGTTTTATATTTCATGAAAAACATTTTTTTGTATGTTTTGAGCCATGTACAATAAACCCTCTAAATTTAATTTGATCGCTTTTTCTTATTATTCTAAAAAATAATTTCCGAAGTGACGATAAAATGTAACCCCTTAAGTGACTAAGAAACCTCAGTTTCTCCGTTTTATTATTCATATCCTTATAATACCAAAAACTAGTGTCATTTCCGCGACAACTACTCAAAATAGTGATTTCATAACCCTCTTAGGGATAGTCTATACCCCCATAACATGTTTTTAATTTATTTAAATATACCTCAACATCATGACAAAATCGCTGCTACATCAGTTGACAGTAAATATCATAACATGCATATGACAACATCAACAATAATAAATAATGATTATTGCAGTTATAGATTGATCTACTTCCGTTGTGCGACCTTGTGCACACAGAATCGTGGCGGCGCTGTGACGCAATCGATGAGACAGACACACTGTTCTGCTCTAATTCACTCACCGTTTCATTATCCACCGATGTAAATTATGTGGGAATACAATTGAAAGTGATAAATTGTTATAGATACTACTGCATGCATTGATTATTGCACAAAAATATCTGCGTGTTTTTTTTTATTATGCAGAAGCAAATTCGGTGGAATAGTTGGAAATCGATATTTTATATAAATATGCACATTAGTATTACATCAGTCTATTCGGAGAGGTTATTCTCGGAGGCAGGAAATGTTTTTGAAGAAAACATACATATGTAGGGCTAGAGTATTATTTAAAAAATCAGAACAAGTTTTATTTTTAAATCATAACAATTGGAAATTTTCGAAAATCTTTGATATACAGGGAGAGTTATATCAGGTGGAACAAACTTGAACAATTTATTGAGAAAAAAAACTCAAGCAAAAATGTTCATATGAACATGTGTCCGAAAACTTTTTGTGAGGGAGCTACAGATTTTGTCTTAAATCAGTAATAAAATTTAAAAATTCAGGAAAAATCTAGCCGGAATTTACAAGTTCCGGTCGGAACCGGAACCGGAATTAAATCGTGAATTCCAGCCGGAATTCCGGTGCACCCCTACTTTCATCACATATACGCCTATTTGGTTATTATCTTATCTATATTCTATGTATTTTGAAAAAGGAAAAAGTACCTAGACATAATATTCTTTGTATTTAGTTCGTTAACATACCAGAGTCATCTTACTCTTTCAAATTGTGTTAAATGAAGTAAGCGAAAAAGAATGAAAAAACTCTTTAAATATTTTTGTGTTATATATTTTACCCAAAAAGGTGCTTCACCTCAATTTTACACTTTTAACAAAACTAAAAATATAATCTATCTTGAATTAGAATCTATGCTGATTAAATATACAAAAACGTAATATTAATAAGCCACAGAAACATTATTAAATCAAGTAAGCTCTTTTTTAGAATAAATTGGAGTTCATAGAACACATTAAAATAGACATATATTCAAATTGTAATACATTTGAAATGCTTAAGTCAAAATTATCGTTTTTGGTATCAAATCCAATTAGATACACATCTATGATTTTTGCTACTTGTTTCTATAGAAAAAAAACTAACATCGAAAATATTTAACGAGTCTATAAATTTAAAGATTCATTGGGTAATAAATATAGATTAGTATATTTGTAAAAATTACTAACTATCGATAAATTATTAAAGATACAAAGTTCTATAATGAACTTGTCTACTCAATTTAAGCTCAAAATAACTATACAGTGTTGAATTATTACGTGTTCTAACTAGTTCTAACTGTTCGAAATTATATTTATAGTGATTTATTAGGCATCCGTTTTATATGGCCTTTGTAGGTTAGGTGATATTAAATTTATATTATACTAGTGTATAATTTTTGCTGCTTCGTGTACTTAGCAATGCTACTATATATTTTGTTTGCGATTTTATTAAATAAAAAAATAATGATAATTTATTTTCTACTGTACCTTTCAACATGTATATGAAATATTCAGTTATTACGATCAAATCTACTTTTTATAGATTTGCTAATTCTGGTACTACTTGATTAGTGATATACTTTCAGAAATAAAAAAATATCTCAATATATCATTAGTCTAGTCGTGAGACTATTTCGTATAGGGGTGGCGCTAGAAAAGAATGACGGAATCAAATTTTTTCAAGAAATTGGTAGATTTTGATGTATATAACATGGCGATAACTCCTCCCCACTCCCCTTCGAAGGGTGGTAAATAACTTTCTAGAAGTTTACAAACTGTCTAAATTCAGTTATTTGGGAATATAACTAGAATTATCAGTTTTAGAATAAAATAGGTTTCATAAATCTTAAAGCTGATAAAATTTTGAACAAAATGGTGTTTTTAAAAATTATGTATCATAAATAGTTATCGAAATAAAGCCCGCGAAAAAAATAATTTAGCGACGTCGAGTTTAGAAACCACGCCTAAAATGTAGTTTCGCTCAATCGCCACTGTGTTTAATGTCTTTAATTGAATTTCAAAATGAAATTTTAAGTTATGATAGAAAAAAAAGTACCTTACATAATGCTTTGCACCCAATGTCGAAATCTTGAAAAATGTTTGAGTTATAAGCACTCAAAATTTTTAGTATTACAAAAAAAACCACAAAGAAGACCTTCTACACCGAATAAAATAAAATCCAGCTAGGGATCGATGGAACATTTAATGCCCTAAATAATGGTTTGTAGCCGATCGTGATTACTTTTAAATTGGTTAAATTATAGGTAAATATATAAAGCACATAATTTAAAATATAATTATCACATTTGTATTCAAAAACAGTGTATATTAAGTTTTTGTTTTTAAAATTTGTTTTTATATACTTACCTAAAAATGTTCAAGTGATCAAGACTGGTGCCAGTACCTTATTTGTTTTCTTGATAAAAATAAATTCCTTTTCGATTTTGAATGAATTTTCGTATATTCCTACTATTGTAAGTTTGAATACCCCTGATCAAGATACTCATATGAAATATTAACTTCTATAAATATAACTGTAATCTGAATATATCAAAGGTAAACCTTCAATTAATTTTAATAAAAATCGGTTAATATTATAAGATAAATCAGTACAACCTTCTATTCAATAATACATAAGTCACCTTTAGAGATGATATTATTTTAGATTAAAAACTAATTTATGTTACAGATAGAGTACACATAAATTATATTTACTTAGCATAAATAATAAGATAAATTTGCATTTAAGTACGACGGCATTTGGATCATAGAATGCTCTGAATTTGTGTTGCGTCACGCACTTGTAGCATCTCTGAAATACCTAACCTGGTTCGAGATACCAGATCAAATAATCTGGACCATAAATTACACTCACTCAAGGCTTTTATATTAAACTTTTGGTTTCTATTTCACTACATTCGTTTTGATTTTTCTGAACATTTTTTCATATATTTTTTATCTCTGATAATGACACATTTAATTTATTTTAACTTGCGGCCTTCATTTATTTTACTGCTCAGATGTTATATTTTTTATCTTTAATCCGGCACATGAAATATTACTTCAGTTTTTATTGTCATTATTTAATATAATGTGTTCAATATGTTGAATTAGAATCTACTATGTTATTAATTTAGTTATCAATATTTGAATTTCAAATTTAAATATTAATGACTTTATTATCTTAACATTTTAATAATAGTTTTAAAATCTTTATAGCAAATTTATACACTTGCTGACATAACAGTATTCAATTAATGAAAACTTTGAGAATCTATGCATATATTATTAAAATTAAGAACAATCTTTTTTTTATAACTATTAATTTAGTTATTATGTCTTAATTTGAACGAACTGTTTAAAATATATCCAACATAAAAAACGAATTATAAATATTAAGATGTAGCTGGTATCCGTTTAAATTAATTAATTGTTAAAAACATTATAAAATTAAACTGTAAAATTTAATCTATATAAATGATTTACAGTTTTTTTATAAATAGTTTACTCTTCTAAATGTTATCTTTACCATGTATAACGGGGGTGGGCAACCTTTTTTGGTGGCGGGCCAAATTAAATAATTTTAGAACAAGTGCGAGACGCGTAATTTTTTTCTTCTTGATAATGAAAATAAATATTTTAACCTATAAAAGGCTTTTTTACATACAATGCTTTGAATTTTTTGAGGGAAAATATTTGATCCCTACATTTTTATATTGTACTTATCTATCCAAAACTAGAAGATAAATAATTTTTTGAATTATTAACACTGCATTTTTTAAATGTTTTAAGATTCGCAAAATTATTTAGTTGATTAATCATCAAAGATCATAGCATTTTCAAAGTTATATTTCACAATATTTGTATCTACCATGTATTCTAAATTATAATTATAATCATATAATTAACTATTTTATTAAAAAGGAAACATTTTCTTATAAAAAATCAGTCTTATCAAACAAATTTAATTGTTACAATCATCTATTCAATTAAAATATTGGATGAGTCCAAAAATACTGTTAACTACAAGTGACATATCGTTGTAAAGTTGAGCAAAAAACACATTCAAATATGCTATAGTCAACTTAGTGGCTCATAAGAAAAATTAAAGTTAGGGCTTGTAACTGGAAAACTAAAACTGATATAAAAATTCTAAATACAACAATCAATTTTACACAAAAAGTGCTTTAAGAAACCGCAAACAAAAAGTACTTATCAACTTTGACAAAAAAGTTATAGCCATTTAAAAAATTTCCGAATTTTCAGATTTTTGGGTAACAATTATTAATATTTTTTTATGTAGTAATACTCACCCCTTCCTTACAAATAATAAATTTAACCGAATCTGTATCTCTTGCCGTTTAAGAATTCCCCATGCATTTCACGTTTATCTTGGACACTCTGTATATGATTAAATGTACTATTTATGATTTTGTCTTTCAAATTAAAAGTATTTATGTAATATTGATTGAACCAATGAAGTTGTATCTACTTATCGAAGTACATGTATGCAAAAAAATCAAAGTAGCATAAAAATGATAATTACATATTAATAATTACTTGTTCTCACAAGATAACTACAACGATTTAAATTATCATACGTGCAAGTTAATAGTCATAAGTTGACGAAAAATGATGCAATTAATACACATGTATATATCCCCATCTGGTTTCTTCAAGTATAATATTTATAAACATGTAATGGAGAAGAAAAAAGACATCTTGTGTTTATAAGAACAAGCTATGCACATACATGTTGAGATCAGGTATTTAATGAATGTGTAGCTCTGGAACTAGACACTCTGATAAAAGTGAGCCGTGGAGCGGCGTCCGATCAACCTGTGGTGAAAAATTAACACCGAAAACAACACGGTTTAAATATCGAGATTGTGTCGCCGTGTGCACGGATTCGTAAATATTATACGTTGGTTTACAAATAGCTTCCATTGTGGATACCGACCGAGCGTAAAACGACGTTCTTTTCTTAATTTCTATATATAAAAATGAATGTTCGTTTGTATGAAGCTTATATAGACTTGAGAATTACGAACCGATTTTAATGCGGTTTTCACCAATAATTAGATGATTTTTCTGAGCAGTATCGTGGCTTTTAATATTTTATGAAAATCTAAGATTTAACATCAAAGAACTAAAACTATGATCACGTCTCTTTCAAATATTTTGTGGAAAAAATAGATGATTTTTGACACATGTTAACAATTAAATATTTTGAAATATAGGTATTGATTGAAAATTGAAATATAAAGAAACATTTAACTTCCAAGAAAGATAAAATATCGAAATTAATTATTATGATTGTTCTTAACCTCTTATTTATTTATTTTTGATATTCATACAGATTTTTTCAATCAAAATTTTTGTTTATTTTGTGTAAATTTCATGAATTTGGAAAAAAAAACAATTCACGGTGAATCTTATGTTGTGGGCATGTTGGGTGGGCATGTCTGGTGGGAATGATTACTTTATGTTTAATAATAATAATACTCTTTATTATTATTAAATACAAATACAGGATGACCCACAGGCATGCATTGAAACTAATTAACGAGAATCTGCAATTTTTATTTTTGAATCGGATACAGAGTTAATGCTCTATATCTTTATATTTACCAAAACATCTGAATATTTACAATGATGCCAAGTTTCACATTCAAAAGGTAAATAAATTATATGTAAAAAATATTTTTTTGAAACAAGCTTTTAGGTGTACTAAAACGAAAAAAATAAGTATAGTTTAAAGTAGGTAGTATTGAAGTCATCACTGAAACAGATATAATATTTTATGTTGCATTTATTGTCTTAAATGCTTGTCACGTGCGAAAAGGCATTAATATATTTACCTAAGTATCGTACTTAGGAAAAAACATACTTAAAGTATGTATTTTTCTCTTCTATTCCCGCAACAGGCTTTTAAGACAATAAATTCAAAATAAAATATTATATTTATTTCAATGATGAACTTTAAACTTATTATTTAAACCTATTTTTTTCGTTTTAGTACACCTAGCTTGTTAAATTATTTAAAATATTTTTTACATATAATTTATTTTCAAATTTTTAGTTACTGACTGATTAACTACCTAACTAACATAAAAACAGGTAAAACTCGTCAAATCCTTTTATTTGATACCCATATCAAGGGAGTTGTGACGAAAAAGGTAATCCACCATCTTGGGGCGTCCGCCATATTGAGTTTAGAATGACGTCAGATAGCTTATTGTATTCTACTTGTCAAACCCTTTCATTGAATACCCATATCAAGGGGGTTGTGACAAAACAGATAATAATTGGACTTAGAACAATATTAGATACACTATATTGCATTGTCATCGGACATATGTATGCACGTACAAATGAAGCTTATAAGGGATAATATCATAACCAATAATCCTGGCCCTTGTTTGCGAGGCTTGTTCACACATTAGCACAGAGCGCGCTGTGACATAAAACCCGTGATGGATGGCGCACTCAGATCCGCACTGTTGTACTCATTTGTATGCGCCTATCACGACACGGCATCGGTATCAATCAGTATTGCGTTACCCTGGTTAACCCCATACCTCATACACATGTCTCTGCACCCGGACCGGTTGTGTGTGAAATCTTAGGGTTATAAGTGCGTATTTTATGAAATGTGGTATTTTTTTATACTATTTTTTTCTTCATTGTTTTATCTGCATATTAATATATTAATACAAGTATTTTGGGTATTTTAAATATTTGTAGCACACTTGTTTTTAAATGGTTTTCGAAAATGGTTTGAGATCTTTAAAATTTGTATTCAGTAAGTACACCTACAGATAACATTTAACGTTTTATGCCAGTGGTTTGTAGTCTTTAATAGTATGCGAACTGTTATTCAGTTAGCTATAAATATATACACTTATTTTTATTATAGAACAAAAATTATTTATAATATATTTTTAAAAATTTCAATCTTAATATATGTATAAAAACGTTGGTGCGTATGTATGTGTTCTCATCAGGCCTAAACTACTGGACGTATCTAAACCATATTCATATCATATATTTGTTTGGTGCTCCGATAAGTTTATAGATTTTTTGGACCCGGTAGGTGGCGCAGGGATCGAGATATTTCGAAAATTGTATTTTTTCCATATGAAAAATATATCAAAACATTGATTATTTGTATCTGATATAATCAGGCTTAAACTACTAGACGTATCGAAGCCATATTTACACCATATGCTCGTTTGTTGCTCTGTTAGGTTTATCTTTTTTTGAATACGGTAGGCGGCGCTGGAGTCGAGAATGTGTATTTATGGTCTGATTTGGCTCATATTCAGTATAAATGTTAGTTAACTGGAAAAATATTTTTACAAAAAATGGACCCGGTAGGTTGCGCTGGAGTCGAGATATTTACGAAAATGTGTATTGATGGTCTAATTTTTAAACAAATTATTTTTGGGCAGAACATCGTTTGCCTGGTCAGCTAAAACAACAATTACAACCCTTCATACGTTGTAGGAGATGAAATATTAACTTCCGTGCGAAGCCGGGACGGGTTCGTTAGTGTCATATACTTAAATACAAAAAAATGTGAGTATACTATCTACGAATTTTAGTGTATTTTTACTTTGGAAAAATGTAAATTTTCTCTTCTGCTGCGATTTCACTATATTAACAATCAAAAGAAAAAAGCATCTATTAATTTGGATATATCTTTAAATAATAAATCAATTCGATATTGCGTAGATGAACAACATACTTTGAAAGAAGAGTATGATTGATTAGTGAAAGAAAAAATATACACACTTTTTTTTTCATTTGTTTACAAGCAAGATAATACATAAAAATCAAAACAAATATGATAAATCCCATATAAGTTTGTTTGAATATAAATATTATACACGATCTGTCAACACATCAAAAACTATCCTAACAACAAAAGGCGGTTGTGGATTGTGGACAGATATCTGCTAACTCGATCTACATCACCACGTATTTCACGTCGCGTCCGATATTCGGACACGGGAATGTGGGCGTGTAGCGGCTAATTTGATTGAATTTATCAATATTGACAGAAGACATGGTCACTTTCTATTTTAACATATCTCGGTACATCATCATCTTCACGATCAATGTATATCGTGTTCTTTATTTTGGGTACATTTGTGCTAATGCTTCAGGATTGCTTGTTGATATTGTGATATGATCGCTGTATGTGGGTTTTATTTCGGTTTTTAGTAGTGCAATATGAAGTCTTAGATAACAAAACGATTCAGACCATTTTTGTCTATTGAGTAATGTCTGTGTCATGAACAGGATATTTACACATAGTTAAATGCATGTAGTCCTTATAATAGTGGCTGTTTTAGTAGTAACTATTCACTCAGAGAAGTATATTATTTCTATACACATATTCTTGAAATTTGAGGTTGCGCAGAAATTTTCAACTTTAAAAGACGTTAATTGCGGTGTATAGAATCAAAACTAAAAAAAAGAGATTCTTATTGCATTATGTTTTGTAGCCATATCTGATATTACTGTATTATCCGTCTGAAAATCGGAGTTACTATCAAAAACCATAATGTCCACTCTCGACCGAATAACTCCTTCATTATTGCTTACAATTAGTAATAAAACTAAATATGTCCAAGGGTTTATTATCAACTGTTGTCATGTCTAACTATATTAACCATTTATTTAAAAATAAACAAATAATTATTTTTGAGTTTTTGTATCATAATTTTAATTAAATTAGATGTAATGTCAAAAATATGTTAACCTAAATATTTAAAAGGAAACATTTACAATTAAATCTGATTTAAATTATTATGATATACACACCAATACGTATGCGTGCAAAAAAAAAATAAATATATTTTGAGCAGATAGAAATGTAAATAAACCAGGAACCTTCAGAAATAATTTTCCACTGAAACCTTGAACTATGCAGTCTTACTTTTCATAATAAAGTTGCAATCAAAACAAAATTCGAACTCGATATTTCAACGAAATTACACGTTTTGTGAGAGAGTCCCTGGATATATGTGTCGGTCTGTAAAATTTGAAATTTCAAACTTAAAATTCTTGTATATATAAAGTAGATTTATATCTGATATTTTTGAAGAGCAACATATAAGCGGAAATGGATGTTTACTCTTATGTCAATTTGAGGATTTTTAAAATTATTTTTGAAACGATGCTTGTTGTAGATAATATTATTATCATTAATTTTATTCCGTTTATTTTTTTAAAAGTTATAGATAATATTATTATCTAATACTATTAGCCAATTTAACGGTATAATAAACAATTTTCAAGATATTAGTTTATGTATACCTAATAATAGGCATGATGCCTAATTTTTAAAAACTATTTTATGATGATCTTACGTGTCTCTTATTTCCAAAAAAATGCTTATTTCTGCAGAAAATAAAAATTTAATCACAAAAATTGACCCTTTTAAAACTAATTTTGAATTTGACGCCAAAACGCTCGCAGATGTCATAGCGCATTTTTGACGTCACGCCTATGTAAAGACTCCTTGTCAACTATAATAAATCCTTGTTCCATCGCTAATGTTTCTTGGTTTTACTTTTGGTAACACAAAACTGAGCAAATTGATAATTTAAAACCACAAAATAATTTATAAACAGTGTAGATATTGATGAAACCAAAATGACGTTTACGTAGCCGTGACGTCATCCACTCTGACTGGTGTTTTATTTTGCGTTTTTATTTTAACAAAAATCATATTAATCTCGCTATTAATATAAAAATAAATACATTTTTTAGAATCTTTTTAACTTATTTCATTATTTAAAATCATAATTTCAGTGATACTTTGTTATTGGCATCATGCCTAATGTATAATAACAACAGAATATTAGTGATTCCGGTCACCCTATACACAAGACTCTCCGTACCGGATGAGTCGTACACAATGACTGGGCAGTATCCGCGCCGGGTCACCACCAGGATACAGCTCCGCTCACGATCCCGGGCAGATGCTTATCAGCGATTGGCTAACGTATAAGTGCGCTCTGGCTTGTAAATGTCATCTGCGGATTGCGTTTAATAGATCAAACGCTGTTATCTTAAATATACCTGCTGCAAAATTATATATCTTTAGAAAAAGAATTGGATTGTTAAAGTACGGATTTCGATCGAATATGGAATAGAAATAGAATCAGAAAGAATTATTGGGAATAGTCAAGATCAAATGTGAACAAAAATCAAACTGGACAACAGTATAATAAGTACATACATCACATAACAAGGTCCTTTTTAAAAAAGTCTAGCATTGGAACTTGACGTATCATCCAAAGATATTTTTTCTAAAAAAATTAATAGCGTTTTATTTGAAAACTTGTGCCCCTCTCTGCTACCTCATTAATGACCTCATAGAAAATCTTTTACCTTCATTATAATATATATTCCAAATTTCAATGTTGTGGCTCCTGTGGGATAGCTGGGATCCTGGCTATTATAAGTATGTGAGGACCATTGAGATTATTATATAATTTAAATGTTAATGGACTTATGGAAAATGAAAAATAGTGAAATAACAATAAAACATCTTCGATATACATTTGTACAGTATATTTATGTTACAGTCGCATGCAGAAGTGGTCGAGCAGTTTTCATTCAAATGTGCTTGTCACAAACTTAGTAGGCTCCTTCCATTTGATTATTATAATTTTTAAATCATTTCTCCATGTACCAAACACAAACAGATTTTTTGGAACTTATTTGCTAGATAAAGAAGTACTCTTATTATTTAATCTATTGAAAATTGTGTAAGTAAATATTAAAACAATAAATATTTGGTATTTTGAATTTTAGTATTTAAATATGTTAAACTTGATATAAAATTAATTAGGGAAATGGACGTATATTTGTGTCTTTATTCAAAATGATGTAACTATATAAGCTCCGCTCTAGAAAAAGATAACCGATGATGTTTGTCTTGATATTTTGAAATTTGTTGTAAGCGATTTTGACCTTTAGAGTGGTAGACGACTTCTTAGGCCGATAGTACTTACATACACAGCACATATGTAGTATATGTCGTATACTCATAGTCTCAGCTTCTATAATTAGGTAGTGTGTCGGCGGTTCATTATTGATACTAATGGGTTTAATTAGAACATTAAAGTTTAACGTAAATCATAACTATAGGTAATAATTGTGAACTGAGCTCGTTAAGGATATTTTTTTCGTATTTGTAAAACACATAAACAAACATGTTACCAATAATATCACACAATGGTCACACAAGAAATACGCACTTGTATAAAAATAAGCGATAATTGGCATGTTTCGCGAATAAACATATCGTTCTAGAACAGCGACATCAAAACTTTTATTAACTGTTGTTTTTTAACCAATAATTTAATTTTTATCTGCTGTAATTTTTCTGAAATTTAGGGTGATATAACGCCTAAAATGACACAATTTGCACCCAGAACAAGAAATTTAAAGAAAAATTAAGAAAAGTTTTTTGTTTTATATTACTTCTGAAAATGTATATTTGCTGAGATTTTTTTAACACCCAGAAATCAAGAAACTTGAAGACGACTGTAGAAATCAAAACATTTATTTCATTTTTTTTAGTTTTATATTACCTCTGAAATTTTATATACATTATTGAGATTTTTTGGTAATTTGTACCGAAATCGGAAAAAGAAAGATTTATGGAATCAACACTGTCTGTCTGTCTGTCTGTTACAGTCTTTTAACTAGTGAATCGTTTGATCTAGTAAAAAAAATTGTAAGTTTTTCGCATTTTTTGCTTGTTCTGCATAAACAAAGGAATATATTTTCATTTTACAATTAATTTTTCAAAATACCAATAATACCAATTTACAACCACTGATAAAGAATATTTACTCTCATTTAACTCACCTCTAATCTAATTTAAGTGATCTGTGCAGGGACGGGGGGAGGGGGGGTACTCGAGGTCTCACGCCCACGCCGTCGAGACTATAACGAGGCTATTGAGAGAGAGAGAAAAGTACTTTTTGTCGCGACGATAATCAGATCTGACCACAATATTGGTTCACATGCGCTTTCGATGTGCTAATGACCGTCATAATTAAGTTGTTGTGCAGTATAAACTGTTTGACTGTAGATAATATTTATACAGCGTGCGTATGTAATACAATATCTGTCGCTATTGTGTTGAGGTTTTTATTTGTTTTGAATAAATGAGTAATTAAATATTATATGGTGTTAATGGATGGTAAGAGATTTATAAAAAAAGTGTGATTTTTAATCAGGGTTGAAATCATGAATTACCATAATGATGAATAAAAAATGGCTATTGACCCCCCATATTTATTTAATATGATTTTTGTATTTCATTTGTTATAGTATTCTTAGTTGACAGTAAGATCTAAGGATGTAAGGATAGTTCTTATTTAATTCAGAAAATTCAGTATGTTACAATTAGGTTCGCTTTTTGTCTTATTTGTAAATTTTGATAAGAGTTTATTTTTAATGAGGTATATAAAAAAATCACTAGATTATTTTGATAATTAGGTGCTTCGTACATATAATACATATAATAACATGTCCTGACTGATTCATCGTCACCGGCTGTAACGTGAAATTTCAGGGCTGTCTTCCTTTTATGACGTAAGCACTCACTAAGGAAGGATTTTTCGAAATTGAATTGCTACGGGAATAAAATATGGTGTAAAAGGTTGTATAGGAAAATATTTTTTTGGTTGGATTTACCTGAAACTTAAAATAAATACTCTACAATACATAGACATAGAGAATGGACAGTGCATTCTGTATTAACTCAATGGTGTAACATCTGTTCAAAAAAGGAGAGAGAGATGCAGTGTAGTTTGGAACATAGACATAGAGTTACACAGTTATTCCAAATCTGTTTCTATCTCTTTCTTTTGACACGGTTCTGTGTTCGAGTCAGATGCCTGGTCCATTTCTCTATGTCTATGCTACAATACAAATAATGAAACAAGTATTTCTGCATTTCCCTAAATTCAACCCCTGAGGGTTTGCAAAGGGATGGAAAACTTTGTATGAGAAAAAAAAATTGTTTGTATTCATAAAAATTTCGACATTCAACCCCTAATAGCATGGGAGGGGAAGTGGGGGGATTTTTGATATGTATATCCGCATAGCTGCTTAAGTTATAATGCTAAATTCGGAAAAAATAGTCTTCAATAAAAAAAAAAAAATCGACATTCAACCCCCAATGGCGGGGGTAGACAGTGGATGGGTTTCTGCAATTTTAACTAGGTTCCGTGATATTTACGATTTTGTATGTTTTATGAATAAAAAGCAAAACGAAGTAAAAATTTAATATTTCACACTCTGCCACGTATGAAGGGTTGTAATTACTTTCATTCGATCTGGCGGGAAAAATACCACGGAGGTGGGGTTTTCGAAATTCACGTGAGCGGAACCGCAGGTAATACCTAACTACGGTACCGATATCAGGAACACCATTAACTTACAATATACATAGTTAGAGAATGGTACGTGAAGCAATTAAAGAGCACTATCGAGGGAATATTTAGCGTCTCAGTAATCGATTGCACAGGTGTGACATCTATCGCAGTTCCGCTGAAGTTTATGTGCACTGCAACGCCATCTCTTGTTAAACCACCACGTTAATGATTCAATTACCACTTGGCTAAAAGCTGAGAGATCTGATATCGTTGTGGACAATGGATATTGTTCTTATATGTAATTTTTAATCTTTACTCTAAATCGAATTGATATGTTTATAAAATTTTATCGTTTTTATTATCATTTTATGAATTGAATCATTATTTTTTTACCTATTTTAAAAATGTACAATCAAATTAAATATGATTAATGATAAATAAGATTTTTTTAAATCGATTAGATAATATTAAACTATTTTGTGTAATAGTTTTGACTTTTAATTAGTCTAATATTTTTTGTTCTTTTTTGACGAGTTACACTAATGTTTTATTATTTCCTGAATCCATTTAGACTATTTTCACCTTGTGTCTGACTATGTTGAGGGTAGTTTTCACCCGTTCAATAGCTGTTTAGGCACGTACAAATAATAAATATCCCTTAGCTTCAATTTAACTACAAATGTACCAAGTCTTATCAAAATTAGTGAGATAATACGCACAAAATTCACTTTTTAGACAAAATTTCGAATATTTCCAAAACCCTTAATCCAATTAGCACTAAAATCAATAGATCTGGAGTACTCACTGAGACAAACATTTTCCCCAAAAATAATTCAAATCGCTGCATTTTTAAAGTAGTTATCATAAACGAAAGAAAATTCTACATCCAGACACACGCACAGCCGCCATGTGGAAATCAACTTTTCTTTAAGTTTTGAAGGTAGTACAATCAGAATCTGCTCCTATCTCGGACACAATTTTTCGACGGTATTACAATACTTCCATTTCTTTCATGGAAGTAAAATCTGGAATTTCTCGGGATTCAGAAATATAAAAATCCATGAAATATTCCGAGAGAAAACACTATCTACAACTATCACTGATGACGTCATATGTACCTACATTCCTTATCATAGAAACAACGTAACCACAATCACAACAATGATTACCTAGTAGTACAAATTTATGATAGATCTGATTACATTAAGCAGCAGCGAGCACAATTAAAGTTGTACGGATCCGTGGGAATGCAGAAGGCCTGCTCACATCTCTTGCACAGATACAGATCATATCTGCGGCAGATCGGTCCGTATATGCGTCGCGGTAGTCCCGTATTTAGTAAATAATAGAGACATTCATCTTGTTGCATGAAACGTGCGCGTACACATTATATGTGTGTTATGGAACATTGTCGTCGTGATATGTCGTATTGATTAATAGCAAGATTAATGTATACAGATGACGTTATATCTTTTAGTTAGGAATTATAGAATTTGACATAAGTTTTGTATGGAAATACACGAAAGTACCTACATATGTTTTTATACATACCTATATCAAATTTATTATTTTTTATACATACATACACTGGAGGAGAGTTCATCAATTTTTTTCCTCATTTTTGTGGAAAGACAAATTATTCAGGGCCAGGCTATTAATATATTATTAATTATATAGTAGGTACTGTAAATAACACAAAAATGTCTGGCCAATCAAATAAATCGATATTTTTATCTTTAATATATTTTGATACATGACATACAGCATTATCCTGCTGAAATATGAAATCCTCAGGTATAATCTTTTCACCAAATTCAATATTTTATAAAAACGATAAACTCAGAAAATTATGCTGAAATGTTAGATATCGAACTAATTGACTTTGGTGAAAAGATTATGCCTGTGGGTTTTATAT
The DNA here is from genome assembly GCA_961205875.1 of Sialis fuliginosa. NCBI lineage: Eukaryota > Metazoa > Arthropoda > Insecta > Megaloptera > Sialidae > Sialis > Sialis fuliginosa. The sequence continues at coordinate 12,439,418 of OY540817.1, forward strand.
TTCAGTAGGATAATGCTGCAATTCATGGATCAAAATATATGAAAAAATGGTTTCAAGATAAAAATATCAATTTATGGATTGGTAAGCTCGTAGCACGAATCTTAATCATGGTTAAAAAGTTTACGAAAATGGTAAACAATTTTCCACCGTTTTAGAGTTAAAAATCAAAATAAAAAAATCTGAACTTACTTACCAGAAAAATTATTCATTAAATTGGTACATGAATGCCACAACGTTTATTCGAATTCATTAGGCGAAATGGGAACTATACTGATTATTAATTTTTTTCTATTTTTTAATTGTACTAGTGAACTTATAATAAACTTGGTTATTACAGTCAGAAATTAATTCGGGCTGTCAGAACTCTTGAGTATCTCTACTAGTGCAAGCAGACCACGTGAAATGGGTGCATGTTGGTCACTACATACCTACATATACTATTAAAATTCTTACAAGAAAAACAATCAACGTGTACAAATTCATTTTCTAAAAAAGATTACATTTAAAAAAAACAAGCATCAAAAAGTTAGCTAGGTAAACACTACAAAAAACTAATTGCTTGTAATAAAAGTGAAGTCGATATTCTTACATCGCGGTTCTTTCATGTTACAATAATAACGTGTGCTCTAATTTCTTTAATTTTCCAATTAATTAAAAATAAACAACATAATGTAGATCCCAATGTCTATATATGTATATGCATAACTAAACATTATCTTTAATATGAAACTTGTACTGCTATTGGGTCTTAATATGCAAAACATTAATTAAATGATGGCTTTTATTAGACACATTAATAGTCACTGAGTATATAATTATGGTTTTTTGTCCTAAAAATGTTCTTATATTAGATTTTTTTTGTTTAAGGTAATTTATATAAAATATATAACTGCGGGTTACATAAACTTGATTTTTATATCAATTTTTCGTCGGTTTTATGAAGTGATATATTAAAAATGCAAATTATAAAAGTAAAAGTTTTATTTTCTACTATAAATTTTAACAAATAATGTTGACAATTTGTATTCATCAATAAATATGGATTAATTATTATAATATATAATAAAAAACAATTACTTATAAGTTTAATGATACGATTATTACGTTATTTTGATAAGTATTAAAATAATTAAGGTTGTAATAAAATCTCACTCTGTGATTGCAAAAAAATTAACATATTTTGTTATAAAATCAACCAAAATAATATTTAGTAGAATATGCTAGAAATACCTATATATTTTCAATGAAATAGTTAAATTTGAGTAAATCTGCATAAAAACTGGCTGTCTAAATGCTAATAAATAAAATGGCCATTAAGTGATATCCTATCAGCATAATTCATCAAATCGTTTATTATAAACGACAGCCGTGTCTCACAAAAGTTTCGGTTTAAATCATTTTATTATGATTATTATTATAATTATTTAAATCACTTTCTAAAATTCTTGAAAATGTCCACTGCAATGTGTAACAAACATTTGCAAAAATAATAACTAAAACGATTTACACTTTGCTTTTTAATATTACTACAGAAGCCTCAAAGCTTTTATAAAAAGTATCTAATTTAATGCTAAAAAACTTTTCAATAATAATTAAATATGTATTAATGGAAAAACAATTAATCTATTCACATTTTTTATAAATTTAAATAGGCAATTATATTTTACAAAGTTAATAATTGGCGGTACAAGAGTTTTACATAGATTTTACAGGATGTAAACATGACGTCAAACATTATTATTGATGTCAACGGTAGTAAAACAATCAGAATACGTCAAATTAATTAGATGAGGCTTTTGTTTCTTAGCTAACTTTATTTTCACATGGCTTTTTTGTGTAATTTGTCACTTGTAATATTCAGATATTACTTGTATACTAAATATAGATTGCTTAATCAATTTTGGCCAAAATATTTTTTTCAGTTACTGTTATTGTTTTTCTAATTTTAATATCTGAATAAATGGTTAGTGGACTATGTAATTTGCAGAAAACAAATCTAATTACTCAGTAATTTGAGTATTTATTAATAATTCCAAGAATAACTGGCACATCATACATAATTTATTACATATATATGTTTTTGATAACAACAATATTCTTAGCTCCTGTCAGTCTAGTATTAATTAATTAATTAATATCTAGTATTTTTACGCCAGGTATTATAAAGAATTTGCTTGAGTGCAAATATAAATTAGCTTCTAGCTAACGCTATCTGCTAGGTGTCAAATTGTTATGAAATTGCTCGATATTTTAAACTAGTGGTAATAAATGCATAGTAATGCAAATGCTATGCATTTTTGAGGTACACTTGGTAGCTGATTGTACTTATCGCGCATGCATCAAAGTTATGATATGTACGATTTCATTCGCTACATCTGTGAGTGTGTTGTCATTTATATTTAATACCTAGCAGATAGCGTTAGCTGGAAGCTAATTTGTATTTGCAATTTAGCAAATTTTTTATAATACCGGGCATTAGGGTTGCAGTTCTAGATTTGAATCCTATGCCAATTCTGTCAGGTAGCATATATTTCTTTTTAGGGGTAGTTTGAAATATTAATGGCTGGTAAAACAGTAATAAAAAAAATCTTTAAAACAATAATATAATTATGAAGCAGCAAATATGCATAGAACAATTTTTGAATTTCTTTTCATGTTACATAAAATTTCATATACCTACTAAATATGATGTCAACAGTGACATTAAGTATTTTTCAGCAATATTATTATGAATGCTAAAAGTACCATAAAAAAACAACAAATATCACAATAAAAATAAATACTTGCTGAAAAGAGTACATATATGTAGCACCCTCCAGCACTTAATTATTAAAAAAGAAAAATTGTTGGATTTGTGAAAATTTACGCCCCTGCTGATGAGCTAATAAAATCTATTTACAAAAATGCGACGCATTTATCTATCATCTGTAATAATTTTGTATACCAACAATCTGTGTTTAGTTTATACATCTAACACAAATAGAAGTCTCATTACATTTCGGCTAGAACGTTTTAAAAATAAGTTATATATAATTTGATGAATCGTAACGTTTTTTGCTCGGATGAAAAACCGGTAACAGTTTCAAATTATGTTCGTGTTTTGTCACGAAAGTCGTTTTAGATTATGGGAAGAGTTCTAAATAGACAATCATTAGCTGTTTCGTGTGATAAAGGTTGAAAACTGCGTATGTTATATTTAATATACTTAAGTACTTACTAGTTCTTATTAGTAGTTTCGATTCAGTTAATTCGTGTACGTAATAGTGAAATGACTTTATAAATGTTGAACACTAGGTATAACGAACTTATTATGGTCTATGGTACCTTTTCTTATAATAAGAATTTCATAAACTAAAAGTATTTTTTATATCATTATAACTTTTTTTGTCTTTCAATTTCTTATTCAGGAGGAATTGAAGCACTTTATCTATCTAGAGGATTTAAAGAAATCTCTTTTGTATTTTTGCAGAGTGACAACTTCTTTTCATTAAATTTTAGCAATAATAAAATGTTGATATAATGTATATATAATTCCCTATTAAAACATTTTTTAAAATTAATATTTCTTCATGATAAAGTAGTAAAAAAATTATTTTCTAACATTTAACATTCAAAATCTAAAAAAAAATAATATTTAAAATTTGTAAAATATGTGGCAACAGCACCTAACGTTAGGGTAGTAGTTTTAATTCTCGACCAATACTACAATACTATATAGGTCGTTTTTTTGGCTTCGTACTTTTTTTGTGTAGCTGTGTAATGAGTCATTAAAATAAATTCACAATTTAATTAGTTTATTCTAATGACTGTTAGTACTGCCTCAACGGCGTTATCGTAAACTATCGGACGTAAATATCGTTATGGATTTTTAACTGCGAATACGTACTAAGCTATAATTATGTTCATTATAACTTATTAGTTGTAGTGAACACCTATACGCTCGAGGGCTTTGAGAAACAATTGCATTCCTGGGTTTGACCATAAAATACATATTTATGTCGCTGCGCGTCCTTATGTAGAGACGGTACGCCGAACATTGGCTTCGGTAATAGTCAACCTTATGAATTTTAAGATCACAATTATATTCTAATCTAACCAGAAGATGGTGGATAACACTTGTTTTTTTTTGTCTTAATTGTTTGTTCTAATTGACATATTTTCATTACAAATACTATATGGGCTGAAAAGTCTTTGACCAGACATACAGATGGCACCATAAACAAAATATTTTTAAGCTTCTTATAGAGTACCAACCTTAACTAGAATACTGTCAAAATTCTGCCCCAGCTAATTCAATTATTATTTTAATTTTTTTGGCATCCTTTTTTTGTTTTATTATGAAGAAAAAGTATGAATGTTAAAAATTCGAGTTAAAACTAGACACAATACAGATTTTTTCTCTATTGTTCTATAAAGTTTTGATTGATTGGTGGTATATATATATTGTATATATTGATAGTTTTATATTATCTTTTCTACAAACATGAGATACACAGTGTTCGCGTTCTAGGTCATTGGAAAGACTTTTTGGATTGAATAATAGGAAGAACAGATCCGTATTTTTTTTTATATATTTATATTTTAGTTAGGTTATGTTTACGCTATTATTGATTCTCATTTCAGTTCAATAGAAAAATTCAACAGTATACTTAATTTTATTAAAATATTTTAGTAGGGCTGTATACCAAGATTTATATTTAGATACTATAAAAATGATAATAATTAATTTTTTGCCCTTAAAAAAATACTTTTTTTTCGGTCTTATGGACAAGAAAAACAGCAACACGATATTTTTGAAACAATTCGTAAAATGTTTTGTTGCTATTTTGTCAAAAACACCGTATAGCTGTTTTGTCTTTTGGTCTTAATACGAGTATTTTTAGTACCCTCTGGATTCAAAATCCACATAAACTATTAATTTTTTGCTTTAGAAAGTTTGGGTTAATTTATTTATAATAATAAAACTTTTATTGAATAATTTGCAATTAAATTTAAAAAAAGTATTCCTTTATTTAAATTATGTTTCTGCAAAAAAAACCGAATATCTTCTGTCTTATATTGTGGAGATAATCGTTTTGACTTCTGAACGGGTCGTTTCTGAAACGTTATTAAAATATATATAATTTTTTTACAACAAGAAGTTGATTTGCAGTCTATTATTATTTATAACATCATATTTCAAAATATATAGAGCTGAAGCCTATAAACGTCTGAACGGAACGTGTTATTACATTTTATATATTTCTTTGTACAAATCGTAAAAACTGTTAAAATTAACTGTTGTGATTTTATACCTGTATACTTATTTACAATTTATATACAATATAATATACATATATAGTCATCTCATGGAAGGGTTATTAAGGCAGGATACAAATTATTGCATTCTTTATTGGATCAAATTGAAATACTCTCCAACAAAATATTAAAACAAAAAAAATAAATTATAAAATGCTAATGCAATCTACTGGCTACTTATAAATAAAAACACCTGATTGGGATGCCACTGTGTTTGTTTTTGTAAAGTATATTATTGTCATTTATAGATTATTAATAAAAATAAGTCAAAAGTAATTTATTTAAATTCCAAGAAAAAAAATGCCATATTTACGTACTTAAAGTTTAAGGCCTTACACCTAATGTATTACCTAATTTTTGACAAAAAATATTCAATAGGATTAATAAGCGAAATTTTATTTTTTATTTTTAGAGCTTACTTTCCAAAGTGTCTCTGAACCTATAGATGGCGAAAGTGGTGAACAATAAGTAATAAATTATATGGTAATGTAAAGTGGTACCGTAATTCGGTCTTCAAACCGACATAGCCTCGAAAAAAAATCGGAACTAACATCATCTCTTACATGTAGTAAAATAGTTTTCAAACTTCAAACTAATTTTTATCGAAATCACGTTTTTAAAAACTGCAGAAAACGTATCTTAGCCACTTTCCATCTGATTGACTTGAAATTTTAACTGTAACTTTTTAGATAGATTTTACATCGAAGTAGGCACAATTTTTATGATTGGTTAAAAATTACGGATTCTATAAACAATTTAAGGTTGTTTTTTTCGTCAAAAACACAATTTTTTGTTCAAAGTGATGTAAAATTTGCAAAAATAAATATTTTTAATAATCGTGTGTACTTTGATGGAAAACTCATGTAAATAACGAAAATTTTTTTTCGTTCTACCTATTGATCCATGGATGTTATGTTACCGCAGTGGAGCACGTAATAAAAAGATGCACTCATTCTCAGTGTAACATCCTAAAGTCGCTATTTTGTTTTATATTTCATTTATTTTTTGTATGATTAACAATAATGTACAAAAAACCCTCCTAATTTCATTTGATTGCTTTTTTATTATTCTAAAAAAATCCCAAAAGGTTTAATTTTCTTTCTTGTTATTTCGAATTGACCAAAATTTTCTTCAGTATAAGTTAGATTGCAAAAGTAAAGACTAATCAAATTTATTTGTTCCTCAAGTTAATTATAATTAAAGTGAACTTTTAATTGATACCCCCCTACTACTTTAAAAAAGTTAAAATCTTGTATCTCAAATCACAAAGAAGTTTTAAATGTGTAACCTATAAAAATAACAAATATCCATGTCCAATTTTGAACGTGCACTTTTTCATATCAATACTTATAAATTAATCATTTAAAAAGTTAAAACAATACAGTTGCATAAATACAATAAAAAAAATCTTACGTTACAGTATTTTCGACTTGACCAATTAATATTAATATGTGATATATGAAGCTACTGCTGCAACACTTTTTATAAATACCATCAAATGCGAAATATTAAATAAGTATTGATAATTTCGACCATTAATCAATTGGTCAAATTATGTTTAATTAATTCAGTTTACGGTAGTTGCAGTAGTTATTTGTACGCGTCACTTTTACTAAAGAAGATATCATTAATGTTGGTATAATGAGTGATTAAATTTGTTTCGCTAAATGATGTGGGTAGCGTAACTGATTGTTACATACAATATTGTCGTTTTTCAGAGAATATTATTTATAACTCGTACCATTGTTAACTGTTTACTTATTTTTATTTTAAATTATATCAGCCTTCTGAGTGAACATTAATTTTATTTTGTTTGATATGTTTTGGGTAGGTATTAAAAAACGTAATGCACGTAAATGCACAGTGCTTCCCCGTGTTAAATTCACCAAAGGTAGTTAATTATTGAACAATTTAAATAAAAACCGATATTGTTTAGATAAATTGCCTGGAATTAGTTAACCATTTAATTTTTATATAAAAAATATTAGTTCGAAATTTTTCTTAAAACGCACCTGATTATGTTTTCGTATATTTTTAATTTCTTGACAATTTCAATCTAAATCTAAATTTAAGCAAACGTTAAAATGACATTTAAAATGTCAACATGACAAGGATTCAGAGAACAGACGGATACACGGACGGACAGACAGACAAACATGTTATACATTTTTATTCTACACCAAATTCGGCCTAACATTAAGATTCTACCTTAAATCTGAAGAATAAATAGTGCGTGTTGGGCACGCACATGGTAGGGTTCAGTAGTCAATCTCACTACGATTTATAAAAAAATGGTTATTTCAAATGTTTTTATAAACTATTTTTTGTTACAGTGTTCGTTATAATTTTCAGTGAAAATACTAATTAAATGCTACGTTCTGGATTTTTTCTGATTTTGTGAATCGATAGTTTAGAAATTAGAGGGGGAGGGACGTTCTGATAACGACATTGAAAAGCAAATATATCGTGACTGAGGGGTTGAAATCAAAAGTCATTTGACACTTTTTATTGCATTTTAGGAGACTTGTCTAATGTGTAAATAAAAAAAAATGTGGGTACACTTTTTAGTCTATGGGAGGGGAGTCCAAAAATTTGTTGACAGTGTTCGTTATAATTTTCAGTGAAAGTACTAATTAAAAGCTACATTCTGGAGTTGTTTGAATTGATAGTTTAGAAAATAGAGGGGGGGGGCGCTCTGATAACGATTTTGAACGCAAATATAACGAGTCTGAAGGGTTAAAATAAAAAGGTCCTTAAACGTTTTTTTGTTGAATCTAAGGAGACCTATCTAAAACCTCACTCAATAGGATAAGTGAAAAAATTTTTTGATTATACTTTTCAGTCTATGGGAAGTTTTTTTTCTTAAAATCTCATCATTTCTTAACCCGTCTAAAATTTATATAGATGGACGGACGAACAGAGCGCTTAGGATTCCTAGTTTTCTACGGAATCCTAAAAACCGTTGTTACATTTTTTCCCGGACAAAATTCTTAATCATCTCATTCGTAACTTCTTATGTAAGCTGCTAAGGTGTATTATAAAAGTGCTCTAAAAATGTTCACTGCATAAGCTTTTAAGCAATTAACAAAGATAATACAACAATGTTATGTGAAAATCACTGTATCGAAGAGAAAACGTAACATTCTGATAATAAATATTATTTGTTCATTCGTCTTCTGTAAAAATTTTTCCATGCGTTTTTCTAAAATTGAATTTTCCTATTTCCTGACAAATCTAGTAAATAATAGACAGGTAACTGTACTTTCTATTAAAACCTCCAACAATATAAGGCATTCCTATATAATATAAACATAATAGATGCAGGTTATCTTCATTCCACGAAGCTCAATGACTCCCAGATTGACATTGAATAGTACATTAGTTAAAGCATGAGATGATTCAAAGGACCCCGCGCGGTCCAGCCCTGTCTATTTGTCACAACTTGCCATAATAATTTATTCATATATTAACTTGCTTATCTTGGTCTAGTTGTGTTTTGAATAAGTAATTTATTTCGCATTATATTAACCGTATTATGCATTTGTGTATACAACAATAATGTATCATTTACATAATGTGATTGTATCCAATTTGAAATAGTTGTTGTTTGTATTTGGCTACTGTTTTTTATTTGATTTATTGCAATTGCTTTTGGTGGCAACAAACTCAAATGTTACTGCATAAAATTACGAATTTTACTATTTTGCTTCCTCGCAATATCAAAGATACGTGAAGCTTTGTGATCGTTTTAGAATGAGACAAAAAAATCGTTCTCTGATTTTAAAATTTTAAATTGATTTTTTCGTGTATGTCCCCTGAATCTTTGTCACTCGCATAACTTATGAATCACTGAACCGATATCAATGAAACTTGGTTGGGTGGTTGGGTCTGGCTTGAGGACGGTCCCATTTCAAAATCACCAAAATCGTGTGTAAGGAGAAGATGTGACATCCCAAAATATTTATTTTTTCAAGATATCTCAAGAACGACACTTGTTACGTGAAAATTTTATAGAATATTTTTTGTAGAGCATTACATTTCCTATAATATAGGTCTACAAAGTTTGTTGTAAAATATTCTCTTACAAAGATTTATTTCAAGTTGCTTTAAAAAATCGTGTTTTTTTAAATTGATATTAATTTTTTTAGTTGATATTATTTATGATATAAATAATCTATATCTGTTATGCAGGGCACAAAAAAACATAAAAAATTGTCGGGACTTTCGAAGCTGGTATAGAAGAAAACTTTTTTTAAGATAAAGGGTTGAACGTTAAGGCGAAACTTTTCTCGCTTTCGAACTGATTGTGAGACCAAGATGAGATTTATTAAAATTCGGACGAGGTGATACTGCTTGAGGCGAAATTTTTCTCGCTTTCGAACTGATTGTGAGACCAAGATGAGATTTATTAAAATTCGAACGAGGTGATACTACTTAAATTTTAGCGAGATGAGACTTACCTATATCTATTTAGTTTCGTGTGCAGCCCTAACACTAAGCATGCAGGTTTTATTTTCAACACTAGCGTCTACCGGCCACGTCGTTGAAGGCGTGCATACTTGCTAAACGCGATAGTGATCTATTTAACACCACGGCGACAATTATTTATTGAACAAGAGTATTCGCGCGAGTATGCGGCATGCTCCTCTGTCCTCTATCTCATTAATTCCACCTAAGTTTATTACATGCGGACTATGAGTATTTACTTGTTTATATGTGTGAGAGTTCACTATATTATCAAGGAAAACGGTCAACTTTTTTTAGGTATTGAATTCTTTAGCGCCTTGTATGTGTTAGATGGATTTTTAATTGAGCTGTTTATCTTGAGGCTTTAAATTCATGTATGTAAGTGTATGTCGTGTAGCTTATTTATTTGAATATTTTTACTATTTTATACGTACGTGAAATGTACTGTATAATAAAGTACTTATTCGCTATGGTCAGTGACCACTCTGCCACCTATCGGATAAAACTTGAACCCTTCTGAAGTTACCAATCAGTGATTTGAAATTTTTAAATATAATACAAAAATTATGTAAATAAGCAATTAAAATTAATAAAATGCAATCAAGAATAAAAGAATAACTATAAAGTTATGCTGTACCAAATTGTGACAATAATTCATCCAATAAAACATAAGTTTTTATCTGTTACAAAAAATACAGCTGTCAAAGAAATATAGGTGAAAAATGATGACAACGAAAAGAAAAAAAATGTTATCAAAAATATCACGGGGGCACAAAAGTGAGGATTAGAGTGTGGAAATTTTTAGGTGTCAACGAAAAATAAAAATAAAAAAAGGTCTTCAAAGCCCCTAGTGATAAAATAATAAAGAAAGATAATAGATCATAGGTTTTAAAAATCAAATTAATACTAATACAAACTAGTCTAAGATCAAATCTATAATTTAGTGTAATAATCCAAATTTGACAGCAAAAAACTGTTATAAAAACACCAATTTAATTGCAATAAAAATAGTTTCGAACACATCAACTTTTTTACACCATGGCATAATTAAAAAATATAACTTCGCAGTCTGCGATATAAACATAGAACCCAATTAGAAATCCTTTTAAAATCGAATAAAGATCAATAAAAATTGATAGATTTATTACCAACATTGTGAATTTATCTGAATTACGATCATAGTATCTGGTTTCAAGATGAGGTTACAGTGTTGACTGAACTAGAACATTGGGTGATTATATTATATGTGTAATGTAAATTGTTCGTGGTATGGCTTAAGACAGTAGTCGCTTTGGATCGTGCGCATGCGCTAAAATAAATGCAGATTCTTATCTAAAGCCTCAAGCCTTACTGTATTTAGTAAACTATAAATGTATACATCGAATATAGATTGCTGGACTTTGTTCATTGTATTTTTAATGTTTTTATATTTTAATTTTTGGTAAATTATTAACGAAATTAATACCATCAGAATAATTACCATGAAAGCCTTTATTTCGAATATAATTTATGTTCAAAAACTTTCATAAGAGATGTTATTAGTAAAGTCATAAAAAAATTTAACGAGACGAGACCGAGATGATACCAACTTTATTTATAAGTTTCGTTGAGAGTCTCAGTTTGAGAATTCTGAAAACGAAGACGAGACGAGACGAGACTAACTTAACTCTCGCCTCGTTTGTAACCCTTACATTAACGCAAATTATTTAAAATTATATATTTCTAAAGAACAGCTTTTGGTGTATTTTTACATAGATTAAAAAAAAATGATAAGTTTAAATTAAATATAATAAGTAGTTTACACTACAATTAGTAAAATAATTAGTTCATTCACTTATGTTTAATATAGTTTGAAAAAATACATTCTTATACAAAAAGAAACACATACTGGATATTGTTATAAAAAGGTGATAATTTTATAATCAAAAGCTTCTGGAACTGATCATTTCTTTAAAATAAACTGTTCATATTTTTTAATATAATTTTTTTTTGAAATAAGACCACTTCCATAAAACGGCTGATTTTTTAGTTTCAGAAACAATAAAAAGAATTTGGGATGAGACTTAAAGTGTTAAGTAAGGAAAAATACAACGTAGATAGATACCAGAAAACTTAATTTTTTTATGTTTTTATTTAAAAATATTAAACGAGTGCATCTAATAAATTAATGTTAGTTTTCATTAGACAATCTAGATTCCATTTATATATTTAAATATAAGAATCAAGAGAGTTGTTAAATGATTTTTTCGTAAACAAACAAGCAAGAAGCTACCAATAAATCACTCGGCCAGATTGCCAGAGCTCTTTGCGGTATTTCGCTGGGAAAATTATTAAAAAAATCATTGTTAATTGAAAATAACGTCCGTATGTAACATTACCTATGAGCAAGAGATATTTTAGTAGCGAAAGATTAATCACAACGGATTAACATTTTTCTGTTATTCTGGTATTTAGTATCAGCGTATTAATCGTATAAAGATGTTCTTACTTTCCAAATATATGCAGTGTTTATAAAATCGCTTACTGAATTTTAATTCCTTGAAGTTAATATTAAATATGAGAATTGTTTAACATTTAAAAAGTAATTTTATTAAAATAGGAAAATGCTTAATTTAAAATTTGTGGACTTGTAACAAATAAATATTCAGGTGACAACTTTTTGAAACACACATAAAAAAATTCGTAATTTTACTGAAAAAATCCTATCAAATCCAACTTCAACATTGAAGGGACTTTATATGGCATACTCAAAGATACTATGGGAAGTGTTGGAAAATTAAGATTTTTCTTTAAATGATTAAGTTTAATTAAGTTTAACTAACAAATGTTTATAATACAAACAAAAGAAATGGTTTCATTCGGAATCCAAGAAACATTGAATGCCTCTATTTTTAAGAAGCAAGGAGCACAACATTCACCTACACTGGAATCTTCCTAGTTCCTTATTTGACTTGACAAGCGCACAACAACATGGAACAGTAGCAGAAGAACAAACGGGCTGAACAAATAAATAAACCCCGGTTCGAATTCCAAGCAACAAATTAGCATACAACAAATACGATACACTTGAGCCACAATGAGATGTTCCGAGTGGTGTCCGAGGGCAATTAGTATTGTGCAGGGGTCATCTTTAGTGGGGGGAGGGAGGGGCGGTGGTTCGCGTTTTGTTGTTGTTGAATTAAACAATACTTGGATTGTATACTGGGCTAGTATTATTAGAGATATTGATGTCTATATCTTTACATATAAAGCTCAACGTCTCTCTGTCTGTCTGTCCATTAGTGCATTTATAACTAGAGAACCACTTATCCGATTTTCTCTGACCAGGTTATAGGTAATATTTTGTTACGTTAGGTAACATAAGGAATAAGCAGTGATGATAATACTAAATCAAGTCGGAAAAAAGTTTGTCGCCAGCGGCTCTTTTGCAATACGCTGCTCAAGCCGTTAAATATTGAAGAAAATAAAAGATCTAAAATAAAGTCTGCGATACCATATATCTAACTTTTATATTTAAGCCAAAATGACTGCTTTTATGTTACAAAAATAACTAATCGTTTCAATAATTCCGTAGTCCACGCGAGCGAAGCCGAGCGGGCACAGCTAGTATATTATAAATGTATTCTTCAGTTGTTTAGCAAATAAGTTCATAAACAGCATGAAATCTTTTCTATGGTCAGAATTTGTATTCTTGAAATATTTTTATTGGAACGTTGCGGAATATAATTATTCAAGCGTCTGGCCACAAAAACTAGGTTCTTGGTCCAATACCCCCTCCTTTCGTGACTCTTATTGATTGGTAGCATCTCCACCAAAATTGGTAAGAAAAAAATAATGAAAAGTGGATATTATATTACGTATATTAAATGCGGAAATGTTTTCAATTCTGTAATAGGAAGTAGAAGTATTTATAGAGACATAACTAATAATCATAATTAAATGATTGATATACTAGTATACTCGTATACCCAATTAATAAAACCAAAAAAATAATTTGTTAACAATCAAAAAGTATTAATATTTGAAAGGATGCTACTGAATTCGGTTCTAAATGATTTACTGAGCTTTCGATCTTACCGCTTGTAACATCATCTTAAAAAAATTGTATAAAAACACAATGCTTAGTTACTATATTGAATCTTGCATTTAAATGCAAGTAGGATTTATACTTTTTATAAATTTTATTTTGAAAAAAAAACAACAAATATAAATCGAATTAACTATAAAATCCTAAACGGTAGAAAAATAAATGTTGCATATAATAATAATGGCAGTAATTTAATTAGAGTTAAAATAATTTAAGAATACTGGCACCGATGGTTTCATGACGAGTGTAAAAATGCACATAAAACAAAACGATTGTTTGCATCGAGAATAATGTGTGATCTTTTTTTTTCTAGAACATAATTGAACGTTGGAATAAAATTATTGAACTAACGGTAGGAAAGGTCGAATAATGTACAAAGGTATACATGAACATTTTGTCTTGTCTAATAAATATATATTAATATATTTTAGGTTGATTTGATTATAACGGCAGTGCTTACATTCAAAATAATAATAAAAAGGATCAGATATATGTATTCAAAAAAGGATCCTGTGAAAAGATTTAACATGATATTCCGCCTTCGTCTGATTAGTGATAACTGACAAATTCTGGTGATTAATAGCTAGCTAAGGGTCGATCCAGACTATCGAGCCGGTCAAGGGCCGGTCTCGCTCCAATTAAATCTTATGATATTTATAATAACGAACCGATCTCGGTAGGGGAGAGGTGCTGCAGTTGAAACACGGCGTCAGTTGAAACGTTTTAAAAATAATATCTACTACTGGTCATAAATGAAAGCTTTATAACGTCCGAGTTAGCTAATGTGTTACTGCTTTAGCGACCAAGTCGGCGCTACTATTCTGTCAAATAAGTTTTGAAAATTTAAGAATTAGGTGAGAATTAGTGTTTTTTCAGTTGATGTTTTATTTTTAAAATACGAATATATTTTTGGATTACACAGTCAAAAATCATTTCTCGTTAATAATATTTGGTTAGTAGATTGATATAGAAGCAAGGAATGTATAGAGCTATGTGTTTTTAATCAATTTACAATTATTTAAATTTGGTGTACATTGTGTTACATTTTTCGAACTAGGCTGCAATTGAAACTATTTAGAATGCATCGGTTGAAATATGTTTTATCCGACACCTGCAGGGCCGTAACTAGAGGCTCGTGGGCCCCGTGGCAACAAGTGACCGAGGGGCCCCCAGTTTATACAAAATAACTTTTTTTTCGTTGAATTTTATACTTTTTTGATTTTGCAAAAGTTGCAAAGTGAATAATATTATCTCAAAAGAATTACCCCACTTGTTTTTAAGATTTTAAGGGGAATTTTATTGATTTTATGTCAAATAATAATTATAATTTATCATTAATAAAAATTATTTCATTTAATTTGTTCCTTATTTTCCTTTTTAATTGAAAAAAAATATATGTTTCAATTGACGCTTTCTCGGCGTCATTTGAAACACTCTCCTTGACTCTACTTTAGATCAATTTCTACAAACACTGGTTAATATTTTGAGAAATTTTGTTTGGTGATTAGAAGTTTAATAGAAAGACTATATTGTGTCCAAATATGAAATAATTACTAATTAAAATAACAAAGTTATCATCGAAAACCCAAAAACTGTTTCAATTGCAGCACCTCTCCCCTACAATTCATGCCAGGTTCGATCACACTCTAGTAAAATATTCTTTACACTATGCTGTATCGGAGCGAGATTGGACCGAGATCTATAGATTTAATTGTTTATTGTTTATTTACATATGATTAGAGCGAGACCTGCTTGATGGTCTGGATCGACCTTAATAGTGTTAAAAAATTGTAGGTAATTTTAAAATTTAATATTAATTACAAACAACGGATTCAGATCAAATTCAAAATATAAAGAAATAATTTTGTAATAATTAATGAATTCTGAAAATAAACAGACATAATATAATTTATGTATTTCTATAGTAAATGACCTAAATTTATATATTACATCGTTGAAATTTACTTTTTAATTAATATGATAAAATAAAATACAGATACTTTACAAAGAAGACTGACTTTAGTACAAGATTCATAAATAATTGTTTTCAACATATTGTACATACGTACTACATGCTAAAATATGACAAGCAGTGTCATAATTGTGTACTCATTAATTTTGTACATAACCCAATAATTTCATTTTGCATGTTGTACTTCCGTTTATAAACAAATAAATAATGTTTGCGGTAATATTTTTTGGCGGGTGGTCCCAAGTAACGTTACATTTTATATATATAATTTATTTGTATTATTGCAGATGTTGAGTAGCTAATATTACTAATACCACTAATTAATTTTGATATTGAATTCACCGCGGCCTTACCCATGTTTATTTCGAAGTAAAATCATTTTTATTTTCTAACATACTAAAAAAAACAATTGTATTTTTTAATGCGTATCATACATAAATATTCAATATACATTTTTCTTGTATTTACACATTTTTTATTTTTTTAATGATTATTTAATTTATTTTCTACGTTCCTCATTCATAGAGCTATATCCCACGAAATAGATAGATTATCGTATAGAAACCTCTTTGTTTAATAAGCTCTGATTGGGTGATGGCGTGCAAAGACAGTTCATAACTAGATGTTAAAACATTGGATTGAGAGATATTTAGGTTCTACGATTTACTCTAGGTATATAGAGTTTTTTTCTACAGTTTCAAACCATGTAAATAACTTTTGAATGGTTTGAAATATAGGATTGAAATTTATAGAGATGCAATGGGATTAGAAAGTATATTATTTAACCACAAAAACACCTACCTCTACATCCCCGGTGGGCAGGGGGGAGCCAAGAAATGTGAGTAAGGGCTCGTTCGAAAAGACTTTTCGAGACGAAAGCAATAATATAGTTGGATTAAGAGTATATTCTTATTTTTAGAAAATATTGTTTTCGTTATATATAAAACAAGGATTTCTTGGCCCAAGTGAACGTTTTACCCATGTATTGAATAAGTTCAGAATTGTCCATTTGAAAGTGCACCGGGGATAAAGAAAGCAGATGTATTCAGAATTAAAGATTTTAATTCCACTGAAAAATAAAAATGATCAGAATTGTTCCTACCACGTCAAATTATCGTTAATGGGTTAATACAAGATAATCCCCACACACAAAAGCGAAGGGTACAAATAAATATTTCGGTATATACAAAGTACAGTGCGTAGGCAGAGACAGCAGCTCTGGTACAATACCGGTACATAACCCAGATTATTTAACCGAATTATTGCACACATATACACACTCACACTCGCACACACACACCCACGCCGGGCCGGGTGGTCTGCGACAACACGGCCTGCGTCAGGTTGATGAATGCCGCGACACGGTGACGCGAGTATCCGAACAGGGAGGGACACCAAGATACGGTTAAAATCAAGATTGAATTTAGGTATCTAACTCGGAAGTTAGTTAGCTAGAATTAGAGAGCGGTTATTGTATCTAGGAATACCTTTTAAAGTTGCTTTAGGGTTTACATCTAGTCTGCGGCGGATTTACGAAATGTGCCGCCCTGGGCAAAAAAAAATTGCCGCCCCTCTACCAAGGGAAAATATAACGTATTTTTAATATAAGTTTCTGAGAAGTGATAACTGTAAAAGTAATTTTATTTATATTCCTTTTTTAGAGTGTTGTGTATTAAACTAAAAAAGTTGTATTCTTCAAGAATCTGCCGCCCCCTCATGTTGCCTATGCCTAAATCCGGAAAATGATACTTTTTTTAATTATAAAAAGCAACTGAAAGTTTGGAGGGTTTATTGTATGTCTCAAAACATAAAAAAATATATAATGAAATATAAAACAAAATGGTAACTTTAGCGTTGCTATAATACATTGAGTGCATTTTTTTTGTTATGTGCTCCACTGTGGAAAACAGAAATTTCATGGATCAACATCCAGAACAAAAAAAATTTACATGAGTTTTTCCATCGAAGTACACACGATTATTAGAAATATCGATTTTTGCAAATTTTGTGTCACTTAGAACAAAAAATCTCATTTTAGGCGAAAAAACGACCTTAAATTTTTTATAAAAACCGTAATTATTAACAAATCATAAAAATCGTGTGTACTTCGATGTAAAATCTATTTAAGAAGTTATAGTATAGTTAAAATTTCAACTCGATCGGATGGAAAATGGCCATGATACGTTTTCCGTAGTTTTTAAAAACGTGGTTTCGATAAAAAGTGGTTTAAAGTTTGAAAATTGTTTTCGGTTGTTTATTATACTTTTGTTCTACGTGCCCCTTTACGTTACCATATACTCATTATTGATAATTTTTTACCACTTTCACCATCTACGTTGTTTCATTGGTTCAGAGACACTTTGGAAAGTGAGCTCTAAAAATTAATATAATTTTTTTTTCTAATAATTTCTTTTGAATATCATTTTTAAGATTATTTAAGATTGATTAATTCCTGATTACAAGGAATAAGTCTTTATCTGGCATATACTAGCTAGCATGCCGTCCTTATCTATCCTTTGTGGCTTTTTGTAAAATAATTTGAAAATACTCAATTTAGTATATTATTAAAACATAGCTCCCACAAAAGAGGGAGGGGGCTGACAAGGCTTTAGCCTGGGGGCCCGTAGCTAAGGGGAGCCCAGTGCGGCGAGTCATCAAGCTTTTTTTTTTGGTCTTATTGTTAGATTTCTATGCATTTACCTGTCAAAACACATGTCGTTGATTTTCAATGAATTGTAGATTGTTGTTACATATAGTCTGTTTAAAATCCGTAGCGAGTAATTATTTTTTCAACTAGTACTTTTCCAATATATCCGATAGTATTTGAGACTAAAAAGAGAAAAAAACTGAAAAAGCTGTATCGAAGAGCGATTGATTCTTATAAATATGTAAAATATATATCTTGCGAAAGAAAACTTGAAAGTTAAAGAGCGACTGTTATTCATTATTGTCAGCTTTTTCATCGATTTTCTAGCTCTTTCATTTTATAAACTATAATATTTATTATTATAATGTATTTTTATACAGTAATTTAAACTCCCTAAATCCGTACCTGTTAGAGCGACAATAAACCAATGTCACAACATGGACCGGCATTGACAAATGTAGAAGGTGCAGTAATTTGCATCTGTACGGAAAAAACAACACACACACACATACACAAATTTATAAATACGTTCGTACGGAGACAGTATCTTACTCTGGCGGTGTAATGAATCCTCGTCCTGACAGGGAACAAATCACTGGCACCAGATTCCTTCAGACGGAGATGCGTTGGCGACCCTCTCGCAAAGAGAAATTGTAATGAAGATAATGATGAGTAGGTATGATTTATATGGAATTCGGTGCTTTCTTGCATGCTGTGTATTTTCAAACCAACTATTTTTGAGTATGGATTTAAAATATGTTAATTATCGAGTGGTTTGTATGAATGAAATGTAGTTATTAGTGGAATTTTTTTTATATTTTCTTTTAGTTTTTAATTCTGGCATATAAATGCCCAATTTCACCAATCTATGTTACCAGTCTGTTTGCGCTATTAGCTTAATGAATATTGATGAGTTAAATGGCTTTAATTGGTCCATTTTGATATTTACAAAGCTGTTAGAAATAATTTGGTGAAACTGGGGGTAATGCCTTAAGATAAATAAATGTATTTAGAGTATCCCTCTAAATTATAAATATATATTTTGTTATTTAATAAATGGGTATTAACCAAGGTATATAAAAACAAGGTAATCTCAATAACTCCTTGACTAATCAGCATTTGCGCGGGAATTATGCCATCCATGGGATATATTCAAATGTTATAAATGTATTAATTAGCACAGAAAAATAGACTTTTCGAACACAATAATTCTTTTAACAACGAAAATTGGTACAGAGATAGTTTGATATCTACACTTTAAGAAACCGATGAGTTATTTGCGTAAAAACAATTTTTCACCCCGATCACCCCATGCAAAACTATATTTGCACACCTTGGTCGACTACACTCATCGGTTACTTAAAAGTAATAAACTATCTCTATACCAATTTCGTTGATAAA
Source organism: Sialis fuliginosa (assembly GCA_961205875.1). NCBI lineage: Eukaryota > Metazoa > Arthropoda > Insecta > Megaloptera > Sialidae > Sialis > Sialis fuliginosa. Next base: position 12,459,290 of record OY540817.1, read on the forward strand.
TAAGGAATTATTGTGTTCGAAAAATCTCATTTTTCTGTGCTAATTAATACTTTTATAACATTTGAATATATTCCCTAGGTGACGTAATTCCCGTACAAACGCTGATTGCAAAAGGAGCTGTTGAGACTACCTTGTCTTTATATACCTTGGGTACTAACAATTAAGTTTCAGAAATGCGGTTTTTAAATAATTTAATCAACCAGTTATGAAAAAATACCAAGTTAATGGTTTCATGTCATATATATGTAAAAAAATACTCATAAGTGTTATGACTTCAAACATGTTTTCTACTATTACACGAAGCCTCTTTGATCTTTTAAAATTTTAAGTATTTCAAGTAACTACCAAATGTTTTAAAAACGTTAATTTCACCAGTGTTGACATTAGAATTGGGTACTTAAATTGTTAAACCATATATCATAACCTTCTTTATTTATAGAGCTATTATCCACAAATTTAAGACATTTTCAGTAAGTCAATAAGACTAGAGCATATATGAACAATATAATTTAAGTTTTAGTTGAATGGGTATAATGTCAACACTTGTAACAACAGAACAATCTTTCCATGTTTCCGGATAAGTAGTAAACACTCAGGAAGCCTACATACTTCTGTTGTGGTTCTTTTCTTCTGCAGAGGCGGAGTACAGCATTTGTCAAATTTTACACTACATGTACATACTTTATATTAAAATTGTCTTCTGTTGCGGTTTGGTTTTTTTGTAGAGGCGTAATAACATTTTTACTGGTCACGTATGTATATTGTACAATACTTATATGCATGCATTAAATTTTGTAAAGTTTGCGCGGGTTTCAGAGGCGTAATTTGATTAAGATGAATTTATTAAATTTTAAACTATGATTTATCGTGGGGTAGTTATCAAAAGTTGGTAACTCTACATTTAAGGTAAATTGAGTTAATGACGAATTTGAAGTCTGTGTTTGAATATCTATATCTTTTATATAAAATATGTACCTTCGTTGATTTTAAATATTTTGTAAAAGTAACTAATATTAGAGAAAAAACAATGCATCTTTTCAAATCATGGAAAATATTGGTAAATATAAAACACATGTCTTATGTTTACGTATTGCAATTTATTAGAATAATTATAATAAAAGGAAATTAACACGTTATCTGGGTTTTAAATTAATTATTGTTAGAAAAGTACGTTAACCAATTTCAATACTTGTTTTGTGTATTAACTAACTTTTGGTAGCTACCTTACGATATTGATGTGTGTATATTATCTGAAATTCATCAAATGTACAGGCTGCGGTAAAGGTTCCTTTAAGATATAATTTGGATATAAAAATTAAAAAAATATAAATTAATTGATTCTTATCTTACATTATGTGTTACGAGTTCGCCGTTTCATAGAATTTATGTTTTATAAATTAATGAAAATCCTAAAGGTTTCGATGTTATTTTTATTAAAAAAAATCGATTATTTCATATTTTTTTTAATGAACGAAAATAATAGATAATAATTTTTTTAAAAGTATATTTTCTACTAATTAGAAAAATTCAAAAATTGACAAATATAGGTGGTGCATATCTACAGTATCTAAGAATATAAAATTTCATGTTTGTGCTATTTAAAATATTTCGCTCGCTATCCTTTTCATATCGGGCCATTTTCTTTAAAAGGTTGTTTAATTATATAGGAGTGCCTTCATTATTTGTGAAAAAAAAATCAGAACCACCTCTGTGTTTGTGAAGTACCCAAAAATGTTGAATTGTAAATTCGGAAGCCAATGTATCAACCTACAAGACTTACATAAATTGTCACCGAAATTTTTAAATGCAAATGTAAACTCCTTAGTGAAATCAAAGGCGCCGACAGACAGAGAGATCTAATGGCGACCATTGTTGTTTAGATGAAGACAGACTGCGTATTTAATCTGTCAAGATGTCAGTATTAACTCTTCTTTGCATCTGTCGCGTTTTACTTTTGCAGACGTTGAAATAAAGAATAATCAGCGAATTATACAAATACTTGTAAATGAAAAATTTCATTTCATCAATCTGGTAAATTATATTGCATTTAATAATTATTTATTATATATATCTACACGAATTCCATTCAGTAATTTATTATATAGATACAAGATGAATAAAAAGTAAGGAAAAAATAAAATATAAATATATTATATTTTACTGTTAATCTTTTGAGTAAATCATAAAAATATTGTTATGAAATGTTTCTAAAAACAATTAAAATAAATTAATTGAAATTTTCTATTTTTTGTTTACATCTTAAGAAATGATAAATGGACATATATTTTAAACGATTTCACGTAATTATGGTACCCTCGTTTATTAATTCGCAGTTAGGTAAAACGCTTATCTAAATTTCTAATTCACAATTTAAGTGTTGATATTTCATGTTAGTGACTTTAATTCACTTACAAATTATACACGAGATCTACCACAAGATTTAGTAGACCAATTTACTCTACAATTATACATATGTGTTACAACAGCACCTCCATAAACGTCTAAAAATCCAATTAGAAAAAAATATTACACATATTTTTGCATAATCAACATCGATATTTTAATAAATCAATTTAAAAAGCTCCTAACCCGAACATCTTCACACTAGGTTTTTCAGATATAATTATACAATCATTTCTTAGCCTAAGTACTAATTTAGTTCCATAGATATCTTGATAATTATCACTTATCGTACCAAACTGACGAAACAAAAATTACTCTCAGAAAAAAAAACTGGTCCCAATTTGAATCCCTCGTGTAGATATTTTTAACTGTAAATTTTCATTAAGCGTTGATAAAAATCAATAAATCAATATTGATTAAGATAATCACAAGTACGTTTATACTTTATTGATGGCATATTTTGAATAGTGATTAATACCTAGTGATTTGTCAATTCAGACCACACATTATAAATGCTCATAACTTGGATAAATACGTACCTCGAGCAATTATATAATGCTTGATTGAAAAGCATAGATTATTTAGAGCAAATAGCCATTTGCTACAGATATTCATCTTATTATTTTTCCAATCCATCAAAATTATTCGTGACCAGGATCTTGCATTTTACGAGATCGTTGAATCGAGTACGTTGCAACGGTAGTTATTTTTCGATGTAGTAAAAAACGTTAATACGCATACGATTGAAGTATCGGGTAAGTTTGGGTTTATATATATTACAAATTAATAGGGTGATTGATTAATTTTTAAGTAATTATTTACGTCATATATCAATTTGTTAATCTTGTAGACATGAGAATCTACTTGATGATAAGATTGATAACCTATTCGTGCTGATTCTATAACCGAATGTTAATTTTTTAATAGTGATAGGTAGGTAACTTGTTAAGAAACGAATGAGTTCCGAAAGTTTCTTGATTAACAATTAATCTTCTCAGGTATTGTTGGTGGAGGAGTAAATTCTATGTATAATGAGTCGAAAATAATTACGTTTTTTTTTACTCGGCAATATTTTAATTGCACATGAAAATTGACGGTTCAATAAACATCTTCATTATTTTAAGTCAGTACCTTTTGAAAAATTTAATATAATAAATTGATCAATTAATAATGGTAAATTATGTGTTTATTTTATATAGGTCAAGTAAAACGATTTGCTTTTAATTTTATTAATAAAAGCTATAACCCTTAATCTGCGATTACTTAGCTGATAAGAAGCACAATATGAAAAAAATATCTGGTAAATAATTGTTTCGCGAAACTCATTTTTTTCTTTTTAATTTATCATTTTTTTTATTCGTCAATAATTCAAAACTTTTTAATACTTTTAATGCTAATCATTTTGACTACTGAAACCGCTCAAGTGTCATTCTGTCATTTTAGACAGACCAGTTTGAGATACATAAAATAAAAACAGTATGATAGATTCTACCAGACCATAATAAATAATACGTAATAAAAATTACCAACGACGTTACTCCACATCCAGTTACCACAAAGCACATTTTTTCCGATCCTATGAGAAACCGAATGCTGTAAATTGCATTATGTAACACTGCGTTGCAAACATATCACAAAGTCATAAACTAAAGCGCGGACGTCTGCAGAATCAGTTATAGATGTACCGACAAAACTAGTGCAGGTAATGCACAGTGTGTTGACGGTAACTGCGTCTGTAATATTTATAACAAGCGATTCCCAATGGGTGGTCTGCGCACCGATTAGCTCGGCTAATATCCGTGGATATATTACCTGTTACATTGTGGACGGATTGAGCAAACTAATGGGCTGGAAATTAGATCTAGTTGGAAACAAAAGACTATCTTGTTTTTGCTAATTGATTTTGATTTTGAATATGTTAGCAGAGCCAGCCTTAGCAAGTCTAGCGCCCTGGGTGAGATTTATTTCGCCCTCCCCCCTCCCTAAAAAAACGTTCAAAAATCACCGAAAATTTTATTTTTTGTATATCATCTCGCAATTTTTTTAACGACTGATGAAAAAAATTCATATACTTAATTTATATTCTACCACTATTAGAACCGGATATATGTATGTCGTCGTGAAATTGTGTATGCCTTTTCTAATACATTTTATAGCTCTGGGAATTGACCTAACAGTGTTTACATTTTTTGTTAATAATTTTTACATGAATTTGAAGAAAATATTCAAGAAAAATAGATAGTTTGAAAAATAAACATCAATCTTTAACCCTTGCCCTAAAATACCTTATTAAAGATTTTCTGGGTTCATGAATAAGAATTCGTTAGTAAGCAGCTGTCAAATAATCGATTTTTCTTAGATTTAAAAAAAATTAACATTAAACAAATCATAATATTTCAGTACGCTTTTTTTGCAATATTTTTCAGCAACAATTTTTTTCTCGATGATTGAACCATGTGTTTTATTGGAATTTAACCGTCAATACACCATAACAGCCCATGTTAATTTTAAAATAATAATAACTTTCAAACTATGATGTAAAATCTTTTGAAATTTTGTATGAGTACTTAAGATTTATTATGGAATAACTTCTTAAAATTTTAACTATTTCTCGTAGAAATTATATACCTGCCATACATCCTTAATACAAAAAAAAGTTTAGTTTGAAAATAAAATCAGAAGACCAATTAAAAGTGGCTGTAGATTTATCTACAGTGAAAGGGATACTATTGCTTGGCTTAACTCTATAAGCTTTGATATGTACATATTTATGTAAATGCGGAGGTAGAAACCTCACAACATTATGGATTACTGCAAACTAGATTTCTGGTTATGATTTGTAATACTGAGCCAAGAAGCTGACTCAAATAAGAATTATTGTTAAAATTGATTTGTAAGTACGCTATTTGTTTTCTACTTTTTATAATTATTATAGTGTGCCCAATGTTTTATCAGATATTGCAAAATAAATCAAAACAATACTATCTATATTTAAACACGAAAAAGTTATTTTGGGTTCTAAATAGACCAAACGATTTAAATTTTTTAGCATAATTTATTTATATTCTTTGTTTATACTTTTGTCTCAACTAAAGCCATTATCTCTTTTTGAAATAGTAAAAGTACCAACTATTAATATAAATTAATAATAAAAACATTTATGTCATTTCTTCTCAAGAATCAAGTTCTTCACTATAATTACATTTATAATTTATTAACTTATTAAAATACAAATAAAATACACTTTGTGTAATATTTATCCAGCGAAACTAGTGCAGCAAGAATCGCAAACAACAGTGTCGACTACGTTTGCAATATTTATATCTGCGACCAGTAGTTCCCAATGGGTGGTCTGCGTACGTAGCAACATTCGCTTTTCTCTATTTCGACTTATAACCTACTCGGATATGTTTCATGTATAAAATATAGCATTTGTCGCAAATTATGATGTCTACGTAGATCTTAGCTAGCTGTGTGTTAGCAGATAGCGATCTCCATGGCTTGCTTGGGTTAGATATCATGTTAATTAAGTAGATTTTTTTATACCTTTGGGGTTTTAAAAAAGTATTAAATGTCATTGAAAAAAATGGTTGATTAAATTTTATTACAGCTTCACTATTTGCGAGCAGGATTTTCTTAAATTGTTCTACTATTTTAAATTTTATAGCAGTTATCAACTGATTTTAGGTGTTTTCTTAGATGTATAAAAAATTGTGAATTAGTTTGGGAAGGTATTTCTGGTCTTTTCGAATAATGTTTATGAATTTTATTAGAATCTTGGCTTGATACAATATCCATAAACCATATAACTTCGACACTAAAATCTATTGAAAGACATAGAAACTGTGGTTCCTTAGTCACTTAAAACCTGACAGTGGAGATTTATGTATTATTCGTGTAATCAGTAATTGACTAAACCATTCAAATCATTGGAGTAGAATATTGTTGAAAATGATAAGAAACCAAAAAGGGGATTTTTAAAACTAATTTAATGCAGCAATACAAATTTTATGTAAATTTTTACACAATGCTAAAAAAAGAATACAACTTTGTTCAGTTTTACTCGCGTTACTTTTAGGGATAAAATGAATCGATATAAAAACAGGACTATATCAAGATACCCTATAAACTCCTTTCACAGTGACTGCACCTACGATGACAGTGTAAACAACACAACAAACTGAAAAGCGCCACGGCATGTTGACAATCTGTAATCACCGCGTGTCCGATACACGACAAACAAGACAATTAGCAATTGGCACAAAAACGCGCTTTGTTTGATCTTGCCGTGTGGTGGTTGGCTCGTTAGCAGCCGAGTGCGCTACCGCCTGCGCCGAGTACGAGCCCTGCATTAATGCAATCTCTCTGTGTGATCTCTGCCGTCAGACGCCCGTTTATGGAAATCTGTCATAGATTCCTAACCGTCTGTATTATTGTGTGCGAGTTTGTGTTCTGTGTAAGTAGCAGATTAAATTTCACCCCATCTAGAAATGTATGTTATAAGATATTGCAATTGATTTATCGAATCTCGAACTGCGAAAATATCAGGTGAAATTTTACTCCATTGTAATTTTTGACTATCAAATATTGTAGTTGATTTGTTGGTTCTTCTACCTAAACTATATTATTTATTGAGTAATTATTTACATCTAATTATAGAAGCCAAAAAGTGATCAATTTAACTTTAGTCGATTCTCTAATTTTTGGTCTAAACAGTGTATAAAAGGTGTTAAAATTAGTTTTAAATGAATATCTCCTTATTTATGAAAGCTGTGACTAAAATAGTTACTATCAGATATAAAGATCTTTTTTTGTACAGGAAAACTATTATCATGTATTATGGCTTACTAATTTTATATCGCTTTGTGCTTGCGTATTATAATTTTGATGAGCTTAACTTACAATTAATAGTTTACTTAAAATATATTTACTTGATTAAAATGAGTAGATCTATACCTACTTTGAATAGGTATAAGTCAAAATTTATTTACCATTTGCTTATTCTGAAATTCCTACACTCGAAAACCTGTTTAAATAATCAAATTTTTATAAAGCTTGGTTATTTTTAAAAATCACTAAATAGTAAGGAGAATGGTACTTTCTAGTTGATAAAGTTCTTTGAATATCATTAAATTTTTTTACCTTTTACCTACCGAATAACCCAATGCTTTTATAGTGGGTCAATAATATTAATTAAGTCTAAACAATAAAATAAAATATTAGAAGAATTATTTTCGACGTGACCATGTTAAATTAAAAATACAGTTGCAAAAACGTACAGACCAATTAAAACAGGATGAAATAGAATTTAAAATTTACTTATATACATCATGATACTCAATTAATCTAGTCAATTAAGTAGTCAATAATTAATGAAATAAATAAAGACAAGTAATTTATTTATTTAACATTTACAATTTAAATGATAAATACAACAATTAATTAAAAAATAAACTAATTAGAGATTGCTTCCTATTACAACATTGAAACAAAATAATTGGGCAAATGTCATGGACTTGTGATAAAAACTATCGCAAATCGTGGTGTAGGAATTAAAATATTATAGAGTAGGGTTTTTCAAACTTTTTTCATCGAGATTCGAATTTCTTATCCACATACCTACAAATGAAACATTTTATTACAACACAGACTAAAAATTTTCATATATTCAAATTTGAAGATTCTTAGAATAGATTTTTATATATTGTTATATTTGGACTATGCAAACTATGTATCCTTAATATATATAAAGCTCAACGTCTGTCTGTCTGTCCGTTAGTGCGCTTATAATTCGAGAATCACTTATCCGATTTACGTGTTTTTTTTTAATTCATAGATATGTTTTCTAGCCAGTATTAGGATATATTTTGTTACGTAAGTTAATATAAGGATGAAGCAGTGACGATAATAGTAAATCAAGTCGGAAAAAGTTTGCCACCAACGCGCTCTTATCGAAGAAAATAATGTAGTAAAGAATTGTGTAGAATCAAAAGATCGAAAATAAAGTCCGCGATACCACATATTTAACTTTTATATTTAAGTCACAATAAATGTTTTTATATTACAAAGAAAATTAAAAATGTTTGGGTTTTGTTTACGTGGACTTATGACCTGATAAAACATTAATTCTTCTCGAAATAAATGATTTCATCGTCATATTCGTACTCCCTCGGCTCGGCTGTTGTCTTTTGATTGTCAATTGTTTATTTTGTTTTCAATAATCAACTTTTGAATCTAAACAGAACAAAAATTGTTTGTACTAATTCGTTTTTGTTAAGTTATTTAGTTGTTAATTAGTTATTATTATTAATTCAACTATATTTTTCAAAAATTTTAATCCTGTAATCAGCTAGTACAATATAAATTACAAAATGGGATTTAAAGAATTTTCCTAGTAGCCTCATTTCGATTTGATACAGCTATTTTAATTTCGGTTACATACCCTAAATATACAGTATTTTTCAGTGATTGCAAACATGTAGGGCTTATCATATCTTATATCGTTTTTGATGCTGGGTAAATAACAGTTGAGTATGAAATCTAATCTTTTGAGTTAATAAAGTTGCTTGAATAACCTGACTTAAAGTTGTATCTTTGTGATCTATGGTTTATGTATTCTTTGTTAAAAATAAACAGTTTCGATCCATAGTTTAAGAACCACTGCACAACAGTATAAAATAAATCGATCAATTTAAAATAATGCATAACATAGCAATAGAAGCTGTCTTGTTGGCTACCGTAGAATGATTAGCTCCCGCTGCGCCCCATTTACCCGCTAATAGCTTCGCATATGTAACAACTGCCAGTCTTTTGTCTGATGAAGACGCTTGCTGACCCCGGGTTCTGTTTCTACTAATTACTCTATTTGTCTATTTTTTGTTACCGTTTAATATTGCTCGTTAGAATCCAGTGTGATTGCTTGATCTAGAATTTCGATGTTATTTTTTTAAGAAACAAAAGACTACCCACGTATGGAATTTTGACTTGGTATTATACATTTTAATAGTGTACATTTATTTGTTGATTTATGCATCCTATTTTGGAGGTTGGTATTCTTATTTTAAGTATCTTGGCTTTTTATTTTTATGATCATTATTTTTTACCATATTTGATGTATGTATATGGAATTTGTATTGCACAAGAATTGTAATTAATAAAAATCAGTTCAAGATTTTGTAAATACTATTTTGTAAAGATTGTTTACTTTCAAAACCATTTTTCGGACTAATAGATAATATTTGATACAATATTTGTGACGTATGTATGTACGTTAAAAAGACAACAGAGGTTATTTTAAGAAAAATGTTTATCTCTTTCATACCTTTTTTTTGCTTTTTTGCTGTACACTTTATATATTTCTCTCTTAAAAATTATAGAGATCTTTTTTTTTGCTCTACACTTGAGTGCAAATGCAAATCATCTTCCAGCAAACACTATCTGCTAGGTGTCAAATTGTTATGAAATTGTTTGATATTTTAAAGCAGTGGTAATAAATATATAATAATGTAAATGATATGATATGCATTTTAAGAGGTACACTTGGCAGCACATATTTTAAGTCGCTGATTGTACTTATCGCGCATGCGTCAAGGTTATCATATGTACAATTTCATTCGCTATATCTGTGAGTGAATTGTCATTTTTATTTAATACCTAGCAGATAGTGTTAGCTGGAAGCTAATTTGCATTTGCACTCAAGTTAATTCTTTATAATATCGGGAACTACACATTTTTATATTTTTCTTTCTACTTACAATTTTTCAACTACACAAATTAGCTTTTACAACTGCAGTTTTCATTTTTGGAACTGCAGAAACAAGCTACAACTACACACTAAAATAGCCCCTGAAAGGCAAGTACAGTTTGCCTTTTTAATTCGATATCAAAATACTGGAAATTCTAACAATGAAAGTTTTCCTTACGTGTGAAGCTATCCAATTTTAAATTATTTATTAGAAAATAAATGGAACTAAAATGTACAATCAAATTAGGTTCTAGATAAATCTAGTTATAATTAATCAACAACAGGTATTATGATTTGACAATGCAGCAAACACACCTTTGTGTGTACTATAAATAAGAACAAGTGAAGCATATATGCGTATGTTCATATTTACTGTTATGGTAGCACTGTGTAGGTAAGTCAAGTGGTTCTGTTCGTATGTGACGTGTTGTATTATATTCCGCGGACAGTTGCGAGGAGCGGCAGAAATAAGACAATTGCTTTTCTATTACTGCATCTTCATGTTGCTGATCTGCAGATTGTGTATATTTGTTATCTTGGATAGTTCTTCTATGGTAACTGATTCAAAAAAGGATTTATTGTTGGTGAAATGGGGTTGGATTTTATTTTTATACTTGTGGAATTGGATTTTGATATAATATTTAGGTTATTATTACTAACTTTTTAAGTAGTAATTTATTTAGTTTTAACTAGTTTTATATTTTTTATAAACTATTTATGAGTCCCTCAAAAATCGATTCTTAGCTCCAATTTTTGGCAATTCTTAATATTTAACTAGTGAGGTATTTTTCAGAAAATATTTAAATTGTAGAGCTTGATTAACATGTAAGTATATTAACCCCTTCTACCTCATAACGTTAGTGGTGCTGCCAAGTCTAATTTTTAAAGGGTACTTTGAAATTTTAGGGGATAATAAAAATAGTATATTGTCTGATAAAGATATAATCTGATTAATGTATTAATTTTATTCTACAAAAAGGTCTTTAAAACATCAATATAATAGTAAAGCTTTGACAGGTACAGTGAAACCTCGTTAGTACGTTTTTCGCCATAGTATATTTTTTTAGGTCTCGGTATTCTTGGTAAAATATTTCGTTAGTACGTTTTTCTCGTTAGAACATTTTTTCCTCCAGTCTCTTCAAAAACGTACTGACGAGGTTCCACTGTATATACTTTTATCAAACTATGATTGCATAAAATATTGTAATAACATAAATAACTAGTTTTTATCAGTTTCAGAAAAATGTTACATTTTTTTAATTAGTTATGTCAAATAAAACTAGTGAGATCAGATCGAGCGGTGGCGACAAGTCTGACTTTTTCAATAAGCTATAAGCTACACAAAAAAAATATCACAATGAAAGTAACCAAAAATAAACAGCTACTGTACTGAGAAAAAAAATTAAAAGAAAATTCTTTGTGTCTATAAGACATTTGATCCCTCTGCATGGCATAATTTATACTCCATCTGTATCTTAATACTTGATAGTTTTCTCCTTTTTTCTTGTCCCATATTACTGTATATGTTTCTTTAAAATTTTTTTTTTTACAAAAAAGTTAGTATATTTTTATTTAAGTACATCAATAAAAATAGTATTTGTGATTGATAAGCCACGGCTACTAAACGAAAACTATCAAGTATTATGGGACAGAGGGAGTATATGTTATAAGATGATACATTGTGCGATAAGTTATTTTCTATTCACTCTCTTCAATCATAGGTGACGAGAAAATTGGAACGCGAATTGTTTTTATTAACATCGCTATCTAAAGATCAGTGATGTGCAACATTTTCCCCTTAAAATTAGATTTTACGAGTATATATGCGATTCACAGATAATGTGTGAATTCTATAGTATAATTGGAGGGCAGAAAAAAGAGAGTTATGATTATACTTTGTGAGGTAGATTTTTTTTAGATATTATACAATAAAAATAGATCTCCCCAGCTTAATTTACAATTATTCGAAAGAAATAGATATTTTTATTACAAAAGAAAAACAGAACTTCCATTTAAAGATTGCAGATTCCCAATTCATAAAAAAATGTTGAAAGTAATTTGAATTTATGCTAATTTTGATATTGAGGATATCTGATATAGTGGAATATTAATTAATTAACAATGTAATAATCTCTTGTGTATGAGCAGTTGTTTTTAATTATTTTATGAGTTAAAATTTTCCGAAATATACCCTAGATTCCTATAGATACTTTCGTCCTTTACATTCGGAATAATAAACTTTTACCTTTTAATAAACTGTTTTTCTAAAAACAGTTTAAATTTTTTCTTACTAATGAAAAAAATAAATAAACAAAAACATCTTTAATTACCAATCTGAATATACGAGTAAATATCCTCATACATTTCCTCAAGTCACGTACAATTAAATGATACGTTTTCTTTACATGCAATTAATAACGATGGTATTTTAAAGCCAGCTCTCAAATATTAGCAATATATCACCGTATAACCGTGTTAACGCTGCGCGTGAAATAATGAAAAATAAAGAAAAACAAAAATAAAGAAAACGTTGTTGCCATGCGGTACGTACGTATTAACCTTTTGTGATCTTGAATCGGAGAAACCGATGGTAAACAAAAACTGTAACATACAAAAAAAACATCACTGATTAATACGAAGTAATCCATTTTAGATATTGAAATCATAAATTACGATGCGCATCTCGCACGATTGTATGTATGTATGTGTGTGTGTAAAGTTTGCGTGTTTAATCATTTAAAGATAGCTGATTTAATTTTTGTTTATATGTGTATATTGTATATGCATAGAACTATATCAATTATATTTTATACTAGTTGAATTGCTCGAGGATTTATAATATTATAAGAACATTAATATTCAATTAATTATTAACCCTTAACCACCAAAGTATTTTTCAAATTATACAATCTGCGTTCACAGTCAGTACCGTCTTTAGTATAGGGGGAGGGGGGGAGGGGGGGCGGCGCACAATGGAGCATAAGTAACTTTTTTGGTTCAAATCAGTAATTTTTTAGTAAACTAAAACTATTTATTTTTGCTGTTTGGTGGCGCTACGAGTATTGATATGCTATTGAATGATGCGAGGGGAAGTAAATAAACAGCAAGAGGGGAAATCATGTGTGTATGTTAACTTTATTTTACCTATCTTAACGGCAACATACACACATGATTTTTTTTTACACATCTATTGCACAATACCTTTTGAATGATATAAGTTTCATTCACCTCCTTTTTTAATAAATACTAAAAAAACGTACGGAAATTTTCGATGTTCACGTATTAATATATATGTTAGATATTATACCGCTATATTTATATGTATAGGAGTATTAATATCAGACCTAAATAGGTAGGTTTACATTATCTACAGAATTGCAATCCTCAAAAAAATGTTCTTCACAATGTCTAACGGTAGAAAATCACCTACGATCAACAATCGACAAGTCTAAGAAGAATAAGAAGATTCGCAACGACAACGACATCAACAGCAATGGTGAAGACAATCGAAGAGAAGTGACGTATTGCGGCATTCATAAGCAATAAACGGTCGCGACTGATTGACAGCCACTGGTTTTGCATACGCTGATTTACTCCGTCCATTATGTCGGCGGTATAAATACGAAGAGACAATGCCGGACATGGCTCTCTTCATCTATGGTCTCGTATTCAAATTGTTCTCTTCTCATCGCCAACTGACAACAGTATGTATTGCATAGAGGTCGCTTGATGTGAACTTGATTGTAGATAAATATGCGTGGGGAATACGAGTTTTATTGTAAAAATATTGTATGCATTTTTATTATTGAAAAATATTACAAAAACCGAGAAGTTTAGTACATGGCATCGATTTCGTTTAAGCTAGCCTATAATTGAATGGCCCATGTGAGATTTGATGAAGATTTATTTTTATTCTTAGTTAAAAAAAATATCTCATTTCACAATTTTTAACGTACGTCGCATGCAGAAGTGGTCGACCAGTTTTCATTCAAATTCGCTTATCACAAACATAGTTGACTCCTCCCATTTGATTATTATAATATTTAAATCATTTCTCCATCTACCAAACAAAGACAGATATTTTGAAACTCATTAGCTAGATAAAGAAGTACTTTTCGATTATAGCACTCATATATATTTGTACGATTAATTAAATTATTATGTAATCTATTGAAAACTGTATAAATAAATTTTGTGGCAATAAATATTTGACAATACAAATTTTAGTATTTAAATATGTTAAACATGATACATAATTAATTAATAAAATGGACGTATATTTGTGATTTGTTTAAAATAATGTAACTATATAAGCTCCGCTCTAGAAAAAGATAACCGATGATGTTTGTCTTAATATTTTTGAATAATTGTAAGCGATTTTGACCTTTAGGGTGGCAGATGACTTCTAAATCCTATAGTACATCAAAACAAGACAATGATGTTGGGTGTTATAAATAATTTTCTCTAGTGCAAAAATTAAGCTATTAACACTATCTACGACCTTTCACATCTTTATGAATTTACTTGGGATTTTAGAGTAATGGTAATAAATATATAATAATATAAATGTTATACATTTTATCATGTACACATGTGACCACTGCTTTTTCTGATTTCGCTGATTTCTACTTAGGGATTGGTTAGTATTTAAGGTTTTCTCGTTTGCAACATCTGAAACTATCCAAATATAATATAAATATCTCTCTAAATGTTTTAAAAAATGCTATCAATTAAATTAAAATTTGTTAAAATTAAACTAATCAATATAGAAGCTCTATTGAAAAACTACGAACATCACCTAAATGAGAAATAAATAGCTCATGTTTTAGAAAGGTTATTCAACATGCATTTATATTAAATTAAACTTAAGATCTTTTGTAAAGAGCGGCCCTTAATGACCATATAATCATATGCATACAAATTAAACCGCTTTAGAAAAAATGGCGGCTTAATTACATAATCAGCACACATCAGTCGGTATAACTAACTTTGTGATAATTAACATCTACTTTGACCAATAACAAATCGTCCAATCGAACAAGTGGTCATAATTAAACATAAAAAAGTGAGAAATAATGTCTGTAGTCGGCTATGAAATAATAGATCTAATTTTCGGCGAATCATTAGTCAATTTTTTAACTACTGTTATTCAGTATGAATTAACAGCACCGCTGACACCCAGTTAGTCGTGATGGATTGCGTTTGGAGTAAATTATAGCCACCAATTCACACGATCTACATCGGACAGTTCTCTATGATTATCATTATAGTTCTGTGCTTGTCAAAGATTATAATCGATAGTGTTTTGAATATGGAGTTAGTGTTCATATATGACGGTCATTTTTATTAATTACTTGAGTAATTAGTGATAAAATATTGATAAATAATAATTAATGGGTAATTTGTAGCCAGTATGGTCAAGAAATTGAGCGCAGATTTAAATTTGGTCGACTACGAGTTTTTATTTATTTTTGCTTCCTAGCAATATTGAAAATACAAGAAACTTTGTGATCGTTCTAGAATGAGACAAAAAAAATATTCTCCGATTTCAAAATTTTAAATTATAAGACTTTTCGTTCCGTGTCTGTCTCTCCCCTGAATTTTTGTCACACTCATAACTCATGAACCACTGAACTGGTATTAATTAAACTTATCGTGTGTAAGGGGGAGGAGTAACATCCTAAAATATTTATTTTTTCAAAATATCTTATGATGATACATATAACTTCAAAATTTTAAAGGATCTTTTTTGTAGGCTACAACGTTTGCTGTTAAATATTCTCTTACAAAGATTTATCTCAGTTTTTAAAAGATTGTCATTTGTTTTTTTTAAATTTAATATTTACCTACTTTGACATATTAAATGTCATTTATGTGAATTTAGCACGAGGCAGCACTGTGCATTTACTTGGCAGATGTTTTTTAATTATCCAATATTTCAGAAAATATAAGCAATATTCCATATTTTTTATTCACCTTATATTTTTTTTAATATGGCAAATATACAAACAAACATATTTTCCGTTATCATAAAATTAAATAATTCAGTTTATACATATACGTACATATGTACATATAAAATGTAAAAAGTGTATCTAACAAAAACGTGTCTTCAAGTTTATGGTTTTACGTTGACACTTATGTAATAAATTCTAAATTTAAATTAAGTTAATTTACAAATACGACATAGCACTCTGGCTGTGATATGTACATATTAGGTATGTTAAAACCTTGAGCAAATAATAAATGGACCAATCAGCATAACTTAGAGAAGATGAGATCAAAACATTTCTATGCTAAACTATCACAGTTAATAAAGCAATACTGTTAGAATTATTTCGCCGCTTTTGTACCAATAATAATTGTCACCTGTGGTTTAAATTTATTTAGTCCGGTTAATGGACCATACTCTTAGACCTTTTACAGATTGAAAAGATTTAATGTGGCTAGAAATAAGATTTTTGTATAGGAAATTTTTGATTTTAACTTATAACATATATTTTACGATTCTTATTTTTAAATATCACACAAATAGATTAATTCCAGGTTTTATTGTGTTTCTAATTTTAGAAATATGATTTTTAGAAAACATCGCAAATCGCAGAACGTTTAATTTATTTTTAATTCTTACCTATTTTTCCAATTTTCTATAAAATATATCTTTTTTCTTGCTTATAGTCCGTAAATGCCTCTAGCTCAGTGGTTCTTAGCCAGTGTTCCATGAAAATGTTACAAGTGCTCCGCGAAATAATAAAAACAATTCTCAAGCAGCGCTAACGATCCCAATTTTCATCCCTACCACTAACAATACATTTGAGAGCTTTGTTTAATTTTATTTCATTCGTTCCACAGAACAATAAATGAGTAGATCATTATTAGAAGAAAATATTGTAAATTACTTTCTTACGATTGAATTCGAAATACATTTGCTGCAGTTAATGCCTATGTCGAATTACGAATTTTCATTTCATGAAGAAGAACAGTTAGTTTGTGAGGGATCGAATTAAAAATTTCTGAACTTAAATTTTTGTGCAAGCCGAGTATCCAATTCTTTCCATAAAAGCAGACAATTTTTCTAGAGTTTTCAACATCATATTGAACTGGGTTTTTCAATATTTACGAACATTTAAACTAAAAAAGTGAAAGACTTGGGAATATTGATAAAAGAAATAAGGATAGCATTATTACATATTAGGCCTGACATTACTGTGTAAAATCTGGAAAGGCCGATAAGCTCAAGTATCACATTAAATTTGATTTAAAATTTTGAGAAGAGTTACTTTTATTCGAATTATGTTAGTTAGGCTTGTATGAATGTATATTTTTTATATTTGACTGGAAATTAATGCGTTAACTGTAGTTTTATTGTTTGTTTAAAGATCTTAATGATTCAATAAGAAAGTGCTCCGAAATTTTTTGTTTAAATCAAAAGTGTTCCATGACTTCAAAAAGGTTAAGAACTACTGCTCTAGCTAGATAATAATTTGTTCATTTAAATCATAAATATTAATACGAGTAATAAATAAAAATAGAAATGTATATATTTATAAATTGAAATCGTGAATTAAAAATTATTTATAATTACAGTTCTTTATTAAAAAATACATATATGAATAAGTATTTAATAACACTGATTAAAAATAATATTAATTTAAACTAATATTTAATTATCTTTGGTTATTTACTGTTTAAAAATCTATAATATAGAATAAAAATTAATTAATGAATCAAAATACGAATGAGTTTTATGGTCTAAGATTATACTAATCAGTAAAAATAATTTGACAATTTGTAAGCTAACGATATAACCAAAACTAGATTATTAATATTGAATCCGGATTTTGGTATATAGAATATGAAGTTGAAAACATTATACATTTAGGTTTTTTGTTAGTTAATTTCACGTGAATTTAAAAGTGGTCTTAACTTATAATAGTAATGTAGTTGTAGATAAAATCTTAATATTTAGTCCCACATCTAAAAATTCCTTTTTAAAATATTTTTCTTTTTGAATACAATTTATTAATCCCATTTTTTTATATTTATTCATAATACATTGTATTACTATTTAGCTATTAGATCCTGATCCATGCCATCTTGGTTAAATTCTATGATAAATTATTAAATTAAGCCATTAAGAAGCCAATTCTACTTTTTAACCCACTTAAAAAAGGAGAAGGTTCTCAATTCTTCTGTATATATATATTTTATGTATGTATGTTCGGACTAGAGCTGGGCGCGGGCCGTGAATTTTTCGGGTCACGTCGGGTCACGGCCGTGACCCGACGTGACGTGAGCGATTTTAAAATATTGGATCGTGAGCTGGCGTGATCGTGAGTCAAAATAAAACAATCGGGCGTGACCGGGCGTGAGTAAATTTTTGTCGTGCGTGAGTCCGTGAGTATATGTATGTATGTATATTTTGATTTTTCTTTAATTTCTGATCTCATGCATATATGATAATCTGTTAAATCGAATTTTTATATTAAACATTTTATTTATAATATATTATTCGGGTCACGAGCGTGACCCACCGTGCGTGATCAGGCGTGAGTAAAAAAATAGAATTCGTGAGTGGGCGTGATCGTGAATACTTTTTTTGTAACCGTGAGTGAGCGGACGTGACTAAAATTTTTTCTCTCGTGAGCGTGCGTGATCGTGAGCAAAAATTACTCACGCGCCCAGCTCTAGTTCGGACATAATTCCTACAAACATGCGCCGTATTAGACGATTTTTTTTGTTTGAAAGAGTATACTCCCGAGATGGTCCCACATAATTTTTTTTTCAGAATCTGGCCATGGATTTCTTAAAAGGGAAAATAAAAACCGGCTTAAAAAACTCTAAAAACATTTAATAATAATTTTTAACGATTTTTTAAGTTTGTACCAAGCCAATCAAAAATCGACATCAAAAACTTGTTAACTTTAATCAGTGTTTTTAGGTTTAAAAAAAAATATATTCTAAAAAGTTCAAATTGTAAATACTTTATCTAAATATTTAAATCTTTTCTTTTCTGCAATTATAATCATTAAGTTCTGAAAGGTTTATATTTAATAATCGATCAAGTTTTTTTATTTGTTTAAATATTTGTTTATGTTATGCCATGTACAAAAATATAAGAAAGTCTTTTTACTGGGTATTAAATTCTGTTATGTTGTCTATGGATTTTGATCGTGTAAAATTCATATAGACAACAGAACATAGATTCATCAATCATATTGAAAATATGGCGTAGAATGATTTTTTTAATACTAAAATCATAGATATAGAGCACGGACCGCGCTTCTATATTAACATAATGGTGTAACGTTTCTTCAAGTGAGAGAGATGCGGTGGCGTTTGGGATATATCTATCTCTTTTTCTAAGAAGAATGAAATAGTTACTTTTGTTTGAATAAGGTCAAGTATATCCCAAACCATTTTCTATTTCTTTCTTTTGACACGACTCTGTTTTCAAGTCAGATACGCGGTCCGTGCTCTATGTCTATGAGCAAAATATATTTTTTAATTGTACTTTTGGAGTTAGACATTACTTCCATGCATAAATTTTCATAAGTTAACTATTTTAAAATTTTATCACCAGAATATGTTAGTTATACGATTTAATGACAAAATCATACACCCCCAAATGGCATCCCTTTAAAGTAGGAAGATATAATGGTTTATTTACACATGTTGTACTAACAACAACAAATAGGTTAATGTGGAGATCCGGGTCAGATGTGGAACCGAAAAGCCTCA
The DNA here is from genome assembly GCA_961205875.1 of Sialis fuliginosa. NCBI lineage: Eukaryota > Metazoa > Arthropoda > Insecta > Megaloptera > Sialidae > Sialis > Sialis fuliginosa. Next base: position 12,479,178 of record OY540817.1, read on the forward strand.
ACACCTCCGCTGCCCGGGTCACGCAGGGTCTGTTGTGTACAACATGACTGATGTTGACGTGTACGATGCCGACGTTTCGTTCGGCCTTGTTCTTGTTTTGATACGTTCAATGAAATGATATATTAACTTGGATTCTATATCAATCACTTTTGTTGTGTTGTTTCTGTTTTTAAAGGGAGTTATTGATATGAAAAACTCAGATGCAAAAACGATGCTAATTTTTATACCGGAGTATCAGAATTGCATTCATTAAAATGATTGTTAAAATCGGATTTAAATCACATCGATTTTTTTTATCAATAATTCAAATGATTGATACTTTCTTTTACTATAGTATAAGTTAGTTTTGTAAAACTGATTTTTTTGGATTTTGTTGGAATTATCCTTTTGTTTATAATAATATATAAGTTAAAAGTAAAGGAAAAGAAGTCGTGGGTTCGACCCTTGAGGGCCATACAACCAACTTTCTAATAGGGGTTGAATTTCGAAAAATCCTTCTTTCAGATCATATTCAGGTCAAGACGCTTTGATTGACACCCCAACAAAATTAATAGCATTTTTTATTTACGAGATTTCGTGCACGTAAAATTCTGCTAATTGATGCACCGATTAAACGGGGTAGCCGTTTATTTGGGAAAAAATGAAGAACAGACACAATGTGTATCTAAAAATAATTTATTTAAATAAAATTAGATAACTGATTCACTGAGAAGTCAAAAAGGTTTACATATTAAATAAAATTGTTTTATTTAAAGAAAAACGCAAATTAAATTAATATCCCATCAGAAATCATTTTCCCACGTTACATAAAAGTAATTCTACATCTTGAAAAATGATTAGAATATAAAAAGAAAGCTTCTTATTTAACTTATTTTAATTAAATTACAAAACATTAAATTGAAAATTATAGAAAAGTTTTATTTATTTTCATTACAAATTACAAAAACAATGTACAAACGTCAGCGGATAAATTTTAAATAATTATATTAATTTGAATATTAATATTAAACTTGAAACCTAAATATAAGTGTCTTGTTTCATAAAAACTATTAAAAACAACATTAATTACTAGTAAACGTTGACTACATAGAAAAATCACCTTTGTTGATAGCGGCAATTGTCAATTATACTCCATCTATACGTCAGGTTAAATAATGTGTTAGAAATAATATAAAATCATATATTTATGCGTTTTCAAATTTAATTTACATTCTAACCAAGTGTTAATTATATAAATTTATTTTATGTCCTATGAATGACTAATGCAATCTTTTTATAACGAGGTTTCTTCCACAGTTAAGTTTATAAAGGTGTTTAATAATTTATTTATGGAAGGACTGTGTGTGCATACTAGAAATTAATTATTTATTTTAATACATAGTTTGCAATGCAACAATTACTGCATGAATAAATTAAATCCTGTAAGAGCTTAAAATACAGAAAGTGGTTTTAAGACTTAAAATTTAAATTTTTTAAAAACAATTAAAATTTAACAATTCAATCACTTCTATTACGTGGTCTATTCTCATTTTGATTTCGACGCGAAAATTGTTCCTCCCTATCTCTTTGCCTTTCAATTCGACCCATTAGCGTTCTTCGAGGCATAACACAAATATATTTTTCGTTTACTTTTAGACAAAAAAAGCGAAATGATAACTGTAATACAAAATATATAAATTATAAATTAGAATTTTATTTTTTTCTAATATTAAGCGTAAAAGCTTTTACAACAATAATTTCCAAATAAAAACAATTGAATTCTCTATGCATTTTCTATGTTTGATTGAAACCCAAAACTATTTATTTTTTCGGATTTTTTCCGCTTGGTGGCGTTAGGATTATTGCTATGCTGTTGAAGGATTATTTTAACTGCTTTAATGGTAACATACACACATGATTTTTATTGCGCACATCTATGGCACAGTTCCTTTCAAATGATATGTTTCATTCACCTCCTTTTTTATAATAAATACTTACTAAAAAAACGTACGACAATTTTCGATATTCACGTATTAATACATATATAGATATCATCATTTATATTTTATATACTTGTGTCATTTCAAAAAAAAATTCAATTTTTAGATTACTTATAGGTTTATGAAAAATTTCAATAGTTTTTTAGGTTTGTTTAATATAGTTTTTTAATATTTCTGCAGCGAACTACATGCAATATATTAGAAACACACAAGGGCTATTATTTATATGTAATGATTTTGATATATATAATTTATAGGTATAATAACATTCATATAACTATAAAACAATAAATTTCATGCCCATAAAATATTAATAATAACAATCATAACACAGTATGTTCATAATAGAATTAGTGAAACTATTTAGAATACACGGTTATGCTTTTATAATTTATTGTTTACAATAAATTATGCATTCTTTAGGATGGCATACTAGAGTAGACAGCGAAATACAAAAAACACAAAGAAATACGACATAAATTACAGAATAAATACCGCACTAGATAAGGCTTTAAATCTAAAAACCGTCTCAGCATTTTTATAATATTTCTGATACCGGTTTATGGTGCGAGTAAATTTTGGGCATAAGTAAGCCATGTAAATTTTATTGTTATCACAAATTAAAAACAAAAGTTGAGAAATCTTTGGCAGGTTTACGATGGTCTCGATTGGAATGTCTGAGTTTGGCTTTAGGTATTCTTTAGATTTGGAGGTTCTATACTTCGAATTAGTGGTTATGGTCTATGAAACAATATACCAACATTGGGGAATGTAATTTCTTGATATTTTAATTTACAGGCTTATTTTAAAATAATTATTTATTTAGAACTTGTAAAGAACGATTTTTGTGCATTGTCATTCAATTTTGTAGATGACGGTCTTAGCAAATCTGGTGACCTGGGCGAGATTTATTTTTTCGCCCTCTTTCCCCCTAAAAAAATGTTAAAAAATTACCGAAAATGTCAATTAAAGTTGATAAATTAACAAATAAGTTGAATAATTCATATCTCAGCTTGGCGCGATCCTACAGACTCAAACTTTTTTTTAAATATAGCTTACATCATTAACTTTAAGACTATCAAATGCCCTAAGACCGTCGAGACCTCCTTCCCCTATTATGAAAAAATTAAAATTGATAAATTAACACATAAGTTGATTAGTTAGTATCTCAGCTAATACCTTATTAAAGGTTTTCTGGGTTGCTGAATAAGTATTTGTTATATAGTTAGCAGCTCACAAATAATCGATTTTTTTACAAATTAACATTGTTTATATTTAGCTATATTTTTTGCTTAATCGAGTTTAACTGATCGACAAAAAATTTAAATATAAAAAAAAGTTTACTCAAAAATTACAACCTGTACAACATTGATTTGAACCAAAAAAGTGACTTATGCTCCATTGTACGCCACCCCACCTGGCCTGCCCCCCCCCTAAAGCCGGTACTGAAGATAGTGTTCCGCATTTTTTTTCAATCAAAAGTGTTCTTTGACTTCAAAAAAGTTAAAAAGCACTGCTCTATAGCCATGCATGTGAACCGATACCACAGCACACTTAGTTGTTGCGTCATGATATGTTTGAGTCGGGTGTCATCTATGATTTTATTACTGGGAATTATTCAAAGCTGCGTACACCGTGTTCTATCAGATATTTGAATTAAAACACTAGTGATAATTGTATGTGGGTGGCATGGTACGCGAACGCACAGAGTTATGGCTATTGTGTTCTCTGTGTGTGAGTATGGGAAATAAATTTGAACATGTATTGTTTAGCGAAGACCGCTAATTAGCATTAAATAATCTTACATGTGTTTTGTTAATTTTTTATGACGGTATTGTGGTTAGATGAAATGTGTAGTCATGGAAGAAAATAATTTTACATTTTTCTGGGTTTCTAGTTGTAAGTAGTAGTAGTTAGAAAAAAATATAAATGTGTTTATAAAATTGATAAAATATTAGTTTTAAGTTCATAACTGTTTCTAAAATATAAATAAAACGGCCAAGTGCGTGTTGGGCACGCATATGATAGGTTTCCGTAGTCACTACGATTTATAAACAAGAGTTATTTCAATTTTTTTAATAAACTATTCTAGCTACAGTGTTCGTTAAAATTTTCATTGAAAGTACTAACTAAAAGCTACATTCTGGATTTTTTTAATAGATTTTTGCATCGATAGCTTAGAAAGTAGAAGGGGACGCTCTGATAACGATATTTAAATGCAAATATATCGTGACTGACGGGTTAAAATCAAAAGGTCATAAAACATTTTTTGTTGCATTTTAGGAAACCTATCTAAACATACCCCACTCAATGGAGTAAGTGAACAAACGATTTTCAGTCTATGAGAAGGATCCAACAGTGTTCGTTATAATTTTTAGTAGAAGTACTTATTAAAAGCTACATTCTGAATTTTTTTCAGATTTTTTGAATAAATAGTTTAGAAATGAAGGGGGGCGGGACGCTTTGATAACGACATTTAAATGCAAATATATCGTGACTGAAGGGTTAAAATCAAAAGATCATATAACATTTTTTGTTGCACTTTACCTATCCATTACTGAAAAATGGAATAAAATCCGTTCTGTAATTATTGAGAAAATCGTGTAAAATTATATTTTTGAAACACCAGGCCCCGTCTAAGAATTTGTATGAAAATCAAAAATAAATAGTTTCGAAACAATCATAATAATTAATTTCGATATTTTACCTTTCTGTCTGCATCCCTACTTAATAATGAATTTGCTCATTAGAAAAAGCACATAATTTTTTATCACTTTCTGCCTCTGAATGATTTATAGGCCTCTAAAAATTCAAAGTTTTATTAATTCTAAGCAATAACTTTGGCAAGTAGTTTTATTAAAATAACAATATACACAATTTTTTCCCTCCTAATACATAAAATTTAACTACAATCAAACTAACACCTAAAAATACTTAAATATGATATATGTAAAATATTATATTATTTAAAATATATATATTCATGCCAAAGTTTGCATGACATTTAAAAAATGTAACTATAAAAAACCGGGCGAGTGAAGAAAAAAGGAGCCATATAACATATTTATTAGTCGTACAAAATTAATTTCAGTAATACACGTTCTACCAATAATAAACTGATTCAGAATAAAATGATTTAGGTACTAACATTAATGTCGTTTTAGCATAGGAATATATTTCTTAAAATATCAAACTAAACGCGACGTATTATTCTGAAAACCGTTAGTTTTTATACCTATATGTTTTTTCGTTTTTATTCATAGGCGCCGTATTGGATAAGGTTTTATTAGGTAGTTTTTTCTTCACGTTTTAAATAAAAATGTGTAATAATTTATACAGCAGTAATTTGCGTGTCTATTGGATAGATATCGCGTTTTTATTAAAAATTGATATGAATATTTTTAAAACATGCAATTTTTATTGGTTTATTCTAGTTACGTAACTACACTTTTAATAAATTTTGCTAGATATAGATCATATATCATATAATATTATCTTAAATATATTTAAGGAAGAACCTATCCTACTTAAATATTATAGATGTTTTTATTTTTACAAAAGTTATATAGAGATTAACGAAAAATCTTACAATAATAGAAAAAATAACTACTCGTATTTTCATCATAGAGTTTATTTCTTATTTAGGCTATGTGCAAGGGGGTGGAGTTACAAATAATGTCGATGCAAGCGCTCGTGGTGAGCATCATTGTAAACTCTGGATTTTTTTCCGTGTAAGTAATGTCAGTGAGTATTGTTTAAAAGTGAAAATAACTATAATTTAATAAAAAGTTTTTTAATTGCAAACAAAACATGGAAAAACTAAGCGATATGGAAACACTTGTGTTCCAGACTATTGTGTTAATGGTGAATTAAGTAAAATAAAGTTTTATAGTTTCCCTGTACAAAGTTATAACCTCGAAAAAGTGGATCAAAGCGGTAAAAAGAGTCAAGTAAGTAAAACCATGAATTTACTTATAACTTATTTGAAAATTATTATTGTAAATCTGTAAGAGTAAAAGGGATTGAGTGTTTGATACATTAAAATCCGGTCCGGCACCATAATTTGAGGTTATGTTGTCAATGTAAATGATTATAGATGTTGAAATTGTACGAAATAAGATAAAATATAAAATATAAAATAACATAGGTATCATAATCAATTTAAATTTTACAAATAATTAATCTAGTCTAACTCGTTATATCTTTATCCAATGCTTTGTAACACATTGTATTGTAGCGTTATATTTAAAAAATCATAATAATATTGACAGAGCCGGCCTTTGCGATTCTGGCGCCCCAGGCGAGATTTTTTTTGACTCCCCCCCCCCCTCCACCGCCACAGTGACGATCATTAAAAATTATCCGCACAAAAAAAAAAAAGCGTGAGAAAATTATCTTGTTATTAATTCATTAGTGTAATATAATAATATAATATAACATATAATTGATAAATAATATATAATATAACTAAAATTATATAAAAGATTTCTTCCTGGCTTTCATATCTGCAAAATTATCGATTGCTGTCTCAAAATTGAGGTTTGCTACAACCTTATTTTCAATTGAAAGAATAGCCAAATTATTCAACCTATCTTCTATCATAGCCGATTGCAAATAAGTTTTTATCAATTATTTTAATTTACTAAAACTTCTTTCACCACTAGCTACACTAACCGAAATTGTTACAAGAATTAGCAAAGCCACCCACAGATTTGGCACTGTGCTTTTCAAGTTTTGTAAAAAAATGTTTAATAAATAATTTATTTTTGATATTAAGCATTTTATTAAGTAAAATGAATTATTTTGCAGAAAAAATCAAAACTATTATTCAAAAAATATATATAGCTTAAATTTGGCGCCCTAGAACAGAACATATAAAAAAAGTTTAAAATAATTGGCGCCCCCACGAAATTAGCGCCCCAGGCTGTCGCCTGGGTCGCCTGGCCGTTCGGCCGGCCCTGTTTTTTACTTATCCAAGTATTAAACCAATCTATAGATTCTAATAAATTGAAAATTTATCAATAATGATGAACGGATGGCAAATTAAAAAAAATATATTGTTACATTCATCAGAGTAACCGTTTTTTTAAATTAGAGCGAATTGTCGCTGAAGAAGTATCGTCTAATTTTTATAATACGCGTGATTTTGCTAATTAACTTTTTGTATAGTGTTTACCAGGTATGTACATTGTGATTCATATTATTTATTTGATTTTTTTGTTTCGGTTCTGATATTTATGTAATGGTTTTTATTTGTTAACGTATGTTTACATCATGCACTTGTCGAAAGAGCAATAAAACTAAGTTTTGTTAACGAATGTACATATCCTCATTGTTTATAGTTAATAATAATTATATAATTTATAAAAATATAATTTTAATAATAAAAAAAAGGTAATATTATTCTCTCCATTATATAACAAGTGATTTTTTTTAACGTAATAACTGAAATCAGATGTTTACTCTTGTAAATTTTTGAATTAACGAATTATTTTTGAATTAAGAAAAAATGTTTTAGATAAAAAATGTCGAGTATGTTATTATCTATAATTTATTCCCTATACATTTTTTTCCAACATTTATAATTTAGCCAGAAAGAAATTTTTTATGTAATTATTTAGATTCACCTACACTGTTCACTATCAGTATTACGTATAAGAAAGTCCCATGGTACCTATGGCAAACAAGCACACTGTTTAATCTCTGTACTACGTATAAGAAAGTCCCATGACACTCATGGCAGATATTTCTCCTCTGTTATGAACCATTTGAATTATAATAAAATTGCATGACGTTAACATTTGTTTACAAAGTCAAAAAAATGAAATAAACTTTTATTTTCAAAAAAAGATTTTTTTTACTATTTTTCCCTTAAATCTAGCCTACTTCTGCTTCAAAAAATTAATATTTCGTTAAAATAAAAAAAATCATGCAATTAAGGGTTAAAGATAATAGTGTAAGCTACATTTTAAAAAAAAACTGGAGTCTCCTCGATCGCGCCAAGTTGAGATATTAACTATTCAATTTACTTCTTTGTTAGCGTATGAGTTTTAATTTGTTTTTTTAGTTTTAACTTGTTTTTAAAAAGGGAAGGAGCACGCGAAGGTCTTTAAGTGCGTGATGCTCTTAAAGATAATAGTGTAAGCTACATTTTAAAAAAAAACTGGAGTCTCCTCGATCGCACCAAGCTGAGATATTAACTATTCAATTTACTTCTTTGTTAGCGTATGAGTTTTAATTTGTTTTTTTAGTTTTAACTTGTTTTAAAAAAGGGAAGGAGCACGCGAAGGTCTTTAAGTGCGTGATCCTCTTAAAGATAATAGTGTAAGCTACATTTTAAAAAAAAACTGGAGTCTCTTCGATCGCGCCAAGCTGAGATATTAACTATTCAATTTACTTCTTTGTTAGCGTATGAGTTTTAATTTGTTTTTTTAGTTTTAACTTGTTTTTAAAAAGGGAAGGAGCACGCGAAGGTCTTTAAGTGCGTGATGCTCTTAAAGATAATAGTGTAAGCTACATTTTAAAAAAAAACTGGAGTCTCTTCGATCGCGCCAAGCTGAGATATTAACTATTCAATTTACTTCATTGTATGCGTATGAGTTTTAATTTGTTTTTTTAGTTTTAACTTATTTTTAAAAAGGGAAGGAGCACGCGAAGGTCTTTAAGTGCGTGATGCTCTTAAAGATAATAGTGTAAGCTACATTTAAAAAAAAAACTGGAGTCTCTTCGATCGCGCCAAGCTGAGATATTAACTATTCAATTTACTTCTTTGTTAGCGTATGAGTTTTAATTTGTTTTTTTAGTTTTAACTTGTTTTTAAAAAGGGAAGGAGCACGCGAAGGTCTTTAAGTGCGTGATGCTCTTAAAGATAATAGTGTAAGCTACATTTTAAAAAAAAACTGGAGTCTCTTCGATCGCGCCAAGCTGAGATATTAACTATTCAATTTACTTCTTTGTAAGCGTATGATTTTTAATTTGTTTTTTTAGTTTTAACTTGTTTTTAAAAAGGGAAGGAGCACGCGAAGGTCTTTAAGTGCGTGATGCTCTTAAAGATAATAGTGTAAGCTACATTTTAAAAAAAAACTGGAGTCTCTTCGATCGCGCCAAGCTGAGATATTAACTATTCAATTTACTTCTTTGTTAGCGTATGAGTTTTAATTTGTTTTTTTAGTTTTAACTTGTTTTTAAAAAGGGAAGGAGCACGCGAAGGTCTTTAAGTGCGTGATGCTCTTAAAGATAATAGTGTAAGCTACATTTAAAAAAAAACTGGAGTCTCTTCGATCGCGCCAAGCTGAGATATTAACTATTCAATTTACTTCTTTGTTAGCGTATGAGTTTTAATTTGTTTTTTTAGTTTTAACTTGTTTTTAAAAAGGGAAGGAGCACGCGAAGGTCTTTAAATGCGTGATGCTCTTAAAGATAATAGTGTAAGCTACATTTTAAAAAAAAACTGGAGTCTCTTCGATCGCGCCAAGCTGAGATATTAACTATTCAATTTACTTCTTTGTTAGCGTATGAGTTTTAATTTGTTTTTTTAGTTTTAACTTGTTTTTAAAAAGGGAAGGAGCACGCGAAGGTCTATAAATGCGTGATGCTCTTAAAGATAATAGTGTAAGCTACATTTAAAAAAAAAAACTGGAGTCTCTTCGATCGCGCCACGCTGAGATATTAACTATTCAATTTACTTCTTTGTTAGCGTATGAGTTTTAATTTGTTTTTTTAGTTTTAACTTGTTTTTAAAAAGGGAAGGAGCACGCGAAGGTCTTTAAGTGCGTGATGCTCTTAAAGATAATAGTGTAAGCTACATTTAAAAAAAAAACTGAAGTCTCTTCGATCGCGCCAAGCTGAGATATTAACTATTCAATTTACTTCTTTGTTAGCGTATGAGTTTTAATTTGTTTTTTAGTTTTAACTTGTTTTTAAAAAGGGAAGGAGCACGCGAAGGTCTTTAAGTGCGTGATGCTCTTAAAGATAATAGTGTAAGCTACATTTAAAAAAAAACTGGAGTCTCTTCGATCGCGCCAAGCTGAGATATTAACTATTCAATTTACTTCTTTGTTAGCGTATGAGTTTTAATTTGTTTTTTTAGTTTTAACTTGTTTTTAAAAAGGGAAGGAGCACGCGAAGGTCTTTAAATGCGTGATGCTCTTAAAGATAATAGTGTAAGCTACATTTTAAAAAAAAACTGGAGTCTCTTCGATCGCGCCAAGCTGAGATATTAACTATTCAATTTACTTCTTTGTTAGCGTATGAGTTTTAATTTGTTTTTTTAGTTTTAACTTGTTTTTAAAAAGGGAAGGAGCACGCGAAGGTCTTTAAACGCGTGATGCTCTTAAAGATAATAGTGTAAGCTACATTTAAAAAAAAAACTGGAGTCTCTTCGATCGCGCCACGCTGAGATATTAACTATTCAATTTACTTCTTTGTTAGCGTATGAGTTTTAATTTGTTTTTTTAGTTTTAACTTGTTTTTAAAAAGGGAAGGAGCACGCGAAGGTCTTTAAGTGCGTGATGCTCTTAAAGATAATAGTGTAAGCTACATTTAAAAAAAAACTGGAGTCTCTTCGATCGCGCCAAGCTGAGATATTAACTATTCAATTTACTTCTTTGTTAGCGTATGAGTTTTAATTTGTTTTTTTAGTTTTAACTTGTTTTTAAAAAGGGAAGGAGCACGCGAAAGTCTTTAAGTGCGTGATGCTCTTAAAGATAATAGTGTAAGCTACATTTAAAAAAAAAACTGGAGTCTCCTCGATCGCACCAAGCTGAGATATTAACTATTCAATTTACTTCTTTGTTAGCGTATGAGTTTTAATTTGTTTTTTTAGTTTTAACTTGTTTTTAAAAAGGGAAGTAGCACGCGAAGGTCTTTAAGTGCGTGATGCTCTTAACCCTTAATTGCATCTTGTTAACATTCGTGAACAATGTTTTCAGAGGTATCTATTAGCAAAAATGTACAATATTTTTTAATATTGATAATCTTAATAAAACAATAGGTAGTTTAAAAGTACACTCAGAATTTTAGAAAAAATTTACCTATTTAAGAAAATTAATAAAAAAAATAAAGTGACACCAAAATCAATATTAAAAATTGCTATGTTATGAAATCCTCTTGCAAAACATAAAATAAAACACCAATGTTGAAAAATATACAAATTTCGCTCATATGTGCAGGTTAAACTTCATATAACTTAAAAATTAAACGCGTGTCGTTAAAATACGGAGACTACCAGAAAGGTCAAAATTATAAATTGAATAGAAAACAGAAATTATGAGGACAAATGGACAGTGCGTTCGGTGTGTAACAGTAATTTAAATAACATAAAACTTGGGACATATCATATATTCACTTAAACATATACAGGATGTTCATAATAATGGTTATCTTTGTTAAAACAAATAATAATTTGAATATATAAAATAAGATAAGATAATTTTTTATTCAATATAAATACATAAAATAATGCATAGAAAAAGTCAACAACACAGTTTAATAAATCAACTTTCAAGAAATTTTTGAACTGTATAGTGACAATCTTTTAACAGTTTATCCCTCAGCATCGTTTTGAATTTTTTTACAGGTAGATTTATAATTTCATTAGGTATTTTATTGCAAATTTTTATAAAAATTTATAAAAAAATGTTCTCCGATTTCAAAATTTTAAATTGATTTATCCGTTTCACGTCAAGGCAAACACTTTTCGTTCCGTGTCCATCCGTCTGTCCCCTGAATCCTTGTCCCATGCATAACTCATGAACCACTGAACCGATATTAGTGAAACTTGATCGGATGGTTGGGTCTGGCTTGAGGACGGTCCCATTTCAAAATCATCAAAATCGTGTGTAAGGGGAAGGGGTGACACCCCAAAATATTTATTTTTTCAAGACATCTCAAGAACGACAAATGTTACGTGAAAATTTTATAGAATATTTTTTGTAGAGCATTAAATTTCCTAAAAATATTCAGGTGCGTTTTAAGAAAAATTTCGAACTAAGTAATATTTTTTAGTAAAATTGTATAAAAATTAAATGGTTAACCAATTCCAGGTAATTTATATAAACACTATCGGTTTTTATTTAAATTGTTGAATAATTAACTACCTTTGGTGAATTTAGCACGAGGAAGCACTGTGCATTTACTTACTTACTACTTACAAAGTAGCATATGTCCTTCCTCAGGATGCAAGCTATCCCCCTGCCAAAATTTAATCAAGATCGGTTTAGCGGCTTAGCCGTGAAAAGGTAACAAACAGACAGACAAATTTACTTTCGCATTTACAATATTAATAGTATGGATTATGCAAAAAGCGGAAAATTATTTTTTATTAATATATTTTGAACATCCTGTATATGTATATAAGAGAGTATCTATAAAAATGTGTTTGTATGTGTGTAGATGTATATAATAGGTACCATATAGCACAGTTTATATGACAGTGGGATTGTGAAATACTTTTAAAAAGAATTCGAAGCATCTTCGTTCTGTATCAGTGTTAATAAAAGATATAAAAACAGATGTTGTAGAATTATTAATAGAAAAATATTAATTAAATATGTTCTTTGTTTTGATTAAACGTTGATAAGTTGTAATAGGAGATAAAGTATATTTTATAAACAGAAATTTGTATGCAGTTATTTACATAATATCTAAAAAAATATGAAATAGGAATAGCAGTTAATGTCCGATTTGATTAAAACAGTAGTATTGTAATAGTTGTTGGGAAATATCATAGTCATAACTAATAACAATCAAAACTGACTACTGGATTATGGCTACCGTGTCGTTAAAAACAACGAAATTTTTAATAAAATTTATGTCTGAAATATTTTCTCATATAAAGTACGGATTTTCATGGATATGAGTTTCGCTTTATTTTCGTATATTTTTATATGGAATAAAACATAACGTAAATTATTATTTTTTGTTTAGTGTTAATGAGTAGATATAATATTTCTGGTGTGTGTTTTTTAATATATTTAGAAACGGGATGCTAACACATGCTGATATACAAACAACTTAAAACAAAATAAGTAATTTATGTACAAGTAAAAAGTGTGACTCACTCTTTAGCTTTCCTGTGTTTTATCGGTAGACATGATTTGAATGCTAAATATTAAAATAAAATTATTGTACTTTGCAAAGTTTTTTTTGTGGTATCAACTATAACATAAGCTTTGCCTAAATGAATAACATATTATTTTAGCGTATTTTTATAATCGTATAATATGTGGGTGTTGCAAATATTGTATAAATAAGGTTTTTTAGTAGGAATACAAATCGGTATAGTATTTATGATCTACTGAGTGATAGGTTGCGTGTCTACTTTCATCCTGCATAGTCGTAACTCCATCGTATTTGTCTGTATAGTCGTTTTTACAGATGCGTAACTAAAGGATGCTGCACCCCCGAAGAAAACCGAAAATAGCGCCTCTGGAGTTAATGAAGATTTTTTGTTGTTTTAAATGACATTTGTATAAAAGATTTTAAAAAAATTAAAAATATTCGAAAAATAATCAGGTGCGTCTCTAGAAAAATTAAAACTAATATTTTTTAATAAAATTGTATGACAATTAAATGGTTAACCAATGCCAGGCAATTTATCTGAATACTTTATCGTTTTTTATTTAAATTGTTCAATAATTAATAACCTTTGGTGTATTTACTTGGCAGATGTTTTTGAAGTATGTTTTATTTATTTTTTTTAAGGTTTTATTTTTTCCTTTTTGAGTGGCGCATCTAAAAAGTCCATGACCAGATTCTGATAATATTTATATACATGGGATTATTTGGCACATGTTTTTTTTATTGCCATCTTGATTTTGGCCCTCCTTAATGCTTAATTTTTGCACCCTTCTGGAGTTACTGAATATATTCGTCTTTTCTCATGTTGGATTTTACGCCTTATAAAGCTATTCTACTCCATTTTGGAACTTGCGCCACTGGTAGTGACCAATTTCGCCAATGTATCTATCGACTGTCGATATTAATAAAGTTTCTTGCGAATAAAAAATGTAAAATAAAAAATGTGTATACTACGGATACAGTTCGATGAAGAATTTTGAAAAAAATATGCTTTTGATAAATTGGTTTCCAAAATATAAAAAAAGAAATCTGATTGAAAAATAATCCATTATTAAAAACATTATTAGAATTAAATGTTGACAGCTAACTAATGTAATGCAAATTTGAATGATTAAAGTATTCTTATAAATGAAAAGTTCATTTTTAATAGTTAAAACTTGTTAATGTCCTTCATTAAGTTATGTATTTACAAATAAACATTGTTATTTATTTATTTAATTACCCATATCATATGCATATGTATCTACATACTTATTCAGACCATGGAGAATTTTAGTTATAAACTATAGCCATTGACTGGTCCGATAAATCACATACGGTCGCTGTCTTTTCTTTTGTGAATTCCATTTATTGACTCGAGAAGTTCTGAAATTCCAAAATCTTAATTTTATAGCTTTTTTCTTTCAACTTTATATTTATAGTCATAATTTCTTTGATTTGTTATTTTGACTTGTGACAACTTATTTAATTGATTTGACTCACCTGTACGAAAAGTGTTATTGAAAAACAAGTTTTTTTTGTTTTGTTTTGTTGGTAATATTGGTGTTTCAGGTCCGGTATTAGATACATTTTGTGTTTTATGAACATTTAAATGTGGTTCTTTGTGCATTATCTCTATATATAAAAATTAATGTTCGTTTGTAAAGGTTTATAGACTCGGGAATTACTGAACCGATGTCAGTGCGGTTTTCACCAATTGTTCGATCATTTTTCTGCGCAGTATCGTGGCTGTTAATATTTTATGAAAATCTAAAATGTAATCTTTAAGTCTTATCAAGTCGTGTTTTTGTTTTTTGTTTCCGTGATGTCACAGCGTATAACTGTCATTTAGGTATATGTAGGTACAGTATTAGGTACAGATTTCTATAATTTACGGTTTCTGTATTTTATTAATTTAGGTCACTATGATTTTTAGGTCTCTTTCTAATATTTTGTGGAACAAATAGATGATTTTTGACACATGCTAACAATTAAATATTTTGAAATATATTGATTGAGAATTGAAATATAAAGAAACATTTCACTTCCAAGAAAGGTAAAATATCGAAATTAATTATTAAGATTGTTACTAATCTATTTATTTATTTTTTATTTTCATACAAATCTAAGACAAGACTTGGTGTTTCCTGCGAGTTTATAATTTTACACAATAATTTTCTTAATAACTACTGAACGGATTTTATTCCGGTTTTCGCTAATGGATAGGTAAGAGAGTGATTCTAATTAATTATTAAAAAAATTATTTCTGGCTCAATCATAAATTTTGGGAACAAATGTGTAGGGAATAAATTATAGATAAAACCATACTCGACAGTTTATATCTAAAACATTTTTCTTATTTCAAAAATAATTCAAAAATTCAAAAATTAACAATATTAAGCAACCGTTTCTGGTTTAGTAATTTCGTTTAAAAAATTAATTTGATACATGTTGTAGAGAATAATATTATGTATAATTTATGTCCCATTCATTTTATTCTATCTTTTATTAGTTTGTCAGTAATATGTTTTAATAAAATGAAAATCACGTTCATTGTTTATTGTCAGTATTACGTATAAGAAAGTTCCGTGGCTCCCATGGCAGATATTTTTTTAAAAGTGCTTGTTTGATTAAGGAAAACTATTAAATCTTTATTTCTGTTTTATAATAATTATGAATGAACTATAAATGAGTCAGTGATACCAAGGCAGGCAAGATAGTAGCAATAAAAATTTGTCAAAGTTATTAAAGTAATATTCTTATTTATTTTCTTTTTATTCAATGATATGTTAATTATTAAAGATAATAATGTTTGGTCTTAGCGATTGCAATAATAATTTTTTATATGATTTTAACATCGTGTAAAATATTTACATAATACAAATTTATTGAATGAACGTTGTAAATATTAATTAAGTTCTGTACTAGTGTATTTATTTCCAGCTAAATGTAAGTATGTACAGTAAGAAAATGTGGCTATATTAATATCGATGTTTTTATATGATTTCATATTTGAAATTTACTTTAATTAAAAATATTTACATTTATGACTTTCTAGTCTTTCATGGCAATATTTTTTATCTTGGGTCTATAAATTATAACAGACTACGCGAATATTTACGTAGATATTGTGATGTGCAAAATATTAAATATTATTACGGAAGATTAAATTGATGCGAATTACATTAATTTAAAAATAATAATTTTATTTATAATAGTTATTTTATTTTTTTGTAATTCTTTTATAATTGATAGGACGACATTAAAATAATAAAATTGTTTATAAAAAATAAAATTTGATTGCAATTCTTATTTGTGAGAAAACACAAAACACTGCAAGATAAGAAGCAAATATTAATGAAAACTGATACAATTCGTTTTTTCAGCCTATGTTTTGTAGCATATTGCAGTGGACGTACGTTGGCCGATAAAACGACTAAATTAAATCGGCTTTCACTATGGAAGCTTTTACGTTATTTATTTCATTAAAATAATTTTTTGGACACCTTTTCGTTACAGCTCAAATATTTTTATTGATATTCAAAATGATTACAGTAAATCCGCGACTTACGCGATTTGAAAAAAATTGTTTATTTTTATTTCGCGGCGCTTTGTATCCCTGTGGTCATTGTGCCAACCGAGATTGTCAAACATCGCATTCTTTCCCCATTCTCCCTTGTCTATATATGCTCAATGTTTATTTGGTTCGACAGGGAATTTATATATTTTTTAGGGTTGGTGCATTTTGTTTACAATTTTAAACATTTTTCTCAGCTGCGTTCACTTGTTTTACAAAACTGATTGTTATATTTTTTGCTACAGTAAGTCCTCGACTTACACGATTGTTCGACTTACATGAAAACCGAATTAATCACGAAAGTCGTTTATTGTATAATAAAAAAATTACTGGACAATCGCTAAAATATTTTAACATTTTTTGTATTTTTTTTAAATCGAGTTGAATAAAATAAAATAAATGCTTGTACCGTCCTACACCATGCATGTCCCTATTTTGCCCCTCTTTCTCTACGTATGTATAAAATTGTTAGTTGTTTTGACTTCTGGATAGCTTAAATATGTAGCGCTTTTGATCTTTTGTGAAACAAAATCAGCGGCGTACGCAAATTATACAAACAATAGCACTAACATACATATATTCATAGGGAAATTCGTATCGCACGATATTCGACCGATGCTTGGGAACGGCACGATCTATCATGACTGGTGTATTAAAAAAGAATTCAATTAAATTGTTTTAGTATGTGGCGAGTGTGTTGTCGGCTAATCCATCATCTGCTGTTGACGGACACGTCTGACAGTCGGAGTGAACTAGAACACGCGCGCCAGTACCGAAATCCCGCGGGTCGTGCCCACCTGGATTACAGTATGTTTGTTGAACATGACTGAAGATGTGCAATAATCTTAAGGAGGTTGGGAAGTTACTTTTGAGGGGTAGGACGAAGTGTTTGCTGTTGCCAAATCTACAACCTGTCTTTCTCACTTGCACTCAGCGCCTTTGCCATGTTACGCATTAGTTTAAAATATTTGTACATCATATCATATATTTTTTGACTTTCTTATATTGTTTTTTAAATAATGGTATGGTCGAAACTTTTAATTCTTGTTCAAATAATTACATAAGTTACAATATCCTTAATTTTCTTACTGTTTTTTAAATTGATTTTTATCATTGTTTTATCTTTTAACAGTTTATTTTCATCAACTGTCACTTAACGCCATATATTTCAACGGAAGTTTAAAATTTATTTTCTTAAAAACAAGCTGGTAAAAAAGTCTAAAATATCAGTATTTTATTCGTTTTGAGTGTTTAAACAACTGTAAGAAATTTTAACTTATTCCTACTAGTTTGATGTAACTTCCCAACCTCCTTAATACAGTCGTCTATTATATTTTCACTGTACCACAAGGCTGAACAAAACTCCATGGAAGATAATTTTTTATCCCGAGACGAATATTTTTAGGTAGAGGATGTTTTTAACTTTCATAAACTCATATACATATATGTATGAAATCCTTAATCCATCTATTGTTAATTTGATTTTTTTCGAATTTGATGGCTTCCCTGAATCCATTGTTACTATTTTCATCATGATGTATGTGTATCTGTCTGTCGGTAGGCGCTGTAACTCAAATATATATATGACAAATCTAGAAGTGTAAAATTGTACATTGAAGTTTAGGTTTCATATCAGAAGAAAGAGAAAAATCTTCCAACCGGAAATAGATGTTTATTCCTGCAATTTTTGAAACAATGTGAATAACTTAATATATAATACAATATAACAAAATATAGCCTATATAAAAACACGGAAATCGGATAAGCGGTTTTCAGTTATAAGCGCATTAACTGACAGAAAGACATTGAGTTTTATAATATATACATATGTATATGGATACATAAAAACCTCGATTTAACGGATTTTGTAAAAACGAATTGTATCGTTCTTAATAATATCTAATTTGCTATAGATGCTATTTTACTGGCATTTGTGTTTATGGACAATCACTTTCCCCAATTAGTTCGATAAATCGAGGTTTTACTGTATCTTGCTTACTGATTGTGAACTGATCCATATTTGAGAACAATACAACAAATATTTCGTTGTTCGATCACAAAGAGAATGTCAAACATACCAATGATACATTTACGCGTATTGAAATAATAATTCAACAATAGAGCAAACACGAACTGTTCTATTTATTATGGAAATGTAACGTTACACAATAGTTTGAGTAACCTTGGGGCCCTCTAAATTATCCACCCGCCCACTGCTCCCATATTTAGATACGCTGCTGATCAAATATCCAATTATATACATTTTACATTAAATTTTTATTTTCTTTGAAAGCCATTACATGGAAATTAGTTCTCCAAATAAAAAACATATTGTGTTACATGTCTGTAACAGCAGTTTACGAAAATTATCTTTATAACCCTAAATAGACATATGGACCGTTTAGAAACCGAAACTCTAAAATAAAATGCGATGAAATGAACTATTTTTATAAAGATACATAAGCTACCAAAATGAATATATTTTTAACCGATTTAAAAAAAAGGAGAAAGGTTCTCATTTCGTCTGTATATATTCTTTTATACATTCACCGATTTGGATAATTTTTTTTGTTTGAAAGAGTATACTTTCGATTTAACTCCCATATAATTTTTTTAAAATCTGACCATGGGCTTCAAAAAAAGAGGAAGTTTTCAATTTTTCTGTATATATTTTTTTATGTATTTTCGGACATAACTCCAACAAATATGTATCTATTCAGTGAAAGTTTATTTGTTTAAAAAGGTAGACTCCCATATATAAAATTTATCAGAATATGACCATGGACTTCTTAGATACGCCATTCAAAAGGGAAAAAATAAAAACATTTCAAAAAACATCAGCCAAGTAATTGTACTGTGATTCCTCGTGCTAAATTCACCAAAGATAGTTAATTATTGAACAATTTAAATAAAAACCGATAGTGTTTAGGAAAATTGCCTGAAATTTTTACGTAACATATGTCGTTCTTGAGATATCTTGAAAAAATAAATATTTTGGGATGTCACCCCTCCCCCTTAAACAAGATTTTGATGATTTTGAAATGGAACCGTGTTCAAGCCAGACCCAACCAAGTTTCAACAATATCGGTTCTGTGGTTCATGAGTTATGCGTGTCAAGGATTGAGGGGACAGACGGACACACACACACTGACGGACAGACAGACAGACACGGAACGAAAAGTGTTTGTCTTGACGTAAAATTTTGAAATCGCGGAGAACATTTTTTTTGTCTCAATCTGAAACGATCACAAAGCTTCTCGTATCTTCGATATTGCAAGGAAGCAAAATAAATAAAACCAACCTAAAAACACCAAGTCAATTTAAAACTTCAAAAATGCAACCGACTTCAAAAACTGTTAAATTTAATTAGTTTTATATACCTACTTTTCAGTGTTTTAAGGTTTTTTATGTTGTTTTTTTAAAAAATCTTATTTGTTTTTCGAAATGGTGGAGCTAATCATTTAGACTTTAGAAAATATTGATTTATATAAGAGTTAATTTATGTGAAGAACAGTTTTCATAAATAAATATCTATGCGGACCTACATATTAAAACTATTAAGGTATTTTACCATACCTACAGAAAATATGAAAATGCCCATCCCTGATAAGATTTATCATTTATTAAAACACTACAACCTGTCACATTATACATAATATAAAAAAAATCTACTATACAAGAAGTCTACGGTATCTAACAATTACTTCTACAGAAGAAGATGTCTAAAACAAATCATCGCGATACTAATGTAACGGAAGATTTTTATCCACCCAATTCATTTTTTCATAGTTAACACATAGGTGTGTTTATATTTATTAACGTTTTAAAATCTTATGTGCATTTCATATAAAATGTCATACGGTTTAATGAAGTTTATGTATTAATAAATTTGTAAAATTTGATTTCTGCAGCTGATTACTGACAAAACACTATCGTTAATTTTGCTGCCAAAAACCATAGATCATTGTGAATGTTAGAAAAGAAAATTATAATTTGATGCTAAATAGTTTTCTCACAATATGACGATATTATAAATATTATTTGCATCGTCGATGTTACGTATAGTTTTGTTACTGTAAATGATGATTCATAAAAAATAATAAATAAATGTTTTGAAGATTTCTAATATTTATTGCTACGATGATGTCTTAAATTTTATCAATAATGTAAATCTATTGCCATGTATCATTTAAATATTAATTTAATAATTTCTTTTTGTAGGTTAAGTTTATTCAATGTAAGTGACATTAAATGAAAAATATGTTCTAAACAATTTAATAATTTTTAATAATATCCACACCTGAAATCAATAGAATTTATTTATGTAGTACTAAATACTAAATAAAATTAGCATTTTTTTAGTTAATGGCTTCCATGCTGATTTTTTAGATAGATTTTAGTTTTTATTATTGTATTTGTATTAACATTCTTATTGTTAGTCTGTATACGAAATTTTATTAAAAGTAAGATTTGTATATCTTAATTTATAATATCCATAAAGGAAATGTTTGAGTTTTTTCTTGTAAATATGTACACCACCCTTAACTTTATGAACTCTCAAGTAACATAGAATATTTGGAGAATTACGCTATCATATCGGAGGGCTAAGCAGCAGAACTGTATACTAGTACAAAAAATATATAAAAAATGTACTTCGGTTCAAGTGCTTTATACAAAAATATACTTTTTAATATACTGTATTTTTTATGTAGGTAATTATTGCTATTGATTAATTAATAAAGTGCATTTATATGTATTTAATAAGTACATAAATGCAATTATTTTCAATAAAAATACTTAAGTTAATAGTAAACAGTAAAAAATATGTAACGCAAGTTGGAGAAAAATTTCGTTCAGATTAGATACAATATTTTGATTGAATTTTGTCCACTTATTGTTAGTCAATGTTGGGTACAACAGCTTGTTATAAACTAAAATAAATACATTTAAGACACTAATATTTTTAAGATCTAAAAAATACCAAATTTGCGTAAATAAATTGTAAGTTCTTCTCTGTCTGTAAAAATAAAGAATAATTAATTTTTAAAAGTATTTTTTTATTATAAATATAAAATTGTTATTTATTTAATGATTTTCGTTTAAGACTCATAACGTGTGTATACCCATATTTAACAGTTATCTTTAAAAGTACAAAATAAGTCGAGTATTTTTTTTTACAAACTGTTGTTCCATCCAGCCCACACAACTGCGCTAGTTTTAACTTATAATAATATTTCCTTTCACTTTTGGTGTGATTTATGTACTTGGCTATTATTTGTTTGTTTCAGAAAAAAAATTGTATATTCATACAGAATTATAATACTTGGCAAAACAGTTCGTGACATGTAAATTAATCTTAAAATATGATTTATGAATATAAGTTATTATAAGTTTTGAAAAAATCTTCAATGTAATTGACAATCGCTTCGTCTGATTTAAGTAATTGATAGGTATAGGTTGTTAGAGATTATATATATTATGATATCATTCCCCAAATTGTATATTGTTCTCTGTAATAATAATATTTATGTCAGTTAATTTTATTGATGGTGCTGTGAAATAAATATCGGCTGTTTCCTTGTATTTGTTTGTAAAAAACCTTGGAAGATTCTATGTCATTAAAGTGCATGAACTAATATTGAAAGGAAAATATGGATCACGATGTTATTTATGAATGTCAATATTAGAATTAGCGATAGGTAGTACGTTAATTTTATAGGAGGCATAGATTGACCTTACCTTATATCAGGTGCGTTCGGTTAATAGAATACTGCCAATGCTATATAAATTATACATCTGATATCAAAAACAAAATATCTGATTTGTTAGAAAACTTTTGGAAATGTAGACTACAGTTCGGTAAATCAAAATCAAATAAGGTGCTGGCACCAGTAATGGCCGCTATAAGAGCAAGGTTTACTGTTTTTTTGATTGACAGGCTTCTTTTTTGTAATTCTCATGAACTCATGTTACTAATAAAACAAGTAACTCTAATTCAGTACATTTAATTAAAGAATAGCCATTACTGGGATCATATCCAAGACTGATGCCAGTACCTTATGCCTATGTTGTCAATTGGTATATTTTATTCAATAATTAGGAAATACACACATATGTGAAATATACAGTAAAGCATTATTATTCTAATTGACTGGGGCCGAGCAAAATATGGATAGTTATTATAAGGTACTAGCACCAGTCTTGGATCGAACTTCAGTGTCGGATTTTTGTTTAATTAAATGTACTTAATTAGAAATATTTGTTGATATTTGGTTATTGCCATTATGTAATTATAATCTATTGATGACGATCGGCCAATGGGTGTCAAAATGGTGGACATTTAAATTTATTATTATTAGTGTAATCTATTTATTAATTATTTTATTATCATAACACTGTTTTACATTGTTTACAATTTTACGATTCTATATTTTATAACTTCTGTTCCATTAGTAAGATGAGTTTATCAATTCCAAAAAAACAGTCAACGTTGCTCTTAAAAGGGCCAAGACTGGTTCCAGTACTTTATACCTATTCAACTGGATAAAAATTTAAAAAATGAACCTGAAAAAGAAATTTAAACTATAAGTATTAAACGATATACCTACTAACTGTGTTTTGACCGTTTACGAATTTTAAAACCGTGCATATACATTATGATATCTTTAAAATAAGATTAAACTGTAACAAATTAATTACCACTTTCCGCCTCCCACAATTCTCGAAGTACCCTCAGGTTCCAGAATATATATCTCATATTTTTCTGGGGGCCCGGATTTGGCACACCCACCCTAACCCCTCTCGCCGCCTTCCCTACGCACGACCCTGCGATGAGGTGCGCCTCTTAATATCTAGATCAAACATCATCTTCATTAATTTCCTTCCAGACGAAGACCGATACATATTCGCCTATTAAGTGTAACAAGAGACAACAATATAAACTAGAACAATGCAAATATTATTAGAAAAACAATCACATTCTGGGATTGCGAATATTTAAACTAAATAATAAAAAGGACGGGTGTATTTGTAATGAATTAAAATAAAAGAGATGGGGAATGAGTGATGATTAGAAAAACGAAAACAATATAAATAGAAACAATCAAATTCTGGGATTTTTAACATTTAAAAAATTCAGTATAAAAAAAGATGGTAGATGTAAGTACGTATATAAAAGAGTGAGATAAGTATTTGTGAGATGCTGTGAAGATCATGGTGTGGGAGTAAGGCCTGAGGCTAGTTATGTGTGGGAGTTTATCGTGACAGAAAACCACCTGACTCTGTAGTTAGTTCTTTTGTTTATAAAATCGTGGCAGGATTGCCAATGTGTGGAACTAAACTTGAAAATACAGTAATTTAAACTGTACTATTATTATTGTGTATTATGATGTGGGTATTTAATATTTTACAACACGATTTTCTAAATTTAATATAGATGCATGTTAAATCATTTTTCTAGAAATACGAGTTCGTATTCTTTACTTATATACGGCTTTTTAAATAAATATGTATATTATTCAGAGCTTAATATAGTAACCCAATAAGTGGAATAATTAAAAATTGATCAATGTCTATTTAAAATATACCCAGACCCGTAATTGATGGAAAACGTGTTATTCGAATGTCGAAAATGTGGTTTTTCATGACTCAAATTAATGTAAAAAATAAATTTTAAACATAATTGGTACCACGCTCCAGTATTCCTAAAAACTATAAAAATATATTTCAAAATGTACTAATATATTTATTACAAATACGCATCGGTGGCCCGCGAATCGAACACATTGATCCACGATTGAAAATGTTTGGAAAATGCTGGTTTAGAGCGTACTCTATTAGTAAGTTTTTTTAATGAAGAACAATTTAAAAAATACACTTGGTATTATTATAATTTGTTTTATTCATAATAGAAAAGAAAAGAATGAAGTTTTTCATATATAAATGTAAAGAGCCAGAGTTTGCCGACCACTGCTTTAAAATAACATATATACAATTATACATATATCAATATTGATAACGTTAGTAAAAAAATGAGTAATTAGAACACGAAAGAATTTCGAATAACGAATTTTATGAATATTATAGGTAAATACTAATTTAATTAAAACATTAATCAACGTTTTCATACTTACAATTAGTTCAAAATATTGCGCCTTAATTTAATTGTATTAAGAATCTTTTTCCTTGTCTAAATTTATACAGCTATTAATTTATAATAATTCGTTACAATTTTTTTATATATCGTATTCCGACTGTTAATCGTAGAAAAAATGCAATTAAAATGTGATTAAGCAACTATGATTGAAGTTTTATGAACTTTGATCAACAACGGTTTTTGTTATTCTTACAACTTTCAGTCAAGTTATCGAATTAATTAATACAATATTGTGTGAACGTATCTGTGTAGGTATGTTTATATATAATTATGAATACTGTTTATGAATAGCTAACCTAAATGGACGCTTAATTATTCTAGCTAGAAGTACTTAAACAATGATTAATTTATTTCTAGCAAGCTTTGTTAATAGTGAATACAAAGAAAATGTTTTGAACGGATTTAAAACGTATTTTATGGTTAAATATTACTTCCTCGCCATATTGAAGATACGAGAAGCTTTGTGAACGTTTTTAAATGAGAAGAAAAAAATTGTTTTCCGATTTAAAAATTTTAACTTTATCAAAATAAACACTTTTCGTTCCATGTCTGTCTATCTGTGTGTCTGGGAAGTGTGACACCCCAAAATAAGTATCTTCTGAAGATATCACAAGAAAGACATATGTAATGTGGACATTTTTTATTTCCTATAATATAGGTGACTAATGCCATTTTGATGTTTGCATAACAGAAAAATTTAGATTTAAATTGCAATTGTCAAAAAATGAAAAGAAAAATGTCGAATAACTATTTTTTAATAAAATTGTATATTGTTTTTGTAAGTATATGTTTTTGGTTTAAAAATAAAAAATTAAAAAAACCTTATTAGAAAGAAGGTTGTTAAGAATCCTACCCACAGATCGCGGGGGCGGCCTGAGAAAGGTCCGACACAATCACCTGTCTTTGCGCGTTCTCTCATCACTGCAACACACGCGAGCATGTCAACACTTGTGATCTATATATCATACACAGTGTCCTATCACACAAACCGTATCACTACAACCATACTTATGTCATTCCTGATTAACCGCTGATATTAATGGTATGTTGTATAATATGCGGTTATTTCAGTTTTTATTTGAATGATATTAATTTATTAGAGAAGGTGTTTGAATATTTCATTTTGGATCAAATACGTTTAGTTTTTATTATTTTCTTTGATTTATTATAGTAGAGGAAGAGGGGGCTGAAGAAAATATTAATTTAATATAAAAATATATTACTATTTGATTTTTTTAAATGTGACCCATCTGACCCCTACCACGGTATAAGGTGGGATGGAACAAAATGGTTTTATGCAATTTTATATCTATATATATGAAATTGCATGAAGTCATCGTCTTGTCTCGGTCTTACCTAGTAAATAATTAAGCTTGTCTCATATCAGTCTGATTTTAATTAGGTTATTAGCATTCTTTACTAAACCATCCATCTAGTTTTATCAAAAATTTTTCTGAAAATTGGGGTTTTATTGCGTAGTATTTTTTTTTTCACTTTTATCCTTTATAGAAAGACAATTATTTATTTCTTATAATTACATAAAAAATGCATAGAAAAATATACAGCTAGTAAAAAATTACAATCAGGAGGTACAGGGCACGCAAGCACATCATGAGTCTGACAATGAGTTTAATTTAATCTCACTGCCATAAATGATGCGACCTTAGATCTGGAACGTATTCACATCAATTCTTCGACTGTGCATCCCGACATAGCCACACACATTTTTTTACAATGTAACTTATAGAGAACACTAGAAAGTTTTGAAAATAAATAGATAAATGGGCAATATCTAGATAAAATAATTATGCACAATCAAGAAAACATTGTTGAAGATGATTTGACAAACGTGATGAAAATATTCAAACATGCCTACTTACTGCAATTTTCTAGAACAAGTAAATGTCATGAATTTAATATATCAATCAGCGTCGTTTCTCTCTTTATCGCACACACATACGAAACAGAAGCATAGACTGGATATCTCAGACGAATAAGTTTGATCCGATGCAGACAGACGGCAATTACACCATTTACTCGATTTTCACACGTCATCGTAAATATCAGTCTCGATTCCATAGCCACCTGCGCATTACTGCATGTAATAAGTGTTGATGGGTGCAACGAATATGCAGTTATTATTTGCCGTGCAAATGATGATACGATAATGCTCCGGAATTATTTATGGGTGCATTTAATAAACGGTAATGCGTTTACTGATTGTAGGAATTCTCTTGCTGTACAAAAAACGTTTATATACATTGTATGAGCATGGGATAAAAATATTGTTTGGATTTCACTCGAGGAGTTGGTTAATGTATAGAATTTTGCTTGCAGTGTTCGGTATGTAAAAGCAAAATTGAAACTTCGATAAATATTGAAATTTAACGAATGGTTATTTAAAATTTAAGACAATAATTGGACCCTGTTTGTAATTATAGATTAACCACTCTAGGATTATGAAAAAATCGTTTTTTTTTTTGCTTAAACAATTCTTTAACATCATAAAAACAATATGCACTTGGTTCTATAGTAAAAAAAATACAGTGCAG
Source organism: Sialis fuliginosa (assembly GCA_961205875.1). Classification (NCBI taxonomy): domain Eukaryota; kingdom Metazoa; phylum Arthropoda; class Insecta; order Megaloptera; family Sialidae; genus Sialis; species Sialis fuliginosa. The sequence continues at coordinate 12,506,499 of OY540817.1, forward strand.
AAGGTGCTTAAGGTTGTTCAAAAGGTTACTAGAGTACGCTACGTAATATCTACTGCTTGTAAAACTTTAAACGCGTTTTTCTCGAAACCACTTTTTCTTATCTTAGCGAACACATTACTTCAACATGGTTATATAGATCAGTTTGAAATTTTGACAGTAGCTTCACAAGAAGAGCCTCTATATAAGGCCATAGGGGTTATTCGATTTGATGTAAACTTTTTATTTTATAAACAATTTACTGCTTATTTTTTGATAAAAAAACGATTTTTTTCAAAAGTGCACCATTTTTATACAAAATTTGATTAAATAAATTTAGATTTTCTGAGTCGTTCGGTCTATAGATGGGGGAAATATCGATAAAAAACGAGCGTTAACGTGTGTCTGACGTTTAAGCTTTTACTCTTAAGTGAGGTCTATGAAGTCTATCCAGATTTTATAGTGATTGATTTGCTTTTCGAAAAAACAAAACAATTTTAATTGATATTTACCTCCTCGGGATTTATTACATTAGTGGCGTCAAAGCTCCACCTAGTTGAGCTTTTTTCACTAGACACTAGAATTCAAAATCTATCTCGTGATCTGTACATGTAACATAAGTATTATTAACACCTAGATCGGTGTCGAGCATCAACATGAAAAGGCACCTTCAAGTAAATAAAGAAATAACTTAAAATTACAAATTCCGTACATTATTCCGGGAATATGCTTAATTTGTAACTTTTTTTAGGAAATAATACCTATTTTTTTATTTTAAAGACATCAAAAAACAGTTTTTGCATAAAAATTAGTAATATCTCATAAGGTACAGTATGGAAAATTATACTTATAAACTTTATGCTGCAGTTTGTGGAAAGATAGATGCAATATTTACCTGTTTGTTCACAGACCGTGGAGTAAATAACAGATTATACATGAAGTAGTTCTCACACTGCGACAACTCCACATCCATTGCTAGTCCTCATTAGTTTTACTTTATCGTTAAATATTTCATAAAGTTAACTGCGCAACAGTGGGTGTCCCGCAGTGCACGCGCAGTCTTAGCCACTTTTTGTTCATTTAATTGTACTTTTTGCAAACGGTAATCAGGGTTGGCCATACTATTATTATTTCTAGCATCTTATATTTTATTTTAATTAAGAGTATAAACAGTCATATAAATTTAACCGACTATACACGTACCTGCTTTTCTTACCGTGCTTTCTTCATAGCTAAAACCAAGGTGAGAAGCTAGGTCAGTTGAACAGGCATGTAAAATCAATCGGTCATTTTATTATTTTAACTTTAATATTGTCAACTTTTCAAAAACCGAATAAAAAGGGGTATAGGTTATGATATCTATCTTTGGAACAACCTTTTTATTTTTTTTGCAATTTCAATTACATTCTATTTTGAATGTTTAAGAATGTAATGTAAAAACACATAAAGCTTCAAATTTTTGATGATTTTGAATCCACTTTTTAAAATTATTCAATGCAGGAATTGGAATGTCTAGAATAATTATATATATTCACATTAAATATCTGACAGTTATATAAAAATTAATATATAATATAATATTATTAAGTATAGTAAATTTGAGTGTAAAGGCGAAATTATACAACTGCTTAGTTATGATAAGATTCTGATCATATATTGAAAAAAAATTGATAATGTGCTTTTCCTGTAAAAGATTGCAGCTTCTAAATCTAGTTGAAAAAACCTCAAATGAAATATTCATGAAGGAATAAATTAACATCCAACTATAGTTCTACATACCTATACATTTTTCTTCTTCTCAGATTTGATTTTAGTCAACCAATTTCTTTATACAAAAGAAGATTTTTCCTATTTCAAGACCCTCGTCTCAAAAGCGGCATGCGTACTGCATTGTGGGCCGGTAGTGTGTTCCGGTAGCAATGCACTTTTACTTATTTAATTTATAAAGTTGAAAAAATAAAAACGAAACAAAAACATCATATAAAACTTTAAAAAGATAAATTAATTTGGATTTAGATTGCATGTTTAAATTTATATTAACTGGTTACTATTTTTCTGTTAGATGGGGCTAGGGGGGGGGGGTGTAAATACCACAAAAGATATTAGTCACCTCTTTTCATAAGACCGCAAAAAGGTAGTAATTAGTAAAAAAGAATCTAATTTGCTCTACTTGCAAATTATTTTATCATTTTTAAATTTTATTTATATAGTGTCTTTATTTCAATACTGTTACGGCTCATCCCTTAAGAATAGCGTATCCTGCATGAATACTAATTGTCAGTTTAAAATAAATAAATAACAGTTAACGTCATAAATGTCGTACACATACACTTACACGCGTCGACTCAAATAAGTTATGATCTTGTTTTAACAGATTTCACGACATAAATATATTATAACTATTAAACTCTGATTACGTGTGGTCTTCGCAGTGTGAAAAACAAAGTGAAATATTGGAAATGCTATTTACTTATCATTACTTTGTTTCGTTATGGTTTGAGGGCAGTTAATCATACAGATTGTTTTACATTAGTTTGTTTAATTTATGATAATGAATTTTAACCCCGGTGTGTACTTCAAATTAAAAATGAAAGGTATCAGAATTGTTACGTTTAGGAATTCATACGAGTTTCTTGTTGAAAAAAATGTTTAAATTACGATATTCATTTAATTTTTAACTTCCCAACAGGAAGTTATTGTAATAAGTCCGAAAATTAAAATAAAAAATGTCAACATATTTTTCTGTTTCAAGGTCACTATAGTATATTTACACTGTTAAATATATGTGTATGTATGAACGTGTGTGTCATTTTTTATGTGCACGAAATCTCGCAAATAAAAAATGTTTTTGACTTTGCTGGGGTGCCAATCGAAGCGTCTTGACGTGAATATGACCTGAAAGAAAGATTTTTAATTTAAACCCCTATGGGGGAAAAAAGGGGTGTAAAAGTTTGTGTGGGTAAAAATATTTTTTTGATTAGATTTACTTGAAACTTAACATGAATAAATATTTTACAATACAAATAATTAAATATGTATTTCAGTATTTTTTTATATGTGCCTGGCGGCTGTGCGTCTGTCTGTTTGGATGTAGATTTTATTTCGTTCGTGTTATAACTTTTGTAAAAATGAATCAATTTGATTTTTTGCAAGATGTTTATTATTATTAAATCAATGAATGTGGAGTCAAGACCACATTCATTGATTTTGGTGCAAATCGAATCAGAGATTTAAGAAATATTGGAAATTTTGCACAAATGTGTCTATTATCATCTAAAAAAGATTATTCTAAGGTGATGAGACTTGTAGTTCAATCGAATATAGGAGAATCGTATTTTTATGCCGTGTTTAGACCGAAAGAACAAAACAACAACATCGTGTCTTTTTGACAAAAGTGCAATAAACTCTATGCATTTTTAAATACAATGTGTTTTCAAACACCGTGTTGCTGTTTTGTTTTCTTTTATCTAAACACTGCATTATACGTACCCATACGGCTATTGAAGGGGGGGAAATTATCCTCAAAATCATAAAAAAATGTGTTGAATATATGAAAACATATTTTTTTATAGACATTTCAAACTATAAAATTATCTAAAGGGAAGTGAGTTATTTTTGGTTAAAATAAAATAAATTTAGCTTGAGGTTGTTAAAACATATCTGTTTCTGAACGATGTTCGATTTAAAAAAAGTCGTACAAGTTTAAACATAGCAGTTTTAAAAATATTTTAAAATAAAATAAATTTATTTTGAGATTGTTAAAACATGTAGTTTGTATTGAAAACTGAGAAACCGGTGATGATATAGATACAGTTTATATATTTATTAAGACTTGTTCAACCGGATGCGATGGCACGGGATCAAATGTGTCAAGCAATAAAAAGAACACAAACCTGTAAACGTTTTATGTTTATGTTTGTGACATTTCTAGAAATAGCATTAAATTGTTTTCCTCCATTTACTAATAACAAATTACAAAAACAAAATATCTATATACATTGAATCTAAGTTTGTAATTGATATTTAATACATTTATTAATAGTTTTTTATTGGTCATTAATAGGTACTTTTATAGTGTATCAAGAACATAAACGACTCATTACTAGACTATTTGAAATTAGAAGTAAATATACATTTAACAAAATAGATAGTTGTTATATTAACCTAATTGAAAACTGATTCGTTATCATTTTTGCTCTTATTAAACCTTACTTAAACTTTTTGTGAAGAAAGTCACATCTAGAATATTTAACTGTTTAGTGGGCCGAAAAATATTAATGTCAAATTCAAATAAATTAGTTTCTTCTTGCAATTATAACGTATCAAACAACAAAAAATTGACCAACAGCTTTTGCAATGTACTTGTTTCACAAGGAATGCCTGATGGAATGGGAGTTTACTGATGGGCTAATCATAGCAGGTTCATAGGTGTTGGGGGCTGATACACGAGATTTGAGGTTTAGGTTTTTTTAAATGATATTTATAGTTTTATATTGCATTTTTTTGTGTATTCTATAATGTTTATGTAGTTCGTTTAATTTATTATTAGTTTACTGTACTCTTTCTGTCAGGTGCAGTTATTTTCCTGTAGGTTTTACTTTAGTTTTTCTCTTTACTTATTTTATAATGGACATTGAATTATCAGGTGCTCTGCATCGTATATGTTAAAATTTATTTGAAATATATTTTGCTAGATTAACAGATTGTATATCTACCAATAAAGTATACATTAGTTAATGTCGCAGATCAATTACATAAAAATAAATGTGTATTGACAATATTGATTACACCAGCTCAATTAAAAATCAATTCCAATAAATAACAGTACAATCTACAAGACGCGTTTTTAACATCACACTAATAAAAGCGAGAAATGTACAGTGTTGTGATATACTTACATTTATGAACCATTTATCTGGTTTTGTGTAATGCGTTTTATATATAAGATGATTTATAAGTATATACACTCTATAAAATGACAACAGAAAGAAAACTTAAAATTTTATTTATTTTTTCCTCTTCCCGACTAGCATTACTCTGACATAAGCCAGATTATTTTTTCTTTTTAATGGAATATCCCGTAGTACCTCATTTTTTAATTTAATTCAATTTAATCAGTTTTAAATATATGTTTCCTATGGTCCAATCAAATTAGTTACATACTGAAATTGAAAAAAATCGTTTTTTAACTTCATTATACCCTAAAATGTGTATGTGGTCGAAACTTACTCTTCGATATGTGGTATAGTTATAGTTAGGTAACCTTTTTTTAACAAAAATGTAGTAGCAGCTTTTTTGCTTAAAAATATTTTTGCTATTGCACAACCCCCTGGAGAGGTATCGTACGAAGCCACATAGACATATATATGTAATAAAACACAACGTCTCTCTGTCTGTGAGTGCGCTTATCACTTATCCAATTTACGTATTTTTTTAATTCATAGATATGTTCTTTGTCCAGATTTTAGTTTATATTTTGTAACGTTAGGTAACATAAGGTATAAACAATGAAGATAACAGTAAATCAAGTCGGAAATAGATTTAGCATCAGCATTCTCTATTGCAATACTATTCTAATAATTATGTATAATAAAAATATATCTAAAATAATTTAACTATATTTTTCAAAAATCCTAAAAAATAATTTCGTATTCCACGCGAGCGAAACCGCGGGTACAGCTAGTATATTAATTCAATAAATAAGAATAATATACAAACCGATAAAATAAAAGAAAACATGTATCAAGTAAGTTTGGAATCAGCCAGTATAACACATACATGTGAGTTTTTTTCAGCAAAGCCGCAGGTCGTAACTAGCATACAAATTATTCTGACGCGCTGTGAGGAATTAGAATCGATTTTGCTCTGAAAACCACCGCGGTACGATGAATGCTATACTTACATAAATTATCATTTTAAAATAACCAATATACTTGTTTGATTCATGTATTTTTAATTCGCCGGCAATAAATTTAAAGCTAACGTCAACATTATTCTTTCTTTAAATCGTTAGGTGTATAATATTAAATGAAAATTTATTACACGAATGGTATTTTGTACTAGTACATATACGTCCCATAATTGTCAATATGTTGGTGGTTAATATTTATAAATGTTCCAACAATAAGAAGAATAAATAAGAATTAAGATTTTTATTATATTCCTGATTTAATATCGTTTAAAACGATGTGGCAATTTTTAATAATGCTAAAAATATATTATTACCTACCTTTCTGAAGTAACTATAAGGAAGAGGAAGGTTTGGTTTAAATTTGTAAAGTAAGGTTAACCTTAAGAAGCCAAAACAACTAACTAATGCTTGTTGGTTTTATAAATTATAGACAATTATAAGTATATTAATATTCTGTTTTATCTTTATCTCTCAAGTATTATTATATACTATAACATGAACCAATAAATATACAATTTTCTATACCGGTTAATAAATGGGTTTATTTATGTATATCTATATTATATGTACACATACACATGCGGAAAAATAAAGTGTTGGTTGACATTCCATATGGCTGACCTGCAAGATCTATAGCTGGATCTATAGATCTTTCTGGTCAGAGGTCAAACCGCTGTCTATGTTTTAATTACATTACTTGACCATCGTGGTTATTTCTATGCACCAAACACAGACACGGATTAAGAGAAATTCTAGCAAGAAAAATTTTACTTACATAATATTTAAGCAAAAAAATAATAAATTATTTATTTTGGATAAGATAAAAATCTTGTAGATTATTTTTTATATATTTGTAAATTGACTAATTCGAAAATAAAATAATGATAGACAATAAGAAATTTATATAAAATGTTCATTCCTTTTATGTATAAGCCTGTTTTGAAATTTATAATCTACACATATTTAGTATTAGAAAGATCAAAAGGTGGCTAATTTCGTCAATAACTAACTGATAAAAATCAATGACAAGACACTAATCGTTAAACTAAATAAATATAAAATCTTTAACTGAATCAAAAACCTAATAGGAATGTCAAACATTCAAAACATTCTGTAAAACCATAAAATACGTGAATTAATTAAAATAAATAAATTTAATAGAATAATAGACACTAAAAAAATAATTCGGCACCGTAAAATCAAATTAAAAAAGAATTTACAAATGATCCATTCATAACAGGCCCTGTACATTATTCAAGCCTTTTTTTATAATACACATATTTCAAACTAACGAAAAATATTCTAATAAATTAACACAACAGTAATAAACGTCAAGCGAGCGCGTACAAAAAAGAGTAAAACATATATAAAAACAATATAACCAATTATCTGTTTCTTTGTCGTTCGCCGGCCAGCTATCTAGATAGGCGTGTATATGAAATTGGAGGTGTGTCTATTTTAATTATTGGATATCATAGTATTAATTTAGTTCCATTTTCTAATACGGTTTTGGTCAATTTATTAGCAAACGTGTGTGGGAACAAATACGTTATTAAACGCATATGACTTCATTGATAATGGCCTTCAATTTATGGGATAGCACACGACGCTGATTGTTTCACTCAAGCTGGCCTGCTCTGGGTGTTTGAGGTCGTTACACACGGACAATAATGCAGTGGGATACTGAACCCTTTAACTGGCATGTGTTGTACAGATTTAGGGTCATTTAAAACGGTCGGAACGTCGACAACATTTGTTAATCATTTTAGTGATAAGAAATGTATTGGTTTCATTTGAAAAGTAATCTTGCTTAATTTTGAAGACATCTAGAAAAAATAGTCGAATGAATTCGAAAACAGCTGTATGAAATTTGTTTTACACTGTTGTTTGTTAGAAAAAATGGAATGAATGAAAAAATATATTATTAGTTTTTGAGAAACTATATTTTTTTACTGATCTTGAAAGAATATACTTAAAAAAATGTTTATTAAAAATAAGTTGGTATATCCATAGCCCCTAGACCACCCCATCCCATCCCCAGTTCAGAAAAAGTGTAAAGATGACATTTTATAAAAATAAAAATATTAAATAAAATTTTATTTTTTTTCATTTTCTAGAGAAGTTAGGTTGGGTCACCAGATTAATAAAAGATATATTTTTACTCTAGTCCCAGACTATTATGCTACGGTCCTGTTAGCCTCCGTCACCCTTGTGGGGGCCATGAGTATATCTAAAAAAAAGAGAAAGTTCTCAATTCGACAATAGGGATTTTTTTTATGTATGTATTTTTCGAAATAAATATGGTTTTCGGGAATAAATATCGGTTATCGTTTGGTGATATGGGGGCCTCTATCAATCTCGGAGTCCTGGGCACGTGTTCAGAGTTCGATTTAGACGAAGGAAAAATAAAAATCTTTTTAAGAAAAAAATAAATAAAACCGACGAAAAAATCCTAAAATATTGAAAAGTAAGTACATAATAATTAAATTTAACAGTTTTTAAAGTTGGTTCGAAACTAATAAGATACTTTTTAAGAAAAAAATAATACAATCGACTTTCTTGTTTTTTAGTTTTTATTACCTTTTATACTTCCATGTAAATTCTATTTTAATTCTCAACGATTATAAATATGTTGTTGTTCTTGTGAAACAGCTCCTATAGATACACTGTGTTTTCAATGCAGAGGTGATTTATTGAATTATCTAAATTTTAATTATCGTTATTTTTCACATTCGACGAGCGAATTAACCTAAATTTTAAAAACATGATTGGTGCTAATAGTAGTTATTGAAATTGGTGGATGTCTAGTCGAGTAATAAAATAATTAATTATATCTGCTTTTACTTAATTTAAAAATCATTGTTGCAAATTTATATTACACACATATTATAAGCGGTTTGGATTTTATTAAAATTAAATTAATTACACCTTTGATATTACATAGTAATTTAATTACTTAATTGAGTAAGAGGTTTAGATTATTCTTTTATTGCTGTAAGTAATGTATCCTTATCTACATTTTGGATCAACGTTTAACACATTTAACAATATAGATTTAATGACTTTTGAGACATTATTTTTAAGGTTTTTATATTTAACGTAGTACTGAAAAGAAATGGTTGATTGAATGTGAGATAAAAAAACTTTCGCTACAAAAACGAAATAAAAGTATATTCCAAAGGGTTTCAAAAGGTATAAGCGGTTGAATTTCAAATATTTCAACCAGATTTTTTTCTGTAGACTTTCGTGACCGTTGTCTATATGAACTTGGTTTCAGGAATTAAACCGTGTAGAGCTTATAGTACGCGAAAGAGTTTCAAAAGGCAAGCGGTTAAATGTTTACAAATATTTTAACCAGATTTCCTTCTGTAGACTTTCATGGCGTTGTCTATACAAACTTGGTTTCCGGAATGTTCTTCACGTTGTCGTATTTTATTTTTTGATGTTTCGATTTTCATGTCTTCATCAGAAATATTTCAGAATGTAATATGAGAGTAAAAAATAAGGTAAACAGGCTTTATTTTTTAACATATTACACGGGTGTCACCTTCAAAAAGGATTCTTGATGTTAGCCTTTTTCTTCTGGTCATCAATTTGGTCACAAATATTCCGAAGTTGTTAATTTTAATGGAGGACGAAACGTATTTCGAAATATTAGATAATAACGTGACTTAAAACCAGAAACCAAGAGTTACTACGGTTATTAAATAAATATCAATTACCGTATACATTTTTGATATTTTTTATTAAACTTTTAGTGACACAGTTGTTAAATTAATATGACCATTCATACGTTCATTACTGGTGATTTAAATTTACATAAATTTTAGTTGTACATACGTGTTGAAATTAAGCGTCAAAAATATCTGATATCTAAACAAATTGATACAACTATTTAGTTAAGAAAAAAATATTACAACGCCTGGCGCCTAGTTGTTTTTATGGTGCAAATATGAAAGTTAGAAATTACACAGGTAATATAATATAAGTTCATTGAACATTCAAATGTTATATACTTGTTGTTCTGAAAGTCTAAAATATGTTCGTAATTAGTCAATATAGTAAAATTTATTAATTGATTTTAAATTTCTTATCATAATTAGATTCATTATTACTACATTTTTAATTACACTACATAAAAATAAAATTGCAGTCGTATTTTAAACTCAACAACATTTTTAGTGTTATTGCGTTGGTAGAGATGTCTAAATCATTATTTGTATTATGGATATTTTACTATATTAAGTTCTTAACGTCAATTGGTTAGTAAATTATTATGTCATTAGCTTATCAAAATTTAAGATATAATTAAAAACAGTATATGTTTTGAAGAAGTATAATTGTTATTGCAATGTTTAATATTTTTTTCCTAAAACGTTACTTACCATAAAAAATATATTTGCTACTGAGTAAGACAATAAATTAGGAAATTAAGTTTTTTATTTTTTATGTTAGTTTTTTGTACATATGTACATATATGGGGGCCTCGTGAGGGACAGTGGCACGCTATGAACTAAATAAATTAGACAATTATTTAGGACTTCTAATATAATAATGATTAGCAGTACCTAAATATGTAAATCAATTAGGTAATAATGTACAAAATAATTATAGAAACACCCATTTTCGGACTAATTTGGCTTCAGAAATTATACTTACAAATAATATAAACAAGAAAAGTTTGTTTATTTGTCTCTTCGTGTATTTAAAGTAATTTTGAAAACTACTCAACCGATTTGCATAATTTTTTCACCGCTTGAAAATTTATTTTTTCTACAATGAAATAGGTTATATTTTATGTTAGGTATGTATTAAGAAAAATTTGCAATGACTGTTTTTCTAAAAAAATTGTATGAAAATGAAAAGGTATGTATTATAGTTATGATATTGGTGTCATTAAACTATAAATTTATATTGAATAATTAGGTTACACACGTATCAAGAAAAATAAATTGCCCTTTTTTATATATCATGATACAGAAGAAATTACATAAGTTAACACTATCTTGCATTACTTTTTTATTTGAAAAAAAAATGACACATTTTTTTTGAAATATAATAAAAATAAAAATTATAGATAATAATATTCTCTATCACTTGTATCTAAAACATTTTTTTCTAATACATACCTTTTAAAAAATAATTCGAAAAATTCAAAAATTAAAGAAAATTGATTATTTCCTAAAAAAAATCTGGGTAGAAAAATAAACAGAATATAAATTATAGATACATTTTCTATAACTTTAATATAAAACATTTTTTTCTATACTTTATTATACAATACATTTCATTTATGTATAAAAAAGTAAAAATACAATTAATATTTTCTAATAAAAAGTATAAAGACTTTTATTTTAAAAAAATGCGCCGGCGAAGCATTATGGAACTGATAGTAATTTTTTACACATGTATGTTACATAACACACAAATAAATCCTAATTTTCTAAGGTGTTAAAATAAATTTCAACATGATTTCATACAATCACTCACACAACGACGAATCGTCAAAAATATATGAGCAGAATCACGGTAATTGCGCAAAACTTTTATCGCACGTTTACATAACGTGTTTGAGAGAATTAGTCTGAGGTGGCTATGTCACTTACACATATCGCAGTTCAAGTGTATCACACTCACGCTGTGTGGTCCGAGTGTCGCTTAATGGATAGTGCCACACTAAAAGCTGTGATCTTCTCAAATCTAGCACTGATTACACTCTCTGGTACTTTACTTTTGTTATGTTCAGTGGCGTATCGTTATTTAAATATTTTAAATATTTTGATAGATACAGAATAACTCATTCTCGTAAACATATAACAAAGTATATTTCTGTGTATTTTGTGGCATAGGGTCAACTGGGGTAAAAGTGAAACAAAATACAAATCTTTCATGTTTTTTGACAGTTAACGATACAAATTCATACTTGAATTTTTTCTAGTAGACGCGCTTATGAATAACAATTTTAAATACTTACGTCATTTGAACTGTACGATACAACACCTAACCTCTAATTTGGGAAAAAGTGAAACAGACCTCTAAAAATTAAAAGAAAAGTTACAAACGCAACTTTGATTTATCTTCTTTGTGGCATATCAATATGAAATTGTAACTTTGATTAATATCTGAGCTATACAGAAAGTTATGTGCAAAAAATTAAAATTTAATTCACACGTTTTGACATCGACTAACAGGGAAATCTGTAGGGGTGACACATCACTTATTAGGCGATTCATATTTTCAGGTCGCTTTAACAAACCTTTAATGATGATGCCAATTTTTATAATTCTCCTATAAACAAATTAGTATTTTAGTTGCAAGCTTGTTTCACTTTTACCCTATTTTTTTCGTGTTTCATATTTACCCCACTCGACCTTATGATCTTATAAAAGTTCCAAACATAGAAAAAATTTAAGAACAAACAAAATACTAGATAAAAATCAAAGGGCCCACTGGCCCCACATTTCCTTGATATAAATAATCATTAGTTGATATTAGAAATCGATAATACTAAATAATACTAAACTGATTATCAAATTTCATAACTTTATCAAAATGAATTTTTAAAACGGGAAATAGAACAAAAGGAAACAAAAATACTAGAATTTAAGCTAAGTTTTTCTCCATGTCGCCGTCTGCCGCCCCTTCTAAACTGGCACTCCGAGCGGCCACCCAGATGCCTCCCTAAACTAAAGTTGGTACTGCTGTTATACATTTACAAAATAAGCAACGAATTTTAATAAATATAAAATTTCAAACATCAACCATTCTTTTTTCCAAAGCTTACTTGACTTGAATTGAATATTGCACTCAAGTGATTGTTGTAGTTTTGACTGGCGCCTCGAGTAACAAACATATTTTAGTTTTTCATGGCAATTGTGATTTTTATTTAATAATGAATAAAATGCGTTGTATCTTTGTTATGAGTTGTTTTATTATCGAAGATACGAGAAGTTTTGCAATTGTTTTTTAACGATGTCAAAATTTTCACTCGATCTTTATAATTGGTTAGTATTAATACATGTTTAATTCTAAATCGATTATAAAATTTTATAACTGAATCACAATGGGTCCTCGAAATATTAAATAAAAACTAATTTTAGGCAAAATTTTAGGGAATCTGTAGCTCCCGCACGAAAAATTTCCGGATACATGTTTATATGAACTTTTTTCTTGAAATATTTTCCTCGATCAACTGTTCAAGTTTGTTCCACCTGATATGACTCGCCCTGTATAATATTGAAAGAATGTTTCAAATAAAAACTGTAGGATTTTAAATTGAAAAATACTTTTCTGTCTTCTGTAATGTGTTGTGTCTTTTTAATAAAAATTTTGAAGTAGCAGGTTACAATTTTTTTTATTGCTTAAATGTAAAAAAATCATCAATTAAAAGGTGAAATATAGAATGCATAAACCTTCATGTAATAAAATACGAATTATCGTAAATTTAAATATTTTTTTATAGTTTATGTAATGAAATTTAATCTACTTGCTATCAAGTTATAGTATTGTAAAGTGTCATTGTAAATTGTAAAATATATTGTATCGAACTCTTATTTCACTATTATTGTAATACATAAATGTTATTATATCTACTTGTTTTTATAGGATAATAAAATAATTTTGCTTGATTACTGTATTTATATTTTATATTATATACTTAAAAAATAAATTGAATCACTATTTTAAAGTAAAAACCTTGGTTGGTGTATTACTTTATAGAAAAATTGATTATTAAAACTAACAATAAGTTTGTTTGACTTCAAAGAATGTATATGCAATGTGATACACATATACATTAAATACACATATAGTGTGCTTCGTGGCTTCTGAGTTTCGGTTATCAATATGAGCTATATCCTAACTTCAAAATTATTTTAAAAACTGCAGAGTTATTCCTCATCATTAATGATCATTGCTGAAAGATTAAATAGTTAACCTTATGAATTTTTTAACATTACTTTTTAACATTCTTGCTGTTTATATTGATATGAATGTAAAAAATAATAAATAATTAAATTTAAAAAATAAGTATATGAAAACAGAATATATACTGTATAATGAATAGTTTAAAAAGTTTTTTGTATCATAAATAAAATTTCCCCGTTGCTTCACCCGCAATTTTTGGATGTTTGTAGTAGTGAAAATCGCATCAAAATCAGTTCAGTAATTTTCGTGTAAGGTTGGATAAAAAAACAGACAATAGACATAATTTTTTAATTATCAAAATGAATCAAAGTATGAATTAGAAAATCAATAAAAAGATTTAGTCACTTTGGCTTATGAGGAGCTCTTATATAGTCATGTGTACATTTTTATGTACTTACAAGTTCTCCTTGACTTCCGGTCAGTAATAATCATCCCATATATCAAAATAAGTAAATTAAATATTTCATTGAATGTTCATTTACTAACCGTCTATAATTTGTTGGTCAAAACGGTGTGAAGATGTACGAATATTTCTCTGTAAATGATAACACGTTACTTTTCGATCTTGAATAATTATAGCAATTTGGTTCTAGAGTGATTGGGTGTGAATGTTGTGATTAATTTAGGTACGGTAATTGTAGGTACACGGTTAAACAAATGAAATACAACATCGGGAACGGATCAGGCCAGCGATGTTGGATCGGTTTTGATTAACGTTTTACACGGACACTCCTACGGCAGACGTTGTTTATATCAATGTTGGCCATACTGATTCAGTTTGTTTACATATACATATGTACAATCGGTCTATATGTTTTGTTTATTTATTTAATAAATAAAATTATAACTTAAAATTATTATAATTTAAATTCTTTATTGAAGACATATTATAATGTTTAATGTTCGCTCGCGTGGACTACGGAATTATTGTTTAGGATTTTTGAAAAATATTATAATAATAACTAATCAACACCTAAATTACCCAACAAAAACGAATCAGAACAAAAAGTACAAATAATTTTTGTTTTATTATTGAAAACAAAATAAACAACTGACAACCGAACGCATGCGAATCGTTCGTTCTGCCCCGCTCCTATGTGGAATTTCTTTAGTTCACGTGTTATTAATAATATTTTACCGTCTATAACTTATTTATAGTTATTTCCTAAACTATACGACCAAATTAGATGCTTTAAGGGCAAGTTATATCTACATTAAGTACTTGTGATGATGAAATTATTTTTTTCGATAAGAATGAATGTTTTGCAGTTCAGAAGTCCACGTAAACAGAACCAAACATTTTTAATTTTCTTTGTAACATAAAAGCAGTCATTGTGGCTTAAATTTAAAAGTAAGATATAAGATATAGCAGACTTTATTTTAGATCTTTTGATTCTACGCAGTTATTTACTACGGCAAACTTTTTTCCGACTTGATTTATTTAAACTTAGAGTCTTTGTAACTTGAAAATTATGGTCTTTCGGACTTTGCGTCAATGGAGACTTTTGTTTAGCAGGTTAAGAGCTGTAACATATCAAAATTTCAGAAAAATCTATAAGGAAACTTCGGCGTCTTTTACTAAATATGTGATATATAATATTATTAATTGATATAGTTTTCGTATTTGCATATGCATGTAAACACACTACCGAAGATGATATGAAGACAATTATTTGAATCATGTTACAGCACATGACCCGAACGGCGTCATCCTTTGGCCCACATCGCGCACGAGAGAGACACACAGATATTCGGCAAGGCGGTGGTGGTGGGATTCTCTACATGAGCACGAAATCGCGGCAAGGGGTCCGCCCGTATGCGATTGTGAGTATTATTTATATTTTATTGAAATATCAAATTGGTCAAACAAAAATTGATTATCACCATAATTGTAACAGTTATAGTTGTTGTGAAAGTATGGTTGCAATGTTGTTTTGGAACAAATTTGAAATATTGTCTATAACAGTCGTGGGCAAAAGCTGGCCCGCGGGCCACATCCAGCACTCCTGACCCGCGATAGTATTTTGATTATTATGAATATTCCTTTAAATTATATTTTAAATAAAAATGATTATCTGATGAATTTTTTGTCCGATAGAGAATTTATCACCTCATCTCTTTTCACCTCAAAGGTTCATATATTTTTATACGAACTTTCATAAATCGGTGTAGCTTTTTAGTTGTGAAAACAATTTGATGTAAAATTTCATTTTTGTGGGATCTCGTGCTCAGCTGTTGGAGGGGAGAAAATTACCAAAATACAAGCTTTCTATCATTTAATGTAAGATCAACGAATATGTTATAATATTTAATCCGGTTCTCTGCCAGAAATATTTTTCCGCGCACTTTTTATAAAAATGGATTATAGATAATTTGAATGAACACTATGTAAAATTACATCAATACTTTACTATTTTGCTTCCTCGCTATATCCAAAGAAAGGGGAAGCTATGTAATAATTTTTTAAACCAAAAACAATTTTTAAGCCGTTTACACATAATTATACTTTACTAAGCATAATTATGGTATGTGCACGCAGATGCCATAATTATTTCTAATTTTAAGAGTAGTTACATTAAAGTATTATAGTAGCTTTGTAAAAGCTTACAAATCTGTAAAGTTAACTGCTTTTTTAATAGGAAATATTCATTCTATCACATTTATAATTTAAAAAATAAATTCACCTAAAAAAAAACTTTAGATAAAAACATTATTTATAATTTTTAGCCAGTATTAAATGCAGGGCAACAATTTAATAATACAAACTGAATTTTCTCTACTCATCTAAATGCAGGTATCATATTTGTGCTTACAATTAGTAAGGCAGGATTATAGAGAACTAAAAAGTTCACTATAAAAGTAGCAATACGAAGAATAATACATTTTAATACCGTTCTGAATAATATATTCCTTTACATGTGTTATTCAAGTGACATACAACATATATAAATCATAACTTCTGTAAAAACTCGTCTTACATCAGATATAAAAACAATCCAACATACTCCTATTTCATACTAACGTGACTAACACGCATTCTCAATATATATCTAGTATGTATACATTTTCATGTCGTTAATAAATATATAAACGTTTTATAATAGATAAAAATCAAATTTTTAAGTATCAAATTTTATATAAAAATATAGGATATCAGTTTCGAATCAGTCATATTTATGAGAGTCTTGTGTCGGCCACCTACGCGCTCGCTGTCACAGAGTGGGTGCTGCCCGCCGTATGTCTTACAGTCATGCATTTCTTATATACATCAATGGTACACATACTATCATATATATAAACTAAATAAGTGGTTAACATCGATCAACAAAAAGTTGAGTCATATAAGGTAAAGGCACCAGTTATGGGCGCTATAATAGGAAGTTTTCGTTTTTTTGGATTAATGGGCTTGTTTTTTGTAATTCTCATGAACTCAAGATACTAATAAAACAAGTAACTCTTTATTTTATCAATTTAATCACCAAAGTCACCAAATATAGTAATAGCAAAGGTAAAACCAGTAATGAGCACGCAGTAATGAACAATTGCTAATGATTACAAAATTACACAAAAGATTTAAAAGAAAGAATCGTCAAATTTGAAACAATGTAAAGCAGTTGTTATGATAATATAATAATCAATAAATAAATTATACTAAAAATTAGTTTAAAAGTCCACCATTTTGATACCTATTGGCATATAGTCATCAAATCACGTTGTAAGACAGTTAAATGTATATAGATTAAATTCAGAAATGGTAGTAATCAAATATCAACACATATTTCTAATTCAATACATTTAATTAAAAATTTACCATTACTGGGGTCCTTGCCAAGACAGGTGCCACTTCCTTATATTAAAATATTATATTTGTTGTAAGTAGATACAGTGACGGTAATTTTGATAACATTTCTCTCAGGAAAATACCTATTTCAATTGTCTTTCACCCCCGAAACTACCAATAATGACCTGATATTGACATAAAAATGAATAGTCTTGAAATGTGCAAAATTACGATAAAAACTAAAACGAAGCTCTACTAGAACTTGCAAAATAATAATAATATGTAGGTATTTATCGTATTAGAATTTGCTCTAGAGCAAAGTTAATTTGCTTGGGAGCTAACGCTATCTGCAAGGTGTCAAATTTTTATGAATTTGTTCAGGATTCTAGAGCAGTGATAATAAATGTATAGAAATGTAAATGTTATCAATTTTATGAGGTACACTTGGCAGCACTTATTTTAAGTCGCTGACTTCTATTTAACACGCATGCGTCAAGGTTATCATATATATATTTTGGATTTTATGGAAAAAAGAATCTGCTAGTAACCTTGTTATTTTCTAGGGCAGAATATTTTTTGTTTAAATATATTAATTATTATTGACATGATAAATTTAATAAACGGTGATCAATAATTACGATTTTTATTCATAGGTATTAATCAATTATATATTTTATAAGTATAATCTTCATTCTATCTATATATGAATATCTTAAATACCTACTTGTTTTTGTTGCATCTCGCATTACGCTTTTAAGTTTTTCTCTCTTGAGATATAAAATATTTATGATATTTTCGAAAGTAATATCATCTAATATAGTGTTGATATTGTATATTAATACTCAGGTAATTTATGATATTATGCACATATGTGTACATAATAAATAACACAAATATTCATAGTTACTGTTTTAGAATCGAACTCATAACCCAAGGCACAAGAAAGTAACATGTTTATCGATACAATTTAACAAATAACTTTGTTATAAGGTAAGATTATCTGTGAAACTAGTTTGTAATTCCTGTTATATTAATAAAAAAAATAAAGCTCGAAGCGATCATTTCGTTTTGCTCGTTGAAAGACAATATTGTAATAATAATGATATATTTTCTTGGTGAATTAAAAGATATATTATAACACCATCTTTATAAAATTTATGAACGGGAAAAGTATATTTGACTAAAGCACGAGAGAATAAAACGGTAGTCGGTTAATAAATTGTCGAAATGTGATCAAGGAAGAATGATTTACAGTCACTGGTTTTAATCCACAATTAACATTTATTTTTTAAGGCGAGACATTATTGTATGTGACATTTTATTACATTTTATGTGCAGTTAAAATACAAAGTGCGCGGAAAATGATATTAAGTATTAAGTTATGGAAGATATCAGTTGATGTCCCACTTCCCTGATGGTAATTTTAACCCATTTATGTGAATATTTATAAAATTATAATGTGCTGTATATTGGAGAAGTGAAAATGGGTGTGTGCATGAGTTATTACAAATGATCACGATATATTTTTTTTACGAATTTTAAATATTTTTTAACATATATTAAGCTTTTAAACACCTTAAATATGTGTGTAAACATCAAGTCGCATAAATTTGTAAAACATAAGGAAAGTTCGTTGTTAGAGGAATGCAACTCTAAATGATTTAATTATAGTAGTAAAGTTGTAAAACTAATTTATAGAGTTTTTTATTATCACTGTTTTAAACGTACCTACAATAATAATTTATATTCCTTGGAAAGTTGCATTGATTTATCATCTACTGTATTTGGAGTAATATTTTCATTTCTTTATATGTATTAGAAATATATATTACAATAAAGGTAACTAGTAATATAATATATCTACAGGGTGTCCAAGATAAGCGTGAAATGTATGGGGATTTCCTAAATGGTAAGAGACACAGATTCGGTTAAACTACATAAAAAAATATTAATAAACCTATGTGGTTTAGGCGGTATACCCAAAAACTGAAAATTCGGAAATTCTTTAAATGGCTATAACTCTTTTGTTAAAGTAGATAGGTACTTTTTGTATGCGATTTCTTAACGCACTTTTGTGTAGAATTGATTGGCGTATTTATAATTTTTATATCATTTTTAGTTTCCGAGTTACAAGCCCTAACTTTAGTTTTTTCTATGGGCCACTACGTTGGCTATAGTATATTTGAACGTATTTTTTTATTCTACTTTACAACAAAATGTAACTTGTCATATTTAAAACTGAAGCTAGGATTTGGAACTCGGAAATTAAAAGTAATATAAAAATTCTAAATACGTCAATCAATTCTACATAAAAATTTTATTGATTTTCATTCCATTATTTTATTATATATTACTAATGGTTTTTAATTTTGATAAATTTGGATTTATTTAACATATTCGAATAAATTGAAAATCTATACGGTACGGAACACTAATACGCAAAGGTTAACTAGCATTTGACATTTTTTTTAATTCAAAACTTTTCCCAACAATGTATACGATAAAATAATTACTTTCAACGTGTCACAACATGTATCGAATTTGTACTATGGGGGTGTAAAGCATCGTCCAATAAGGCAACAACAATACCGATAACATAAATAAATCAGTGATTGGTTTTTCATAGACAGCCCCCCGCGGTGTGGCCCTGGGCAACCAGCAGTATCACATGTTTATTAACGAGCATGCCAAACGCATAATCAATTATGAATTTAATAAACAACTAGACTTTCGTCTATCCCAGTTCAAAGGTTTGATAGATACATCGCTTCTCTAATGCCGTGAGATATGGTCAATTGAAATTCTGCTTGTCGTACATTTCTCATGGTTCCGTTTACAAATTGGGCTGTTTATTAGCTTTCAGTGACTATTAGATATTATTGTGGATGGTCAGATACAGAGTTGGAGGTACCTATATTATACAAAATATATTCTAATAATTTCTACGTTAAAACAATAAATAATAAAAAAATAAAAGTGCGGAGCCAAAAAAGCGACCTATATATCATAGCATTTCAGTATTGGACAAGCATAGTCGAAATCCAAATTTTTAGAATTTTTGGCCTACCAATTTTTTTTATTCGAGCTTGTATTTTCGGCTTACGTTGAATTTTTCCAAGTTGGCTAAACCCAAAATTCAAACTCAAATAAAAAAACGGGTAAGCAAAAAATTTTAAATATTTGGATTTCGACTATGCTTGACCAATACTACAATGCTATGTAAGTTGCTTTTTGGCATCCCACCTCCCTTTTTGGTGATATTCAACCTAAGCCCAAAATTCAAGCTCAAATAAAAAAAACTGGAAACCAGAAAATTCCAAAATTTGGATTTTTATTATGCTTGACCAATTCTATAATGCTATATAGGTCGCTTTTTTGGCTCCGCAAATTTTAGTATTCTGAAATTAATTGGATTAATTCAGAAACACTAAAATTAATTCAGAATAGCAAAATAATTTTTAAATAAAATTGAAGTCCGTCTCTGCATTTGGCGAAGTTATTTATTGAATCGGAGGTGTGAGATATGCATATATTATTGTTTATCTATAGTACAGTTATATTTGAAATCATAAAAAAGAAATATAATAATTGTAAAAAAATTGGACCCACGAATCTATCAGAAATGTCGTAGGCTGGATGGATACATTATTGACACCTATTTGATTTTGTTGATAGTGATAAATTTTGAATTTTATTGATTGTTTGGGTGTTTACGTACAGTACATTTTGTTGAAATTCTGCGGTAGCGAAAAATATTGTTAATAAATTTTATTGATGCAATAATTGTTAATACTTTCGTGAGATGACCTATTTTTTTTTTTATTTGTAATAAAGAATGTGACCTAATATATAGCCAACGAAAAATTAATTTTATTTTATTTTCTACATTAATATGGCTGACACTAAGTTCGGTATTGTAGGTGCAATATATGTGATTAAACATTAGGGCTGAACATGAGACAAAACGAGAGTTAGGTAAATCTCGTCTCATTTTTTGAAACCTTAGTCTCGTCTTCAATATAACAACTAACAGCTTCGTCTCGGTCTTTACCCATGTGAAAATTAAAGTATTTAACGAAAATCGAGATGAGAAATATGATCTACTATTATAGTGGGAATTTTTTTCTATAATGTTTAATTTATTTATTCTTATTATGTAATTAGTCAGTAATAACTAAAGGAAACACGAATGATTATGAAATAGGATTACTTTAAATAAATAAAAAACTTGACAAAACTAAATAAAGTTTCTATTACCCACGCTCGTTTCGTCAAAATTTGAAACGGTCTCGTTTCGAAATTATCTTATTAAATTCTCAAATGGTTATTTCTCGGTCTCATCTCGTTGTTTAAGAGATATCGTTTCTGCCTCGTCTGAACGTGCAGACCTTCTCGTTTGATGGTTTTAAAATTAACAAATCATCATTAATTAATTTTTGAAGCTATAGTGACCAATTTTTTAACCGAATTCAAAATCATACAAAAGAAACTTAATTATTAATTTCAGTTATTTTCCTCGAAATCACCAATTACTTTTTACGTCAATTTCAATACAAATACGTCAAAAGTAAATAAATTCTCAAACTAATTGGCCAGCCAACTAAATCACTAAAATTTATATTATTTTATTGGCCAATAAATCAATTAAATCTATGTTATTTTTTCTAATTAAACGAATCATTTTGTACAAATAACTAAAATTGGGCGAGCTTTATGGGATATTAAATCAAATATAAAATTCCAAATAACGTATGTTTTTATGTGTCATTAAAGTGACTCTGAACTCAGATCTGTAAATCACGCCGTTATATTTCGTCCAATTAAATTAAATATACATAAATAATTACAAATAATTAGATATTGAACAACCATCTCATAATGCTTTAAACATAATACTAAATTTTTTATACCGCATTGGATTGTAAAATGTCTATTTTATAATTAATAAGATTTAAAACTATATTTATAGTATATGTTGATCGGTAAATCATAAACTGCAGTGATATTAAAAATGTTATATGAATATTAACGAGTCTTCATGATAACCTATTTAATATATCTACTAGATACTTAATCTACATACATAATAATATATTTGTGCTAAAAGTAATATGTTTAATGGGTTAATAAAGGTATCTCATATTCTTTATATTTAAATCACATACGAGAACCTAGTTATAGTCCAGGCTGCCTAGACTAAAAAGTACCTAAAATAAGAATTTTTAGGTTTGCTACTTACAAGATTTGTTAAAAATGTGATTTAAAATAATACCCTAAGTTTGTTCCGATTTTGGTTGTCCGCGTCATTCTTCAGATTTTATAAATAACGGTCTAAAAAATTATTATAAAAAGAAGTTTCAAATAAAAGTTATTCGTTATAAAATTCCCTACAACCTCCATTAAAAAAAATTAAAAAATTCATTTGTTTATCCGCTACACTGAAGAAAATGACTGCAAACATACTTTTTTTAAATTGTAATAACTAATAAAGTTGAACGTTTTTTTTAAGTTGATACTCCTGGAAAACAAACATAACAAACCGAAGAAAATGTAAGTTGAAATATTTTTCCCGAAGACCTTTTCACGTTTGTTCCACTTGATATGACTCACTCTGTATATTATGAAATGAATATCTAGAAAACGTTTATTTATACCGAAAAAATAAGTAACTAACTTATTTTGATACTCTATATCAGTGGTTCTTAAACTAGGGTCCGCTGAACTTTTGCTGGGGGTCCGTGAAACATGTTTGGCATAAATTAAAGTACTTTTACATTTCTATTTACCAGTGATTAATTAGTATTTAATGACCTTCTTCGTTTTTCTATCCGGGAGAGGGGGTTCATGAAAAACCATATAAGTTTAAGAACCGCTGCTCTATATTATTTCTCAAAGTTAATTTGGCTTGGAGGTTTCAAAATGTTAATTTGTGCAGAGCCTATTATTTTTTCCTTAAGTACTGCACAAAGTAACATTTCGAACTGCATATTTAAATTTTAGAGCTACACAAACAAGCTAAAATTGCACACTAAAATAACCCTTGGTTTTGGCTGTAAAATACGAAGTTTTAGATACACTCTAAAAAATATAGCAAAATATACATATATGTTGCAGTTTTATTTTGTAACTTATAAAAATTTAATATATATTCATGACAAAATCTTGTGTAACAGTTTGTTGGTCGCTGTTTATTACATAACAACGCCGCCGCACGCCACTGGCAGAGTCTTAGAAACGCGTCCACTATAGATATTCGGCACGTGTAATTATTATTTAAATTCGGAAGATATCTTGTTAAATACAACTCATCTGTTTATATATGTGAATTTTATTCAAATGTCTCGGATGAGGTCAGCCGGAGAGCACATAGTGGACCAGTCTCCGGTACCGCACACACATGCCCACCAAACACACACACACACACACCAATATCACATTCATATGTGTATTATATAACATATGATGATTGTATAAATTTTGACAAACTATTGTAAATTATATATACATACAGAGTTAGTCAAAGGCAAGGACCGGGTCATTTATTTGCGTAAATTTAAATTATAAAAACTGCTTTAATAACAGTTTAATGGGAAATTCAAACGTATTGTTAGGTAAACATTTTTTTTTATTCACGAACGACGCGATGCGGACGTTATAATTTTTTTTTTTAAATGGCAATATAGATCATATTTGGTTTATAATTAGGTCGTTATAATACATTTTATAAATTCTTAATTTTTGAAAACTTTAAGTAACAAATAGAGTAAGCTCTGTGTTATAATTTTGGATTTCAACTTAAGTTTTCACTCTAGTGCCTAATTTATCTGTTTTCAATTATTTTTCAACTATAGAGAACTTAATAACTTAATTATTTTTAGATACATAACTTATACGTAACATGAAATTTCGGATAAATATAATTTTTTTGAATCAATTTACAAAATTGGAGAAAATAATCCGGCTTGAAAATTATTTTTGAATTCGCTGAAATATTCATTTTTTTAATATTAATATGAGAAGAATTTTTAAACAATTTGAAACCAGCTAAATGGGTAATCTAATTATTTATGAAAATAAAAGCATTTATTATTACAACTATCAATTAAATAGATGCATAGAAATAATAATATCTAATGCGTGTTAAACTATTGAAATATCAAATAAATAAAAAGCCATTGACAAAACAACATTTTTTTAAACAGAGAAATTATTATAACTATTTAAATTTTTACTATTAATATAACGCTTTATTTCAAGTCTTCCAAGCTACCGATTAACATTAATCAATCGAGATTAACTTTTAAACAATTTGAAACTAGCTCAGTGGGTAAAAATTATGAAATTTTTTTACTGATATGAAGGGTTACCTGACAAATCTCAATACTTTTCATGGGATTTATTCTAACAACATTTTTATTTTATTTACCTCATATATGTATGTTAAACCATCCCTACTAAACCTACTATGATCGGCTCGTTAGCACATTCCTATTACATCTTGTGCCCTTGTTATCAGTTATAAACAAATTAACATTCAAGGAGATGATCCATTGATGAAAAAGAAAAATTTTCTACTGAAGACCAAAAACAATTATATTATTTATTATGAAAAGGTACAAATATTTTCTCAGGATTTTTAAGATTTGTGTAAAAAATCGAATTTATTCGACACTGTATAAATAAGTTTTCATAAATGTATATTAAAATGTTTAGTATGCAAGTAAGAGAAAGACATAAACCTAAATGTTATCTACGTACCTAAACTGTATAGAAAAAACCAAATCTAATAAAAAACACATGTATCATATAAAATCCATATCAAATGATCGTGAGCATTTGAATTGACTAAATATGCTTCTCTCCTCGGGCTGGAATTGACGTTATAAAGTAGATTTTAAAATGATTTTTACTACGTTGGTGGCATAGTCATCAGGTCAAGAGACACCAAACACTTTTATATTATGTGTATTTAACTAAATGTATAATAAAATTCATCTACGGCAATTTTATTGTCATATATTTCATTCTTAAAGTAGGTTTATCAACGAAAAACATTGCTATTTTGTAAGGAAATATATTGTGTAAAGTCAAGCCTATATTTTTTTCTTTAAAGTACAACAAGGGCTTGTAGTTTATTGGTTGTGTTAGATATGGAGATGGGTTTATTCATTTTTACAGTTTCTAAGTGACCTTTGGGTTTTAGTTATGCAAATTATTTCACAGCCAGCTCTGCTATCATTTTAAAAATTGTATTCTTTTATCTTTATTTTTTTGTGAAGATAATAAAAATAACTTTCAAGTTATTTTAAGAAAATTATATGACCTTTGACATGTATAAAGTTTGAATTTTATGTAAATATTTATTTATTGTTAGATTTTTGTGTAATTTCGATCCACACATTCTTCAATGACTTTTGTTAAAGGATATTTACAATACATGTTAGTAGATGACTCATAAAGAAAATTTTGTTATTTAATGTAAAAACATTCATTTACAATCTAATTAAAATTATATATTATTTTTTTATGTATGTAGGTAGATACTTTGTTATTTGATATTATAATGAATAATTCGAACATTTGTTATTTTTTTTTTTTAATTCAACTAATTAATATACACAATTTAATTTTTTGTTGTTGTTGTTTTTATAACATGAAGTTTTTTACTGATTAAAGTGTGTTAAATGTTTTAATTTTTATTTGTACCTTATAGATCTAATCGAAATCTATAATGTGAGACCAAAATCCGCGTGGTAGCTGCTCTGAATGTCGATTTTAAATTTATGCTAGCGCGCAAAGCTGATTTCAACGCGTTATATCAAGTTTCTTAAATGCTCACCCAGTATAAATAATATTTTTCAAACGACTGGAGTCGTCGAATCATTCACTGAAAATATTTGTTCAAAAAGAACTAGTCATTCATCTCTACTGGAAGTTATATAAATTACATAAATTATTTTATAAAATAGTACTTATTGCACATTGCTACAATCTATAATCAGATCGAAATCGAACATTACACACTATACTCTCATACTGATACGAAACTTGTAACCAAGAATCGGAACAAATCAGACATAATCCAAGATCTACGCGGACTCATTTGATAAATGACGGGATCTGCAGTACCGACAGTGGTAGCGCGATTTCACCAGACACACCTACAGACCCCTGCCTTATCGGCTGCGCGATGGAAACCGTGTGAATATCGCGGCGACAGACCCGATGTTGCAGCTAGGTTTTCTTTCTAAAGTTGTAGGTCGCAAATGCATACACTCTTTAAATTATTTATGGACATGATGATAATTACCAGCGTATATTTGTGTAATTGATGTCGACTATTTTGTTATAATTTATTTGTTTATATGATTGCGTGGGTTTGTTTATTGTATTTGCATATTATAGTCATTATTTATTATATGCATTTCGTATTGTGGGAAATGTTTAGATTGATATGATATTTGCTGATTTTATTTATTTTCAATTTATACTTTCTAGTTTCTTATAAGGAATATCTAAGTTATTCAGACGCAAAAAATAATTAACTTTATTCGTGAAAATTGGTAATTTTTTTTTATTATTATCGATTTTTGTGGGTAGATATTAGGGCTGCACGCTGGGATAAGATTAGACGATATTTAGGTGTCTGTAACTGAACGCATTTCGGTCTAGATTATCTCGTTCCAATTTCGTCTCGCGGAAGCTGAAACATTCTTGTATCGATCTCGTTACTGAGAACTGACTTTTATCTAAAGAATCGAATAGTAAAATTTTACTGATTATTGATGATTAAAAAAAACCGAAACTTCATAATTTAAGGCCCATATCGAGCTCTACTTTAAACCTTTTTATTTTAAGTAAACTTACTTGTAGTATCGAATTATTGTATCATAAATTAAATAAATATACTAAAAGTTTTGTTAAAAGTACATTTGTTGATTTTTAGA
The DNA here is from genome assembly GCA_961205875.1 of Sialis fuliginosa. Taxonomy (NCBI): domain Eukaryota; kingdom Metazoa; phylum Arthropoda; class Insecta; order Megaloptera; family Sialidae; genus Sialis; species Sialis fuliginosa. The sequence continues at coordinate 12,534,040 of OY540817.1, forward strand.
CTTCATCATGCGAATTATTTATAGTTTTTTTTTTCAAATGGTATTTAAAATTCAATAGCCTATATATGTATGTAAAAAAATGTTTACTTGAGCAATTAAAAAAATCTTGTCTTCGAAATATAAATGAAATTTAGAAAGTACAAGCTTTAAAAACAGCTTAGGTTTTTAAAATCCGATCATTATTCGCGAAAATACAGTGATTTGAAAATCATCAAAATTTTGACATTTTTATTTTTGGAATAATTTGCTAATATTAAGATCATTTTGTTTTTGGTTTAGAAGAAACTGGGATTATATCTTTATTGTAATAATAATTGTAAATAATATTATAATTTAATATTATTACCACTGATCCAACAATAAGAAAGTTCTACAAGAATTAAAAATTTACAAAAAGCACAATAAATAAATTTACTTTAGATCGCTTTCTGAAATTTAAAAAGTATTTTTTTAAACCGTGTACCGATTGAAGCTGACCACTTCACTTCAATAATAAGGAATTAAAAGAAATAAAATACCAAACACGGTACAATACACGTTCACTTTAATCTTGTAATGTATGTTTACGTATATTACAGTAACATTGTCAAATTTACAATATTTATGTGCCACATTACAATATTGGGACCATATAATTTGGTTTTATTCTCGAAAATATGCAAATTTTCTTCTCATGTCCAGTACTGTGTAATATTTTATAAGTTTTCAGTTTTTTTATCCTCTCACGAAATAACCTGTTTAAAGTAATATAATTTAAGAATGCATTACCATTAAATAACAAACAAAATTATAATTTAAAATATTATTATGTTATAATTATAATATTAATGGCGCACTAAAAAATAATTGAATTTTTATTACTGCTATTATTTGATTATTAAGTAGCTTTTATGCTTGTTTTATAATTAATATTAAATACTGATATTGTTTACTTTTACTTTTATTAATACGGTTTTGATCTTTTTAAAAATAGAATAGACCATATTTAAAAAAAAAAAACTCATTAATGTTTTTGTCTACTAGTAAATATAATAATATAAGGTACCAGTCTTGACCCCATTCAGAGTAAGGTATAATGTTTTTTGGGAATGATGGGCTTCTTTTTTGTAATTCTCATATATTTAAGTACCAATAAAACAAGTACCTCTTTATTAAATCAATTTAACTACCAAAGTTCGCAAATATAGTTTATTTTTTTTAATTATAGCTTTTTATTTTGTTATAAATTTTTTCTCCAGTAATGGATAAAGTAAAACCAGTAATAGGCACCTTGTGATGGACACTTGCTAATGATTACAAAATGATAAGTACTACGACACAAAAGTAATAAAATAAAGAATTGTAAAATTGTTAACAATGTAAAACAGATGCTGTGATTATATTAATATATAATTATATTATATATTATTATTACTTTAAATATCCACCATTTTGACACCCATTGACTGATTGTCATCAAATTAAGCTGTTTTACAGTTAAGTGTCTATATATTACGAGTCAGCACTTATTTTAATTTATAATTCATAATAATATTTGTCTATTGAATCAGCATCATAATAGTCAATCTTTTTTAATTATCAAAAATACAATTTTTTGTTTCGAAAAACATTAATTTATTAACAATAAACATAGACAATATACAAGCGGATTAATTTCATAAAACAAATAAATTCGTACAAGTTAATGATGTACAACCCTATTAGATCATAAATACACAAGGTGTATGCATATTTATGTATGGATGTATAGACAGTGGCTTTACGAAATAAAAACAATAGGGTCTAATTTTTTTGTTAATTTTTTCCAATTTTCAAAACTTAACTTGTAAAAAAATATATAATAATAAAATTTGTACTGTCATGGAATTTATAAAGTTAGGCATCAAATTACTGTTATCAGTAATAAGAGCTTTTCTTTTAAGATCCGACAATATTTGGATTGGTTATTTATGAGACGAATTACATACATACATAGATATTATAACCACATTATGGTATCTTTTTTTCTTTATTTTAATTTTTTAATTTATCAAATAGATAAATTCACCTTTATATGCTATTTATAGAAATCAATAATCGATTATTAAAAATCATTAAGGAAATACAAAAATTGTATTTTAATAACAGTATATTTAAAAAAGAAAAAGAAAACAGTACCCTATTGTTTTATGTATGACGCCACTGTGTATGTGTTCTTTTACGTGTAGATTTTTTCCCGATTTCAGAGATAATATTTCATTGAAATATTTTCTATACCGAGCCATAATTTAGGATTTCTCTTGTTAACTCTAGATTTAAGTCGACGTGGCTCTCTATAGGTGACATCTGTATATAAACACGATATATTATAATCCAGGTACGTGTTTGTGTAATTTATTATGATGTTAAAGATTAACTCCTGTGGAGTTAAATTTACAATACCAGAACTTATATGGTAGTCGATATTATGTAACTTCATATACACACAGTCATACCTGGCAATGGTAGGTAACCATTGGCTAGTGGATCATTTGTTAACTAACATTTTGTCAAGAGCCCCCCTTCTCCAATATAAAAATTTGAATTAAATATTAATAACATCTACGTATAAAATAAAGCCTCACCAGTCAGTATATGGAAGCTTTTTCTGACTTTTGGGAGCATATTGGTATCATTTTTACAAATTATTAATTCATGAAAATAAAACATAAATCTAAGTAAAATATATTAACCAATATATTTTTTATTACCGATAAATTATAGATTTTTTAATAAATACCTACAAATATGTAAAATTGTTACTTGTTTTAAGCTAGTAATTTTGGTTATTTAAAATAAAAATTTATGAAAATTATTAATTCATCATTGTTTAAATTGTTTATATTTTGAAAAATTATTAATATAATAGCTAAATTGTTTATAAACACTTAAATAAACATGTATACACAAAATTCATTATTTTGCATGTATTTTTACAGATGTGAATTTAATTGTTATAAATAATGATACAGATTAGTGAAATTAAAAATAACCAGTTTGAAATAAACAATAGGTAAATAAGTATTTTTTATTCAAACCGGATATAAAGTTGACTAGTGCATTCAGACACGAATTTTTAATAAATCCTTATAAGGTTGGTGAATAAGTTGAAAGTGCAAGTTAAAATTAAATTATCTCATTTCGGATTTAAGAAAGGTTAAAGATCGCAGAATTAAATTTGTTAATGCACCCACGAAAATCTTGTTTTATGTTCGGATTTCATGATTTGGCTATAAAATAAAAGATCACGAGAGTATTAAATGTGAAAAATCTGCAGTCAATACAGATTATGTTGTTTTAAAGAAACATAAACATACCTACTGTTGAATCCGTATATTTAATGCATATATAACAAGTAAAATTAATATTTTATTATAATTTTGGATTTTACAAAAAAAAGTTAATACGGATCGGTTTTAATCCAATTTAGGAGCATCACTCACTTTAACTAACTTTATTATAGGTAACTAATTTTATTAATTTTTTACAAACATTTCATTCAAAATTGAACAAATAACCTCTCAGGAAAAAATATAATAGATTAGTATCAAATTAGTTTTAATTTCCCAAAATTTTGGTCTTCGTTGATTAGAATAGATCTACTTAGATCTATGTAGATCAAAATGCAGATCTACAGAGATCTCTCTATTTTTTCCCGAGAAGATCTAATAAAGTTTAAGAGGAACTCCTTAGACTTCCTTAAACCTTTCCATGGATTTCCGGTAACCATAAATTTTTAAAGGTTCAATAAAATATTTTTAATATTTTAAAATTTTTCTCCAATGACTTTTAAAAGAGATTATAAAATGTACTGATAATGGAAATCTGAATTTTATGGTATGATGTGACTTATCAAGTCAACTATTAAAATGTACATATTTTTTACATTCTTTTTTAACTATATGTATTATGAGTTACGTTTCAATTTGCAAACAAAAATTCAATCTTTAAAATGTAATTTTATTTTTGTATTATTTTTCTAGCTATAATTTTAATGGCTATTATTGTTTTTTTTTTCGAACAAAATAATTTTCTTTCAATTACAAACTTGAACCTGAACCCGAACTTGAACCCTAAAAAAATAACGGGTTTTGAATCCAAATAGTTTGCAATATGTTGAATCCAAACCCGGTTCAAGTGAGGTATGAAGAAAATCTCGTGTACTTATTGAATTGCAAATATCAGAGCACTTTTTCTCATGAGTTCGGCGACACCTTTGTGAATATTTTTTGTAGACTCATTGTCGGCCTAACGTCACCGTCCATAAGTTTATTTTGTATAAGAACAGATAAATATTTCAAAGACGATTCTCACATGTTTAAACTGGATTAGTGCTAGCGGAAATTCAGAACGCGTGCGCAGAAACGAGTTACAGTATGTCCATGTCCTTATTGAAATCAGATATATATTTATGCAATAGATCTACAGCATGTGTGCAGTTGTAGATCGCCCGCCAACGTACACATGCTTATATAAACTGCACTACTTGTCAGTTATGAGAAATAGCGCGGTTACAGTAGTACTGCTTACAGTTAATGAAATCGCTTTGCAAATGTGGTTTTTCATCTAATAGGCATGATGCCTAATTTTTAAAAACTATTTTATGATGATCTTACGTGTCTCTTATTTCCAAAAAAAATGCTTATTTCTGCAGAAAATAAAGGTTTAATCACAAAAATTGACCCTTTTAAAACTAATTTTGAATTTGACGCCAAAACGCTCGTAGGTGTCATGGCGCATTTTTGACGTCACGCCTATGTAAACACTCCTTGTCAACTATAATAAATCCTTGTTCTAATGTTTCTCGGTTTTACTTTTGGTAACACAAAACTGAGCAAATTGATAATTTAAAACCACAAAATAATTTATAAACGTCATCCACTCTGACTGGTGTTTTATCAGTGATGACGGATTGCTGTATTTTGCGTTTTTATTTTAACAAAAATCATATTAATCTCGCTTTTAATATAAAAAAATGTTAATGGTGAACATTTAAACTAATTATTAGTATAATTTATTAATTAATTATTGTATTATCAAAACAACTGCTTTACATTGTTTTAAATTTGACAATACTTTATTTTATATCTTTTGTGTCGTAGTACTTATCTGTGTGCTCATTACTGGTTTTACCTTTGTCATTACTGGAGAAAAAACATGAACAAAATAAAAGGCTATAATAAAAAAAAAAAACTATATTTGCAGACTTTGGCAATTAAATTGATTAAATTAAGAGTTACTTCTTTATTAGTAACATGAGTTCATGAGAATTACAAAAAACAACCCCATTAATCCAAAAAAACGAAAACTTGCTCTTATAGCGGCAATAACTGGTGCCTTTACCTTATAAATTGTTTTATAAATTCACATAAGTACATTAGTGTAAACACAGTATATACAAGCGGCCGCTTTGAGCGCTCGGTTTGTTGAGAGCATTCAGAAACATGGGCGACAGGTCCGCGTACGCCTGACTCGAATCCGCAATTGCACGCCGAACTTCACCAATACTAGATCAACGGTACCTAATATGTGTAGCATATCATTCCAGTTCCCGCCTGTTTAAATGCCACGATCGGATCTCTAATTTATAAACGTTGATACTTCAAAGAAGATGCGACTCTTTTCTAGTGTCCAAAGTTAAGATATCCATCTAAATAAGGTGACTATGTTATTTAACAGTTGATATTGTGGATATACGAATTTTGAAAGAATACGTTCGGGATAGAAAAGAAACGTTTAAAATAAAAGAAACTTTCTTGTACGTAATACTGAAAGTGATCAGTGCATGTGATTCTAATTTTGTTAAAATAGTATTTTTGACAAACTAATAAAATAAATTAAAGAAAATAATATTCTCTACAACAAGCATCAAATTAATTTTTAAACGTGGATACTTAACTGGAAACAGATATTTACTCTTGTCAATTTTTGAATTTTCGAATTATTTTTGAAATAAGAAAAAATTGTTTTCTATAAAATATGTTACGTTGATATTTTAATTTATACGGACACTCTAAGACAGACTTTACCTTAAAATTACTAAAATAAGTCTGATACGGTTTAGGGAATCCCAAAACGCGGACATTGATGAAAACTCAGTAAAAAAATATCAAGATGAGTAACTTATTTTCTCCGCGAGTGAGAAATAAAAAAAGTATGTCTTGAGTTGAGAACACTTATAATGACATAGCGATTGCAAAAACGAAAATATCCACATTCACTCACACTCACGCACGTTCCATGATTTACGTGTAAAAGTGCATTTTGTTTGCACGCTTAATTGGACACCATCTCATTAATAGAGAAATTCTTTATTAGTCGGTATTTTCAGACAGACAGTGTTGAATTACTTTCGCGTTCATTACTCTTGATAAGAAAAAAACATTTCAAGATTCCATAGACTAGAGTGATAATTAATTTCTGATCACGAATCTAGATATAAAAAATAGTTTAGTTTGATTTTCTTTATTATACTTGACGCCATATTCATACCAATATTGTCAATGCGAAAGTAACTCTGTCTGTCAGAACTGATCTTCATAAAATTTGGTAGGGAGATAGCTTGCATCTTGGGGAAGGATATAGGCTACTTTGTATCTCGAAAATTGATTAGATAAAATAAAAAAACAAATTCCACGAGGACAAAATCGTGGGTAACAGCAAGTAATGTATATATTATATAATCAATATTGTTACAAAATCAGAAAAAATACAAATGCTTAGCCCACAATTTTGCTCTAATACTTACATCCCAAAGAAGTCAGCATGTTATAATTCATGCGAAAAATACAACGGATGTTTTTAATATGGAACGTGGAATTATTGAGTGAGGGTAGAAAACATTATTTAAAAATGAGTAATTCGTTTCGGATAAATGTTGCAAAAGTAACTTTCTTTATGGTATATACAATCGATTTATTAACGATTAATTATTATTAGCATGGTGATGTGACCCCATGCATCAAGTCTTTCGATTTAAATTACACATGTACAAAATAGCACACATTTGCTAGAGAAGTATGTACAAAAACATTGATAAATCTAGAAAACTATTTAAGGATGATGTATGGTAAACTTGTTATTGATATTATCGACAGATAAGTACTCGCACAAACAAACAATACTCGGTGTACAACACAGATCGCATTTATCTTGCGTAGACACTGTATGTCACAGACGTCACAAGTCCTATTATTTACATAGTCATTGATATGCGGCGGCTATGATGTATTCTCTGATACACATTGTGGAAAATGTCCACAGCTTGGATTTATTTGCGTGAGAAATTTTATTATTTTCATTTATATAAAATTTTGTTATTCAGGATGGTTGTCAGCTAAAAGCTCTAATGTTTCGAGGAGAAAGAAGATGACGATATGTGTTTGATCCATAGAGATAATATTATATAGAGACAGTGAACCAGCCTAAAACGATAACTCTCGGTAGAAAGAGAAAGAACAAGATTGTGGACCACAGAATAAAGATACTCCAGAAACGGCAGTCCACGTCACGTAGATACTCAATATTTTCTTTCTCTTACTATTTATGATTGACGCTGACTTACATACATAAACTGCTCTGGCTTACTTTGTCTATGTATACAATGTCTTTGGTTTGACTTTGGAAGGTCATGTAACATCGAATTTGAGCTAGCGGTAATTTTGAAATAGTGGTTTTAAGTTGTTTTTTTATAAATCCATTCGAGTTTTGAGAACTTGAATTTGTGTAACTGTTTTGAAAAAGCTGTATAAGCTTAAATACATGAACCCGGAGTTTCTATTATAACAAAACTGGAGGTCGTCTGACGAAGTTCTACAGCTTTTATATAATATGGATACCTCCTTTTGTTGCTCTATTTTAAACTTTATAAACACAAAATTAATATGTAATTAAGCTTACATCTCTAACTAGTTGACATGACAGTGTTTGGAGGTACTGTATGTCATTCAGGGCAATTTAATGAAATTTTCCATTTTTAGTTATTTATGTTAAGATAAGTTCGTTTTAATTTTTATTGTATTAAATTGTTTATACTGCTGTTTAAAAATTCAGGAATAGGGTTTGGCCGTATGAATAGTACTTTTAATCCACGTAATTATTGTTGCCTCGGCAATTACAATTTTTTTTTAAATACACGTAGTTGCGGGTATTATGGAGTACGACTATGAAGTATATTAATAATTAACCAGAATCGTAGCGAGGCAAATAGTGTGAAAAGTATACTAATTGTCTAGTACTTCACAACTATCCACTTCCGCAAATTTTTTTTGGTAATACAAATAACTCGTAGATTTTTTAAGAGGCTGATTTTCGATTTTTTATTTTTATTTTGTTTTCATTTAAGAATTCTATTTTTGCCTGCTTGATCTCGTTAAAAGATTAAATTCTCTGTCCAATGAAATGATAAGGGCTGATTTTAAATAATATTATCATAGTTTTCATACCTAAAACATGAATGGTGTTCCATATATACCGACCTTACTTTAATATTTACCAATTAAACTTACGTTAAAATATTATAATCTATAGTTATGAGAGATCAGTTCTTGCATAAATTAATATTAATAGATTGAGTTATTAACGCAAACAACTGCATTTATCTCTAACAGTCGTCAAAATTAAGCGTAATATAATTTGTTGTGCGTGTACAAATGCGGCCGAATAATTAATAGCCAATGATAAATAGTGCCCCGGGTATGTCGCAAGCTGAGTGAGTTAATAACACCGAGAGTAATTATTCATGTGGAGTGCATTTAGTCATGTAGAAATGCGCTTGGACCACAGAGATGTTGTCATGTAGTTGGGATTAGCCCAGCTGGTCATCTGGTATGATGTACACGCAATGGACACACACGTGCTTACATATTTTATTTGGTGTGTTGCCTTAAAAAATGACGAATTTTAAGCATAAAATTATATAGAGTAAGATGGAATTAGTCCCGCCATGCCATCGAGAAAATTTGAAATAATTTCATAATGTTGTTGTATAGGGTTGCAGAAGATGAGATTTTTCTCGATTTCATTTTGGTCTCGAGATAGAGATTAGATTTGTTCAACAAACTTTCACGAGTTGGATACAGTGCGCGCGCCTCAGTTTGAGGAATCCTGGTGTAAAGTTTATCTGTTATCAGAGTTCAGAGATTTAATTATTAAAATTATAATTAACAAATTTCGTACGTATGGTTTTTACTTCCATGTTCTGAAAGAAATGGAAGTATTGTAATACCATCGAAAAATCATGTCCGAGATAATGGCAGATTCTGAATGTATTAACTTCAAAACTTAAAGAAAAGTTAATTTCCGTATGGCGGCTGTGCGTGTGTCTCTGTGTCTGTGCGGATGTAGAATTTTCTGTCGTTCACGATTACTTCTATAAAAATGCATCGATCTGAATTATTTTTGGAGAAAATGTTTGTCTCAGTGAGTACTCCAGACCTATTGATTTTGGTGCTAATCGGATTAGGGGGTTTGGAAATATTCGAAATTTTGTAACTTTTTTCGTCTAAAAAGTGAACATTGCGAGTATTATCTTACTAATTTTGATAAGACTTGGTACATTTGTAGTTCAATTGATCCTAAGGGAGATTTATTATTTGTACGTGCCTAAATAGCCATTGAAGGGGTGAAAAAAACACCCCAAAATTTGAATTTTAAATACTAATTAATTAAAGATTTAGTAACAGATTTTACAATACTCTTCTATGTTCTATAACTTCGTAAATACTAAGAATTTCGGTCTACAATTTTCACAGTATACTCTCAATATATTTTATATTTATGTTCAAAATGTGTATTAAAAAAAATCGAAAATTTTAAATCGTCACATCGCAATACTGCCTTAAGTATGCTGATGTAAATCCGGGTGGTGTATTGCGCATGCGCCGTCGTTAATTTACATTAACACGGTCGAAATATTAATGCATACACGCGCTCGCACGGGGGGCTCATAAATTACCGATGTTATTGTGCGCGATTAGAAGAAATATTACAACGCGTCCCGGAGAACTTGGATATTATCATGTAGGGTCAACTGGGGTAAAAGTGACACAAAATACAAATCTTTCATGTTTTTTGACAGTTAACGATACAAATTCATAGTTTAATTTTTTCTACTAGATGTGCTTATGAATAACCATTTTAAATACTTACGTCATTTGAACTGTACGATATAACACGGACTTTAAAAATGAAAAAAGTGTGTTTCATTTTTAACCTCTAATATGGGAAAAAGTGAAACAGGTAAAAGAAAGAGTGAAATAGGCCTCTAATGGAAAATATTTCTCGAAAAATTAAAAGAAAAGCTACAAAGGCAACTTTGATTTATCTTCTTTGTGGTATATCAATGTGAAATTGTAACTTTAATTAATATCTGAGCTATACAGAAAGTTATGTACAAAGAATTAAAATTTAATTCACACGTTTTGACATCGACTAACAGGGAAATCTGTAGGGGTGACACATCACTTATTAGGCGATTAATATTTTTAGGTCGCTTTGAGAAACCTTTAATGATGTCAGTTTTTATAATTCTCCTATAAACAAATTAGTTTTTTAGTTGCAAGCGTGATTAACTTTTCCCCCATTTTTTTGGTGTTTCATATTTACCCCGTTCGACCCTTCACTACAAAAATACTACTAAATAATAAAAGGCATATAAGATGAATATCAATATGTAAATCTGTAGGTTATAGGTAATATAATAAATTTTAATGATTTTTAGAATTTTTGACTATTGTGTTTCTTCCATCTAGACTCGAAAACTCCTAATCCAATTTCCTAGAATCAGTTAAAGCTATATATTGAATTAGGGAAGGCGCGTATTTAGGATAATCTACAGTTTTTATTTTAAAATAGTTAAAAATATCAGTTACAAATACAGTTCGAATTTTGACGATACAAGACGTTTGACGAAACAAAACCGACACGATATCAAAATTCAAAAATATTGTTGAGAATCTCATTGTCAAATTTGATATATTTTTGTTTATATTATTTCTATAATCACAGACACCGGCTAATGATGTAGTCAGTCGTCAATATCCATAGAAATTGCTAATAATTAACTATTAATTCAAATTTTCAATTTGATAAATGAAAACCAGTGACGTCACACGCACTTCCCTCCCACTCATTCCCCTCGCCCATATGCGTAGTTACGAGACAACCTGTGTAGTTTAATAACCTTAACGATAGTTTCCTATAGTTTTTTGATAGATCTTTGACATATTTATTTAATAGTGTAATAGCGGCCTTAATGTATATTATTGTTCTGTAAAAAACGTTTTAAGAATCTGACTATCAAGTTTTAAATTGTTACTATTTATAAACAAAACAAAAAATTATTAGAATCCGGAAAATTAAAATAGTTGTCTATAAAGTATATTAATAAATAACAAATTGATAATGTTTAAAAAAACAGTCAGTTTTAATAAAAACATTTAAAAGGTAGTATTAATTCGCTAATGGAATTTTTCAATAAATCAGTCAGATTTTATCAAAAAAATTGATACTTCATATACGTTCGTATAAAAAAGTCGATCGTAATTCGTTGATAATGTTACATATAACAAACAAGAAAACAGCCTTGGGGAGTTTCGACGTAACCACCCTGTATACGGAAACTTGTTTGTTCCGCGCAAGATGTATCACAAGAATTTAATGATTGCGTAAAAATTATTCAGATCGTATCGATTTTTCTTTATAGAATTTAAGTAAGATGTTACAAAGATACAGACAGTATAGAGTATGTATATACTGAAGTATGTATAAAATATTATATTTGATTAAACAATTTTTATCAACGTGCAGAATTCATGGAAATGAATATGTTTCAAGCTATTAGTTTTAACATAAGCTCCGTTAAAAAGCTAGAACGATTAACTTTTATTTAACATTTGTAAAAGAAAACAGTGTCAGTTTTATTCACAAACTAGCTTTTATACACGACTTTGTTTATTTCTAAATCGATGAAGACCTGCACGACAGGTTACTCTAAACACATAGTCATTAAACCCCACATATGTGTTTTAAATGGGAAAATCACCCCCCTTTGGTAATGGCCATTTTTTAAGATAGTGGACTAAAACTTTTTCCACATTCTTTTTGAATTATTTGGAGCTGATTTGGGGGGCGGCCCGGTCAAAATTCGTACTAACCCCATATAAGGACCACCCTAGTGTATACCTATATATTTCATAATTGTATTACAATTGGTTCTCAAGAATGTATATATAAAATGTATATATAAACTATTTTACTTAGAAAAATTTATGTTAAAGTATTGAATGCTTATTGCAAATCATTCTGTATTATATGTATGTACATTGTACAATATACATGGCTTGAGCATTTCACGTAAACATATTCACCAAAAAAAATTCAATATTTAAAAAAATGACCAACATCCAAAATTCATATGAAAAAATCTGAAAAAAGAAATATGGGAAGATTTTTGTAGGTGAGAAATTTAATTTGCTAAATTTTAAAGTGAAGAAATTAAATAATATATTATAAATTGAAAAGTTCATTTAACTAATAAATTTAATTACAAAATGATTAAAAATTTTTAGAAAATCCACAATTACAAAAACTACAAAATATTATTTAATTTATTATTGACCTAGAGCTGATTATTTTAACCCGAGTGTTGCCGTAAAAGAAACGTTATTCATAAAGATGATATATAACACATAAAAGCTAATTATCTAATATCAATTAGGTATTATTTTAATTAATTTTTCTTTACTTCGAAAAACGATAGTCGGTCATATAAATCTTAATAGCAGAAATTTGTTGAATTCGAATACTTTATTGACATTTACAACATTATTTTTAATGAAGAGTGAACATACATCTTGTGAATTTGAATATAAAAAAATATGTTTAATTTTTGGAGTTGTTTCATACGGACTTTTTTTTAGAAATAACAAGTCAAATACTGTATTTTATGTAGGTAATAATTTAAATTTTTTCTCACCTACATTATCTTAAAATTAATTAAAATAATTATAAAGCGAATAATTTTTTCTTTAACTATATTCTGTTAAAACTATATATTTTTCTTAATTCACTTTAAATGTCGTTTCAAATAACAGTCATTATTTTATAATTGTATAAGCAAGAATTACAAAACTTTACATCAATCGATAAAAAAATTATTGAATTATTTATTATATATTATTATTACCTATATAACTTGGATAAAAAATATATGTTGTTGAAAAACAACTCTAAAAATGAACGAGAAAAAAAGTAATGATAAATATACTTTCTCAATTACTGTTTCTAATCAATATTTCTTAATTATAAATATTAATAGTTCTTTGAATCTAATTTGGCTTCAATTATTGCTTCACTACGTCTCGTCAACTAATGTAAATAATTAATGATGTATTAATAAGGTGAAAGAACCACTACTGTTTCTTTTCATTTTATAATTTAGCTGCTTCTATGACAATGCAGTTTTTAACTAAACATTCTTAAATACGTGTCATTGTTTTACAGATTAATTAATAATGAAGATAGATTAAAATTTTTTGTTCGTTTTAGTAAACAAAATTATTTGTAAGATACATTATATTTCTTCAAGCGTTCCACCCGCGGCTTCAACCGCGTTGGATTTGTTCTTATGAACGTGTGTACAATACATAAAATCTAATTCCATTTGAACTGTTAGTCTGGAACATTTTTTTTACCGATACATATGTGTAATAGTAATATAAACATTAGCAGATGTAGCTAACATGTTAAAGTGAAAAAAGATCTTTTACTCTTATCTACGTTTTTATTTTGTATTTTGAGTACTGAAAACAAATTTGACGATAAAAAAGCTAGCTGACATAGAAAATATGTACTATCGTCAAAAACTAGCATAAAAATATGATTAATATTTAGATATATTTGCGATCAAAGCAAAAATTACACTTTAAGGTCGAACGTTTATAACTAAAGAATAAAAAAAAGTAAATTTTTTATTTGGTCAAAAGAAACCTATGGAGGCTCTCAAAATTGATATAAATATATTTTTTGATGACAGCAAATAATATTAGAGGTCAGCGAGCATTTTTATTGTTAAATCCGTTTACAGCATCTTAAATTACGTAAGAAAAAATATTCCAGCTAAGAATACCTATCAATATTCTTTTTGTGGGGATGTGTAATCGTCAAATTTAGTATTTCACGGTATCCTGTGGACGCATTTTATTACTAAATCCAACACTGGCATTTAAATTTGTACATCTGTACGTACGACTACATCGTAACATTTATAATAATGTAACAAATACAAAAATTCTTTTCATAGGTTGTTTTTTCCGGACGTTTTTACACATACGCATACCTATCTTGAATGAATCTCACCGAATTGAAAAAATTAAAAATTTAAATATAAATTCATTCCAGTTTCTCACAATAGAGGGCAGTGGCGTCGCGCAGCGCTACCGTCAGGTGTTTGGTCGGTCAAAAGTTATTAGTTCTTCGCGGCAGGTGTACTTACGTCTACAAATCACAATTAAAGTCAGACGTAGAGAGCTAGGTCGGACCTGGTTTAATATAGGGCACTGCTTAACACTAAATTATTACTTCCTTATTTGTCCCGGCGTAGAAAAATGAATGCACATTAGATAATTCAACTTTAAAGTGTTCTAAATAGGAGACAAATTTTATTGTGTCTCAGATTTTAAACAGCTGTTGTTAATAGTTCCATAAAGATTTTTATTTGTAATTTAAATATTTGGTATTTTAGTTTTTAAAATAAAAATGAATTTATTTTGGTTCGAATATAACATTTATTTATTTAAAAATTGTTAAAATAGTATGTATTATATTGTTATGACTAGAAAAAGAGTGTATTTTTTTAAATTAATAATAATAAAAAAAATATAAAAATAATAAGTAATACATTCATTATCTTACAGAATCATTAACTTCCTCCACAGTGATTTGAAATAGAAAAATATAAATGGTTTTAAAATTATATGAGTGAAACTTTCGTTAAACAAATTTTCCAAATTTAAATATTTTACAAAATGATGACCACTGAGAGATAAAATTTCGTTTTTTAACTGTAAAAAATGACAATTTTCTATTTCTCTATTTTCTCAATTATTTATTGGAAAACAAAAATCCTATATAATGAAGTATTAATATGTTTTTCAATTGTTCTTGATTTTTTTAGATTAGTTAGATAATTGAAGCGTATAAAATTTTATGCGAAATTTTATTTGTTGTATTAGAATCGATTTACACCTATTATTACCAAGTTTAAGTAAATTCTCCATTAACTTTCTGTCATATTAACAACATAACTTTCAGCTCTTTGTTTTTACAACGCATATTATGTTCATTTTTCATTGAGAGCCTAAATATTGATTTAAATTACGTTAGTAATTCACCAAATCTACTTTAAAGGAGCATTAAATTGGTTGATTATATCGGGCATTAATATAATATAAATCTAAAATGAGATAAGAACAATAGAAAAAGCCAAATTTCACAATGACTTAAAAATGAACCAATTAACAAATGGTTGAAAAATGTTTATGTAGTGTTGAATTCAAAGAATGACCCAAATGGTCCCACATAACTGGACAGCAAAAATATACAAATAATAAAAATGTAGTAAAAATCCCCCCATCTCCCCTTAACATATTTAAAAATATTTCCTCCTTTTTGATTGTTAAAATGTGACAAACATAAAAAGGCTATGTTATGTAAACGGATTAAAAAGTATCTTATGAGAGAAATCTAAAATGTTTAATTAGAAATCGGAATTAATATCAAATCTAATTACTACAGTACGATGATCGACAAAGGTGTGGGATAGTATGCACGTGTATGTGTATGTGTGTGTGTGTACATCGCGTGTGCAACAGGAATCTGTTAAGTGATGACAGTGTTGCCAACCCGCTCACATAAATCTCGTGCAGATTGCATCAAATATTGTACTCACACAAACTCACGTGGTCGGTGCATCTTGTTAGAAAATCGATCGCTGTTAGATTTGCACGTTATGTGTTGTTGTTGTTGCTGTGCCGTCCGTATCTCGGCTCATCCATTTGTGTGAGCGCATTTAGAGCAGTGGTCATCAATAATTTGTTAGCTAAACGTCAATTTCATTAACAGGACACGGACCATTTAAAAATTAATTGTGAATAATCCTCAAAATACTCTAAAATGGAGAAACAGTGGTTTTTATTCACTTAAACTAAATAAATACAAGAAGTTTTCTTCAAGAGCTTAATAATTCCAGACTATTAGGTTCCTGATGAGGAATTTTTGTGAAGTCGAAATACTTGTCGAATGACATTGTTTTATTATGGTTTAGGTGTAATATTTAGTTTAAGTGAGCCTTAAACTGTTCTAAAATAAGTAGGTACAGTTAGTCTTCGACTTACGCGATTAATTCGTTCAAAAGGTTTTCATGTAAGTCGAAAAATCGTGTAAGTCGAGGACTTACTGTAGCAAATTTGTATAACAAGTGAACACAGCAGAGAAAAATGTTTGAAACTGTAAACAAAATGCACAAACTTAGTACTAAAAACTCTAAAAAAGATATATAAATTTTCTGTTGTGTCGACTAAACTTTGAGCATATAAACAAGGGGGGAATGAGGAAAAATATCTAGCTTTTTTCATGATTTTTTCAGGATTTAAAACTAGAGCTGCACAAAAGTCGAGATAAAAGTTAGATCAGTCTTGCCTCGTTTTCGTTTTTGTAACTGAAGTTTATCATTAGTTTTTACAATGGATAGTTTCGTCTCGATCTCGTCTGATGGTAATCGGAGTAATCTTTCCTCGGCAAGTTATCTATCGTCTTTTCTAACTTTCATCTCGTTCGAATTAAAACCAATCTCCTTCGGAATACACGACATAATATGTAAACTACTTTTTTCTGTATAAAATGATGAAGACTTTTGACTACCACTGGTCAAGTTGCACAGACGTATTTATCGATTACTTTCAAATGTAACAAAGTATGACACTATGCGCTCGTTTGATACAAGTGATTTCAATAGTTCACTAGAATGCATTATTGTTACACTTCCCCAACACATTGTCCGCAGGCGTGAGTACAAATGCATGTGTAATACACAATCATAAATCCGACAGACAACCGATTGTTGTTGCAGTTGAAGGAATTGTCGTAAATTGTATTTTTTATTACAATGAATAGAGCTGCACGTTGATATTAGCTTGATTTAAATTCGGACCAAACGAGAACAAGATGATATCAACTTTGTTTCGTTGAGAGTCTTTGTTTAAAGTCGTTTATCAATATTTTTTCCTGATAAAACTGTAACAGCCAAGGGCAAAATACTATAGTACTGTGAACTGCGCAATCGCAATAATTTCTATTATAAATAACAGCTGTAGGGATTTTGAGGAAAGTACTGTTCCCAACTGGGTTCACAGTATAGAATGTCTACTGTATACTACTAGGGATATCTTAGACATATGGCTGATTGGTAGAGTGGTATGAGAAAAAATATTCAGAGATGTTTTTACGTAAAAATCATCCTATCGTGTGATCCTAGGAGTTACCTATGTTTTCAGGGTCTCGTGAACGTTTCCTGCCTCGATTACTCAAAGACATCCTTTTTCTCCCTGTAATCCACGTACAGTTGTAGAATGTGACGTCCTTATTGGTTGAATTCAGATAAATACACTGACGTGAATTATTTCTAATTCACTGTAATTTAATAGTACACGGAAAAAAAATACTATAAGTATTTTTTTGCTGTCTATCCCAGATAGTAAGCGAAAACATTTAATGTTTTACTCTCTGAAACTGCAATAACATAATTTTAGACAGCCTAAAATTATATTATTAGAGTTTCAGACTATCCGGGATAGACAGAAAAAAACTGTAATTCTTACAGTATATTTTTCTCGTGTAGTACTTTTTGAGTACAATAAATATATAAAATTCATTGATATAGTTAAACTTAATATTATATTAATATAATATTAGTTGACTATAAAAACATTAAAACTCTAAAGTGTAGACAATAGGAAATATAAATTCTTCGTTTATTCTTTCGCATACCTCATCACATCAGGAATTAGAATCAACGATATGTTATACGTGGTGTAAACCTATATAAAAATAGTAAATGCAGCCTTTTGATTTATCTACGCTGTGAGTTATTTACAGCGGACGTGCGAGCCAATGTCGCGGAGATAGTATCTCCTCGGTGCACCAGGAATCTCTCTCGTCGCTGATTACCGCGATCAGTGTGCGAAATGTCGGTAACATGTGCATCGAATTCCATTCATTATTATTATGTAGTTCTTGTGATGTATATAAAGTTTGTGCTGTATAGGTCTTTGTCATGGCATCACCAAAGAATTCGTAGTTTTTTTTATATTATTTATGAAAGGAAGGATGAATCTATTTGAAAAACGGATTCCTTTATTATTCATTTGGACATTATGTAATAGGAAATTTAGTTTTTACTAAATTAAAAAATATATGGTTTTCTTTTCAGCTAAACTTCATATTCTTCTGACAGCTCCTTCGTGTAGATATTGCGTTGTCTTTTTACTTGATGTTATTTAGATTGTCTAACGTTTTTTTAATTTATTTTTTTATTTTACAACGGAATAAGTATGAAAAATTTATATTTTATTGCTCGATTTGGATATGACCCCAGTAATGGCAATTTTTTAATTAAATGTACTGAATTAAAAATATTTGTTGATACTTGATTACTACCATTTCTGAATATTAATCTACATATATACATTTAACTGTCTTACAGCGTGATTTGATGACAGTTGGCCAATAGTTGCCAAAATGGTAGACATTTGAACGAATTATTTGTATAATTAATTAATTAATTATTATATTATCATACCAACTGCTTGACATTGTTTCAAAATTGACGATTTTTTCTTTTATATATTTTGTGTCGTAGTACTTATCATTTTGTAATCATTAGCAAGTGTCCATCACTGCGTGCTCATTACTGGTTTTATTTGATCTATTACTGGAGAAAAAACATAAACAAAATAAAAAACAAACTATATTTGCGGATTTTGGTAATTAATTGATTAAATAAAGAGTTACTTGTTTTATTAGAACTGAGTTCATGAGAATTACAAAAAAGAAGCCCGTCAATCACAAACCTTGCTCTTATAGCGGCCATAACTGGTACCTGTACCTTATAGTAATTTGTAATATAAATTCATTTTCATCGATATTAAGAAGAAAAGGTAGTACATAAGATATGTTTATAAGAATACACAAAATGCGGTAAAACCTGCCCGCCACAAGTGAAGATCAATAAAAAATATATTTTCCATACAAAAAAACTCAATCAGTTTATATTTGACATGACATGCTTGGATCTTCTTCAACTCTCTACAATTTAATTTATTGACATTTATCCTTGATACCATATATACCACGTAGTTGTTGGCAAGTGATCGATGGATGATCTTTGATTGATAACTTTTTGATATAGCGATGGACGGTTTTGGAATTTCAATGAATTTCATTTGAATTTTTTATCCGGCAATCGATTATCGGTGATCTATGATCGTAGGTCTCCTATTGAGACAGTTCTCCAAACTGGGAAGATGCCCGTCTTGTTTTTCTTTAGATTTTTATTCGCTGATGTCACATCTTTATTGCGGTTGATATTCGATATTTATTAAATTTGTTATTGGATGAAAATATGTTCTGATATATATGTACTGATTCTTTTTGACAGGTATGCTGGGGCAGTGATAGCATCTCGGATTCATTTATTTATTTTATAATGGTTAAAAAGTTTGTAAGCTTCTACCTACTGAACATATTTATAATATTAATTCATAATATGTTAGTTAACTCTATTAGAATTACAAATGATAACATTATTAAATTAATTAAATAAAAAGATTCATTCAGAGATAATTTTGGATACCTGTATTTGCTGTTTTGAAGTAAAATACAATAAGTTATTTTATATATATCTGGAATGATCATTATTTTGTGAATATAAGATAAGAAAATTCAATTCGCTACGATGAAAATATCCAAAGATAAAAATTATTATTTGAATGCATTTACGTCATTTTATTAAAAAAGGTAATTACGCGTATTTAAAAAAAGTTACTAATGATTAATTACACTTTTCTTTAAGTTTAACAGCATATTGATCACAATCCGCGTTTTTGTCGCATTATAGAGTTGACTTACAATTAAATATCATAATCAATTTTCTATAGTTTTTTCGAATTTACTTAAAGTAATTAAAAAAAATATTACATCATCAGGATTCATGCAAAATACTTCCCTAATCCCTGTCAGGTGTGACGATACGTTGGATCTGTTAAAGTCACGATTCGCTAAATAAGTTCAAATCAGTTGAAAAAAAAGTTTTAATATTTTTTGCATAAAGTGATGGAAAAAATTCTAATTATAGTTCACAACAAAATGTAACATGTATATCGGGGTATCGAATATAATTAATGTTTAATTAAAGCGTATGAGATACGAGAGCGGCCGACGAATACCTGTTTGCAGTTGTCGAGTGTATTGAGTAATTAACAAAAGGTAATTATATTATTGCTCGGTAAGTGGAATGCTAAATACTACTACGTGCTTCTCCGACAAATATTTGTCAGACACTCAATAATTGTTCCATATTCGACACTGTATATTTGCAAACGTGATTTATTGTGCTAATTAAAACTATTGTTCTTGTATTATTAATTATACATATTGTTTACAATAATTTTGATACGTGTGGTGTAGTAATGAATAAATTATACATACATATATGTATAACAAACAACAGACAAAAACTATGGTTATGACTTATCAAATACAAATCCCCTAACTAGTGTCTTTAAGGATTCCGATGATGATAGCATTGTTATTGAAACACGTGTAAGTCTAAACTCTTACTATTTTTATGGCCTCTTTTTAAAAATAATACCCAGTAGTTACTTGCAATTTTGAGAAAAAAATTTTTTTTACTTCCATGTTCTGAAAGATTCAAAAAATGTTTTTTTCACTTCACACTACTATATCTAATCTACATGTCATTAAATATTTTTTTTATATTTAGATAATAAGACTACAATCTATTTTTTGAAAATGTGCAGTAAAAAATATAAAGAAGTTAATGAATATTGAAATTATCTAGCATTTAATAAGATTTAAATTCTTTCCTATACTATCATTGAAGTCACCAATGTGATATTGTGGTCGCTCGTTTTTTTTATCAAATAAAGTATTTGATATGCATATGTATTTTATAACATAAACATATATTTTATATAAAAATAATAAAATTTAACGTCTACATAAGAAATTAATTCCTTGCAAAACATTTTAAAATAAAAAGTGCAATTTGTTTTGAGAAATCTGACTGAATCTTAGTTCGCAGGCAGTCTACTTATCTTCTTACATCAAATAAGCCTAAAAAGGGCACTGTTGATGAATAGATTGACACTTTAGCGCGTCGCGTTGACACTTTAAGTGTAAATGTCACGGAATTAGAATTTATACTCGGCGGGCTTGATAGCGGTCGTATAAGGATGTAAAAAATGTGGGAAAATAGATTCCGTCGTTACACTTACAGAAAATATATAACAACATTGCATTTTAGGTGACTGTTTAAGGTCAAGTATTGACTCGAATGTTTCAAAAGGATATACAAGTCTTTCAGAAGCTAACGTGGTTAGATCTACATTTTGTAGATTTATAAAATTTGAATATAAGTTACATTGTTATTTTTAGACCTATTCGTGTGATTAAACATTGTCCAATGCCCATAACAGTGTAACTAACGTCCAGGAACCAAGAACGTATGATATTTATTAACGTAAATAAATAAATTGTTCATTTGAACTAGGGATGTTACGGAGCTCCGTATCCGAAACCGAAACTATCGGATATCCGAAAAGATTTGACCTCCGAAACCGAAACCGTATCCGAAATAATTAAATTCTGAACTCCGAAACCGAAACCGTAACCGAAATAATTAAATTCTGAACTCCGAAACCGAAACCGTAACCGAAATAATTAGATTCTGAACTCCGAAACCGAAACCGTATCCGAAATGATTATTTCGGATATTATTTCGGATAGTTTCCTACTTCTTGCGCCAAGCCTCGAGACACAAACAAAACATACGAGCAGATTATAAATTTGTATTTACCGCCTGAAATTTAATTGGTGTATCATGTACTTTTATTTAGTCTCTATTTTTAAATTCGCTACCATAGATTATAACAGATGATTTTTTAAATAAAGCAATAATCACTTTTTTTTAAATCTACTTAAAATTTTTTAAAAATTGTAAATTAAACATCAATTTTTAGGTTTCCGTAGAAAACTAGTTTCGCTATTTCCATCCGTCCGTCCGTCCACAAAAATTTTAAGCCAATTAAGATGAAATTTGGTATACGGACGAAGACTGATAACTCAAAAAAAGAAATGATAATATTTAAAAAAAAAAAAAATTTTTGGACCCCCTTTCCATAGACTGAAAAGTATTTTCAAAAAAAAATTTTCACTTAATCCATTAAGTGTGATGTCTTTAGATAGGTCTCCAAAAATGTAATAAAAAATGTAATATGACATTTTGATTTTAACCCTTCAGTCACGATATATTTGCATTCAAAGTCGGGATAAAAGCGCCCCCCCCCCCCCTAATTTCTAAACTATCAATTTAAAAAATCTGAAAAAATTCAAGAATGTAGCTTTTAATTAGCACTTTCACTGAAAATTATAACGAACACTGTCAAAATTATTTTGGACTCCCCTCCCATAGACTGAAAAGTGAACTCACATTTTTTTTTTCACTTAACCCATTGAATGGGTGGTCATTGGATAGGTCTCCTAAAATGCAATAAAAAATGTTATATCATCTTTTGATTTTAATCCTTCAGTCACGACATATTTGCATTTAAATGTCGTTATCAGAGCGTCCCCCCCACCCTAATTACTAAACTATCTATTCCAAAAATCTGAAAAAAATTCAGAATGTAGCTTTGAATTAGTACTTTCACTGAAAATTATAACGAACACTGTTAAAATCATTTTGGACCCCCTCCCATAGACTAAAAATTGTACTCAAATTTTTTTTCACTTACCCCATTGAGTGGGGTATCTTTAGATAGGTCTCCTAAAATGCAACAAAAAATGTTATATAACCTTTTGATTTTAACCCTTCAGTCACGATATATTTGCATTTAAATGTCGTTATCAGAGCGTCCGTTGAAATAACTCTTGTTTATAAATCGTAATGACTACGGAAACCTATCATGTGCGTGCCCAACACGCACTTGGCCGTTTTATTAAATCAAGTTTATCATCATATTTCAATTTTATTAGAATTCGTGACTTCAAATTTTTATTGTTGTCACAAAAAATTATTTATATTATTTAAATCTGGAAATTCGACAGATAGCTAGAAATGTAAATTTTTATAGATTATAAGTAAATGGTATATACAGACAGTCTAAATCAGTTATAACGACATCTAGGGGATCAGTCATTTTAAGTCGTAAAAACCGGGAACTAGACAATTACCATATATGGCATTCAGTCGGAACTTTTATTTTGAGTCGTTAAAACCGATATGTTGTATTAAACGATATCGTTATAACCGATTTCGAAATTTTCGACTGTATCTAATTTCAACGAAAACTATACTACGGGCTGAAAAATACAAAAAAAAATAAAAAAATATCCGTATCCGTATCCATATCCGAAACTGAAGGGGGCAAAATATCCCTATCCGTATCCGAAACCGAAACTAAGAAAAAAAAATATCCATATCCGTATCCGAAACCGAAACCAAGATAGAAAAAAATCCATATCCGTATTCGAAACCGAAACCAAGAAAAAAATATATCCTTATCCGTATCCGTAACCGATATGTCATATCCCTAACAACCCTAATTTGAACTATGTTAGGTTTCCTGACCGTTATCGTATTTATATTTTGTAATCTTCTCCAGAAATGTTTCAGAAATACTACAGACATGAGAGTCGAAACAGTCATTGTATCTATTGCTGATATAAACTTTTCATTGAATTATTAAAGAAAGTTTCCTGTATTTGAATTATTTTTAAAAATAAAATGCTTCACACTGGAACATTTTCAACTACTTAATTTGAATTGTGTTATTTTTGTAGTTTTGCAAAACAAAGAACTTAAAATGTATTTATTCATATTAATGTGTTCTATTTTAGTTATAAATAGACACCTGTTTGTCATTTAACTGATGGAACACTTTGTATAGCACACTGAAGACAAACAAAAGTTAAGTGGTTTGTGAACGATTTGCAGGTGTAACACTCTGTAAAGCTTACAGTAAACTGTCATACATTCTAAAGTGATATTGATTTAAATAAATACTTATTGTTTATTCATAAAATTAAGTTCTTATTGCTTTCTCATACCTAAAGTTGATAATTTTTGATAGAAATATTCATTCTGAACTTCCTTTAAATCAATTGTAACTCGTTTTATAAAAATATCTAGTCTGTAGATGCTGTAACTCAAAAACGAAAAAAAAAAAAATAGATGGTTGAAATACTATATTTTTTGTAAATGCAGGAAAATATTCTATTTGAGCTTAAAAAGAAAACGTTCTTTTCTGATTGTGAAAAATCTAATAACCTGAAACGTATTAATTTACTATTCAAATTGGCCTATATTCAGATGTCAAAAAGATGAAAAATTAAAAATTTTCGAAACAAATGTATACTTTAATTTTCAAATGAACCATTTATATTTTTTGAAAATTTTTACATTTTCTTTTTTGATAATTAAAAGCACGATAAATATAAGTCTTATGCCAACTAATGATGAAATATTTTCATGTATTAAATGTTCTCGAAAATCAATATATGTATATTGAATTTCTAAAACATTTAATATATTAATATAAATAAAATATTATTTACTTTTCTCAAAATAACTTCACTAACCAATTTCTCATGATATAGTCAGTAGAGTTAATTGCCTTATTTTCTGAACAGTTAAAATATAAATAAGATAATTAATATAATATATTTATAACTATAAACACTAGTTCCCCGAGGTTGACATCTAATAAATATTGATTCACTTGTTTATTTATGGAATTAGTCAATCTGACTTATGAACAAAATTTATTGAGTATATCGATCATAACTATTTATAATCATTACAGTAAAATTAATATTAATAACAATAACGCAATGTTTAATATAAACAATAAAACTAGATCCTCGAGGCTGGCACTTGTACATATCGGGGACATTCTGCGTGACCTCTGCACCCGCGTGTGGGACACCTCGGCTGAGAATCTTAATGTTACGTAATATTTACAAGTATCCAACCGGTGTCGTACTTAAATAACATCTAAGGTTTAAAACAACTTAAGAGCTCTGTATAATTTTTGAATAAATCATAGATTTCATTAACGTTTATTATGATAATGATATGAATTTTTAAATAAGATGAATCATTTTTGCTTGGTACGTGCTGAATTGATGGTAAAGTTGATCAGTGGAGGTCTGTCGTTGAGATTTTTGGGGGCATGGAATATTTTATTAAAAATAACCTAAAAATTTATTATTTTTTAAAAACAATGAAAAATTAGATTTAATACAGTTTTTTGAGACAACATAAAACATAAATATTTAAATTTATTTATTTTTGATATAAATTTTTTAATGTAAACAGTAAGCGTCAGTTATTGTATTCACTGGTTAATAGAATCAGCCACATAAAAAAAATTCACTTCGAACTCATATTTTAAAATTTGTTTACAAAGATACATTCCATCAGAAATGTTTTCCTAGTTAAAATTTAGCATCTTTACCATCTTTATAAAATATATCATATTTGTTATTTTTTTGCGTCTAGATTTTTTTTATATAACATAAAATGGGTATAAGTGAAAACAGGAAAAGGATGTGGACCAAATGTGACCACAATAACCAATACCCACTCCATATGTATATTTTTTTCAAATTAGAATTATCTTCAGATTGTATCTTAATACTTTTATTTGTTGACCCACAATATTGCATAACTGAAGATGTTTTAACGCTTGCATTCTAAATAAACATATTATAATAATTATACATTTATGTGTGTACATTAGATGACATTTCTATTGCACACACAAAACTTTTTTATCATAAGTACATCTACACAAACCAAACCTAATGACAAAACAAGTACATATATATATTACGAACATAGCTGGTACACTACTATCCAAAATTTTCACTAAACGTATTGTCTGTTAGTTCTATTTTTTATTACATTTGGTAGGTAATTAATGCGGTAATATATATACAATTTTCTTATTTTTAACGATTTTTTTTAACTAAGATATTATATTATTATTATTCTTAACATTTTCGTGTTTTGTTACAATTTTTTTCTGCGGTCACTAATGACCCTAACATATTATATTATATATTATAATGAAATTGTAACGTTGTGAAATTTCACACGTCACATTTTTTTGAAACGTATTTTGTCCAAAATCAAAATGACAAATTACGCAGGTCGCTAGATTGAAGCATTAGAAAACGTGAACGAATCCATTTTGCGAGGCGCACGCGCAGTGAAAAATATATTTGAGTCACAAGTTGATTATACGGAAACAAAATATTCTCGAAGAAGGCAGACGCACTGTTGAAATATTCTCGATAGCGTATCTAGGTACATTAAATATTATAAAAATTAAGTAAAACTGCGTTAAATCTGATTTATATTAATTTTTAAAATAAAAATACATAAACCAATTTTTTATAGTAGATATAAAACAATTCTTAGTTAGTAAACTTCACATACAACAATATAGTCTAGTAATTCAAGTCTAAAATACAGATTACTGTAAATAAAAAGGTGATTTTTATTAGAAAAAATAAGTATATATACCATATTTAACATCAGTAAGATGTAGGAAGATATAGATAATACCATTTTTTGCTTAACTTAATTTTGACAAAAGATATCACGTTTGTGCTTAGCAGGATAGAAAAATCTGGTATCAAAAGTTGATTTAGTCATGTTATCAACTGAACGACTCATGCACGTTTATGTCTCGAATAATGTCTACATTTCATTAGAATTAAAAAGTGTTATTTAATAAAATCCACATAATATGTTATTTACGTTTAATGTACTAATAATTGTGGACAGTACTGTACATAACATACGTATAGATATAAACACAGATACGTATGTGTATTTGCTGCCGACACAAAAAGGCAAATGCATATATTTTTTCTACACGCAACGCTTTCTTGATGAATAGAAATAATAATGATTTTCCCTTCATTTTATTCGTTTGTATTATTATTAACCTTTGACTATGTCATATGCGAGAACATTTGATTTATGATCAGTGATGAAATGATGGAAAATAATGCAGATTCACATCAGCAGATGTTGTGCGAATGGGACCAGATCTCAAACGTCAATCCTTTGACAAATATCTAGTAATGACACATGCCTAGCATTTAATCATTCCACTGGATGTGAGAAGTAATTTTATATATTATCGGTGTCTTTGTCAGATAGTTTATATTTAATATCTTGCCTTTATAATAAATTGTGTGTCTTCATGAAGAAGGATTGATTGAAGGCATTCCATGGAGTTATGTGTTATATGTTTTGCATTTTTAAATGAATCTCTATTGGAATAGTTTGTTTCACTATGGTATCTTTATAAATGCAAAATATTCGGCAAGTAGAAATAGTTTTTTTACATATACTTAAATACATTATAGGATACATATGCAATTTTTGTATTTTATTGTTTGTGATATTATATTATCAGTGACAACAATTTTATAATCCATACTAATATTTTTATTTGTCTGCCTGTCTCTTTGTTACCTGTTAAACCGCTGAACCGATCGGGATGAAATTTGAGGAAGTACATAGACTATTTTGTATCCCGGAAAATTTATTAGATAAAAATGGGTGTGTAACATTTGTACGCATTATAGGTTATACTTTTTTAGCGCAGAAATCTAGCGCGTAAATGCGAAACTAAAATCGAAACTAAATAGAAATCTGTATTTCTACGCGGACGAAGTTGCTCAAGTAACAGCTCTTCGATTAGGAAAGGCTATGGATACATAACAACCAATGTTGCCCGTATACGAAGCTGTTACCAAAATTGTACGGCGACAATTTTTTTTTAAATGTCACAATCGTCATTTCCATGCATTCATATAAATTGGTCTTATTAAAATCATAAATCATTTGAGCTTCCATTATTGACGTGAGAACGAATTTTTGTACTTCTACTTTATGTATTTTGTAAGTTGCTGATACCGTCCTTTCTTATTCCACATTTTATGACATTTTAATTTAAAACATACAATTTAATTTTGCATTGGAGAAAAATATCTCGGTATTGTAAATAATGTAAATGTACTTAAAATTCCACGTATTTCTGGTAAAACCCCTTATTGTATTAATAAGCTCTTAATATGTATATATTTCTTACACTTTTACACAACATATTAAATTCTTCTTTCATTCCACTACAAAACCAGTTACATGTTTTGTACGAAATATCGAGTTTAGATTTTAGCGTGCACTAATGACCTCGGCTATTCAGTGCCGCCAGGTCAAAATTAACAAACACACGTAGTTGGCACAGACCAGGGTCGGTTTAGTTTTATACGAAGTAAAGTTCAGAAGCCAAGAACCTATCAAAGGTTTTTCGTTTTTTTTTTTTTTAATTTTATACAAAAATACTTTTTTAAACCCGCTGCGGGTTTATTCTGTATTTATGGTTATGCGTACCTTTTGTGGGCGCATAAAAGCGTACGTACCCCATGCGGGCGCGTGTATACTAGCCATGAAATTCAGTAAATTTTTCTGTTCTGCCATAAGATCCACGGACCTTTCTTATAACGTAATACTCAGATTAGTGTTTCTAATTTTATTAAAAAATATTTCTAACAAAATAATAAAAGATTGAATAAAATAAATGGGATATAAATTACAGAAAATAATATTTTCTATAATATGTATCAAATTATTAAAAAAAAGTATAATCACTTAACCGGAAACGGATATTTATTCTTATCACTTCATGAATTATTTTTGAAAGAGTGCGATAAGAGAAAAATGTTCTAAATAAAAACTGTAGAGTCAGATAGATAGATAATAATATTATCTACAATTTTTTACTTGATCATTTTTCTCTAATTCGTACTGTTTTAAAATTAACTCGAAAAATTCAAAAATTAACATGAGGAAACATCCGTTTCTAGTTGAAAAATCGTTTTCAAAAATAGGAAGTTTAATCTTAAATATAATATTTCAACCTTAATCGGTTTGTCATATTTTAGTTACAGCGGCTACAGACAGACATACAGACACCATGGCGAAAATAGTCTGAATGGATAATTCCATCAAAATCTGGAATTCGAAATAAATCGGCTTTACAATACTTATATACTTATACTATATGTATATTTCATATACATGGGTATTTAATAGTAAAAAGAATAACTTGATTTCAAAATAAACGGTTGTAAACCTGCAGAGAATTTCTAGTAATGTATAAAAATGTATTACTGATGTGGTCACAGAAGTTATTTGATTTTTATAAATTTTATTCAATAAAATGAAAGAGCAAAATCTACTATAATACCAAGCCTAATAGCTCACCTTTATCTACATATCTAATCGTCATACGCTTTATAATCGTACGTACCCGCCCGTTGGCCTTCCCGCGTTTGAGAAATTGCAGCAAACGTACAAAAAACAACTACAGTTCATGTAAAGTTCTCACCGAGGCGAATCAGAGCAACGGCTGATTGACGCTCATAAAAACAGATTGAGGAAACCCGATTATATATTAGCATCATATATCAATGGATCGCACATTAGGCTCAAATTGAATTAATAATTGAAATATTTGTGGACGGATATAAGATTATTATTATCATGAGTACAATATATGTAAGTGTATGTATGTAGGATTAACAAATAAATTTCCTGTAACGTTTTTTGTACAATTTTATATTAAATTGAAGATACTGGTATAGTTGAGGCTGCAGATCGAGAAGAGATTAATTGAAATTCGGACGAGACCGAGTTAAGATGGTCTGTAATTTTAACGTAACGAGACGAAGGCAATATCAACAATCTCGTCAAGAGTCTTAGTTTAAAAGATTATCAGTCAATAGCTGTACTCGCGGCTTCGCTCGCTTGTATAAAAAAGTCAGATATATGGTATCGCGGAGTTTATTTAAGATTTTTTTACTCTTCACAATTCTATACTACATTCTATTGTTCAATATTTAACGGTTTAGGCAAGATATTGTAAAAGAGCGCGCTGGCGGCAAACTCTTTTCCGACTTGATTTACTATTGTCGTCACTGCTTATTCCTTATGTTACTTAACGTAACAAAATATTTACTAAAACCTGGACAAAGAACATATTTATGAATTAAAAAAAACGCGTAAATCGGATAAGTGATTTTAATATTTAGTATTTATTATAAAAGGAGGTGAATGAAACTTATATCATTCGAAAGGTACTGTATGTCATAGATGTGTAAAAAAAATCATGTGTGTATGTTGCCGTTAAGGCAGGTAAAATAAAGTTAACATACACAAATGATTTCCCCTCTCGCTGTTTGTTTATTTCCTCTCGCATCGTTTAATAGTATAGCAGTACTCCTAGCGCCACCAAGCGGCAAAAATAAATAGTTTTGGGTTTCTATCAAACGTAGAGAATGACAAATTAATCACGTTTAATTGCAGTAGACTTTCTTTGCAATTGCAAAAACTATTTGTATGAATTACAGTATTTAGAAAACATTTTTCGTAAGGCTCGTTGTATTCATATACGACTTGTCGCCAATATATTTGTTTACGATATTTGTTTCTGATACGACAACGACATATCTTCGACGTGTCGTTTCATTTCCATCATGTTATATTTTATGACGACCTGTACACCAAGCAAACACGTCGCAGTTAAAATATATATGTCATGTTGATATTAGTATGCAACGGGTCTAAATAAACGCAATTTTTCAATGATGTTATCCAATAATAAATAATAATAAAATAAAAATTTATATTGCTTTACATATGTATAATCTTAATAATAAATTAGTCTCATATATCAGTGCATCGCGTAACGCAAATTGAATTAATAATTAATATTTTTGAACGAACTGCATTTTTATTACATGGGAACATTAATGCAGTACTTGTGAGGCAAAAAAATATGTAATTTGTTATACACACACGTCACTCATACGTTATTAAATCTTTAAAATGAACAGTAGCTTTTACAGGTCGATTTTTTGTTTTATGCTAGTTATTTTTCGTGCAGTAAAAAACTTGACACTTTGGAATATTTATTCTTCCAATTTTGATTGGATATAATTATTATTCATTTTAGCTGAAAAACATTGTATATCGATATATTAGAGGCCTGTGCAAAAAAGTGATGTAATGAAAGTAGGTAACTTTCAATGATTTTGATTTCCTGAATTAAAACTGCTTTATTCTATCATGTAAGTGTTGCTCGTATTAATAAATTCACAAATGCTTAAAACACATAATAATGTTATACTAGCGCATTGAACCCATTGTTACTCGGGGATATAAATTTAATATGTAATAAACCTTCCTTGTGTAACACTTTATTCATTAGTGAAAACCGGAATAAAATTCGTTCAGTAGTTACTGAGAAAATCGTGCACAGACAGACAGACGCGACGAGGGACTTTGTTTTTTTTTTAAACATTCAACTACAACTACAATGTCTTCAAAAATAAATTGTTTTCCATTTCAAAACAAAATAAATACAAACCGTTTTCAAGACTTTAAAATTAATCGGAGTAAATCATTCCAGTAGATAACAAACCACGGCTTAATATCAACACTAATAATAAAAATATGATTTGTATGTTTATTGCAAATATTTTGGATTTTAACATAAAAATCTCAATTTGACACGAAAGCTACTGAACGGAATTTGATGAACCTCCCACTTTTCCGAAGTTTAAAACCCTAAAATTATTTAAGACTATATTATGATAATTGAATTTGGGCATGAAAAGAAAAGTCAAAGATAATTTGGTCAGGAACGTATAAAGGAGTATTTACATATTACATCGAAAAAAAAAACACGATGGTGCGGAGACCGTCAGTTTAGATATAAATTTTATTTTTTTACAACTTCAATTAATATTCGAAATATACGTAAACATTAACCAGTATTAAGTACATATAATATGAAATAATATTTGAAGATGACAATTTAAACATAATCTACAACAAAAAACAAGAGACCTGAAGTGAGATCACATTTGTAGAGATGCAAAAATGCATATAAATACCGTCTTCTTAAGATCTTTAGTTCACAAATATTGACTCATCAAGATAGATGGATTTGCTGACCTTAATATATCTCTCTCGGGGTCCACCTTTATTTACTGTTTACATAGCTACAGCCTACTGCACACGTAAGCTACGTGCTAATTATCAAAAGAATAAACATTCTAAGTAGATTTACGTATCAAAACATGTTTTCAAACACCACATACAAACTGACACACGCCAACGCGAATTACGCAATTGTCACCTGTCATCACGTCAAATATCTGCGATGTAACTACGCCTTGACTTGTGTCAATCCTCATTCATATCCTAATTTAACTGATGACTTTTTATGGGTTTTACGTAAATGTGTGCAAGTGTTTACGTTATTTGGATACGATTTGATGTGGTGCAGACAGATTGTAGGATACAAAACGTCGGCCTGTGCACTATTTGCCCAGCTATTAAGGTGATATTTTCGCATTTGAGTTATGTTTACTCTGGTCACCATTTATGGTGTGTTAGTTCTTCATGTTTGCAATAACGTATGGGATATGAATAATGAATGAGTTTCTGATTTCAAGAATTTAATGGTTTAGTTCTATTTTTGTCACTTGTAGGAAATTGTTGTTTGTATTTTTTTGAAGTCTATGTAGGCTGTACAACTTTGTAGTGTATTTTTTAAATTGTTTTATGTATTTTCTTGAGATGCTAGTATAATAAAATAGTTAAAATAAATAACAAATTCAAGATATATCAAATTCCTCTAAGGTACTTGGAGGTAATAAGGCCTAAGAGTAAAAAAATAGGTTTAAAATTCCCGCACGCACACATGAACACATACATTAAGTGTAGACAAGTTCATTCCATTACATAACCACGCGGTTCCCCATGCCCTCCCACCAATTTAAACTTTTGTTTCGAACTGTGAAGAAAATTCGCTCGAATAGTAAAAGATTGTTGCAAATGATTGTAAGTATTTTTGATATTAAGTTTCTTTTTGTCGTTTTCGATATAAATATTTTCTAAAAAAAAATAAAAAAATTATTGGACCTGCGGGTAACAAGGCCTATCTATAAAATTAGTATCTAAATCTAATCTTCAGCCAACAAAAAATGTTCGTACTGAATTAATGAAAACGGAATGGCATTACTACGGTGGTGGGGAAGAAAAACTGACTGATATGAGGAAGTGCAGTCAATGTAGCAAGTGGTATCCAGGAGAATGTGTCGGTCTATCAGCAGAAGATGTAGATGATTTCGAATGCTCTAATAGTTGTAATTAGAGTTATTATTACTGTTAAAACTATTTACAATGTTTAATTTGATCTCAATTTCTAAATATATGTTGATACTCTGATTAATTTTGAAGATTTTACCCTTATTATACTACCGTTGTATAATAAAGCCTATTACCTTATTACCCACAAGTACCTTATATGTGATAATATAACTACTGCAATGAAATAAATAAGTTTATTAAGTTAGTTGATTGTTCAGGATTGAATCTTTTAAATACTCTCCTATTAAAATATGTATAACACACCAATGTACATAGGTATGTATATATGAAGAAAAACACTCATACACTATATAATATTCAAAGTAATTTCAAAAGATTCAACAAAGGCGTGTTATTTTGAAGAGGTGACTTTACAGTAAGCAACCTGCAACTTACTCGAGATATATCTTCACAGTCCAAGACAGAGAAATAATGTTCCTGCCTCTTTCTATCTCATGAATAATGTATATAGACGATTGATTGTTGACATTAAATTAGTGTTATCAAAACGAGTAAAGTCTATTTGAAATTCACCACAAAAAAGTGTGAGATAACTTATACATACGAAATTTTTTGTTGTGATTTGACTAATTTTTCTTCAGAGACAAATGTCACCTAATTAGTTTTGTAGATTTCTTGTTAATTCAACACAGGTATGCGTCCGATAGAAATATCTTAATAATTAGCGTTGTGAAATTAATTAGTTGTAATGTTGTATTTATATATTTTAATTATTTTTTTGAATATATTATTTTGACTGATTATTTTAAATATTTTATGTCCAATATTACGAAATTTATGTATATTACAAGTTATGTACATTTGTGTATTCTTAACATAATATACTTATGGGCTTCGGAAGTCGTCTGCCACCCTACAGGTCAGAATCGCTTACAATAGATTCGAAAATATTAAGATAAACAACATCGGTTATCGTTTTCTAGAGCGGAGCTTATATAGTTACACCATTTTAAATAAAAACACAAATATACAGCCATTAAATTAATTAATTTTATATAAATACTAAAATTCGGAAAATCAAATATTTATTGAGATAAAAACGTATACAATTTTCAATAGATTACATAATGATTTAATCGCACAAATATATGAGTACTATAAACGAACAGTACTTCTTTATCTAGCAAATGAGTTTTAAAATATCTGTCTTTGTTTGGTACATGGAGAAATGATTTAAATATTATAATAATCAAATGGAAGGAGCCTACTAAGTTTGTAATAAGCGAATTTGAATGACAATTGCATGACCACTTCTAAACGCGACTACATAAATATACAAAATATATAGAGCTTTGGGATTTCCCATGCATTGAAGTCTCCACGAATCTGGGGTTTTTATAAAGAATTATTTTAAAATTTTAGAATGACCACACATACCTTTATGTACATTTTATGTCTTAATATAGTTTTCAACGAACTGAACGTTACCTTGGCTTCTAAGTATAAGTTACATCTCTATTAATAAATTTTAGTAAATATTATTTTCAAGAATTTTAAACATGTATGTCTACCATGACCTAAATGACATGCGTTCTTTCTGATATTCGTAAATAACTAGAGCATCTTGGTAAAAACTTAATTTGAATAAACGTGACTACATTAACTTAAATAGTATATTAACATAATAGTCATTAAATATCCAAATCTTAAATGTCAATCGAAAATTTATGAGTCGTTATTTTTGAAAGTATTATGCCTTTTTGCACAAAATTATTTCAAATTCCCTACGAATTATCTGATAGTAATTT
Organism: Sialis fuliginosa; assembly: GCA_961205875.1. Taxonomy (NCBI): domain Eukaryota; kingdom Metazoa; phylum Arthropoda; class Insecta; order Megaloptera; family Sialidae; genus Sialis; species Sialis fuliginosa. The sequence goes on from OY540817.1 coordinate 12,569,425, forward strand.
GTTAAATGAAATTTTTAAAGTATAAAGCCTTAAATATCTTAAGCCTCTAATATGTGAATTATAAATAAAATAAAATTCGAAGAAGCTGTACTTTTCTCGGTCTCGAAACGAGAAAGACTAGCTTAATTTCTATGAGACGAAATGGTCACTTTAAATTTCAAAACCGCGATGATACTTCAGTTTTAAAAACTAAGCCGAAACTCCCGCCATGTATGTATTTATGTGCTTGTAAATTATTTTAAGTATTCGAATTTTGGACAAGTAAGGTTAAAAAATATAAATTGATTTATTTAATAACAATGTTTAATTTATACATATAGTTTATTACTTAGTGAATACATTAATAAAACTTTGTTGAAATAATAATAACAGGTTAAAATAAGGGTCGGTAATCTTCCAAGAACATTTTATACGAATTCCGTGGACGTTGTAAAATGAATAGTAATACAACACACATTTTACAATGAAACATAAATCAAGTAACGCGCTTTGCACTGTACTTACGTATATATGTGACTAGTTTTATTGTAACTTTATGGTATATTGTATGTCGTTAAAATGGAGCAATATTATTGAATGGATTGCTTCGAACCAACGAACTTTTGATTACAGGCACGTGATGTTATTAGCTATTATGTATATTTAGTTTCCATTAATTTAATGTTCGTATACGTACATGATGGACGTCTATGAGATTATGGAGTAAGTTGTAAATGATTTTATTTGAATTACCTATCTTAATAAAATTGATGATGTGCAGTATATGTAAAATATGTACATTGCTTTTGAAATAAAAAAATATGGCAGTTTGTAGAAATTAGATTTGAGTTGTCCAACCATTATATTTTTATTACTTTCTCGTCGATTCTAGTCAAAACTAATACTTTTTGTTCCGTGTTAATTACAGGAAGAACTCATAAACCACTGTGGTATATATTCCAAAACATTTTAAGAGCAACGCATGTTACGTGAAAATTCTATATAACCATTTTTATGGAGTAATAAAATTTCTATAAAAAGGTTATTATATCTTTTTTTTGAAAATTATTTCCTTTTGCAGAATTTAGCAAGAGGAAGCACTGATAACTTGATAGTCATTTAATCAACAAGACCTATATGAAAATATCTATATAAACCGTTTTCTTAAATATAGAATAAGAACCATAGACAAAACCACAAGGATTAATTGACATAAATATTTTAAAAGAAAAGAAATACTATTTTGTAGAATATACAATCAGATAGTAGCTAATTATTCAAATGTAAGAAGTTAAGTAAATTCAAAATAATGAAGATGTTAGCCTTAGACAAAGAAATATATAGGACTCATACCATTCTACTTGGCGTTGTTACCATATCGCTCCACGAGTCATTGGTGTATCATTTGGATTTTAAAAGAAAAATCAATTTTTTGGAATTATACAATTAATTAATAAAAAAATATTTTATACTGTGTTTAAAAATATTCCAGTGATAAATCATTAATAGAGAAACATATGTTTGCAACCATCATCTCATTTACTGAACAAATTCAATTGTAATTTAAAAATTATTTGCATATTATAAATATTCGACTGACGCTTCTGATATATTTTCATGGAAATGACGTATGATTCAAAATGGCCACCTCATGTTTTGGTATATGAACCAGTATAGGTTGTTATGTATCCATATATAGTCTTTCTTAATCTAAGATGTAAGCTATGAAAAAATTGGAAGCATTTTAGTAATTAAATTCATACTTTTGGTTAGGATTAGTGTTTTCCAACTGTTATAAATTATTATAATTTATTTATATTTACGTTTCATTGTCAATATTATAATATGTTGAACCCTGTATATTAAACAACAACCCATGAATCTAAATACCTACATACTGTGTCGCATTTTCCATTAAATAATTCTATTTTTTATTGCTTGAATATATTGGAAGCGAGCGAAGTTTATTATGGTAATGGCTATGAGACATTATTTAGTGTTGTCGTATTTTTAAACTTTATTGCTTGTTTATTTGAATATCAAAAACGAATTATAACACACTGACACAGGTGGGCTATGTTCACGGAAATGGATGAAACTTTATTAATTTATTTCACTTGGATTATCTATGAGATAAAGAAAAGGTAAAAATATTTATGGATGTGAGGTTAACGTTGGTCATCACACACGCCGATTCGAATAAAACAGAAAATGCGTTTCTATAGAGTTTCTTCTTCTTCTTCAGGCGATAAAACTGAATATATTTTTACACTTTATTTTATGATCGCTTTTAAATTATACAACTCATATACTGTATATATAAAATGTAGATTATAGTATGGATTCTGTACTTTTGTTGGTAGTTAAACGTGTTTAATTCTAATATAATTTCAGAATATTTTATTATCCTTTTTTTAATTTAGCAATTATTTTAAAATAAGTTGTTGTTGTGAACGGTGGATACAGTTAAATCTTTTTTATAATGAATTTTTAAAATAACTTTCAAAAGAAGTAGAGAAATAAAAGAACAAATTTAGGATGCAGAATATTTCAATTACTAATTTATATTAACCTTTAAAAATATACAGGATGATGCAGCACTGTTGTGCTAAACTTGATTTCGAGAAAAATATTTTAATCAAAAAACTGTAGCTCAATGGGTTCCTAAGATATTAAATAAAAACTCATTTTGAGTAAATTTTTGGAGGACTGTATCCCCCTCATGAAAAATTATCAGACACATGTTTATATAATGTTTTTTGCTTAAAATATTTTTCTTAATGTACTGTTCATGTTTGGAACGACAATGCTGAATCACCTGTATATTAACAATTTAAAGTTTAACACTATAAACACGAATTTGCAAAATAAAAATAAGACATGAAGTATTTATGTGACATTTAAAGAAATTGTACATTGTTCAAATAATTAATCGCTGAACCAAAATTTATTTAAAATACAATGTTAACATTTAACTTAATTTTTTCTATTACGACATAATATAAAAAAACTTATACAGTTACAATAAAAGTATTTATTTTCACTGTTTGTTATATAAAATAGGACAGACATAAATTTACAGCTAAATTATCTATACATCAGTTTCCAAGATTTAACCACAAAAACAGTAATAATTTACAAGAGAAACATCTTTTTTCTAACATATTTACAGCGGTATAAACAATGCAAAGGTTTTGTTGCGCTTAACAATTTGATCAATCGAGAAATGTAAACTATGTTATGCATAACTTTTTCTGTGATTTCTAATAAAACATTGTCGAGAAACATGTTTTACACGTTTATTCCTAAAAGCTGACCAATTTTATTGACGAAACAAGACACTCAAGCTACACACCTACAAATCTTTGACCAGAATCTTCTAACATAGGGTTATCCAGTTACATTTCCAAAAGAGAAACACTCCAAAATGATTACTTTGTTAAAATTAGTTACAAGTACAACGTTTCACCTTCAAATCTATACAAAAAATATTTAATGTTAAAATAACTTTTATTAAAAGTTTATTGAGAAAACGATATAAACTAATTAACCTTGCAGTAGCGGGGCTAAGTCTCACAGACCTATTGGCGTTTATTAAAAATTAATAATTTAGTATAAAGGGGGCTATGTATGTACAATGTATTTCTTGTAAAAAAATATTTTTCTATATAAATATTTACAATAAAAAATTCCAAATAAAAACACTGCAATTGAACGCGAATTAAAATCTCTATACGCATTCTTTAAGTTTGATACAAACCCAAAACTATTTATTTTTGCCGCTTGGTAGCGCTAGGAGTATTGCTTAGCTGTTGAACAATGCAAGGAGAAATAAGCAAACAGTGAGAGGGGAAATCATGTGTTAACTTTATTTTACTTGCCTTAACGTCAATATACACATATGATTTTTTTGTGCACATCTATGGCACAGTAAGTATCTCTCGAATGATATAAGTTTGATTCACCTTCTTTTATAATAAATACCAAAAAAACGTACGACAATTTTCGATTTATTTATTTTTGTAAAATTTTTAAATATATAATTATTATTATATAACTTTTTACCGCCCCCTAATGTTTTATATTAACTCCTTAAAATTGTATAAATATATACAGGAATGACAGATAGTTTGATCGGATTTGAGCTGAAAACCGATTTCTCCTGGATTAAAAAATCGATCAAACTATCGGTCTAACTTTGTGCTCAACACGGAAGCTAACTGAAGTTTGTGCATCCCTGTCCGTAAAACGTAAGTAGGATGTTTGACGTCTAAAAGCAGACGACATTTAGTAAACCAAATTCGCATCGAATTTAAATATTAATTAACTCAAACCACTAAATTTAAATAATGTCAACATCTATGTTAATGTAGCCAGTTTTCCTGAATTCATTTTTTTATAAGTTTCTAATAACTTAACCGATTTTATTGAACATTTGGACTTTATTGCAGTAAGGATTTCCATATAGATACCGTAAAATAAATTCTAGCAGTTTAATCTAGACGTAATGCTTCTTTTCTCGCGCTATTTGTCGTTTTGTAGATCCATAAATGTCCGATGCGTAGCAGAAATTATTGCTTATTTATACTGATAGAAAACTAGGAACTGATTTTATTTATCTTTCCGTTACGTACGACATATCATAGCACACTGTATCTATTGAATAAATATGTAATAGATTATTATTCTACAGAAACTAGATAGCTTCCATGCAGGCACAGATTATTACTTTGTATTGTGTACAAACATATGTTCAGTTTTGTATTTTCAATTGGCGTTATCAGAACAAACTGCTAATTTATTTAAAATAGAAAGGTAATTTACCTAACGGATCGTTTTTTTATTGATTCTTAATTTATATTAATATTTGTGGAAACATGTGCGTTGTTTCAGAACAATTTTTGAGACTGTGTATTGTGAATATTTTCATATCAAGAGAGTGTTTTTTTTAGTGCTTTTTATGGCTATAGTTATATAGTTCTATATCGACTGGATGTTGTCCTCTACCGACAGCTCCTTCGTGAAGCTCTTGTATTTTTATTATTTTATTAATGGGATAACAAAATGGATGAGGATGTTGCATATGGGCCGATCATTGCAGGTTAAAACAGGATAGAGGGTCATGTTTATGGAGTAAAGGTTAGAATCAGTGAGGGTTTAATTAAGGATATATTATGCAATTATTTATTTTTCTTATATTTTACTATATTGTCATTTTTGTTTCTTCTATGTACCTATGTCATAATTTCTTGATATGTTGTAGTATCTGAGAGAAAATCGTTTAAGGTTGTGAGCGTTCTGTTTTTCTTGGCTAGGTTGTCGGAGAGTATTTTTCTTTGTCGCACATATATGGGGCACTGTATAAACATATGTTCTAGGTTTGCTATGGAGACGTTCATATTTTTTCTCCAGTAATGGATAAGGTAAAACCAGTAATGAGCACGTAGTGATGAACACTTGCTAATTATTAAAAAATTATAAGTACTACGACATAAAAAATATAAAAAAAATCGTCAAATTTGAAACAATATGAAGCAGTTGCTATGATAATATAATAATTAATAAATAAATTATACTAATAATTAAACTATAATGTCCACCATTTTAACACATATTGACCGATAGGTAATCCGGAGTGCGGGCGTGTGTTGTCAGAAAAGAAGATATTGTATTAGTGTCACTTGTGAATTTATGTTATTTAAAGTACAGTTTGTTTCGATCAAAACTAAAGTTAAATATTTAATTTTATATGGTAATTGACACATGTTTTCATTTTTTTCATGTTTTAGTGTACTTAAAATTGTTTTAATTTTCAAATATCTAATTTATAACTATTAGAAGTTCATTCTATTTTCATATCTGTTTGACGTGTAGCTCTTAACACTGTACAATGAGTAATTCCTTTCAAATATTTTAATTATATCTGCATATATATTTATTAGAAATATTTATTTGTTTCATTGTATTATGGTATTTACTATTCGAGTTTTTCTTATAAGATTTGAAAATTAATGTAGTTTTTAAAATATTAAATTTCATTTATATGTATTATATACATAGGTACATATAAAAAATATATATAAAATAGATAGATATATGTAATCTAGGTAGACATAATAATATAACACATCGAGCGCATACATCAAAGACGCCGCCGGTAAACCTAATGGTGTCTATTACTTCGACCTTTGACCGTATCTCGCAAAGTCTATATAATCTAATGCTCAAGTTCGCTATTTATTTATAGTCTATGATTATCTTTACTATAAAATAAAATATTATTACAGGAATACTTCTAGTGTAATAAGTCTCCGATCGTAAATATTGTGATGAGATAATCAACACGGAGCGCCGTGAATCCGATTTGTGATGGGGGAGAAATTCGGCACGGTTGTAATTTTTATTTTCGTTTTATGCCTTTTTCAACCCATTGCGCCGATACGGTTTTATTGTATGTGAAATATGTGATATATGTGTTTACTAAATGATGGTTGGAATTGATTTTTTATGATTGATATAAAAATGTGTTAAATGGAAAACTTAATTTATGTTATAGGACTTGTTTTTTTATCCACATATTTTTAAATTTAACACCTTATATTACAAAATGGTTAATTGAATTAATTTCAATTAAGCATTGAGGTTGTAATTAAATGTTACGACGCATTTACTGGGTTTTATGTTGCTTTTTTAATGTACTTTAATACATACTACTAATTATATGTCGTATAATTTTTTTTCTCTACCGATTTCATTAGATTCTCAGAAATGAACTTCAGTGTATGGATGCTTTGTTGTCAAAATTAAAATATATTATTTTCGAAGAAATTATTCAGCATAAGTATTAGGGTGCTTTTTTTTGCGACTATTTTTTTTTTCACTCCCACCTCAAAATTTTCTTGGAAATACCTCAAAAAAAACTCCCTGAAAATTTGAGCCCTTAATATTAATATTAAGTACTCGCTTTCAGCGTTTAAAGATTTCCCATTGAAAATACACGTAAACTTGAACTTTTTTTTTTTTACTTTTTATAGCTCAGAGGCATTTTATCCTATTTGAACGTTTAAAAAACCAAATTACGCAGAATTAAATGTTCTATAAAAGTATCTATTGCAACGAAACTGTAACTTACAAGGGTGAGACAGTACAGGTGATTAAAGTCAAATTTTTCATGAATTTCTTGTTTTTTCATTGTTATTTCATAAATGGCTGAAAATACAGAAAAAGATTAAATAAAAAAGTTGTAGCAAATTCAATTTTCTTCAAAAAAGATCCTGAGCATCAAATCTCTATTATTGATATCTTTCAAGATAATAAGCTTTTTGTTTTTTATGATTTACGATTTTCATGAACATAAAGAACATCTATTTGAGGTTATTTACCTCTTCTTTTCTTCTTGACTTTGAAAAAGTAGATAATAACTTAAAAAAAAAATTGTTTTTAATAATTAGAGTCGCGAATTCATGAAAATCGTAAATCATAAAAAACAAAAAGCTTATTATCTTGAAAGATATCAATAATAGAGATTTGATGCTCAGGATCTTTTTTGAAGAAAATTGAATTTGCTACAACTTTTTTATTTAATCTTTTTCTGTATTTTCAGCCATTTATGAAATAACAATGAAAAAACAAGAAATTCATGAAAAATTTGACTTTAATCACCTGTACTGTCTCACCCTTGTAAGTTACAGTTTCGTTGCAATAAATACTTTTATAGAACATTTAATTCTGCGTAATTTGGTTTTTTAAACGTTCAAATAGGATAAAATGCCTCTGAGCTATAAAAAGTAAAAAAAAAAAAGTTCAAGTTTACGTGTATTTTCAATGGGAAATCTTTAAACGCTGAAAGCGAGTACTTAATATTAATATTAAGGGCTCAAATTTTCAGGGAGTTTTTTTTGAGGTATTTCCAAGAAAATTTTGAGGTGGGAGTGAAAAAAAAAAAAATAGTCGCAAAAAAAAGCACCCTAATAAGTATGCTAAAATGCTAATAATTATTAACAATCCTTTTATACCAAGATTCTCGGTGATAATGTAAGACTTATTGAAAAATATATTCTAGTTTAGGCCTCATTATTGTCAAAATTTAAGCCAGTCTTGTCTTACCTAATTTTGATCAGTTGCTTCATTCAACCTATAACTCTTAAAAGTATAGAGTAAATAAAAATGATAGTTCAAATTTTAAAATTATTTTTGAATAATAAAATTAAATAATTAAAAATTAAACTGTTATTTGTACTTAGTTTTGCTGCTTTATCAAAGTAAATTCGAATTCCTCTAAGTAAAAAAATTTACACAATTGATAATGATGAAAAAATAAAGGATATACTCTTTTAGGTATATAAATGAGTTTAATTTTATTTTTGTTTATAGCAAGGAGGAGGATTAAAACAATTTTTTATAATATATTTTATTACAATTTTGATTCTTGTAATATACTCAGAACGATACCCAACGTTTCTCTCTACTATGGGCTTCAGAAGTCGTCTGCCATCCTAAAGATCAGAATCGCTTACAGCAGATTCAAAAATATTAAGACAAACATTATCGGTTAGGTTATTATCGAAAAATATAATGAGATTATACGTTAACTACAATGTAGGTATATATCTAATATAGCTGTAATCAAAAGATATTTGATGAAAAAATATATCTTTTACCTTTTTTTCTTAAAAAAAAGCAAAGTGGATTCGAACCGTCACATTCAAAATTATCAAAATGTCGTGAAACGTTAAATATTTTTAGTTCCAAGAATTGATTTGAGATGGTACTGGTTATTTTCGGATATATTAAACAAGGGGACGAAATTTGGTGACTATACCTGACCTTAAATAAATCATATGTAAACAAATGAATACCATTAATAAAGGGTTAAATAAATACTCATATTTATTTTATTTGTCAGTATTAATTTCTAAAATTCTTCACGATTCATTTAAGAAATAAAATCCGTTTCATTGATACTCAAACCACAACACAATTATTATTTTAGTATAAGCAACTGTGTATAAAAATGACCTATTGCGTTATTTATTAACTCAGGGGTCATGCGTCACGAGTCACCTCCCTACACACACTCGCATACACATACACATATAGAGGGACTGATTGGTTCAGCCCAGTCTGCACAATAACTCCGGGTTTTATGACTGAACCGGACAGATCTGCACCGCATTGCGTCCCTCCCCCCTCTCTCACTCTTTCTTATATTGCCTGATTCTATTACCGGACATCGCACATATGTGTAGTGTGTGAGTATGTGCAAGATGCTACGATAATAAATTAAAATAAAAGTACATAGGTGTGCCTGCAGTATGTACAGTATGGCCACAATGTTTTATAGCATATCACCAGGATTCTTGATTTTTTACAAGAGAGCAAAATTACTGAATCAGTTATGCCCGGTATTATAATGAATTTGCTTGAGTGCAAAAGCAAATTAACTTCCAGCTAACGCTATCTGCTAGGCACTGAATATAAATGACAACACACTCACAGATATATTGAATGAAATTATACATATGATAATCTTGACGTATGCTCGGTAAGTAGAAATCAGCGACTTAAAATAAGTGCTGCCAAGTGTACCTACTTCATAAAATGTATAGCATTTACATTGTTGTACGTTTATTACCACTGATTTAAAATATCGAACAATTTCAAAACAATTTGACACCTAGCAGATAGCGTTAGCTGAAAGCTAATTTTTTTTTGTACTCAATTTAATTCTTTATATTATTTATATTAATATGTGTGCAGTAACTCGTTTTCACAAAAAAGGTAAAAAGTATTGTCAGAAAGATAATGACAACATTAAAATCCTGTTTCCAATTTAAATATCATGGGAAATTATTCATTAGTACTAAAGTTGTTGAAAACCGATTAAAAATTTTGAAGGACATAATTTTATAGAAATAAAATTCTCTATAAAAGTGTCTACCAAGTCATGTCTCTCAATTTAGAGAGCTATTGGTGTAAATGTAATGAGTAAAAACAAGTGTTTTAAATATTTTTTTACAAAAATCAACATTTTAATGTCAATTTACTATAAATATCAATTAAATAGCAATATATTACGCTAAGCTGTCGGAAAAGGAATGGCCAAGCCGATAACTAGCATTATTAGGTTTTATTCTCTACAAAATAACGTCCTTAAAAAAATTCCTCAGTTATCATGAATCAGTAACAACTTTAGTACTAAAGAATAAATTTTTCGTCTTATTTAAATGTGATACAATTTGTGGCACCTCTTAAAATTGAACTACAGGATAATCCTTGTGGAGTGATTTATTTTGGATCATAAACTACCTTATTTTCTAACGAGAACGAGGAAAAAAATATCAATTTTTTGACACACCCTCGTGATCATAGTTTTGTGAAATTATTTGCATTAGAAATACAACAAAATACAATTAAATGGCTAAGATTTCAACAAGGTCAAAATTTACATTATTCATCTATCAAACATATTAATTAAGAAAATCCTAATGCAAAGAAGACAGTTATTGAAATAAGTAACAGAGAAACAATGTAAATCACAATATTTATGTCAATCATTTAATGATCTTGATACACCATATTCATTTAAGAGCTCCATAGATAAAAATGTGATTCTGTCGAACTTAATTCACTTAAAGAGGATACGAGTTAGCTGCGATGTAGTAACAAAACACCTACGATCAACAACGCATGGGGACATGTGTTGAATATCATTGAGTGCTCTCAGCTGTCAGCTACTCGACAATCCTACCTTCTGAAGAGCACCAGTGGTGAGGGCAACAGCTACAATTTATTAATTCTCGAGAGCATCAAGTTGATTATGCAAGAATATTTGTAGACCTGCAGACCTCTTCAGACTAGAATTCAGGTGGATTGGCGTCGACTGTGTCAACGTCAAGAATGTACAAAAAACAGAAGTTCTTAACATTTGTATGACAGAATTATCCATTTTTCAGGTGCCGATGTAACAAATGGTTATGTGACAGACGCGACCGTGACATTTGTAATCTATCAAAAAATTTTATGCACTTTATATTGTATTAGTGACACTTGTGATCATATAATTTATAGGATTAAAAATAAAGGCTAGAATATACCGAGATGTACATATATTTTCTGAAAACTCAAAATATGCTCTGGAACACCCCCATACAAGGGCTCGAAGTTATGTTATATAAAGATTTTATAAACAGATTGTATCTTAAATGAAAAGACTGTCCGATCAGCTCCGTTTTTCTTATTTTAGATTAATTATTACTTCCACAAAATTTTTTTATACTCTTCAAGATGGCACCGGATATACAGTAGCGTCTAACTACTGAATGTATTGTAGATATACAATACAAAAAAAACAATTTTTGGTTCAATCAAATTAAAACTACAGATAGAGTCTAAATATATATGAATGCTAAAATATTTAACTATATACACAGCTTGTAAGCCCGCAAGCTCAGAAACGTACATCTTATTACTGGGTTTGTCTAACTAGCGAATGCCTGATTAGCGAACTTTTACTGTACTTAAATTTTTGTCTACTTCCTATAGGTCAGTTTATTAAAATTATTAAAGTCTATAATTTTTTTAAATGCCATAAACGAGACGAGACAGTTGTCTCGCCTCGACTGTAACACTGTATCAGATATTATAACCGACAGTCTCGTATGATTTACTATTTTTTAATATTTTATCAAAAAATGTTTATTTTACTATTAAGTAGGTGTATATATGTAAATAAATGCTATTATTTCGGTTTTGTCTTATCAAAAAATAATTCAGTTATTATCGTCTCGGTTTCGCATGAAATTTTTTTATAAAAATTATTTCATAGAAGATTCATAAGGAAAATAATGCCCACTATAATGTGGGACAAAATTTTTGTTGAGATATCGGTTATAATTAAAATAAATTTAAGTCACAGATGCAAAATGCAGGTATATAATTTTCATACAACTAGTTTGAAATCACTGGAAAAAAATTTATAGACGATATAAAAATTAGAGTGTGCATCTGGTTAAACAAAGCATTGAAGTGGTGGGTGTGTTCTTAATCAAGCGGTTTTTTATTTGACATTTTTGAAATAGTTAACATAGTGAAATATATGATTCATTTGATATAACATAATTTATTATCTTGAAGACTTGAGAAGACAGATCATATTAAATATTGATTTAGATATATTATAGATATGTACCATGTAATTTCTAGCAATGACAATTTAAAATAATGTGACTAGCAAGTTACGTGTATGATTATTTTAATTTTTTAATAGAAAACACGACCAACTAATGAATCTTAGGTACCTTAGTACGTAAGATTTATAATTTGAGGAGTATATTTATAAAAATTTACGCTTAAAATTTTTATTATCACTACAACCATTAAGTTAACAAACTTTAAAATATTACTTAAAATATATAATTTATTATTTATACATAATATGCACACAAAAAATACCTGTCATACGTCTATGAATTATATGAAAAATAGTTATAGATAAAATATAATTTATCTAAAAACCAATTACATAAAAAGTGCCTACATTAATAAAAATATCTCTATAAAAGTGACATTAATATTCAAATATAATACAGTAAAATATATTTTGCATTATACCATTTTAATTGCAGTTTGTAGGTGGATTCTTTTCTACAGGTTTTATGCAATAACTCATTGTATTTGAATAATAAAGATCATTATATAGACATGATGAAATATCATTAATAGTAAGTTAATAAACGTTCATTTGATCGTTTGATCGACATCCTACTAAATTATATACTTTAAAAGACTCGCAACTGGCATATGTTATTTCAAAGAACCTATGCTACTTCATATGTCACATAAAATCATCTTTATAGGAGTATAATAATATTAATACTACATGGAAACTATTTGATTTATAAATTATATGCTTATGGACGAATACCAACGTTTTAATGTTCATCAACAATATAATAAATTAGGATCTATACTATATTTTTATAAACTAGAGTCATATTTTATGATTGTTATGTTTGCTCAGCAGTAATGGGCAATGAAAATAATATAATTTTATTTTACTAAAAAGTATGAATTTCTAAATGCTATATCAATGGTTTTCAAATTTCTTATATTGCGGTATTAGGAACACAGGAATACACAACGGAATGGGAATTTGTTAACAAACTAATCAGAGCAGAATACATTGTAACAATTTATTGGAAAATATAACTAGTTCTATTTTCTCTAATGAAGATATTGTTCAAAAATTTTTCAAATTTTGATAATTTTTTGAAAAAGGGAGATCAGTCTCAGGGTTCAACTTTGGTGTGTGAACACAATAAAATCCCACTTTTTTGTAAAAAAAATTAACAAAGAATTTTTTTTAACTACCAACATGTTAGGGTTTATAACATATTTTTTCAAAGAATGGTCGATCAACCAGTGCTGGTCCACTTGATAAGGATTGACCCTTATATAAAAATAATATACGTGCCCCTCTTCTATAAAAGTTGGTGACCCTTTAGCTTACAATTAGACATAAAGTTAAATTAAATTAATTTATTAGTTACACAAATTATAGAAATGTTAATAAGAATAGAGATTTATGACTTATGTATGTATATCACAGCATGATAAATTAATTAGATTTATTGAATACTTTCCTACCAAAATAAAGAAAATAATTAAGTATCGATATAAATCGAGTTTACATTTATTTTGTAAAACGTATTGTCGTGATGTGCACAAATGAGATAAAATAGAAAACGAGCCGCAATGAAATCATAAAGTCATCTCTGGTTATATAAATAGTTATGAATAATTTCATTTTACGGCGGCAGATAAATGATTCTCGCCGGGGCCGCAAGGTGGTAGCACATTCATACACCGACAATTATTATTGTTGTATCAGGCGGTGACTTTTTGTTACGTTGGGATCACGCAAATGGGAAAGCGGTTTCTTAATTAAAATTTTATTACTAATAAGTACTTATTGTAAACAAATTATAGACTCGTGTCTTATTGCAGATGCCAAGTGAAGTCGATATCGATGATGCAGATTTTTGGTTTTTGTTTTCTTTGGGTAGATTTGTATTTTTTTCTTTATTAAATAAGATTGATTATTATTTCTTGTACATTGGAAATCAGCAAATATTTATATTATAAGAAATACTAGATTATTTACCAACACAATTAAATTCACTGCTAATTTGAATGCTTTACTATTGAAGTAGATACTTTTCAGAATTTGAAAAAATGCCCCTTTTATAAATGTGTGTTTTGAATTATTGTTTTTAAAAAACATGTTCAAATATATTAAACATGTTACCTTACTTTAGTATAACTCAGTTGGCACATGATTGAAAACTTGAAGATTTTTAAAAATCACAAAAATCAAAAAAATCTAAAAATACTTTTTTAGGTATGAAATATAGTAAAAAAAAAAACTAGGAGCATATTGGCAATTATGTCACAACTAATAAAGTAGAACTTCGTATATTGTAACTTATTCTTTTTTTAAATAAGTAATATAACTAATTAATTATGGCTCTACAAAACTTAACTTTTTTATACTATGATATTTAAAGAAGTTGACGATTAAAGCTAATTTAATAAATTGGATTATACAAGCTATCTTTAGGCGTTTAATTTATTGCTTTACGATTATTAGTTCCGGAGATATACAGGGTGGGGCATATTAAAGAGCGATTTTGAAAAGGCTGTAAAAAAAAGTCAATCAATTTTTCCAAATTTTATTTTTGCAACTTTAATTTACATAAAAAAGCATTAAAGAAAAGTAACTTATTTTTAAAAATAACTCCGGTGAGATGACGTCCGTTCAGGTGTAGAAATTCTTCCAGCCGGACCCTGACTTTCTATTTATTCATCACATTCTGCAGCATTGCCAGTGGGATTTGAACCACTTCTTGTCGGATACGTTCTTTCAGGGCTTCAATTGTTCGTGGTGGATTATCCTGATACACTTTACTCTTCAGGTAATCCCACAAGAAAAGGTCGCACGTTGTGAGGTCCGACGAATGAATATTGTTAAAAGTTTATTTCCAAATCACGTGATCTCTCAAATTGGGATATCGCATGGCCCCCTCATTCGCCGGTACTCACTGAAGAGTAAAGTGTATCAGGATAACCCACCACGAACAATTGAAGCCCTGAAAGAACGTATCCGATAAGAAGTGGTTCAAATCCCACTGGCAATGCTGCAGAATGTGATGAATAAATAGAAAGTCAGAGTCCGGCTGGAAGAATTTCTACACCTGAACGGACGTCATCTCACCGGAGTTATTTAAAAAAATTAGTTATTTTTCTTTAATGCTTTTTTATGTAGTTTAAAGTGGCGAAAATAAAATTTGGAAAAATTGATTCACTTTTTTTTTACAGCCTTTTCAAAATCGCTCTTTAATATGCCCCACCCTGTATAAGCTTTCATACGATGACATATTTTTGTTACATTCGTAGGTTCCCCTATTATCGCTAAGGAAGACATAGTTCTACATAATAAAATAGCAACGAAACCCTAGATGGCTATGTTAACATATACATTATTTTATATTTTGATTTATGCTTCAAGTATGAAAGAAATAATATCTAAAATCCAAACGATTGTCTAATCAAAACCACACGATATTTGAATACTACATTTACACATACTCTAACAAAATGTCAAACAATAATCACTTCACACTAAAAGATTTGATATCAAATTATCCACAAAGGAATCTGTGTTTGACGCGAAGTATCATTACACATGTACACTAATATCACTTACATGTGCATCGACTGTAATGAAAGATTAATATAAACAGTCAAACAGACAGACACACAATTCATTTGTTAGTCATTTTTCGTATATACACGATTTCTAGATACAGAGACGTACTAAATATAATTTTGTAAATTTTACAGACTGAATGATTGGTATATATTGTTTAGTAGTAGATAAAATTATTCTGTAGAAGTATAGTTATATTTTCTAAAATTTAAAAAACTACAACATTAACCTCGGGTTGCACAAAGCAAAATTAATCACGATTAGTTAATCAGTTGTTTTAAAACCATTATTAAGTCAATTCTAAAAAACAATCACAGTTATGATAAATTTTATAAAATAAAAAATGATCATATTTAGTGAATTGTTCATTTACAAATCGGAAATAAGTTTAGAATTAACATTAATCATGGTTTGAAAACAACTGATTAACTAATCGTTGTTAATTTTGCTTTATGCAACTCACAGTAAATATGAAAGTTAAGAGCATAAAATTATATTTGCATGGATATTTTTTTTTACAATATTTTTTTTCTCAGACGAAGTTTTTTTTAAATATATTCATTCGCTTAACTAATCAAACGGTTTGTGACGTTGCAAAATTTTCTATGGAAGAAGAATCTAGTAATAAAAACACTCAACATGCAGATGATGTTGAGAGAGAGCTTGCAGCATCTTCTTTGCAACAGTTAGTTGTATCAAACTTGTAAGATAACTCTATTGAATAGTTAATTTATACTTTTGACATTTAAAATAACATTGTTCTGCATCTTTTGACTTGAGATTATTAGGATTGTTGATAAAGAAATTTCCAGAAGCCAATAAAATTCAATATCTACAAATTTTGCAGATTTTCAAAATACCTATTTGGTTATATAGTGAAGTACTATTTTATAGAAAACAAAAAAATATCATTTCATTTGTTCTTTGGTCGTAAAAAGAAGAATAAAAATTATTTTTTACTTCAACCAGAAAATATTATTTTTGTATTTGTAATATTAAAAAAATCATTGACCGGTTCTGTATTGCATTATTATTGCTATCTAGTGTTTGGATCGTGTGAAATGACAAAGCGAATATCAGAATATGATGAACATTTGTCCCACAACATGATGTATAATTCGATGTGATAGATAAGTGTGTCTGTAGATACTTCAAATGATATTGATTTGCGATTGTGTATTGTAAATTGTTCATCATTATTATCGATGGCACATCAAGTGCTCGCGACAAAAATGCCTTACAACTTTCCTCATCTTCTCAATGTTACGCATGTAATTTTTAATGTTTTTCAAATATAAATATATTACTAAAATTAAAATTAAAATTTCTATAGATTGTGTACTAGGGTGTGTCAAAAAAAATAATTAAATATAGAGGTGCTGCAAGGACATGGAAAAATGATTTTTTAGTACTAAAGTTGGTCTTACTGATTCATGATAACTGATGAAATTTTTTTAAGGAAGTTATTTTGTAGAAGATAAATTTCTCTACAAAAGAGTCTACAAAGTCATATCTCTCAATTCAATGTATCAAAAGTTACAGGCATTCAAAGTGATTTATTTGTTATAATGGACGTCTAAAAGGTTCTCACAGCTAAACTATTGTTTCTATAAAAATAAGTTAATTAGTAATTTTGTAAATTTAATGTAAAAAGAGTTCAGATAGCTATAGGTGTAAAAGCAATGAGTTAAAATTTATATGCGTTTTATATATTTTTTTTTTACAAAAATCAACATTTTAACGTCAATTTTCTATAAATATCAATTAAATAGCAATATATTACTCTACTATTGAGCTGTCGGAAAAGAAATGACCAAGCCGATAACTAGCATTATTAGAACATAGTTTAATTATCTACAAAATGAGTAATGTGAGGATTTATTTTGGGTTATAAACTACCTTATTTCGTAACGAGAATGAGGAATAAAATATCGTTTTTTTACACACCCTATTGTGTATATGAGTCGTGTTAAAACAAAAGTCGCCTTATCCACCCCCTGACCCAAACTGAGTTAGCTATCAGGTTCTGTTCCTTATGTATAAAGGTACAATTACCTGGTATTAAACATGACAAATCTTGTCTTATCAGGTTCAAAATCAATAATAAAACTGTGTGTTAAAACAAAACTCAGTCTTATCCATTATATAAAATATAATATTTCAAAATTTGAAATAGATGTTACAAATGTTAACAGTAAGATATTTAATATCTTATTGTTAGCATTTGTAATATCTCTTTCAGAAAAGATTAATACAACAAATAAACAATTAAATAATTTACAAAACTTAAACAAAACTTGTCTAATCCATGCATAACTAAACAAAAGTCTTCTAATCCAAATTTGTTTTAAAAATTACTCAAAATTTTGTAATTGTTTTAATTTGCTTTCTTCATAATTTGAATCTATTATCAGTGCATAATGATATTATTGACCATAAATACTGATATTGGAACTACACAAAATATTAAAAGAAAAAAACGATTTGTAGAAAATAAATTTAGATGGATTAGACGACTTTTGTTTGAAGACGCCTCATATTACACAATCAAAACAAACGGGAAAATTTACAAATACGTTTGCAATTATAATTCTCGTATCGGTAGATTTTATTATTAAAGAATGTCACTAAACCGAAAACAGATGTTTAATTTTATAAAAGAAGTGCAAATATAAGAATTTTTATCGAATATTTTAAAATAAGCGATAAAGATTTTGTTTTATTTTCTAAAAATAAGTATGTATGAGTGTTTGATACCACAGAATACAGTTCGCGCACCGCTGCTGCCTTAAATTTTTATTTATAATACATAAAAAAGAAACTATATAATTTAACAGATAGGTGAATTAAAGTTCAAATAATTTCTCAATATTTCATTCACCGACTCCTTCACATTCATACATATCTGAAATATCACAATCGTATAATATCAAATTAATTTTTTGTTTGATAATGATAAATATTTTTCTCTTTTTTCACTACAGATTTATCACTTCCCATTACAGTACGTATTAGTGAGTAATATAGTATTACAAAACCATTAAAATAATATGATCGTTTTATATTACAAACAAATTAGAAAACACAAAATTGATATTAGTAATGAATATGAGAATGGTAGTAGCTAATAACATAATACTATACGTGTCTTATATAGCTTATTATTAACTTCTACCGGTAGCTACGGCCAAATCTGGTATTGCTTTAGTTTGTTCTTTGTAGTACACATATACATATGTATTACACATACATTCCTGCATTGATTATGCCAAGAAAATTGATTTATAAATGAGTCATAGACATACTTTTTCAAAAGTGATTACTGCTTTTTATTACCTATTAGATTTTTATAGTATACAGGATGATTTAAAACAAGTGCAAACAAATTTAACAGTAGATCGAGGGTATTTATTTCAGCAAACAACTTCATATGAACATGTATCCTGAAATTTTTCGTGAGGGAGCTAATTATAATAATAAAGGACCTTCTCACCATAAGGTGATTAGGTCTTTTCAGTTTATTTACTGCTATAGTAATTACAGGCGATCCCTTAACCCGCATTATCAGTTATGTTATTAATGTACAGTATATTTAATTTAACATTTATTTATATATATTTAATATTCTGATTTATTTTATTTTAACCTAATTAATATCAAATTATAGTTCATCACTGGTGAAAGTCATAAGGTGTTTTTAGCTCTTTTAGTAGATATGGATCTATTATTTCATGGATCCTTGGAGCCCAGTGTCCTACTTGTTTTCTTAGCTCTCTCCTTTGTTCTTTAAAATTTAGACAAAACATTATTCTATGAACTGGAGAATCAATCACTTCACATGCATCGCAGTTTGGTGATTGTCTCTTTCCAATTCGATGTAGATGCTGTTAAAATTCCCCATGTCCTGTGAGGGAGCTATAGCCTTCCCAAAATTTTGCCCAAAATTAGTGTTTATTTAATATCTGGAGTAGAGGTGTACCGGAACTGGAATTGACCGTCGCGATCCCCTTCCTCTATTATAAACAAATTAAAATTGATAAATTAACAAATAAGTTTAATAATTAAGGTCAATTTATTAATGTTACAATTAGAACCATACTTATGCCGAGAAAAATGTTATAAAATGATTGTTTCCATTAAAGTTTTTGTTAAATAAATTTTGTTATAAGTATAATAATTATATTTAAGTTTCATTTTTTAAACAAAAATAACGTGTACCTATTATTTAATAATTTCTTCGTAGAGATTAATAATAAAATTTCGAAATTCCGGCAAAACCACATTGTAAAGTGTTTATAATTTCACTACTGTTAAATTAAGAACTAAAATCACATCATGCTTGGTTATAATTCATCATCCCTCTTTCAAATACATATATACTTATACAACAAATAGACCTGTTCAAAATCATAAAGCAAAAAAAAAACATGATTGCCTTTGAAATTACTTCCAGAAACAAACAATATTTGCACGGGGTCGCTCTTTGTGTTATGATAATAATGATGATGAACAGTAGCATCAATCCAAACAAAATTATATCACAATTATAGGCGAGCGGCTTCCGACAGAAAAACCGCAACAATACGAGCCGTCCGCTCTGCCCCGCCTTCACATAGTAATGTGGGGGGTCTGAGGATATGGATTTGTAATGTCTATGTATGGATGTTGCTATTTTACTGTACTTATTTCACTAATTGAATTAGTCACTTTAAATTTCACTAAAAGAATATTGATTTCGAATTGAAATTGGCGCCATTACGGCATTTATTATTACTTAAAAATAAATCAAAGTAAGTTTATTTATACAAAGCTTAAAAAATCTATTCATAAATAATTTTTAGTGTCTTTGCAATAAAAATTTTTCATTAATTTCGATTCTTTCATAAATTAGTCTATGACAATTGCTGTTGGATCGCGCCAAACTGAGATATGAATTATTCAAGTTATTTTTTAATTTATCAATTTTAATTGACATTTTCGGTGATTTTTTAACATTTTTTTAGGGGGAGAGATGGCGGAAAAATAAATCTCGCCCAGGGCGCCAGATTTGCTAATGCCGGTACTGACTACCGACGTGCCAAATAATGAATTAATTTAAATAAAATTTTAATAATATGTACCGCTAACGTCAAAATCCACTCTATTCTCCTGTCAACCTAAGAATCTGAAAAAGCTAGTGATCCCCTTGACACTGGACTTTGACCTTATTTAGATATACCTACACATAATCAAAGAATATAAAGTAACATGTAAAAACGCACTTATATATATGTACAGGCGTCGAGATAGGGGCTGCAAGATTGATGCGGCAAGGCGCGACTTTAGGTATGCGGGAGAGCCGCCGCTATCAGATTTTATGTCCATAATTATACATTATCCGCGAATATGACGAGCATTTATTACTTCATTTATCCTCCTTTGTACGGTACATACCGGTACAGACAATGCGTGTGTGGTCAATGGTTTTTGCGTAAATAAACCGCTACAGTGCATTGTTCATCTAACAATAGAATGCTTCTATTGATTAATGTAGAAAAACACTCGGTTGTTAATATTAGAAATTAATTAACGGATTTACGAGTATTTGTGTTTTTAACCCTTACATTACGAAGGAATGTTATTTGCGGACCTTACTAATGGAGTTGCATTTAATGCGTATGTTTTGTTGGATATCCAGATTCTTAATATACTACCAGCCAACACTTTTAGCCGCTTTAAGAGCAATAGGTAATAGTATGCTGTTTTTTTTTTTTGATTAATGGGCTTCTTTTTTGTAATTCTCATGAACTAATGTTACTAATAAAACAAGTATCTCTTTATTAAATCAATTTAATTATCAAACTCAGTAAATATTTTTTGTATTTTTTTTTTAACTATGGGTTTTCATCAGTAATGGATAAAGTAAAATCAGTAATGGGCACTCAGGTAAATGATAAGTTCTACGACACAAAAGTTATAAAATAATCATAAAATTTGAAATAATGTAAAGCAGATGCTATGATAATATAATAATTAGTAAATAGATTATACTAATAATTAGTTTAAATGTCCACCATTTTGTCACCCATTGGCCGATTGTCATGAAACGTTTCATCACACATTGCAATGGACATATTCAGGGCTCTTCTAAATTGACGCGACTTACACCCAGAAGCCAAGATCCTTATTTTGTAATTTTTTATGTTTAAGCTTCAATTATTTGTATATGTTTCTCTATAAAACAATTTTATCTTACTTCACGTAAAACTTTTTATGCGTGAAGGGAGGGAATTTTTTTTTAGTTAGACAGACAGCATTCCTTACAAATTTGATTTAAAAAAGAAAAAAAATCGTGTCTTATTTCAATTTCTAGTTTGGTTAGGTTAGGTTAGGATAAACAGATTATTAAATCAATAAATGTTTCTTTTTACGTTTACGCGCTTACAAAGACAGTGACCGATTCATTACGCACCATCAATGTTACATTAACCTCACTACTGGATGTCTGTAATTTAAGGAACTCGCGTGGTCCCGGTAATGGACCATAAACGCGGGGGCGTGCACGCGGGCCCCGTGATTGCTGTTATCAGAGCTCGTAGTCGCGGCCGTTGTGGGAACCCGCGCAATATCGTGCACTACCGGTATTTAAACTCAGCGATTTTTATTGATTGCGCACGTTTACTGAAGCGTGTATTTATTTATTAGTTTCTTTCAATGTTTCTTCGTTTCCTAGTCGTAGATTATTGTAGGGGAGTTGTGCACAAATGATAGATGTGGTATTCGTAAATTAGCACCGTTGAATAAAGAGGTGAAGATTTTTTAAATAGAAATTGTTGTGGTGATTAGGGATTTGTGGTCTTCATTATCTCTAGCAGGGATGTACATTGCGTGAATCAGGGTTATCCAAATCCAGATCTCAATTTTAAAAATATTCTTCTTTATATCTTCTACGAAGAACATATTAAATTGTGTATATTTTCTCGTGTTTTTTTTTACCATTAGAATACCGTTTAGCCAACTTTTAACCATTAAATTACGAATGGGAAAACTTTGTGAACCCCAATGACGTATTGAATTTTACTAACGGCACATACACACATGATTTTTTTTGCACATCTATAGCACAGTACCTAACCTAACCTAACCTGCTTTTACAACAAAAATTTGCAAATAAAAACACTGCAATTGAAAGCGAATTGAAATCTACATACGTATTCTCTACGTTCGACAGAAACCAAAAACTATTGTTTCCCCGCTTGGTGGCCCTAGGAATATTTCTATGTGTGTATGTAAACTTTATTTTACCTGCCTTAATGGCAACATACACAAATTTTTATTTTTATCTACTACCTATACAAGAATATTTTAAATTTCATGTTTGTAAGTTTCACCATTTTAACTGTAGAGCGTTCAGATAAAATCACGGCCGTATTCGATTCAAAGAGCCTAGCTCAAAACATGTTAATCCATTGAGATTTCTGATTACTTTATTATAGCTACAGTACATCACTTTGTACAAAAAAGTACAAAGAATTTAAGAAAATTTTGAAATTTTGAAATTTTCACATAACCTAATAATCTAGGTACATTTAACCCCGGAAACCCAAGAGCACCGCCTGATTCACGTTAAGTGTGAAGACAATCTCCATCTCTCTCATTCTCTGTGATTCACATGCGCAGCACCCGCCATTTACATAATACTCTGATCACGATCTGCTGATTTGAATTTCATACGTTTTCAGAACAGTGAGAAACTTATTCAGATCGCTTTTGTTACGCTCGAACGAGTTTTTATTTAACACGGTAGGTTTTTGTTTTTGCACTGTTCACTAGATTATTGAATTTAAATTGTCCACAACTAGGTTTATCAGACGATATCGTCATGTAGTCGTGCGCTTGCGAAATAGAATTGGAATATTAGATACGTTCTCTATTCGTGTGGAGATAGTTTTGTTTTATTTTTTGTTGCAGAAGTTTCATTTTTATATTGTATATAAATAAGTTTTTTTTAAGTGTCATTATAAACTTTTTTTAACTAAAGAAAATACAAGGATATTTTGATGTCTACATAATAATGAAAAAAGTGTGTTAACAATCTGTTTTAAAGAACTTAAGTCACCCCAGTAATAATTTCGATATTATCGCCACTTTTAGCCAAACCAGTGGTGGCGCGATTTATTAAAAATTTATTTATGTAGGTATTATTTTTAGCAAGTATAAAAAATTATCATTAAATTTGGACATAATAGAAAGTATTTAAATGATATAAATTAAGGGGAAGCACCACTGTGAGTGCATGAAAAAAGGTCAATTTTCTCGAATTTCTTTTGGTAACTAGATTATTTATAAAGGTATGTTATTAAGCATATATTAAACTTACATATATTATATAAATTCTTAGGTATCTAAAAAAATTTAAAATTAAGTTATTAAATTAAAATTTAGCCTCCGTATAATAATAGTGGTCCTAAAAATGGATAGTATAAAAAAACCCAATAATTTTTTCAATTTGTATAGACGTAGTTTTCGTTGTAGTTTCCGAATCATTTTTTTTAAACGAATTAGCGAGTGTTCAAAGAAAGGATGCTATTTTGGCAAGATTTATTACTTATATATGGGGCTAAAAAAATTAATTTCCAGAAAAACGCGATTGAAAGTTAAGTACATGTACATTTAATTTTTAAAAAATTAGGATTTTTTACTTACTATAACTTTGTAATTTTTGACATGAGATTTTTTGAAGTAATTTTTGATTGCATATAATACTATAAGAAAATATTATTAAAAAATCGATTTTTTTATTATCCATCACAGTGATGTTGCCCCTTAATCAAATCAGAAAATACGGCTGTGTGTGAGACTTAGCTACTACAATCAACCAGAAATCGATTCGCGCTCTTACTATGAGTGATTTACTAGCGGCTTCAAGCGAATTTATTTCGAAATCTTTTTATTCATTTTTATTACAAAATACCAATTGTAAATTTTTCTTAACACGTGTCTGACCTAATTGTTGATTTAGTTACATTAACATCATACGTACATTTAATATTTATATTTTTGCTTCCTCGCAATATCGAAGATACGAGAAGCTTTGTGATATTTTTAGAATGAGACAAAAAATTGTTCTCCGATTTCAAATTTTTAATTTATCTTCCCGTTTCAGGTCATGATAAACACTTTTCCTTCCGTGTCTGTTTTTTCGTCCGTCCATCTGTTTGTCTGTCTGTGTGTGTGTCTGTCCCCTGAATCCTTGTCACATGCATAACTTATGAACCACCGAACCGATATTATTGAAATTTGGTTGGATGGTTGGGTCTGGCTTGAGGACGGTCCCATTTCAAATCATCAAAATCGTGTGTAAAGTGGAGGGGTGACATCCTAAAATATTTATTTTTTCAAGATTTGATAGGATCTTTTTTGTAAAACATTCAATTTCCTGTAATATAGGTCGACAACGTTTATTGTAAAATATTCCCTTACAAAGATTTATCTCAATTGCTTTAAAAAATTGTGTGTTTTTTTTTTAGTTAATATTTTCTTTGACATATTAAATGTCATTTTGACGTTGCAAATGTCATTTGGACGTATGCATAAATTAAGATTTAGATTGAAATTGGCGAAAAAATAATCAGTTGCGTCTTAAAAAAATTTTCTAACTAATATTTTTTAGTAAAATTGTATAAAAATTAAATAGAACACTATCGGTTTTTATTTAAAATAATTAACTAACTTTGGTGAATTTGGCACGAGGAAGCACTGTGCATTTATTTAGCAGATATTTTTATTAGAAAATATAAATTTCAAATTCCAACATACGATTTGTGGTTTACAAATCAGTATTTATAAGAAACGTTTACTCGATATAGGTTGTGATATATCATATTTAATTAGGCCGGAGTGATACCACTGTTCTCGCGTTACATGCGCATTCCACGCGTATGACATCTAACCCATAGCACAACCTCTCCTAAATACCACTAGGTGTACAAGTGTCGTAAAGAGCGACCAATAAAAGTTGTCTGCGGCGGCGGCGGCGGCCACCAGGTCACAACCGAAAAAAAACTTGTCTGGAGTGGAGATAATAATCTTAAGATGTGCGATTTATATACTGATTTCAAAATGACCACCTTCTCATATGGATTATACGTGTGTGCTAGGTGGGATCCTGTATTCGGTGTTGGGTTTGTTCTAGTTTTAACTAATAGGCAATAGGCATGATGCCAGTAACAAAGTATCACTGAAATTATGATTTGAAATAATGAAATAGGTTAAAAAGATTCTAAAAAATGTATTTATTTTTATATTAAAAGCGAGATTAATATCCGCCATGTTAGATAAAACACCAGTCAGTGTGAATGACGTCACGGCTAAGTAAACATCATTTTTATTTCATTGATATCTGCACTTTTTATAAATTATTTTGTGGTTTTAAATTATGAATTTGCTCAGTTTTGTGTTACCAAAACTAAAACCGAGAAATGTTAGCGATGGAACAAGGATTTATTATTGTTGACAAGGAGTCATGCATAGGCGCGACGTCAAAAATGCGCCATGACACCTGCAAGCGTTTTGGCGTCAAATTCAAAATTAGTTTTTAAAAGAGTCAATTTTTATGATTAAACCTTTATTTTCTGCATAACTAAGTATTTTTTTGGAAATAGAAGACACGTAAGATCATCATGAAATAGTTTTTAAGAATTAGACATCATGCCTATTTTCTGTGTGATGTCATTTATCTTTATTTATAATTCTATTATGTCCGGTATTAAAATATAGCTAACAAAATTTGCTAATTTGCAAGTATTTTTAAATGTTGTATCAAACCTATCTGACAGTTCTTTCCAGTTTCATCAAGTGTTTGACAAGTGTCGTAAATTAAATATACCAACGGTATTAAAACAGTGGTGATATTAAATTATGAAAATTATTTGTACAGTCAGAATCGCCAACTATGTTATTATAAATTGAAGTAAGTATCACTACTGTAAATTCCATAATTAATCCATAGATGCCTACTATCATAGAATTAATACCCCATTTCAAAGTGCTTACAAATTTGTTAGCTCTTTTATATGGGGAACAAAATTGGCTATGGCATATTTGAATGTGTTTTTTACTCTACTTTTCAATAATGTCTCACTTGTTACAATTATTTTCAAAAATAAGTATGAATATTTTTTTTGTAATAGTAATATTAATTTGTTATTTTGATCGATGCTTTAATCACATTTAAGAATTTTTGTTTTATATGTCAAACTTCAATGTAATAAAATACTTACATATTGGTATGTCTTAGATCGTACGCCACGGTGTGGTGAAAAAAGAAACTGTTCCTATCGGGTCAGCTGTTAGTTGTTTCTTTGAAGAACGTGTTTAATTAAAATGGAAAATTGTTGTGAAGAATCATACATATTTTCTTTATAAAAGAAATTAAATACTCTAATTGTTAAACGTGTGTAATCACTGATTTAATTATTTACTATACATCCGTTAAGTTAGGTTATATGATAATTAACCAGATTGTGTAAAGGCCTCTATACACTACCCATTACGACATCCAATCTGCAGGGTCCCTGCAGATTGGGTCGTGTATAGGCAAGTCGAGGCGATTATATATAAAAAAACACTACTTACTATAACAGTGTCCGATTTACCCCCACTCGACTTCACTACAAATCGGCCCTGCAGATTGAGTGGTGTATAGAGGCCTTTAGTTTCGATTTTTGCCATTGAAGGCGTCGCTATTATCGACGACACATATACCATTTAAATATCACTATTATTTAGTTCTTCGACTTATTTTCGAGATCGATACGAGACTGTCACTTATAAAATTCGAGACTGAAACGAGACGAAACATATCTGTTTATCGTCTCGTTTAATTTCGTTTAAACTAGAGTTCCTTCAAATAAAAAAGTTCAGAATCACTAGTTGAAAATAACTGTGATTAAATAAAAACAGTAGTACGGGATCCCACGTTTGGAACATCTTTACAATACGACTTTACTGTAACCCGGAAGTGTGTGGCTATGATATAGAATAATTAGATGAATTTTATGGTCATTTGAAATTTAGACGAAACGCAAGACGCCATATTTATTTTATTACCTATAGCTAGTTAAAAAAGCACCATTTACATTATACGATGCAGCTATTTGTTATTTGTTTATTTGTTTTTATTTTTTATGTATGTGAATAGAACGGTTACGTGAGAGAACATATGTTTATATGATATAAAGTTAATTATGTTTTATGTAATGGATGGAATTTTTTGTACTCTTCGTGATTTTAATTATGTAATATTTTTAGTTATTTATGTATTTAGATATATCTAATCATTGATTCAAATTAACGATGGACAACCCCCGGCCCGTGAGTCAGCTCTAGCTCGAAAACTATTGAATTAGGCCTGAGCTAGAAATATATTAATGCTAACAATGCTTAGTTATTATTGTTTTAATTTGCATATGGCCGCATATCTCCGGATTTAATATCCAGAGTACTAATTGTGTGAATATTGACTAATATATAAATGATAAAAATAAGTACCTATTCATTAAAAAAAATCAGAGTTCGAAAATACTAAATACAGTGAAAAATTTAAAACATGGACGGCAAAACTACGGCCAAAAAATTTTATATACAAATATATTTATAGGTACATATATTTTTAAATACATTCATTTTGAATTATTCAACCATTTCCAGACTTTTGGGTCATTCTGTATACTACTCATATAAAACGTGTGCTTATTTTAAACATAGGCATAAATTTAGCAATGTAGTTTTTTTTTTATAGAATATACCATTTAATGAAGTAATTTTAACAGTGATTTAAATGAAATTTGAGGATCCTGTCTAGTATATTTTATGACATCTACTGGTTCTAAATAAAATACAGCAGTAGTATAAATACGTGTATCATAAAATGATAATATCATTCTACCTTAAATTTATTATTTATTTCTATATTCGTAACTACGTATTCCTTAATTATTTACCTTGTTTTAACACATAAATATTTTTCCGACGTTTTATTATTTACATATACGAAATACTTAATTTATAACGTTACACTTTTATTGCCAAATATTTTTATTACTTTGTCTAAAAATTCGCATTATTAGCAGTTTTAATATCTAGTGAGGTTATGATACTATTATAGCCATAAAGATTGGTGATATTTATAAGCCTAATTTTTATAGTATATTTCCTGAGTAACTTCATTAATTTATATTATAGAACACATCTAGTGATAAAATAAAATATAATAATTTAAAACATTTTATTGACACCTATTAAAGTATTGAAAATTTTATGTAAATTTTTGTATCAAGCACCGGATTAAGATTCCTAAATACCCTGTACTTAATCAAGTCTTGAGGCTTCCGCGGTGATCTTGATATGGATCTTAAAAAATCATCATAAAAAATACATTCTCCATTTTTTAAACAGCTTTTTCTATTTTCCCACAAATTATAAAAACTGGAGTTAACTCCTTGTTGCTGCAAACCCTTCAATTACATATAACCGTCCTATCTTACCCCATGCCCAAAGCAGGAGCAAGATAAGTCATATATTTAAAAAAAGATTGTAAGAGTAAACACTTTTTATAAATCAAATTAATATTTGTTGAATTGTTAAAATTATGACTACTAATCATATTTTTTTGTTTCTCAAATTACAATATTAGCGTACACCGTCATTTAATCGTTAAGCATCACGTATTGCCCCCTCCTCCCCTATAATGCAAATTATAAAATAACTCTATAAGTATCTGAATAATTAAGTGTTAAATATAAGAAATGGAATTTATTCCTGCATAAAAATTAGTATAATGTGTAGCTTATTAGTGAAATTATACCGTTTACAAGAAATAATTTTCGTAATTCGTTTTACGTCTTCATTACAGTAACAGTTGTAAATGATCGGTTTATTGAATATGCATTTTTTCAAGCGTAAAAATAATAGCTTTTATGGTTCTAAATTTGTGTCTAAAATCATGTTATTAAGCCGCGTGGGGTCCGTATTATTCAAAAAGCTGTTGTTATTATTAATAATGCACGTATTGTGGTTAAAATGATGTAATTTTAATATTTATTTTTTAGATAGCTTTTTTTTGTATTGAAATATATCAGTGAGAATATTTTTCCGCTGAATCATATATATTCATTTTTTTATAGTGAGTCTTCCACGGTGTTACTCTTATGATTCATACCTTTGATTCCATTATCACAGGAACGTATTAGAAGAATTTTGACTGCAAAAATCGCTGTTTCTTCTTTCGAGATGTTATTATACTTTAACATATCTACAAGAATAAAAAAAGTAGTTTAGTTGCTTCACTTTTTTTATTATAAATATTAAAAATTGTATATCAAAATTTAATATTGATACACCATAAAAATAATTAATGTTAAAAAATCAAGGAAAAATATTCCTCCGCAAAATAACAAACGGTAATTACATATTAATGGATTATTATAAAATGAAGGCCATAGCAAATTACAATAGCGAATATAAAGACTGGACTGGAAAGATCCGATAAAGAAAAAAGAGTTGCGGTGAACGAAGTTAATCAATAATATTAGTAGTTTGATATTTTATGTCATACCAATTTGAGAATAATTGAAATGAGTTTACCTTTGACTATAAAATGATAGATCAGTTCAGATCTAGACAATATCCATACATTTATAAAAACAAAAATCAATATAAGAATAAAACGGCCAAGTGCGTGTTGGGCACGCAAATGATAAGGTTATAAAAGAGACTTATTTAAAAAGTTTTCATAAATTATTTTTGCTACAGTGTTCGTTTTAATTTTCTTTGAAAGTACTAAGTACTTAGAAATTAGAAGGGGGAGACGGTACTTTGATAACGACAAATCAAAAGACATTTTTTGTTGCATTTTAGGAGACCTATCTTAAGACACCCAACTCAATGGATTTAGTGAATTTTTTCTTTTTTAAATATCATTTCTGTTAATTATTGGGTTATCAATCGACATCTATGTATATACCCAATTTCATCTTAATCGGTATAAAATTTATATGGACAGATACACGGATAGACAGAGCGAAACTATAAGGGTTTCGAATAATATGCATGCATATTATTAATATCTGACCGAACATTTGGCTTCAGCTTTGGCCAAAATTAGGTCGAAGGTTTGGCCGAATACGAATATTGAACTATGTAGAATATTTTTATAGAATTATTATAATTGTCGATAAAACAGGTTTTTAGTTTCGTATTTATACGGTATATGTCACTAAAATAACTTAACCTATCTCGCGTACAAATGTTACACACCCATTGTTTATCTAATAAATTTTTCCTGGTACAAAGCAGCCTATGTCCTTCCTCATAATTAAAGCTATCTCCCTGCCAAATTTCATCAAAATCGGTTTAATGATTTACAAACAGCCAGAGAGACATACATTCGGATTTATAATATTAGTATGGTTTCTTTAGACGTGCAATCGCCAATTTATAGGTGTACTGAGAGGTACCGATTCAATTGTCTATGCTTTTTTATTTATTTTTTGTTCAAATTTACTCGCTTATCGTTTTTTTTCAATCTTTCATAGCTAAGTATACTTCAACATTTCAAGTATAATTTTAGTTTTTGTTTGTTCAAAATCGGTGTAGCCGTT
The DNA here is from genome assembly GCA_961205875.1 of Sialis fuliginosa. Lineage (NCBI taxonomy): Eukaryota > Metazoa > Arthropoda > Insecta > Megaloptera > Sialidae > Sialis > Sialis fuliginosa. Next base: position 12,600,814 of record OY540817.1, read on the forward strand.
TAAGCTCTAATAAACGAACATACTTCAGAATACATTTCTCTCCTTGTGCTGTCGCAGTCAGATAAAAATGGGTATTCGAACTAATTACAATTAATTCATATCCATGTAAAATACCAAAGTTATCTTACAAAATAATTGGTCTAAGATACAAAGAGACCACCAGCAAGTGTAGTGTAATCCAATTCTATTAGCAGCGAGGCCGGCCGTTGTTAATTTAGATGTTGGGGCATACATTGACATGTCGGATTTGACAAATTACACTGGCCACGAGATTAATACGGCAACCGGATTGTTTTGACTCGCCCATTAGTCCCCGGCCGATACATCCAGATCGTGTTTTTCGATTAGAAATTAGATTGAAATGGCCGACCGATTACTTTAAAATACATAGTTGCGGTTAGTTTTTTTGTATTATTGGTTATTCGTAGTTTCTTGTTCATTGAGTTTGTATTTTTAAAAATTAACTTGGTGACAATGAATGAAAGAATTATGTTATTATTTAAATTATATAAAATAAATTAATTAGGCTGTCCAAGTCAACTTTTTTATCGATATTTACTTATCTTTGATTAAATTATATATTTTTTTTAATTCTTGAATTATTGCCTTTACAAGTATTACGGGGTAGTTTTATAGAAATTTTAGAGCTGCACAATTTGAGTAAAAAATGTTTACTATACATAAAAAGAAAACAGAGGCGACGCGGACGATTAAAAAAGGTTGCACAAATTACTTGATATTTGAAATGCAATGAAAATATAAACTTTATTGAACTGGTAACAGAATACAGTCGTAAGTCTAGGACGACCTATATTTATTTTTTATATTAGGCACAAAATTTAATTTTTTGTTTTTGTTTTTTTTATAATATAAAATGTATCAATAATTAAAACTGGTTAAATGTTTTAATTTGTTCTTGCATCACGTAGATCCAATTGAGATCTATAATTTGATACCAATATCCGTGTCGTAGCTGCTCTGAGTGTCGAGATATACTGATTATAAATTTTTGCTAGCGCGCAAACTGATCTCAGCGCGTTACACCAAATTTCTGAAATGCCCACCCAGTATCTGGCATAAAACATTAGACGTCATTCACGTCAAAAGGCATTATCATTACTGGAAACGTATTAAGACCTTGCATCACGCATCCTGTTTCCTATTTGTGAATGTATAACTGCACCAATTATTCCCCAACCTGTAGTTTACATTATTGAGATCTTCCTCTGCAATGTGTGTGTTCCATTTCAGTTATAATAATAACAATAATAAGTCAATTCCACTCGCCCACTAGATATTGGTTTCCTTGTTTAGTTACCGATCTGAACATGGCTGTAATTCATTTAGCCAACCATCCAAATACAAATCAATTTGTACAGTAGTATAAATAACAATTATGTATAGTTTTCTCTCTCGTTTGTATCTCAAGTTTTGAATTAATTTAATAGAAAATAATGCCATTATGAACTATTGGCTTTTTGTGAAATTTACCTTTATTTTAAAGTAACGTTTAATAATCTGATTTTTATTTATTTAAGTATAAGAAAAGTTGACAAAATATATAGTTATAGTTATAGTTATGATCAGAATTAAAAAAACATTTATCCGAAAGGGGTGGGGGAGGGTATAGAACTATAATTCGATTAATAATTAGACTAAAACTTTTTTTGATATCCTGTATTGTGAGGTACCGAACAATAGATCTTAATGTCATTCAGTAATAAAAAAAATATATTTTTTTTATGTAGTTCTTGAACATAAGAAAGTAAAAATAGCGAAAGGTATACATATCCAAGTTTTCTCAATATATATGTTTATTACAACATAAGTTTTTTTGTATACAATAGAAATAACATTCATTTAAAAAAATGAATAATACAAGTTTTTATATCTGTCTGGAAATATAAAACTATAAATAATTTAAAAAAATCTGGTTGTCGGTAAGTACCTAAAGGGAGTCATAAAAATAGTTGTCTGTTAACCTAATTTAACATAAAAATATCGCATAACTTATTTAAGCAAAATACCGACAAAAGATGCATTTAAAAATATAGGTCGACAATACTTGAACCTTTTTAGAATAATAAAATTTAAAAAAATAAATAATTTTACTCAAAGAACCATTAAAAATTTAAATATTGGTATCCTTCATGTTTACAGTTATCTACATTTTTATTGGAGTAATTCACATCTCTAAATAAAATCTATTTAGAGCTGTGAGTACCAAAACATTATAATATTAATATTATCTTTTGATATTAATGAAACTAATGTTACATGTATGAGAGCATTGATTTTTTAAATCAATAATTGAGTGTTAATACTCAAAAGCAACGCAAAGAATATTAAAAACTGTTTGAGAATAACTGCTTTATTGAAACTGACCACACAAAAAATTCAATAAACACACAAAATCTATGAGAAATTTACCAAACAGTCGCTCCAAATTTTCTAAAACACGAACCCACTACCTAGTAATTTTTTCCTGATAAAAAATACACATACACACACGTAACATAATAACACATTGTTTCTTAATTTGCTGAAGATAAACTAGTGACCCTAGAGTTACGAACCACCTTCGAAATATTATAAAGTTATAAGAAAAAACATTAAGTGATCTACATTTCGATAACCCCACAGCCCAAATTATGGGAGGAATTATTATCTACACATTAATATATAATATATCTTCATCTCTCTTTACAAAACTTACGTAGATATTTCCATTGCACTTGCTCGGATCGAATATCTTAGGGAAGTAATATTTATATAGCAATATCAGATCAAGGTAACTATTGAGAAAACTGAATTGAAATTAGACGGTGATGTTTAAAGCACTGTTTAAATAATCTAATGTGAGATTTTTCTATATTGTTTTACAATTTATAATGTGTAATAAAATTTTAGTGGTTTGGACTAGATTTGGGAATGGCTAAATTTGGTTGTTCTTAAAAATATCTTTATATGTTTGTGGGCGTATATGGAATATTTAAACATAAAAAATGGTATTTTGTAGCTAAAATCTGATCTTCAAGACCGTTTTAATATAATTTTTTTATCTGTAAGCCCATTATAATATAAAATTAGTTACATATTATACAAAATTGCGGTTATTTTTATCAAAATTACGAAATTTGTTTCAATTATCCTGAGAGACACTATATTATTTTAGTTTTGAGTAGTTTACTATTGAAGTAAGTAGTTTTAATAACATTTTTCATTAATCTTTATCTTGTTTTGTCGTTTTTTTTATTAAAAAAAAAAATGTATAAACTCTAAAATTACTTTTATAGATAAAAAAAGATAGTTTTTTTGCCTATAACTCGGAACAAATCTAAATATATTAAAAAAAATTATAACTATTGTTTTGAATTTGCAACGAGTTTACCTACAAGAATCTGTTATAAAAAGAAATTATTTTGCCTCTCGAAAACCTCAAAACTTTTTTTTTGTAGAATTGAATTTCTTACTTTTCTTTGTATTTTTTAAGTATTTTTTTTTATCAGTGAAATATCAAACATTTATGTTGATTAACATGAATAAGTTGCACCATTTATTATTTATAATTCCGATATTATTTTTTAATAATACTATTACAATAAAGTTTTTCAAAATTAATACATGTTACTTACAGAAATGAGGCAAACATTACCAGTTAGTCTATACTTATAAAAAAATTCCCTAGAGTCGGGCATTTAAGAACAAATATAATACTACATATAGTATTTAATAATAATGGATGTCTTGACCCCTCAGCTACCGCAATGGTGCCCAATACGCCATAGTTTTTATCTTAAATACATATTATTCCCATCCAATATTTCATATAATAATATCACATAAAATTTGATTATGGCAATATAATTTTATAACATAATTTTTATACAAGAATACATTACTGGATCATTCTCAAACGTGCCACAAAAAGGGGAGACCATGCAATTAAAAATATACACGTTCACAGTCTAGTCTAGCGATGAGAATGTGCTGCATTATTGTTTATTCAATAAATCAATCAGAACGCCCATGATCCGCCTTCGCTGATAAGGGTTCGGACTAGTATGGAGATATGTGTGTGTGTGTGTGTTAGATTGTGTATGACTTTGAGGTTATCGCGATTGGGAAGTTTTGTTGTATGGAAAAATGGATCATTTGGAAAAAGTATGATTTCAAAAAAAAATTTTGAAGATCTACCAAATAAAATTTTATTTAACAATATTTTGTAGTTATTCATATATTTTTATTTTTTCATTTATTGGATAAAATAAAATTCCTGTCAACCCACCCCTAACTTCGTTATTGTCTTATTGTTTACCACCTTTTCTTGAATTTGTGAGAGGAAAAAGATAGTACAAAGGTCAAGTTGCCTCGACCGAGTGACAATAATGAGTTTACCTCTTGAAATTTTAGTTAAAATTATATACCTACATATCTATAATTTAGGGAAATGCATATGAGTCGTCTATTTAGCCACGTCCAAAAGTATAAAAACTGATGTGAAAAGTTATAGGCGCCATATACCGTCTCTTTTTTTTAAATCCTATATATTTTCCATATTCTAAAATTCTAAACATAAAATAAACCACAAAATATGTATTTTGTATTTGTTTTTATTTCAGAGAGTCCCTGAACTTATAAGGTCCAAAATTTTGTATTAACATCAACAAATATAATTATATGCATTCTTATAATTCTCTTCGAGTACCAATTTGATTAAAACCATATTAATAGCAAAACAGCAATCAAAATCTACCCATCCATGTCCCATATATCACACCCCCTCTCGATACACTTATACATATACCACCACAACCTATTGGCAGTTTACGTGTTAATTCTCACGCGTGTGATATTTATTTGCAAACACGCAGGTGAGAACGGGCGACCTGCGCGCCGCCTGTCGGCATAGTGAGTAACTGTCGCGACGCATGCAATTGTTGTTGCCAACGTTGCGTGCAAGTTGTTCTATTCACGCCGCTTTTATTGGTGCATATTTACACTCTATTCAGGCTATATGCTAATGATATGTCGGTAATAAAGAGTTCTGCCGTTGTTGGTAAGATAAGTGACAATTTGTGTATGAATTTTAATGATCTGTTATTTTATTTGTTATTGTAATTTAATTGTGTTTGGTTGAGTTATCTGCCCGAAGAGAAGAAATCATTGTCTCGTCAAACGAGTTTGCTAGATTTTATGTAGCCTTCTACGTCGAAGTAATTTCATTTTTGTAACTCATCTATTTTAATAGGTATTAAGTATTTGTAATATGTAGGAAAATATTTTAGTTAGCCCTTGGTCCTAATCAAACAAAATTTATATGCAAAGATGTACCTCGATCTACGCGAATTCGACTTACACGATTTAGAATAATGTCCAATGTCCGGTATTATAAAGGAGCTAGCAAAATTTGCTAGCTAGCAAGAACATTCAAATGGGGTATTAATTCTGTATTAGTATCTATGGATTAGCTATATAATTTAGATCAGTGACACTTCAACTAATTGTAACACAGTTGGGATCTTTCACCGTACAAAATAATTTTCATAATATCACCACTGTTTTAATACCGTTGGTATTTACCTACAACGCGTGCGCGAAACTTGTCAAAGTCTTCAACAAATTCCAAAAGAACTGTAATATAAGTTTGATATCTCATTTGAAAGTGCTTGCTAGCTAGCAAATTTGCTATCTCCTTTATAATACTGGACATAAATCAAGCTTAAGTGTATTGAAACAAAACTACGCTATCTAACAAAAAATATATATTCCTAGAAACAAAAGTCGTTTTCAAAAGAATAATACATCAACTTATAAACAATCTAATCACAATTATCATCAAATTTCAATACAAAAATCTGATTTCATTTTACTAATGGATAAACCAGTTACAATCCATATAAACACATGACGAAACGAAACAAAAAATTGACATTATTCAGATCTTATTATTGCTCATTATATCGGCGTAAAACTATCTCTCGCTTTTGTACATGTGCACATACTATAACGGTGAAATATAGTACCTAATATGGTCTAATATGATTTGAACGTATTTCTCACTATCCAGGGTTCAAAGTTGAGCTATAATTGAGCTGTCAATATGGATGCGTCAAAGCTAGTCCGTCTATATATGTACTATTACTATCATTATTTATGAGTATATATATTTATGTAGGCGGTATATTGTTCAAGATATTACTATTTATTATTGTTATTATTGGTCATATTTTTCTCATATTGGGTCAGTTGTTTTCTCTTTTTTATGTGTAATGTTTTTTGATTCGTTACTCGTTACACATATTTATATCAAAAAAGAAATTATATACTTGACATTATTAACACTCTTCTAGAATTAAGAAGGACCAGAATCCCCCCCCCCCCATATCTTTTAATATATGTATGTACATATGATAGATTTCATTGAAAGTTAAGAAAAAAATTGAGAAAATGAATTTTTTTGTGGTTTTACTTGCTCCAGTGAATAAGATCAGCAAGTTTAAATTCAAATTCAAATTAATTTTTAGTTAAGTAATATTATTTATTTTCACATAATATTGTTTATTACATGAACGGGCGTGAGTAAAAAATTAATTCGTAAGCGGGTGTGATCGTGAGCAAAATTACTTACGCGCTGAGTTCTAACCTGAAATTTCTATGATTGATAGATATTTATATGTAATATAGTATCGTCAAACAGGAAATATTTCTTATTCTCAAGTTATATCAAAGTGTTAGTAATTTAAAAGTTAATGACTAATATTAAAATACTAAAAAACACACATTTTATAGTGATGTCAGTATTAAAATAGAGATATGATTGACAAATCAAATTATACTTGAACTGACAATTAAATGTATTTTACTGTTCAAAATTTGTCATGCATTGCCATAAAGTAATTACTCTATAGAGTCATGAAGATCTGCACTCTAATGTGTGACGAAACGTCGCGTTGCTGTGAAATAATGTTTATTATTGTAGAAATTATATACCTACATTTGATACAGCTATAATCGCTAATGCGCAGTAATAAAGAAATAATTTTAAATAAATGGTATTAGATATTCAGAACTAGAAAAAAACTTTCTAAGAAAAAATAAATCCAACTTAAAAAAAAATCATAAAACACTGAAAAGTATACATATAATAATTAAATTTAACAGTTTTTGAACTAAATTTTATTTTTTTCTTAAAAAGTTTTTTTATTGGCTTGGAATTAACTTCAAAAACTGAATTATTATATACTTTTCAGTGCTTTTAGCTTTTTTTTAATACGGTTTTATTTTATCTTAAAAAGAATTTTATTTTTCCTAATCGATGCATATTATGCCCGAACATAACATACATTAAAAATATCCACAACCGAAGTCGGTTAAAAAGATTAACTAATCAAAACTCCCAGTCATCCATGTCTGGTAGTGGTATAGTGACGTAATTAACTGGCTGTATATGAAAATAAATGCCAAAAAAAAAAAAAAAACTAATCAAAATATATGTATAGTCAATAAAAACGAATAATGATAAAGGGTATATATTGCTTATCCCAGAGAAAAGTGTTTTTTATTTACCAGCGTAATATTAAAGGCATTAGAGAGTCGAAACTGAAAATACAATTCCGATTCGGTTAAATTTATTTATTATTTCGTTAACCGGTTCAAAGTCGTTCTAGAACAAGTTTTCAATTCTGGTTCAATTTTGGTTCGACTCCCTATTTAAGGTTAAAATAAAAATATATTTCGACAAAATGCGATTTGAATTCGAAAATTCTAAAGACACATTTGTTAATAAATGTTTAGAAACACTGAATTCCAAAAACAAATACCTCCCAAATAAACATCTCACAAATAATAATAATAACAATAAAAAACCGTACAGATCTAGAGTTAAAAAACTTTCGCACGAAAACAATTATAAGAATCACGCCGTATAGAACCTAACTAAACAGATCATTAATTTTGTGGTCAGACATTGTCTGAATTGAAGATCTCATCTCTGCCAAAGAATATTAGTTATTAATAATATGGTATTAGGATACAAAAGTAAATATTGTGTATGTATGGTAATTATATACTTGGCTTATCTTAACTTGAAGATGTGTATTGCTTGCGAGGAGGGCATGAACAACAACGACGTATGGGTTGTTCTAGGTTAATTTATAGATTATTTACTTAGCGTGTCTTAAATGATGAATTTCACTTCTATATGTATGTTTATATGTGAACGTATATGTGCATGCAGAGGTATGCATATGTGTTTATATGAAATATGTTTCTATTAAATTCTAAAAGGATGTGATCATTTATTTTCCTAGTGGTATATGCAGTTTAATTTGGTAGGTTTTTGTGAATTACGTTCATGAAAAGGTATTTAGTAGATACCTACATAATAACATAATATAATGACGTATAATTTATCAATGGTTTGTGGTCTAATTGTAGAGGATTAAAATGACCTAATTTGTTTATTCATTAAATTTTTAATTTTTAACAGGAAACGAAACAAATTCTATTCTTATGCCCGGTTTCAATAAGTTAACCGTTATTAAGCATGGATGTTAGTACTAATTGTGAGCCAACTTTTTAAATTTTATAACGTTTCATTGTATCAAAAACATATTATGTCGACGTATGATATATATTTTGTAAAACCAATTTTTTTTTATAAAATACTACTATTTTGAATAAATTTAGTACAAGATTTTTTGTTGGTTACACTCAAAAATACGAGCAGTTGAGGTTTTACAAAATATATATATGGTGAAAATGCGTTCAAAATTATTGCATTTTGTGTATTTCGATATAAACTTATTATTGTTTAAAAAACTTGAAATGATCAGGGCGTTTTTTGTAAAAGTTTGTTTTAAAAAATCAATCCCTTGATTTATTGTTTTTAGTAGAGTTTTTATTTATATTTCGACTGGACCTCATCCTATTCCGACAGCTGTTCGTATAATTTATGAATACTGCTACTTTTGATATCCAATTTTTTATTATTATTCCGTGCTTAGACCAGAAAGACAAAAAAAATAAGGTATATTTTTTTTTACAAAATAGCAACAAACCTTATACATTTTTAAATACGAAGTGTTTTAAAAACACCTGTTTTGTCTTTTTGGTCTAAACACGGTATTACACCTACAAAGAATTGAATGTATAATGAATTATAATGAATTAATTTGAAACAAATCAGTTCTTTCAAATAAAATTAAAAATCACGTTCTACAAATTCTTTAAGGAATACACGAACAATAACAATATCCGCAAGCAACAAAAGCACCGAGCAATTTTCCAACAATTCATTATGTTTGCAATTCTCACATGTTTTGTATCTGGTTATTTCTTTTACGAGCTTCAGAAAAAAATCTACACAATGTACGAACAACACGCACTCAATTCAAGGAAGAAGCCGCGTGAAGGACAAAAGAATGTGGCTCCGCTAATTGTAGATTGATTCCGATTCATTTTTCTGCAATACAAATCTATACATTTTACACTTCAATATCACCATCAACTTCAAATCAGATCTTGTTAAAAAAAGACAACCGCATTCTAATATTCTCAAACGAAACAAAGATGGAATGAGATTGAAAGAATTTAATTAGGAAATACACTCTAGATTATTATGAGATTACCAACATATTTAATTCCGGTAGAATAAAGATGGATGTATCTATATTTGTATAAGATAAAATGACATGTGGATATGTTGTAATTTGTGTGGTAGGCTTTGACAGATTAATGACGTTGCATATAACTGTATCAGATTTGTAATGTAACTCTTTGGCTCGTTGTTTGTTCGACAAATGATTATTTTACTGTCTTTAATAGCAGCCTGCTGTTGTTTCCATAATAGATGGTATTTTTTTCACTAACCAGTTCAGTGCTAAGCTTTCTCGCAAATCAATTGCTTTTTAAAATCTAGTTAGGAATTTTTAATATTGTTCGACATTCATCAATGTAGATATTTTATTGCTAGATCTGCTATATATGTAACTAGCTGTGCTCGCGCGGCTTCGCTCGCGTGGACTACGGAATTATTGTTTGATAAATATAGTTGAATTAAGTACAAACACGATTAGTTATTATTGTAATATAATAATAATATTTTGTTTAAATTTAAAAGTTAACTATAACACAATAAACAACTGCCAGCCGAGCGCAGAATTCCTCTGCCTCGTTGCATTTATTTTGTTCGCGCGTTATTAATATTTACCGTATATTACTTATTTCAAGATATTTCTTAAACTATACGACTAAATTGGATGATGTAAGGGCAAATAATATCTACATTAAGTATACTTATGACGATGAAATCATTTATTTCAATAAAGATTAATGTTTTGCCTTAACAGAACCCAAATATTTTTAATTTTCTTCATAACATAAAAGCAGTCATTGTGGTTTATATATAAAAGTTAGACATATGGTGTTGCGGACTTTATTTTAGATCTTTTGATTTATTTATTACATTATTTTGTTCAATATTGAATGGTTTAGGCAGCGTATAGCAAAAGAGCATGCTGGCGACTTGATTTGTTATTATCGTCACTGCGTATTCCATATGTTACCTAGCGAAACAAAATATAGCGTATAACCTGGCCAGAGAACGTACCAATTGTGTTTGTATGAAGTGAAATTACTAAATAAGTATAGTAAGAAAAATAAATTAGATTAGACAGTGTATTCCAAGTTGATTAAGTTATAGTTTTTATTGTTAGTAACATCTAGATTCTAGAACACTTCATATCAAGTAATAAAATTAACAATGAGGAAGAAATTAAAAGTGATATTAATGATTTAATTGATTCTAATAATTCTAATTTTTGTAATGTCAGTACACCCTTGTACTTATTTTTGTGGATTACCAATTGATAACAGCTTATAGGTATCTAAATTTTAATCTTACAATCAGTATTAAATTTTATATAATAGGAATAGATAAGTTCTCATGCACGTACTACTGTACACTTTTTATATAAAAGAAAATAATACTCATATCAATCGAGTGTTCCCCGAGGTCACATTTGAGCTCTTCGTGTGTGTCATTAGGTTTGTAGATATATAAATCAAGACAACACTCGCTCGGTCTAATGGAGCGTTACACATAAATAACACATACACGCATATTTACAAAACTATTAATGTTATATTATAACGAGTGATTCATCTACATGAACTTTCTTCTTTAATCTTTTAAATTTTATATAAAAAAATTTATAGCAAAAATAATATGCAGTCAACTATCGAATCGAAGTTTTATACAGGCTCTCCAGTACACAGAAAAAAAATTATAGGATAATATATATTTTTAAAATATTAGTGTTTGAACGCCATATTAAGAATTGGCTGTCATGTTAAGTCCATATAATATTTACCAATTAAAATCGGTCCAATTTTTCTTGATGGCCTATAAACGTTTTACCATTACACGTTTTCTTAGACTTATGCCCAGTATTATAAATAATTTACTTGAGTGCAAACGCAAATTAAAAACAAAATTCAAACAATAAAAATTAATAATTATCACAAAATTATTCAAATCAGTACAAACCGGCAAAGCAGTAATCTTGTACTGTAAAAATAACAGTAGGTAATTGTTAAATTTACCAAAAAATCAATGACAAAAAAAATAGAATATTATGTTCATCTTGATAAATGTAAATACCATATTAAGTAGTTCTTCAAGTTATTAAAATTGGTGAAAAAATTGAGAAGTATAATACAGGCTTTGGATTACCAAATACATATGTATATTCAAAAGAATCAAAAATCCCTAAATATAAAATTGTTGTATGAAAACCTTCTGCAATTCACATTCCTGAAAATAAATCTTTATAAAGATTTAATGAAAATATGTATGTAAATTTAGAACATCGAATCATAAAGATCAATAATAAATACCCTTAATTAAAAATAATATTTATCACCATTGTATAAAATAATTTAAACCACCAATCTCTGATCTTATAATGAAATTTATAACGTAATTTTCATTAACGAATTAACAATTGTGCACATATTATTTAGTATAATTCACTTAGGGTATCTGTGAGAGAGAAGAGGTGTTCCCCTCGCGAGCAATTACTCATGTTTTATAATAACCACACACACAAGTCCTGCGCGGGTGGGCGAAAACCATGGCGTGGTTTTAATCAACGGTGACTGATTAAACCTCATATAGCTATAGATTATTCGCTTACCTGCGTGATATATATAAATATATACATAATATCAAGGAGAGATATACTATGAAAAGGAAAATCCTTGGAAAGGACACTTGCTTTAGAACCAAAATACAAATATCATCAAATTTCAAAAAAAAAAATTTTTAACATACCAATGTTTATATTTATCATTCAATATATTTTACGCCAAAATTAATAAAATATCTTGTCCAGTTTTTCGTTATAATTATTATAGTTTCGCATTTAAATGAAGTAAAGAAAATCTTAACGGCAACATACCCACATGATTTTTTTGTACACATCTCTGTAGATCGTGTTATTGATTGAAACATTGAAAATTCGTTAATGTTCAACGTTTCAATCTGTATCCACAGATCATAAACCATTGAAAAAATAGGATTTTATCTCAAAATGCAGATCTATCAAAATCTGATTTGATCACTTTAGATCTAAATTTTTTTCCCAGGATATAGGTAATAAAATTTCTTTGTGTAAAATGATTTTCTGTGGATGTAGTAGAATTTTTAAGGCTTTCTGTAGTGATATAGTTCTAAGCTATTAAATATGTTATATGTATGTATCTATTGAAATGTTCATGGGAAATATGAAACATAACAATGGAAAAAATAACTGAGTGATTATGAATCAATATTTATATTAGTATGAAATTTATAAGTCATAATAAATTTTTAATGTTAGTCATACCATTTATAGTTCAATGAAAAGAATAATCTCATATCTAAAAACAATATAAAGGTACGTAAATTTTTACATAAGGTACTGGAGTTAGTCTTGTCTGCTTTAAGAGCAAGGTATACTGTTTTTTGGGATTGATGGGCTTCTTTTTTGTAATTCTAATGATGTTACTAAAAAAACAAGTACTTTTTTTTAAATCAATTTAATTACCAAAGTCTGCAAACAAAGATTGTTTTTTTAAATTATAGCTTTTTATTTACTTTATGTTTTTCCTCCTGTAATGAATAAAGTAGAACCAGTAAAGAACACCAAGTGATGGACACTTGATAATAATTACAAAATGATGTACAATGAAACAAAAGTTATAAAATAAAGAATAGTAAAGCAGATGATACTATAATAATTAATTAATACATAGATTAAACTAATAATTAGTTTAAATGTCCACCATTTTGTCACCCATTGGGTGATTGTTGTTAAATTAAGTTGTTTTACAGTTACATGTCTATAGATTATGATTCAGTAATGGCAGTAATCAAATAACAAATACTTCTACTTTACTACATTTAATTCAACAAGTTTCCAACACTGGGGTATGATCCAAGAGTGGTGCCAGTACATACGAGTATTTTTAGAAAAAGTAGTTAGAAATATCTAACTAAATAATATTAGATTAAAATGAACTACAAAATTCGTAAAGAAGAATGAATACAAATATTTTTCTTATTATTAACATGAAGACAGTGGCGTAGCCAAGGATTGATGAAACTGGCCGTCAGCCGTGGCATGGGGAGGTATATAAATGAGGTAGAAGAGCTTTATGAGGATAGCAAGAAGGCGCAAATGTAATTTTTAGGCGTCACCAAAATTGGTTTGTTATCGATATATATTTTTCATCAATTCATACCTACCTATGTATACAAAAACTCCAGAACGTTGGTAATTGCATTGTTGATGTATTCAGTTCAATATTCGAAAATAAGTATGATTTCAAACCCATTCGAATTAAAATAATTTTACATCAAACGCAAAATCTTAACAAAAGCGCTCTGATACATATACCTATGTAACGCTGGGCACGATTGGGTTAATGATTTTGTAATTGATATTTGATACATATCATTACAAAATCATGTGTAAAGTGACTAGAAGTCCCGGATTGTGCGGGACAGTCCCGGATTTGAGTGGTTTGTCCCACATTACAAATCGTCTCGGAAAACGTCCCGGATTAGAAATTTATAACATTATGAATTTCAATTTGATGACTAAAAAAAAAGGTCTTTAGATTTTATTCAAACTGTAAAATGTAAATTTTATTTATCTAAAATAAAAAAACTGTATTATTTAAATTTTTATAAAAAATTATTTTTATTTTATTTTTATTTTTGTTAAAAATATTTTTTCGTATGTGTATGTGGGGGGGAAGGTGTCCCGCATTAGGGTTTTCGAATTCGGGTCACTTTAATCATGTGTAAATATTTCGATCAAATTACATCAAAATTTTAACAATCATAACGAATATTTGATGTTACATGACACGTCACCTGTTTTTACACATGTGTGTGTGTGTGTGGACATCTCTAGCGCTGAGACGCGCGTTCGTACGACCTGCGACCTGCCGCACCCTCGCAACAACAACCGTAGCTGCACACACACACACACACACACACTGCGCCATCCGTGCGACCGCAATTTATACGCGTAGCTAAGAGTGTAACGACTTCGCGTATCGCGATACTAATTTTTTTTTTGATGATCATTTAATAGACCTAAAATTCAATTAGTTGCGTAATATTGAAAATAAATGATGCCGATTAAATGACAAAAGTTTTATAATATGGAGTATTACTGATCTTCATTGCTAGGTACAGTCACCTGCATTAATGGTCTTGCAGTTTGTATTCATTTTCGTTTATCACAAACTTAGTAGGCTCCTCCCATTTGATTATTATGATATTTAAATCATTTCTACATGTATCAAACAAAGACAGATATTTTGAAATTCATTTGCTAGATAAAGAACTACTCTTCGTTTATAGTACTCATATATATTTGTGCAATTAAATTATTATGTAATCTATTGAAAATTGTATACGTAAATTTTGTGGCAATAAATATTTGATATTCCGAATTTTAGTTTTTAAATATATTAAACTTGATAGAAAAAGATAACCGATGATGTTTGTCTTTAAATTTGGAATCTGTTGTAAGCAATTCTAGCCTTTAGGGTGCCAGACGAGTTCTACAGGCGACTGTACAAATGTACGTATCTTTTAAATAAAATAAATGTATTTTGTATTAAACATTCCACTTTATCTTTTCGTTCAGAATCTAATTATTTATATCTGAAGTGAAAAAAATAATATACATTTTACAGGAATTAAGATTTACTCTACCTCTTCTGTTACAGTCTTCGTTACACAGGTAGAAAAGTGACTTGGGCCAAGAAATCCTTGTTTTACATATCACGAAAACAATGTTTTCTTAATTTAAGAATATATTCTTAATCCAAGTACCTAGGTATATTATTGTTTTCGTCCGATAATATTGCCTTAAAGAAAAACAATAATTATCTAGATTAAGAGTAACTGTATATATATTCTTATATTAAGAAAAAATTGTTATCGTGATATATAAAACAAGGATTTCTTGACCCAAGTCAACTTTTCTACCCATGTATGCTCAGGTTCAAACTATTATTGGTACATGTAATGTAGTATTCTATTCCTGTAAAAAATATTTTACAAATAAGCTATTGCGATTGACGATTTAGCGCCTGGTTACCGAAATCAATAAATTGTATCTAAAAACATAACGGTAAACACAAAACAACGACTCGTGCCTCATAAATGTGCGAACAACCTATGCATGATCTATCTGAACGCATCTCTAGAGTTATTTTTTTTACGTTGGCGTCAATTAAACTCTTGTTCCGTGTTCGATTCCCTGTCGGGACGCGTGTTCATGTCAACCTGTCGGCGTGTCAGGGAAACTACCTCCTATGCCTTCTCCTCTATCACATTCTCCCCTTTCCCATAAACTGTTCATGTGAGTCACAGTAACGGAATCTATCATATGCGTTAAAAATAGCATTGTAAAAATCCCAGCATTGTTTTTTTTTTGCAATAGGTTGAAGATGTGTACAGTACACACCTCTTTGAAATATTTGTGTTAATTTTGTGTATGATTTGTTTTACTGTTAGTTTATCAATGTATGAATCATTCAGAAGCCAATACAAGTAACTTAACATTTGTCAGTATTTTAATTTTAACATTGAAATATTTCGGTTAATTATATTTAGTGAAATATTTTCCAGATAATAATATATTTATTATATACCTATACTATACATGGTTCTATTGATAAATATACATAGCTACTCGGTTATGGTGGCAGAGGCGGGCCATAGTCTCAGTATATATATTTTATAAAAATAAAAATTTTGTACATAACATACATATAACATTAAGCAATACTTTAAATTACACTTGATTTTGATCAACTCTACTTTATAGACATTAAAAATAATCGAAGTTTTATATTTTATAAAAGTATACATAGAGTAAGTTGCATAAAACAAGGATAACCACATTTAGTTAATCGTCCGTTATTCAGTTAAAGACTAGCGTTAAAATTTGCAGGTCATAACTTATTAACTTTGAAAACCAGCTAATTTTACGGCTGCTTCCGCACAGTCCCCAAGGACCTGTTAATGCAGTCACGGATCATTAAAAATATTTAGTTTGTGTAAAAAAAATAATAAAATCATTGGACAAGTACTGTTCTTCCTTTCAACTTCGCACTTTATCTGAAAAGTCACTTTAATTAAACAAAAAGTAGTATTATACAAACATTACAAGTTAAAAAAGTTGAAAATAAAGAAGTGAGATACTTATTAACTAATTTCTTCCACACTGGTGGTCTTCCACGAATAGATATTTTGATAAAAATACGTTGCTTCTGTGGGTATGTATCTCTCTAGCTGGTGCAGGTTTTATCAAAATCGGTCCAGTAGTTATCGAGATTGCTTCGATCAAATACACAAACACTCTGTATAAAATATATTAGTTTAGCAAGTGCAGTCAATCAGACCCAAGCTCATCCTAGCGGCTGAGTGGAAAAACAGAACTAGTGCTGGAACCAATGAAGGAAGGCTGGTATAATATTACTCTTACATTCAATATTTAAATCTACATTTATCGAACCGATTCATGTAAAAAAGGCAGAATTTGGGCTTGCACTGTTCTTCTCACCGATTCAATTAGTAATACTATTTTCCAATATAATTTCTATAAATAATAGGCTTTATTTGGTTGCATAACTTAACATATCTGTCAATTTTGAGATTCTTTATTAAAATATAACACCGTGTGCGAAGCATCCAGGGGAAGAAACCCTAATTGTCAATACATATAGTATTTAGATGTCATGAAAATCAGAACCGATCACTACAATAATATCTTTATGATTGCACACACGCATGGGCATGTGGGTTTACGTCAATACAAATTAACACATTCTAAATCTATAAAAATGAAAGATTATAAAATACGAATCGACGATCTAAAACTAGTGTGTGATTAATAATCTTGAGTCTGGAGTGCGCCGCGGCCGCCATGATGGATGTCACAATTGGATGGTTGTTTTGTTAAACGCGAAAGCCAGCGTTCAGTTGTTAAAAATGACATCTCAATTAACAATACACCTCCGAAGTCATTAATAACACATTGACTGACAACACGGCGGACCAACAACACTTAACGTGAACACACACGGGCAATATGTGTGTGTGTGCATGTGTCGATTTGTGAATAATGTAGAAATCCTATTTTTGTGAAGGAGACTCTGATTATGTAAATACCAGAAATAGTTTTGTTTTTCGTATAATTTGTTTTGTTTAATTAACTATTTAAGAAAGATGAAGAAAACGTCTTCATAGTCGACAATTATACTGACAAAATGAAATATTACAGTACTCCTATTTAATAAATATGAGTTATGCATAAATACATATTTTAATGTAGGGAAAGTTATTCAATTTTTAAGCTTGGTGTGCATTTAAGGGGAACAAAAAACAAGTTGATTTTCAATATTTATTTCTGTTGAAAGTATAGGAATGACGATATTAGGATTTTACACACAATTAATACCTACATACACTGAAAAAAAATTATGGACTTGAACTAAATAATTCATTGACGTTGCGTCGGCCAATCGGTATAGGTGATTCTGACAACTAGGAGATTTGAAATAGAAAATAAAATAAATAAAACTTCAGTATGACTGGATACTCTTTTAAAATTTTAAAAATTACGAAAATGGCAAGCTATGGCAAAAATTCAATTTTTGACCAAACAAAAAACACTTTAATTATTTGTTATTAATAAATGGATAAACATATCAAAAAATATCCGATCATACGGAAAAAAAAATTATAAACTATGTTCTGTCCTAGCCTACATATGTTGTAGAAATTTTCCAAATATTGTATAACTACTAACCTTTTAAAAAAGGTACTTCATTCTTTCTCAACAAACTGACCCTATCTTTAACTAGACACGAAAAATATTAAAAATCAGCACACCAAGTAATAACTCATTAACAAGCACATTCTACATATTCATTACAAGAACACAAAATTCCATAAAATACACTAACAATAATGTATAGCAGTATTTCTCAACCTGTGGTAATGCGTGAGAACACAAATCGATTTTGATGAGACATTTGCTGTTATAAAGCTTAAGATTCAATTGTAAGTTTAGGTTAGTTATCATTACGCAATTCATTGAAAAGGATAACCACTTACATTAAATACATTCATTAGTGGAGTACTAAAACCAAGAGAATTTCAATTTTTCCGCTATGCAAATATCAAAATGACATTTAATATAATCTTTGTTAGGGAATATTTTACAACAAACGTTGAGCTGACATACATAGGTATATTATAATAAATTGAATGCTCTACAAAAAGATCCAATAAAATTTTGACTTAACATGTGTTTTTATTGAGATATCTTCAAAAATATCATTTGTGGTGTCACTCCTCCCCCTTATACAGGATTTTAATTTGAAATGGGACCATCCTCAAGCCAGATCCAACCAACCAACCAAGTTTCATTAATATCGGTTCAGTAGTTTATGAGTTCTGCGTGTGACAAGGATTCAGGGGACAAACAGACACACACACGGACAGACAGGCAGAGACGGAACGAAAAGTGTTTGAAACGGAAAAATCAAGTTAACATTTTTAAATCGGAGAACATTTTTTTTCATTCTAAAACGATCACAAAGCTTCTCGTATCTTCGATATGGCAAAATTATGATTTTACAGCGTAATATTTTATGAAGACCAAGACGACTTCAGTTACCAAAACCGAGACTTACCTATAGCCCATCTCGTCTTGTTTCATTTGCTGCCCTAGCCTTAATGTGGTACGTAGTTATCAAAATGTTGAGAAGCACTGAGGCATACATATAGCATTAAGTTCACATGACGTGGGGGTGAGAGAAGGCGCTCGACCCGGCCGATATGATCTGTAGATGTTATCTGAAGATATCGGTGCTATTATGTGGGTATGAACCAGATCACCGAGATGTGAAGAGCCGCGCTGTCGGCGTTTCGTTTGTGCGCGATCACGCCCGCTATTATTGGTACCGATACGTTGGTTTCACTTTCAGCGTCATGGTATTGTTGGTCGATGATTAATGAGTTTACTAATTTTTATTGGTGTTTGTTTCAAATAGTTATTTTTAAATGGTTTGGAATCAAACCACAACCCATTGACCCCTCACGTTCCTTTTTTACAAGAAACCCGGAGATACTTATTGTTAGTTAAGGTTATGATAGATTTGAAATAATTGGTTATATCTAAGCACAAATATCCGTGGATATTTGTGTTCTAATTTGATATACCTACATAAATTCCATGTATCTAATTTTGTAAATTGATTTAAAAAAAATCATAATAGTTTTTTTTTCAGCCCATTCACAGGTTATTTTATTCTGCATATTTTTGTTGTAAATTTTCGACAGTTGTTTATTTTACCTGCTAAAATCAGTTTAAAATTTACAAATCGGAGAACAATTTTTTTGTCTCATTCTAAAACGATCACAAAGCTTCTTTTATTTTCGATATTTAGTATTATTCATTTTAAATTTTAAATCAGCCAGGATGATATTGATAAGATTTAATTTTTTATTGAGCAAAATACTTTATTTTTCAGTTACTGAAAAGAAACTGTAATAACTCTGTATAAACTATTTCATTCAAGACACAACTATTTTTTTCAATCTGTATTAATAACATATTTGATAATAAATTTCAATCCAGCACTGTATAAAACAGTACCATTAATGAACGTAGGTATATTTTTCGTGATAGAGCAATGAACGTATGAAATGTTTCTAAACAGAGCGATGCTTCGGAAATAAAACAATCTACAAGCTTTATTATTTCGGCGAATCGCTGTCTAATTTATTATTATACACCATAATAAATTACGAAATGTATGTATGTACCTACGTATTTGTAATCGAAGAGTATATATACAATATTTTACTACAATATGTATTGATATTTTATCATAAAACACAATAAGTTATTATATTCTCTATAAAATTATACACATGCATATACAAAGTAGGTATGTCAATATTGTGATTATAAAAAATATATTGTGCTTTTAAAATTGCATACGTAATAAAAAATAAACACTTTATCCATATATGGAGGACACTTGTTTAAACTGTTCTAATTTTTTTTTATTCTGCAAGATACAATTATTAGAAGTCGTTATAGATACATATATTTTGAACAGAATATTGTTATTAAAATAAATATGAGTTAGTGAAATACCAATTTTGAAAAGTGAATTGAAAATTAAAAAAATATATTTATACTTAAAATATTGTGACAGTAAAAAATTGGTTTTGGAATTTAATGAGACGATTTATTTTTTATTAAAACTATATACCTACAAAATATATCTTATACATAAAATCCAGAAAAAATAAAATAGGTGAGATGGCCATCTCTTCTGCTTATGATGTTTACTTTGTTCTTCAAAATTTTGTATGGTTTAAGTCAACAAGATATTTATTGTCTAAATATATGTCATCTTATAAAAACATGGATTTACTATTAAAAGCTTTTTTATCCTTTTATAAGTACTTATGTGATTGTAAATTGTATTGATTTCTCAACGGCTCATATATGGCTAATAAAGAACATGTTTCAATACATATTTTCTGTCATATGTTAAACATAAGGAAATAAGAAAAATAGCAACACTTACATACCAGGGATATCCAATCAGAACAATATAATACCTACATTTTCATAAGTTAACTTTCCATTTATTTTTTTTAGACCATTTTTATCTACCAAATATTTTATTTCTGTTCATGATAATTAATAAAAAAAACTTATAACTCGACTATGGTGTAAGCGAAAATACACAAGAGTACGCTATATAAACAATAACATGACAAAACATTCTCTTCACTATGTCTTAAGAGCTTTTTGTCCGCCATAAGTCCCGTGACGTAATTTGCAATGCCCATTTCCTTTAACAATCAGTTAGAGCGTGGTTAGAACGAGACCAGTATTAGATAAATTCCTGTAAATTATTTATTAATAGGCAAAAATATTTTATATAACAGAAAAAAACACAAATATTAAACAGTCCTTAAAATATATAAAATAACGATCCTTTTTATATAAGTAAATATGATTCCAAGATATCAAAGAATGTTGGGTATCCCTAACTGATACTGACAATATTGATCACTTTGACGTACTACTTGTTGAAGTTTAGGACGAAACGAGTTAAAATATCGACAGAGATGATTATCGTACGATTGTTGTCAGGTGTATTGCATTATATAAACATATGGCTGTTAACCTAAATTCAAGTATAATACATATTTAAGAACACAATGTAATGCAACACTGTCTGAACTTTGAAATAACCTCTTCTATCACTTATTGTGTGTACATGAAAACTCATTGATTGTGAAATGGATATTATTAATAATACAATTTGCAAAACTGCATGTCAATGACGAGTTTAGTTTGAGTTAAAAGGTTATCAGGTGAGGGTGATTTAAAAATGTTCTTTTAAATTAAGTTGATGTTTGCTCCGTGAATCCGAAAATTATTTCTTCATTTGCTTATACAATTTTTAAAAGAACGGCACTGAAGCTAGCGTGACGTGATAAAAAATATTTCAATATTTTATTTTTTTATAGTATATGTATTATGTAGGTAATTTAAAAAAAAAAAAACTTCTGAGAAAGTGAATCTGAATTGAACCATAACTTGTAATTTTATTTGGAATGAAATCCTATAATCAAAATTTTAACAAATTAAATTAAGGGTGTACCGGAATTCACGATTTTATTCCGGTTAGCAAATTCTTTGAAATTTTATTTTTAGTCTCTACTAAGAAATTCATAAATAATATACCAACGTTATTTTTGCTTAAAAATGAATAATTATTATAATATAACAACATTTTATTAATAATAATTTTAATGGAAACAATCATTTATTAACACAAATGCAGTTTTTTACATTTTGTTCGGTATAAGTAAGGTTCTAATTATAACATTATTAATTTGACCTTAATTATTCAACTTATTTATTAATTTATCAAATTTAATTTGTTTATAATAGGGAAAAGGGGTCACAGTCTTAGGGCACTGGATACTCTTGGAGTTAATATATTTTATTTTATTATATTTTTTTTAAATGTTGAGTCTGTGGAATCGCGCCAGGCTGAGATATTAATGATTCAAGTTATTTGTTAATTTATCAGTTTTAATTTATTTAGAATTAAAAAAAAAATCGGGTTCCGACCAGAATTACAGCTGCATTTTGTTTCTGAAATCTAGTTCCGGTAGTACTACCCTAAATTAAATAAATAATGTCATCATATATGTTTATTACATAAAACTTTTAAGTAAATTTGTGTCAATTTTGTACGTGTGTATAGTATATTGGCGTTGACATAATGTTGTTAACAACGATATTTAGCTTCGCGTAAACTGACTTTAAAAGAGAATAAAATACATATAACACATAATAGATCTCGACAAATATTACAATTTAATGCCAGAAATGAGTCTTATTAATTCTCTACTAATCATCAAATAAGTATTTAATTATTATAACATGTAATAATATGCCAGACAAAAATGTCACAACACTTATTTTTTAATTTAGTACCTAAAAACAATTTTAAGCAATAAAGTTTGTATCTTATTGGAGCATTAAAGTCTCTAATATAAAAGCATCGAATCGAAGGTTTAATATTGATATCTGAAACCAGTCACGTCGATTTCTGTAACATATACCTAAATATACCTCATAAGGCAATACTCCAGTGTTTCTCAAACGATATAAATCATTATGTTTACGACTATTACTCAATGCAACGTTCAGTGACAAATTTAAATTCTGCATCTTTATGCATACAACATAGATTTATGACTATATAATACTTGTGAGTTGTAACGTTTTCTTTTCTGCAGGGGTGGACTTCTGATTTTGTTCAATGATCCAATTAAATTATGTTTTAAATTTCAACTAATATTTACTTTACTTACTTCAATCCCAAATATTATGATATATTATAAGTTTTATACCATAGAAAATATTTATCTGCATAGTCACGGGACACTTTTGATTGTAAAAAAAATTGCGCAGCACTTTCTTACTGAATCATTAAGGTCTTTAAACAAATAATAAAAATACGCAGAACATTTTTTTTTAAAGCTAAAGCTAACGCATTGATTTCCAGTCAAATATAAAAATCTATTAAACATTATTCGTAAAAAAGTAATTCTTGTAAAAATGTTAAATCAAATTTAATGTGATACTTGAGCTTATCGATTTTTGCAGATTTTACATAGAAATGTCAAGCCTAATATGTGATAATGCTACCCTAAATTCTTGATCAATATTCCCTAGTGTTTCACGTTTTTTAGTTTTAATATTCGTAAATGTTGAAAAGCCCAGTTCACACAAATATGATGTTTAGGGGAAAGTACTCTGAGACGGCATACTTTGTGAGACGGCATACTACCCTTTAATTCAAAAAGTAGTTATTCTATTAAAATACTAGGTGGTGCTGTATGACAAATAAATGAAACAGTTAAATATTTTTTAAGTATTCGGTGCACAGCTACACTGCTTACGACGTGGTTGTGTTTTATATATTTTTGTGTTAAAAAAAATTTGTTTTCAATTGTTGAAATTTGGTTCTATAATTAAAACTATTTTAAATTTGGTAAGTACTACAATATTTTGTCAACAATTACAAGTCATGTTAGATGGCATATCCATTATACTTAATGTGCCATTTCAGAGGAATGGTAATATAATGTTGACTTATGGTGTTTTGTTTTGTTTGTATTGATTGTTTCTGATATTTCTCCGTTACCAACTGCTCCTCCGAGAAAATGCCTTCGTAAAAAGGGAAACACGGTGTCCTTAATGCATCACCAGATCTTCAAGAAATTAGAAATCAGATCGTTCTCAGGGATAAAAAAAACTATAAGAAAATCCAAACGATCTGTAAGAAAATGTATTGAAGTGTCTCCTGATTCAATCAGTGACAATAACACGGAAGATTCTGTATCTGAAAATGAAGATGTAGCATGCATATATTGCAACGAAATATTTAATCTTTCACGACCTCGTGAACGGTGGCTCCAATGCCAAATTTGTCAAAATTGGTGCCATACAGAATGCCTTGGTTTACCAAAATGGGCAAAATTAGTAATTTGTGACATATATGACACTTTCATAATTTATAATATTTTTAATTTATAATTCATAACAATATGCCATCTCACGTGCCCCATGTGGTGAGATGGCATATTACGGATGTTTTTTTTATTGTTTAATTACATCAAAATGATAATAGTTATTGTTATTATTGTTAACGGTAATAATTAACGATTAATTGAATAAAATAATAGTTACATTTAACTTGTTTTATACTTCCAATTTTTTTCAGAATTAAAGGTTTTCCAAAATGTATGCCGTCTCAGAGTACTTTCCCCTAAAACTGTAGCAAAATTGTTTACTTTTCTGGAAAGAACTGGGGTCTCGGCTTACACAAAAATCGAAAATTATTCAAATCCAGTTCAGAAAATTTCAATCGGTCTGTCGATAAACTAACTGTTCTTCTTATGATACGAAAATTCGTAATTCGACATAGGTATTAACTGTAGCAAATGAATTTCGAATCCAATCGTATTTTTCTGTATTTAGAGAAGGAAAATAAGATACAATATTTTCTTTTAATAATGATCTACTCATTTATTGTTCTGTGAAATGACTAAAATAAGATAAACACAGCTCCTTTAATGAATTGTAAGTGGTAAGGATGAAAATCGGGCTCGGTAATGCTAATTGTGAATTTTATTATTTCGCGGAGCACTTATAACATGTTCGCGGAACATCAGTTAAGAACCACTGTTCTAATAGAAGAATGTATACCTTCTTGATATTGTTTTCACCAGGCCCGAACAACATGGACAACGAAAACCTAGAAAAAAATGATATAAATTATTAATTAAATATAATATAACATCTGACATGATTCCACCCCTGTATTTTCGTATTACCCTACCATGCAAACATGCAAGCGTAATTCAGGATCAGGTCTGTGTACACATATCTTTATACATTACAAATAATATTGTTTATTTACATATAACTCTCTCGTAACTTAATATATTTATACTCGCCCGTTTAATGCCGCGCGGATTTTCTGTAACACGTCACGGAAAATATACTTGTGATAATCCACATGAAATATTATAATCCGTTGCGTAATACAATAAATATAAAGTCCTATATTTTATACGATGGTTGATATTAAAATGACAATTATGAGTGTCATTATATATTATTCTTACCTATAATTATAATAAAAACTTAATGCTATTAAATGAAATTTAATACAAATCGACTGATGGGTGTAGAGTTTTATTGTTGTATATTTTTTATTATTTTAGTGGGTCGTATATTATATTCTACTTAGTGTTTGCTAGAGTTTCATGCTAAAATAATTTTATTAGGAAAGATAAAAAATCATATTTTGTTTATTTTTATTTAAATATATAATTATACATTTAAACAATAGCAGCTGGTGGTCTAAAGAAGATTATATTTAGACCTCTTTAAAAACTGGTAATATAATACCTGTAATATCGATAGCATATATTATATAAGCGTTTCCCAAACTGTGGGTCGGGATCCGCTACTGTTTGTTATTATTATAAATTAAAATTATTTCTTTGTTTAACTAATTTATGTGGATCTTGGCTAAATACCATAATATTAAAGTTTGGGTTACGATTCTAAAACTTTTTGGAATGATGACATTTTGAACATTCTCTGATGAACATTTATTCTGATTTAGTTGTGTGTTCTTTCTATCTATTAGAACTGCACACGAGACAAAAGACAGGCAAATCGAGTCTCGTTTAGGTTTTTTTAATGTTAGTCTCGTCTCGAATTTTACTATTGACAGATCCGTCTCGATTTCGTCTTGTGAATATTGAAGCTACATTGCCTCAGTTTCGTTTCGGAAAAAGTAAATCAGTCTTATCTCGTCTCGCCCGAATCTAAACAAATCTCGTTTCGTTCTTTAAATATTTTTATCATATGTCTAAAAAAAGAAAATCCAAATTTTCGTATGATATAAAACAGCGCATTACAATATTGACTTTTCATTTTTCTTCACAATAATAATGAAAAAGTTTCCGGGTCAAATTGAAAAAAACTCGAAACGAAGAATTAAAAAAAAGCGACAACTGGTCGATAAATTCTGCCTTCCAGACTGGCACGTGCAATATGGCTATAAACACTGCCGGGCCCACAACTTTATTGGTTGAACGTTGATTTAGATATATGAATATTCTTTAAATTTTTACGTTAATTTATATGTTTTTACTGCGGTGGCACCACTGCAATTTGTTGAGTTGTTTTTATATTTTATTTTATACTTAAAATAGTGGTAATTATTGACTTGATAAAAAACACGTTACCTAGATATCGGGTGAAAAGGTGTCCAGTGTTTTAACACTTCTTGCAATTTATGATAATAGTTTCTTTATTGATTTGTCTACATTCTTGAGTATATTATTATGTATTAAATTATATTTAATTTTTAATTTTAATATGAAAAAGTAACAATTTACTATTTCGTTTTTTATTATACTTATTATTTATAAGTTTTCCAGTCAAAATATCTAAATTTACAGTAGGTAAATGGTAAAATATGAAAGGCAACAAAGTTTTCTTTTTTTTAATTTAAATGAAAAGTTGAATAATTCGTTTTGAACTGTGAAATTTTTCCGATTTACGAAAATAAGACAACCAATCTAGCTTCTGAAAAGATAGACTTCGAACACAAGAGTTAAAAATAATTAGGCCTAATTTCAGAACAGTTAAACTATTAAATTTTTTTTTATATATTTCAATACTGATGTCGACTGGTTCTCGATCTCTTCCGATAGCTTCTCGTAAACTATTTAATAATATACGTAATATGTAAATAATTTGTAAGAATCAAATTATTGTTATATTCTGTAAAAGTTAGGGGTGGGCATATTTTGAATAAAGCTCATTTTAATTTTTAAATGAAATTTACAAGGCTTAAAAACTTTAAAACAGACTTATCATTGTATTATTATTTTTTTCAAAAAATTTATTTACTGAATGTAGTTTGAATTGTAAAAATATAAATAATTAAAATTTGAAATCCGTCACATGTTATTTTTTTCGAAAACTGTCACATACATGAAAATTGTTCAATTAAATTTTTATAAGGGGCCCTTCGATCACAGAGCCTCCAGTTACAGCGTTGCAAAAAGGATTATTATATTCTGATAAATCTGATCTTTTGTTACAGTCACATCAGTACTTGACAACTTACGGGATGAAATCAATCAATCATATACACGATTATTTATTATACAATATTAATTTTACGTAATCCACCTCCGCAACCCGTTCTCGAACGGTATCAGCACATTCACTTACATTTTATATTTATTGCAATTAACAACAGCGGTCGCTGCATGTAAGAGCGTCTCGGTAGTGGCTGACATTCGACCCCTGGTCAGTGTGCGGTGTCATTGACCAGTGGTGTCACCTATCGGCACACCGGCGCATCTTCACATACGCACCTGTGCGCATGCATATATGTGTGTCGCCAGTGCAGAGTTGGATCTAAGCTTTATGGCGCGGGTGATTCAAAAACTATGTTTAATATTTATTATTAGTGATATTTTAACCAGGGTTTTTATTTTAACTAGATAAAAATGTTAAGGAGGTTAGAAAATTAATGTAAGCATGAAAAAGTTGGTATTTGATGTATATTGTATACAAAATTTAATAGTACATTGAGTTCATGTTAGGCATTTTTTTTGTTTATAATACGTTTGATTATTTAAAAAAAAGTTAATAAATGATGCTCTCAATCGCTCATTTGACATTAATACCAAAGTGGTACCAACTTAAATTTATACGTCAAAAACATTTTTTAATTTTAATTTACTATTTTTTCTTTTCAATTTTCGCGCTCAACTCCTAACACAGATCTACATCACTACATAGATAGTGTACATACACATACAAGCAAATATCGAACAACGTTTCCAAACTTTTATTCCATTTTAGTAAAAATCATATGTGATTCTTTTATCAAAAATTAATTATTACAAAAAACGATGCATTAAAAGTGTTTATAATTTTGTTGATATGACGATAATTTTCAACTATCTTTCGAAATATAAACTTGGTTAGGAAAGTATATATATTTTTATATAAAGCATCAAGGCGCTTCGTTTCCCTATACTGGCCATATTAAAATGAACAACCCTCCTTAAAAGTGTATGGGTTTAGTTAACATATTTTGCCATAAATAACTCATAAGTAAACAGTTTCAGCATCGTAGTAAATCGTAATAAAAGATTGGGAAGGTAATCAGATGTTTGTCTTTTAGTATACACTGAGAAAAGAGATTATTTATAGATGATGAGATTTGGTTTATTATAGTTAACAATATACTAATGGCGAACACGATATTTAGTTACTGCTAATAAATCCCATGTTGGAGCTAGTATATCGTTTTGTTGTTACCAAATATCTAGTTGATAACATTCATTAAATTTGTTAATAATTAGGTAACAAATATATATTCCTTTTTCTCGGTGTACTATTAATAAATAAATAAAATTACCGCATTTGTTATAATAACCAAGACTTTTTTAATTTATGAACTTTTAATAAAAATGCAGATTGGGGTTGTTTATAATGAATTACATTTATAGTAGTATTTTTCAATGTTTTCATAATTAATTCTTAATTATTATATTATTTTACTACTCTTCATGTATTTCTTTATGAAAGATTCAACTAAAACAATTTTGAAATTGTTCATGTATTAAAACAATAAATTTATACATACCTATTTTTTATCGTGTACACGATATTAAGATACAGAAAACAGCACAATAAAAATCTTGATAGAAGTTCAAGATAACACATCGAAATTATAATATTGAAAAACAAGAATATTCAAGCTTACTGTAATGCAAAGAATTAATAAAATGCGAGGTAAAAATCCTTACTTAAATTGTTCATGTAAAGTACATAACTTGAATACTTTTATAAATTTCACCTAATAAATTATTACCATCTCTTCCGTTCTTATCTGGGATGTTTACAGACCTATAGGTTTACATTGTACACTGGGCACTAAATTATTGATAAATCTATTGCTATAAATATGCGCACGGGTCTTCTTTGTCTCTCCATCTTCCTCGTTCTCGTGATCTGATCCACGCAGGTCAACCTGGTTTTACTTAAATCATGCGGAAGCGACTTTCTGTAAGTATTGACGCAGATGGAAAATGTTTCAATGTTGTTTTTATAGTTTCTTTTCTGTCAGAAGTTAATATTTTTACTTGTATGTTTATGATTTTGATGTAAATACATACATTTATAAAATTAAATGCAATAAATTTATAAATAATTTTTTAATAGTTTCTTGTGTTACAATTTTAGAAAAGAAACGATATAGGACTCTTAACACGCTATCTAGCAGTGTTACCATTGTTCTCCGCAAAAATCGCTCCACCAAGGCATCGGTGTATTATTCAGATATTAAAATAAATATCAATTGTTTGAAATTATAATATTAATTAATAAAAATATTTTATATTGACTTTAAAAGTATTGCTATCATCTTTCTTACAGACCAAATTCAATTGTAATTTAAAACATATTTGGATATTATAAATTTTCAACCGATTCGTATGGAATATATTCATGACGAAAAAGATTTTGATGAAAGATGACCGTCATCAAGTTTCGGTAACAGTTTCGTATATGGACTAGGTGGTTGTAATGCATCTATAAACTTTCATAATCTAAGGTTACAATACTAACAAAAACTAAAAAAAACTAAAAACACTGAAAAGTATATCTATAATTAAATTTAACAGTTTTTGAAGTCGGTTTTATTTTTATTTTTTAAGTTTTTGTTTATTATATTTTTGAGTGGCATAGTCAGATTCCGATAACATTTATATGGAACTATCTCGAGAGTATACTCTCAAATAAAAAAGTTTCACCGAATAGGTGCATATTTGCCGGAGTTATTCCCGAAAATACGTAAAAAATTATATACAGGAAAAATGAAATCCTCCTCCTCTTTGAAGTCCGAGGTCAGATTTTGAAAAAAATATTGGGAGTTAAATTTGAAGTGTATGTGCATGCTTGTTTGAGTTATTTCCAGGGCTTCGAACCGGAACTGAACCGAAAACCAGAAAACCGTTATTTATCGCCGGAACGAAAACCGGAACAGAACCGAAATAACAGTATCGGTTTTTACGGTTCAGTACATGTTAAAATACGCGCGTTAACATGATTTTATTTCCAACATCATAAAATATTCTAAATTAAATTATGGTAGACAATTTTTTTTTAATACGAATAATTTTTTTTTTAATTAATCACTCGGAGCTGAACCGAAAACCAGAAACGAACCGAAATATACACAGTAAAAAATATTGTGTATTTGCGTCAAAAACGGTCTGTGTTGAAAAATTGTGTGTTGATTTTTGTGTGTTAATTTGACACTTTTTTTGTGTTACCTGAATTTTAACATGAAAATAGTGTTGTTTTCACGATATTAACACTTTTTGTGTGTTACTAGATAAAATGACACAAAATTAGTGTCAAGCAGGAAATATTAACACCAAGTTTGTGTTGTTGGCGCGTCCTTTCTTCAGTTTACGTGCCAAACGCATTGTTTTACCGGACAGCTACTTAACCACTCGGGCGTATAAATTATAGTGTTAAATTTTATGAAAAAAAGTTTATTTAAATATATTTGATAAAAAAAAACAGATTGTTCTGAATAAAAAAAAGTAAAATTGATATTAATTAAAGTAAGTAAAAGTTTACTGCATTTATAATCATATAAAATGCTCAACTAACCTCACTTTCTTATAAGAAATTTGCTACATAAATTGTTATTTAACGATACAATTTATAATAGTTATTAAAAATTACAGACTTTGAACAATTTAAAGAAATGAAATAAACTAATTTTCTTCATAAGCATGAAAAATTTATTTATTCTTAATTAATTCCCTAACCTTTATATTCAAACTCAAATAATAAATGAGTTAACACTTATTTTGTGTAAAATCAACACAATTCTAGTGTTAGATACAGTCGACACAAAATTAATGTTAATTTTGACACAATATTTGTGTTAAAAATTCAACACTATTTTTTGTGTTGAAAATTAACACTAAAATTGTGTCGACGGATTCTAACACTAGGATTGTGTTGATTTTACACAAAATTTTTTACTGTGTATTTTTTTACTCGAACTGGAATGAAAACCGAAACGAAAAAAATAACGGTTCGAAGCCCTGGTTATTTCTGATCATACATAAAAAATATATATAGACGAATTGAGAACCATCCTCCTTTTTGAAGTCAGTTAAAAATGAATTATATTGTATTGAGAATTTCATATAACTATTATAATATACAATATACACATACAAAACATCTCCAAATATATTTTATATTTAATATCTATCCATAAATTTCAAAAACATGAATGTTCCATAAAAAATGTCAAAAACGTTTATACAATATAAACTTTCGTTCAATTTTGTAGCAATAAAATGCTCAATTGCCTACTTTTTCAGGTGATTATAACATTAAGCAATTCCATTTAAAATATTAACACACATACAACGTTCTCACACGAACAACACGTAAGATTTTTTTAGTGTGTACGATAATAAACTAGAAATAATGAATAAATCATTTGAATTATAATAGAAATTGTACAAATTATTTCTAAGAATTCAATAGCCGACCATTTATCACGCTAAATTAATCATCAATTTTGTATTTTTGAATAGATAGTAATAGCAAGAAATTATTTACAACTTTTATTGATTAGTTTCTTTTCTTATTTTTATTATGATGGTAATACAGTCTTCATGAATTTCTTTCAATACATTTTTTTCTGTAATAATTCATAATAAATGCATATAAAAATACAAAGAGTGCTGATAATAATCACAGTGTAACGAAACATTGACCGAAAATAAACCTAGAGTATAACTGTAAGGAAAGTCAATCAGACGCAGTTCTGCTTTCCTAGCTAATTTGCTCGCTTATGGCAATGCTGCCATACAGATACTATTTCATATCACCTAGCTTTTAACAATACTTATGTGTAGTGTGTATAAGAATAAGGAATGTAGTAACGAGGAATAACAGTCCGAGAACTGAACCCAGAGAAAGCGAGAAGACCATCACAATACAAAATAACTTGTTCAATGCACATTTTTTGTAAAAAGAACTACGAGAAAGGGATGACTAGTTGAAATTACTTTTTTTTACAAAATTATTTGCGAAGAAAATAACGACAGAACGGCGGCGTTTAATATAATATACGTTATACTGATTTACATATTTTCTACATTTTTAAAACATCTGTACATATATTATTAATTATTGATAAGTTTAATTAAATCTTTTTGACAAGCCGAAAAAATATTTAATAAATATGACCCGTGATATGTATATAGTATGTATAATTTATAAACAACGAATAACAGGTATAGCAGAAATAACAAATTAAAACTAACGAGTAAATCATTTAGAGTATAAAAGAAAACATCCAAATTAACTCGAACAAGTGTGAAATTGTTCTCACGTTATAGGACATTAATGATTAATGAAACGTTCTCGTTTATAACGAACAAATAATGGTCCGAAATCACTGTAAAATATTTCAAATTCTAATAAATTATAAAATATGTCATTTCATTACACATTATGTATCATTTAAGAAATATTTAACACGCTGCCATATTTCATATATACGTTACTCTTGCAGTCTATTAAGATAAGTTATTATTTTGTATTAGGTCTTAGTGCATTTTTCGTACTTGCCGCCATCGTATTACCAAAGTGAGACAATGTAACTTATCTTCATTGTTGATCCCAACATTCGTCTTCTTTTTAAAAATCCAAAGCACACTTCTTACTCCCACGAAACGTATTTTTACAAGATAAAAACAACAATGCCAAATATAATGTACTGTATATGTATCTGTCTCTGTTTTATAGATCCGCTATGTAACTTCACGCTCGTTTAGAGAAGTAATTCCCTGCGGAGTTGGTAATAAAGCGTTCTGTAATACCGACAGCGCTAAGGCTCGTATGGAATAACTATTCTGAAATGTATTTATTGGATTTTGAATAGTTAGTGGACAAATAAGTCCAGCAACGTAACCATGCAAAGTTATTATCATTTGTGTTGTATTTCATATTAATAGACTGGTTTCGCTATGTAATGTAGATGAATCGACGTTTTGTAATTTTATGTGTATGTACTCATGTATGTACGTAAGAAATAAGGCTTGTTTAACGGTGTAATGTTCTTGTAAATCGTAACAATATTACATAGGTTATATTTAAATTGAACACGTGTTTCATGTATATGTACCTATTACAGATTCAATTATACATATACATAATAATGTGACAACTATTAATCTGATAGTTGAATTTTTTTAGATCAAAACTTTTGAAATTAAGTTTAATTATAATAAAAAATTTGTAGTATCGAACTTCTCCAGAATTAAATTTAAATATTTCCCTATAATTATGTTGAAGAATGTCCAATTTTTCTCTGCTCTACTTCACCAATGTCCATTTATACCGACAAACTTGTTCAGTGTTCCCAAAAATGTTGTTGATATTTTAATTTATTGTATGTACCTAATCTGTACCTCCTCTGAATTTAGACATTCAACTAATAACTATTTTGAGTATTAAATATTTATATGTACGTCTAGGAAAAAAATAACTCAAACATAACCACAAAATCTAAAAAATCATCTTGAAATCCAATACCGAAATAGCTTTAATCGTACAGTAAAAAAATAAGGTTACGAAATAAAATAAAAAATGTTTAAAACCGTTCAAGCGAGCGATCCTCGGGCGACAAGGGGCAATATTAAGAACGTAATTGAATTAAATTGACGAAAAATAAAAATAAACCCTCGGTGATGGGCAACGTTATTTGCACAAGACCATTAAAACCAACCCGTTTTCCCCTTAACGCCTCAGGCTCCATGTACCGTTTCGCATCTTGTCTTTAGGTATCTAAAATAAATATAATTATTTTGTCAAACTTTAAATACAGTAGTCAATTCTATATAATTATAGCTGATTTTTTTGTTCGTTAATTTATTAAGAGAGCTATTAGTTTATTTATTGTTTAAATATTTATAAGACCTTACGGTGGTATTGTAAGTTATTTGAGATATTATTTACTTATTGATATGTTTAGATTCTTTATTTGATGTGGTTGTTTTTAGTTTTTGTGCAGTAATTGGAGGTTTTTGTTTATTTATTAATAATGTCTCTTTAGATATGCAGTATTCAAAAAAACATAATTTTTGTTGTTATTTATTACCCGTATCAAATATAAAAATAAATAAAAACTTCAAATGTTTATTGTACCTACTTATACATATAATATTTTGAAATAATATTTAAAAAGTTTGTATCGTACACTTGAATTAAAGTCTCCAATTGGGTAAATTAGATACAATACAATATTTGAAGATTTCATAGCAATCTTTACATATTTCTATGATTTTGAATTAATTAAAATATCGTCTTAACTTTTCTTACACAATGTTTTGTCACATAATACAGTGGATTTACTACACGAAAAAAAATCCTTTCAAATAATAAAGTTGATTTATAGTACGTAAAAATTCTTTGCGAGTTTTTATCTGAAAACCGATTTTATGTACATATATACATAGCATTTTGATTTTAGTAGAAAATTTACTATAATTCTTAGATCCAGTATTTTAATAATAAACTAATTTCTGGTCCTATCGAGCCAGTCAGACTCATAATAGCAAATCGCCGATTTTAAAAACGAAACGGTGCATCTTCACTAGTTCATATACAAAGACGTTATTTTAAAACAACCTGAACTGATACATAAGTCCACATTCTCAAGAAGTGTATTCCATTTAGCGAAATGATAACAGTGGTGTATCACAGCTCCAGATCACATCCGTGGCGGACCCACAAATCATACGCGTGACTGCTAAGGTAATTGGCTCACTTGTTAACATGGCGTCAGATTATGATCGCCATATTTTGTGCAAGGTTCTAGAAAACAATACGGCACACACGTGTCTGTATGTGTGTATATGTGTTGCATGTGCAATTGTAACAGTTGCTTGTTATGCTTTATATGGTTGTTATCTACTAACAAACCCTCTATCTGCGAACCGCGGCCTAACCTCCTGCCGTCGTTACAGTTGCACTTTCTACACATTTTTGTGCACACGAAGTTCAGTTTTATCTTATCATTTAGATACTTTGCATGTTTTAGATTGTAGGAATGGATTTTGGGAATTGTTAGGTGCAGAACCGGCTCTAGTCTTTTTACTATCTATAGTAGGTACCTACTAATTTATTAATAGTAAAAAATTATCACTACAATATCACTTCAAAAAAAGAAAATTAAATATTGAGTATTAGTAAATTTTTACTCAAATTAATTAAAACTTTGTAGGTTTAATTTATAAATTAAGCTGCTAAATCTCATATCGTCTCAATTTTTGGAATTGAAGCCTAGCGTCTCGGTTTTGTATTTTACAATTGACACTCTCGTCTCGGTCTCATGTAATTTTTTAAATCATATGATTTTTTAATGTAATTTTTAACGTATTTTATTTATCATGAAATTGATGCTGTTTATTAATAATTTTACTAATTATTTTTTATAATAAATAAAGTTAAAATCGTTCTAGTAGTTCATATAATTCTTACTTCATTTTTCATAATGGAACAAGAAATTATTAATCTTTCGGTCATTAAATAATTCAAATGTTAATTCCACATTGCACTAAAAAAATTTTTTGTGCGAAATGTATTGATAATTATTAAATAAATTATGTTTCTATATAAATTAAGAATTGCAAGTATCGTGTGCTCATTCGCAATTGTTTTGTAATAAATACAATTGCACTAAAATTGAATGCAACAAACATAAATATTAAATTTTAATTAAACTAAACTGCAGAAATTAGCAAAGCGCAAAAGAAAACAAAAAATGTTCCTTAATGCTTCAAGAGGAAGCCGCGGAAGGTCTGCTTTCAAACAATCACACATAAAACTAAAGATTTATCGCAGATAAAAACATAAAAGTCATTACACTTAAATGAACAGTGGCTTACACTGTTCATAAAATAAACAATGTTCTATGTAGCGAGTAAAAAATTATCGTTTATTACGCATGCGCTGCATTATTTATTGTTCGCAGTAAATAATAAAATGATCTCTATGGGTTGATTGTCTCTGTAGGATAAGAAAATATTATTTATCGTTCTTCTGTATTTTTTTTTATATATATTAATCTGTCTATATTTATTATCTATATTTTATACCTTTTTATAAAACCAAAAGTTATATTAGATTGATTTCCAGAGGCTGCACGGTATTACCTATATGAACTCATATACATTCTTTGTAATAATTTTTCAAATAGAATACTAAATGCTGGTTTAGTCATTTTAATTTTATAATTCTTGCAACATATATTAAAATGAATATATATTAGCGAATTTTCCAAAGAAAGATTAGCAATTGCTCTTATTCTTATAAATATAGATCACGAATATGGAAACCTTTTAAATTTTTTGTATATATCAGACCAAAAAGACAATGGTGTTTTTAAAACATTTCGTGTTTATTTAGAAATGTATAGGTTTTGTTACAAATTTGGCCAAAAAACACAATGTTCTTTTTTTGTCTTTCTGGTCTAAACACGGCATAAGAGTATACGTTATTAGGGTGTTTTTTATTTTATTTTTAATTCGGTCTAATTTGCCTGTGTTTTAACTTAGGATCTAATGAAATTTCTCTCAAAATTTCAGACTCATATATCAAACCTGTGAACATCGCAAACATAGTCTTATTATCATTTAATTAATATGAGAAACATTAATTATTTACTTGCGCGCGATTAACTCCTTGAAACTTTTTTAAAATTTATCACAGCAACATTTTATAGAGAATGAAGTGCTCAATTCATAAATCGAGTAATTTTTAAGAAATGTTTAATGAAACATTGTCATAAAAATTGAATTATACTTTTTAAGATAATGTTTAAACGAACATTATCTTAAAAATGCAATGGGATCGAGAAAAAAAAACACCCTAATACGTTATATATGGTTGTTTATTTTGATATTTTAACAAAACCATAGACAATTAAAAATTACATTATTAGAAAGCTTGTTTAGTTACAAATGAAAATAAGTTTTTTATTTGGTTAGCTACTTCCACACAATTTTAATAGTACTTAAACCGATTTGGTGGCATTCCAACATCCACCCAGGCAACGTTTATTGTGTTATAAAGTTCAACATTAACAAAGATCGAAACATAACAATATACTTAAAATAATTAATGATCATTGTTAAATTATAACATTATGCAATCGAGTAATGAAATATCTAATCAAATTAAACTAAATGTTAAACAAACGGACGAAATAATGAAACCGTCTAGTCTGCGTAGAAGAACTGTCAGAAATCTAGAGTGACGTGAAGCCGACGGCAAATATGTATATATGTATGTTTGAAGAAGAATTAAATAATTAAAGAAAGAAATTATTAGATCATCTTTTGAAGTGGGTATCAAGCAAGAACCAGAATGTTTCATTTGTCGGTTTATTTGTTTTAGTTCTTATATATTTAATATTAATGTGAATGAATATTTAACAAAATGCTACAAAAGTAGTTTTTTTCTTATTGCATGCTAAAAAGATAATCGATTTTTAAAGATGTATAAATCGTAATAGAGAAAGTCATTATGATTTATTTTTTTTGTTAACATTCTCATCTGCTTTTTCTAAACTATTTATTTTAGTATTTTTAGGCAGCTTTGATACTTTCTTATTTTTTTAAATTTATTTTGTTTACTAAAAACCGATTATCGATAACAAATTTTAATGTATTCTATAGGCATCAATAACGAGGATTTGGTATAATGATAAAATATGTGGAAAATTTGTCTTTTTGTTAATTTAAATATACAATTATTTTTAGTCATAAACAATGCTAGGCAATATAAAAAATTGTGTGTGTATACTTATGTACGCGCATTAGAAGTTATACTTCTATTCGCATTCCCTACGTTTGACAGAAACCAAAAACTATTTACTTTTGTCGCTTGGTGGCGCTAGGAGTATACTAGGAGTATAACGATGCGAGGGAAAATAAACAAACAGCGAGAGGGGAAATCATGTGTGTATGTTAACTTTATTTTACCTGCCTTAACTGCAACATACACACATGATAGATATAGATTTTCATAACAACTATACTGTTATTTTTTGGATAGATTGATCGATAAATAGATCATATTTTATAATTCGTATATTTTCGTGGCATACAAATGATTTGTCTTGTTTAAAATACGTTTTGCTGACAAGATT
Source organism: Sialis fuliginosa (assembly GCA_961205875.1). Classification (NCBI taxonomy): domain Eukaryota; kingdom Metazoa; phylum Arthropoda; class Insecta; order Megaloptera; family Sialidae; genus Sialis; species Sialis fuliginosa. The sequence goes on from OY540817.1 coordinate 12,639,802, forward strand.
ATTTATTAGAAACATAAAAATGTCAATGATACCTATATTTGAAATTCATATTTTATATTTTTATTTAACCACGATATTTTTTCTAGGTTTCAAATACACTATTTAGGTAAGTCAAGTTTATGTATATTATGTTTAAAAAGTAATCTTTAGGTAGAGATTGAGTGCCGCTGGTTGGCAACAAACAAACAAACACGTGGACATGTTGACAGGACGACCCCGCGGGCCACCCAGTCGATTGTCTGCAATTTCGGGACACGCTGTAATTTGTGAAATTGTTCGAGGTGCTGCGAACTGTTGTAATTATACCGGCGGAGTGTCTGTGCAGTGTGTATTACGTTACGCTCGCGGCACTTAACTACTTGGGTTATTATCGCACGATTCTCTCTGCAGGTTTGACATAAATATGGAAACTTTGTACTGATTCGGTATGAATTTAGGTTTGCTGTTGTAATAATAACCCAATATCTATCTGTGACACTTGATTACCATGGCATCGGTATAAACAATACGATATATATTCATATATTCGGAGCGTGCGCGATGACAGTACCAACTAGCGGTTACAACTAGGGCGGGCTTTGACATAGCTGCCAAAACGATAAGTTTTCAATATATACCTTAAGTTTGAAAATATCCACGTTTTATAATATTGTCTACCTATAAATCAAACAGTTTAAAAATAAAATGGCCAAGTACGTGTTGGGCACGCATGTGATAAGGTTCCGTAGCCATTCTCATTAGCATTTTCTTCATCTAATATTCTCTACTTGATAATACGTATCAAGAGCTATTTCATATTGACAAAAGATGTAGAAAATAGAGGAGAGGGGGACGCTCTGTTAATGATTTTGAACGCAAATATATCGTGACTGGAAGGTTAAAATAAAAAGGCCCTAAAACATTTTTTGTTGCATTTTAGGAGACCTATCTAAAGACACCCCACTTAATGGGATAAGTGAAAAAAAATAGTTTTCCAAAAATTTTATCATTTCTGTTTTTAGATTATCAATCTACGTCCGTAAACCAAATTTCATCTTAATAGGTATAAAAATTATATAGACAGCAAATGGTCGGACAGAGTAGAACTATAAGGCTTCCTAGTTTTCTATGAAACCCATAAAATGTGCAATTTCACTCATCAAAATTGAATTTATCTAATTAAATGAAATTAAAAATAAAACAAACTTTTACATTAATGGAATAAAATCCAGTTATATACTGGATATCTATTTTTTAATATCACAACATTTATTAGTATAAAATAGTGTTTAATTAAAACAAAAAAACAAAAAAATTTCAGAATAATTATGGTAATTATAGTAACTTTTCCTATAGCGTCTATATTCTTACGTTAATCAAGTTGACTTACAACAATATGCAAGCAAAACAACTTGCTGTATGCAAAAAGGGAAGAGGGAGGGGGCAAATCCCGCATATAACTCGGTGTCAAAGGTCAGACATATGTGCGGAGATAACAGGAAATTATAATACGGCAGAAGACAGAGGACAAATATGAACTACATTGTAATAAACGACATGCGTGATGCTGCGAGGAGACGGTAAAAAGTCTCGCAATATATTGTGATATAAATTTATTTTAATGAAGTGTACTTGTTACTTTGGTTTTGTTTTGTGTCTCTTATGTGTTATTAAACATTGATTAACTACGCTTTATTTACATAATGTGTTTTTTTATTGATTTGTATGGGTAGTGTGATTTATTTTTGTTTTGAATTAATTTTTTATAAATTGATAAAATCATCTCTCTTGTTTTTGGTATTATAATTTGATTTTAATATAAAATAATAAATAAAAACAACTCAATTAACTTTGGGCGCGACTATTTCCAATAAATATAAAAGTTGTTTAATTTTTTTTTATTTACATTTTCTTTTCATGTTGCCAATTTTGCATTACAGTGAAGTTGATATACATCTATAATCTATAGTATATTGAGAATTAATGTTTAAGCAAAATATTTATTCAAAAAATGAATAAACAAAGGGTGGAATGAAGGATTTTATATACGAAATATTTCACTGACATTTACATTTTTTTAAGTTGACTTTCACATTAAAAATTAAGACGGTATTCTCATATTTCATTTAGATATTTATTTTCTGTGTTATATTGTTGAAAAAGTATATGTCAGGTCAGACTAGATGACACAGAGTAATTTTTTTCTAAAACTAATATAATATGTACCTGTATGTAGTTATAATATATAAGTATTTTAGCAATTATAGTTATAAAGCTAAAAAAATTGATATCATTTTTTATAGAGCATTTTTTTGTTTTTAGGATTTAAAAAAAATGTACCTTCATTAGCTAATATAAATATATTTACTAGTTCCTACAGTTTCAAATTACCCTTTAAAAAGGGTATAAATAAATACTGATCTGACAGACTTGGTGCCATACATTCTGAGTGTTAACAAGACCATTATATTTATCGTCTTATTGATTTGATCTTACCACATAACTATAGACAAAAATAATAGATACTTATGTACCTAAAAAAAACATTATTATTTTTGGAATGCTCTCAATTTACATACCAAGTTAGTTACATCTAATTAGTATCCATAATTAACATAATTCTATAACAATAAAAATACCAGATGCTGAATAATAATTACACATATACTAGGTTATTCAATTCTTATTATTGTCAACAATTTCAGAGTGTAAGACTATACCAGTAGTTTTCATGTAGGGTTTCCAACTTTATTTTTTTGGTACGTAAAGTATTTACGATCTTTCATTATAAAATAATATGGTGTATACTGTACGCATTATTTTATTATTTTTACCCGGTAATTATTTAAAATTTTAATGATCGTAATTGATTGTAGATCGTTTTTATACGTTTGTATTATCTTTTTGTTTGTTTTTAGGCCTCTAGTCTACTTTGAATTAATTAAATGTACGGTTTTTGGTTAGTGACATATAACAAATAGTAAATTTATGAAAAATAGAGAAATCTGAAGAGATCTCTGTAAATCTGCATTTTGAGACAGATCTACTCAGATCAACGTAGATCTAAAAACCAAAGATGGCCGATTGAAATTTTTGATCAACGTATATCTACATGGATCTAATTTAATCGACGAAGATCAAAATTTCAGGAAATTAGATCTAATTTGATATACGAAGATCAATTTTTTCCCCGGGAATTGTTTTAAAATGTTAGTAAATAATCATACCCTCTTAAAAATGTACACTTTTGGGCGAATTGACAGTTGACAACCCTATTTTAAAATAACTTGTAAAATTTACATTATTATAAGTTATATATGTATATAGTATATATAATATAGATTTTATTCAAAACTTTTGGGAATCACTGATATACATTTCATAATGCATTTGTTGATTTAATTTAATAAGCATTTATATAAATTTAAGTAAAATATGTGAAGATGCATTCTCCGGAGTGCTTTGATTAACTCATTAATATGCAAGAATAAAAATACCTACATTCTTAGAACTGAGTTTTATTATTTTATTATACTTGTTAAGCTTTTGAAATGTTGAAAAAACTAATTAGCTATAAAGGAACCATATTGTTTATTTTATATAATTATATTCTATATATCACAATACACGTAAGATAAAAACTTGTATACAAATAAAAAAAATAATAGAGCTCCTATATGGCAAATGCTAAATAGGTGTAATCTAAATACCTATAGGGGAGTGTGGGGGAATGGTCCTTAGAAAAATTCATTCTTATGATGAATATGTTGTAGTTGTCTTGATAAATGCAATTATTCATTTGATGTAATCAAAATTTATGAAAATTTAAATATAACGCAAAAAAATACAAAAATTATTTCCTCAGTATTCCCTACTCCCTAGGGTCTAGGGTAATTATGCACAGATGTTAAGAATCACGTGGAGCTTAAATATAATCATAATTTAAAGGAAAATTAAATTAAAATTATTTTACTTTATAAGACTTTCTGTTATAAAGGTAAATATAAAATAATATTATTATTTATATGTATAATTATTACAGATCTTTTTTTGTTACAATGTTTGGAATATGGATGGTCGTTTGCGTTGAATACGAGATTTAAAAGAATCACTCAGTTGCCATTATAACTAAGTCCACTATTTATCCATTTGAAAATTTTAGTACCAAAATGTATGTACCCCGTGAGGGCGCATGTATACTATTAACGAAATTCAGTGAATTTTTATTTCCAAACATATATGAGTCACATTTATATCAAATGAGCATACGCTAAATAGATGTATCATTAATATAAATATTTTACAAGTTAATCTAAACAATTTATATTTTAAAAACAACATTCTTCTGCTGACATATTTCTTAATGCCGTTTATTAATATTAATGGGCAATTTAAATTGAAATATTCAGTTCAAAACAAAACGTTACTATTCTATTGGTATTTTAAGTGTTCAAAAGTTGGATTTTATTATAAATAAAAAACAGTCATTTGAATTCCTAAACTGCATTTTTATATTTTGAGCTATTAATTAGTTCCTTTAAATCGAACTGATCTCTAATTTCGTTAAGAAAGTGGAATAGTAATTAAAAGTTATAAAAACTTATCGAAGATATCGTTTCTTGATATGTTATTTTATATTTTTTCTGGACAATTTTAAAACCCATAAAATTTTTCATTTTTTATTGATGTAAATTAAATGTTTTATTAGCAGTTTAGTACATATTTTTATACAGTAAATAATATGTGAAACTATGATTTTAATTTTATTTATTTGATATGTTTCAAGAACATATAAGTTTTACTTGCTTTAAAATTTCCACTTGATATGATATCACTCTTTATAATCTCATTGAAAATTCAATCTATGAAATACATTGAAAAGTATCTTTCCAACAATTTCCATATTTTTTCTCCGAATAATTTTATCTATTATATATTTTTTAATTACTAAAAAAAATCGATAACAAGAGGAATGAGTGTTAGCCAGTTCGGTTTCTGGACAACACATATATTTAAAAACATATACACATACATTAAATTGAATAACAGGTCCGCGTATGTCATTCCATGTAACATATTCGGTGGTTAAAATTAAATATATATGAGGTTATCGAGTGTATAAAAATGTCACACGGCCATAAAATAGAAAACGCCGCGTATAAATAATGTTTACGACAGCAGCCCCGCTGCGGGCCCGCGTCGTCGGTCCAAATCATTAGTATTTATTAACTCAAAATGTGTATACACGTTCCAGCACTGTCCCACGGTTCATGTGCCGGCCTGTCGTTGTCACCCATCGAACATACTGTAATATTTATTGTTGGCTTTTAACACTTTGTGAAAGATTCGTACATTGAAATTGTTCTTAAGTCAAAATAATTAACACAATTTTCTATTTGCTTTATCGCGTTAAACAGGTGAATTTTGTTTTACTTCATTTTTAACGCTTTAAGCCTCGATTACATTAGTAGAGTTAATAGTAGAGTATACTAGCATACTTTTTATCCATTTCACTTTACTCTACCAGTTTTGGTAGAGTAACCGTTTACACACAGCTAGTAGTTTGGTAGAGGAGAGTTCATAATTCATAAACGTTCTCCGAACCACTCGCAGATTTCTTCGATTTTTTTATTTTTAATTTTTCTTGGTTATAGGTGCATCGTAAATTTTTAATTTTTTGCTTCATTTCGGCAACACCAAAATTTTCTTTAGCTTGATTTTTAACTATATTTTCATATGCATCTAATCGCATTTGTTTATTTTTATAGTTAACACTAGTAATGTTCCATATGCATTCATACTCTTTGTAGAACTCCACTAATTTTAGGGTTTCTTCTTCTGTCCACTTCATTTTTAATGATATCAAAAATATTAGTTCGGGCCAATAAAAACAAATATCCACAACAATAATAATAATTCAATTCACAACAATCAAAACAAACAACTAAAAACATGTAATACTACCTACTCTACTGCAATAATAAAACAGTTTACACTGGTAGAGTGTTGGTAGAGTGCTGGTAGAGTACTGGTAGAGTATAGTGATCGGTGTGGTGGGGGAAATCGGCGGTAGAGTTACTATACCACAGTGCTATCCTCTGAACTCTACCGACTACTATCTTTAGTACTCTACTTCCACTATCTCAAAAGTGTTTACATTAGGCGAGTAACGGTAGAGTACTTACTCTACCTCTGTACTCTACTACTAACTCTACTAATGTAATCGAGGCTTTAGGATCGATCCAGATTGTCGAGTCGATCTCGCTCCAATCAAATATAAATAAACAATAAACAATGAAATCATTCACACTGTAGGTATTGGTCAGATCTCGGTCCAATCATACAGTATAGTATCGAGTAATATTTTACTGGAGCGTGATCGAACCTGGCATGGATTATACTCATAGTATGAATAGAAACTTCAGTTCGTCTTCGAACATTTTAGTACTGATCACCGAGTGATATTAATAGGCATTTTCCGGAACCTTAAAAACAACTGTAAATACCGAATTAAAAAATGTATAAACATATTATTATTTTAGAGTCGAAAAGGTGACGATGGTATGTTATAGTAAGAAAGTATATGTCATTTTATGTACAATAATGTACCTAACATACATACGTATTGTAGATATAATAAAAACTATTAATACTTATCGATAGATATATTTTGTAAATAATATTATATACATATTTTTTAATTATTAGTAAATTTGTTAGTTTATTTTCAATTACCAATCATTAATAAATTAAGGTTAATGGAAAACGAATAACTTTATTAGAGCCATTAATTTATCCACAATAATAAAATAGTTGTACGTATGATGTTTATTGATACCATTTATTATAAATATAAACACCGTTTATTATTATAGCATGCGAATATAAAGTGACATACTGCTATAAATAATATTATATATTTAATGAGTTTAATATAGTGGGTAATGTATGCCTTACCAACACCGTTGTGGCAGCCAGCGGAATATTGTATTTATTACTAACTAGGCTCTGAACGATCTTTGTTATAAAGGTGTGTACATACAAATATAAAATAAGTGTATATACGAGTATTTATGTACATTTACATGAAGTATAATGAATTCTAGAGCCAAAAGAGTTAAATCTACCTTTTGTCGAAATTTATTTTTACAAAAAACAATTATATATTCAAATTCATTTCAATTTTAATTACTTTTTCTAGTGCTGGGCTCCGAAAGAGTAAATTAGTAAATAAAAATAAATGCAGTATTCATAAACGTAAGATGACCATATAGATTAAGGGACCATTCCACTGTGACGGGTATGAAAATTACTGATTTTCATGTTTTTTAAAATAAAATTCGATAATCAGTCAGATTTGTATATAAAATTATTTTTTCAGTGTTTTACTTTTATTTTTATCTAATTTTTTTTGGCCACTGACGGTAGAGGGTCCTACTCCTCCAAAAACTGTCTGAAAGAAAAAAAACAGATTATTAATCAGTATGAAAGTCTTTCCGATGAAAATTAACAAAATGGTTGTCATTTCAAAATTATGTGTCAAATTGGTTATTTTTTTAGTTGTTCGTTCAAAAAGATGAAATTTTCAAATAAAAAAAGCTTCCGTATGACGTCCCAACGTTAAAGAATGGTGTGGTAAAATTTGAGACAGCTAGCTTAAAAACTCTCCTACCGTTTTGAAAAACGACTATTCCAGAAAAACGCGTTTAAAGTTAACATGTAAAATGCCTTATATCTTACAGACTGTAGTAACCGGAATAATTTGATCAAAATTTAACAGCATATTTATGAAAGTCCATATGTTTCGATAATACAAAAAGGTATAAAAGTGGAATGGTCCCTTTATTTTAAAATATAGTAAAAAACGGTATCCCTATACGTTAGTTTATTATAGATTTTGCTCTAGAGCAGGCCTATGCAACTCAAAATGTAAGGCGGGTCGAAAGAAAATAGGACATGGAGGAAAGTTATTAAGAAATAATAATTGTTATTTAATTATTTAAAAATGAAATAATTATTTAAATTATTTTTCTGTATTTTGTAATATTATAAATCAATAAGCTAGGGAATATTATTTTTTATTTATACTATTATGAATTTTCATCAATGTTTTGCAGGCCTGCTCTAGAGCAAATTCTTTATTAATACTTGGCATTAATATACGAAAAAGCAATTACTACTGCCAAACTTGTTTCACTTAGCATATTTTAAAATAATTAATTGACCCCCATCTTTCCTACGTAAAGATTCGTAAGGTTTTACGTACTTCCCCCTCCCAATCAGCAAATAAAATTGCTTACATCCAGAAACCAGGAAATAAATCTTCCATCAGCATATCTAGTTTAAAACTTCAGTATTTATATGAAAGTAAAACTAAAATCTTTCCGATATTAATATCAATAACTTTCAAACAAACAAAAAAAAACGTTAGAAAAAAAAACATTACGACACTGTTGTTAACAATAAGCTTAATTACCTGTGATCAGTCAAGCCGTGAAACGCGCAAAACTATTATCTTTCATTATGTCAACATCATTAGCTGTAAATGATTACCCGTGGTTCTAAAAGGTGTAAGTATTTTTTGTTCGAGGAAAGTTTTTGTGTTTGTTACATTGTTTGACACATTGTCACCTACAACGAAGAGAAAATTTGCATTCATGATAGATGATTTACCGATTAATCCATTAATTTTCATCCGTGATGTAGTTTTAATAGGTGCTTTATGAATTCGTCACCGTTCAATTATTCTATTGTGTGAAGTTATGTTTAGAAAACTTAAAAAAGATTATTAATTTTAAACGACTGAAAATTATTTGTGATTTTATTAGAATGCCAACAATGTTGACTTGATATTATGTTGACGTAGTGAAAAAAATAAAATTAAAAAACGAACTAAAACAGTAATAAATGTATGTAAAACATCATAAATGATAAAATAATTTTGAGAGTCTTTATGTATAATAGTATGTAGCTATATGAAGTCATAAGAATGATTTTCGAAATTTTCGACCTCCTCCACTTTGTAAGGATTCATAAGTATTGGATGACCCTTCCCCCCCCTCTTTCCTTACGTAATTATGATTGATTAAAAAATTAATTAATTATTAATGGACATATAAATGAAAAAACAATTTCAATAGCCGAAACTGGTTTAAATTAACATTGGTAACCAATTTCAAAAAAGAAGGAGGTTTAAAATCCGACAAACATGCAACGATTTGGACATTTTTGTTAGTTTGAAATGATTTAACTCCCGTATAATTTTTTTTCAAAATCTGACCACAGACTCAAAATAGGAGGGGTTTTCAATTTTTCTATATATATTTTTTATGATTTTCGGATATAACTCCGAAAAAGATACAATTGTTCGGTTAAACTTTTTTTTTAAAGAATATACTCCCGAGGTGGTCCCATATAAATTTCATCAGAATCTGACCTCGGACAAGGGAAAAAATAAAATAAAAACTTTTTAAGAAAAAAAGAACACCGACTTAAAAAAAACTGAAATGTATACCTAATAATTAAAATTAACAGTGCCAAGCCCATAAAAAACTTTTTAATAAAGAAAAAAAACTTTAAAAACTGTTAAATTTAATTATTAGATATACTTTTCAGTGTTTTTAGTTTTTTTTTGAAGTCGGTGTTATTTATTTTTATTTAATATAATTAATTAAAAACCTTACGTAAATAACTCTTTCACCCCCCCCCCCCCTCCACATAAATAATGAATGAATTTTTCCTATATGAAAAAAATGTTCTATATACTAAACTTGTCATAGATTTTCTTTTGAAAGCTTTCGCGGTCGTTGTCTATATGAACGTGATGTCTGGGCTGTTGCTCACGGATGTCGAGTTAATTTTTTGACGATTCTAAATGTTTCAGAAATCTTATTGAAGACTCTCATGTCAAAGTTGAAATATAAAGAAAATAAATGCGATAATAATAGATAGCCTTATTTCCTACAAATGTTATATTAGCTGATTATGAAAAAGTTGTACAAAACATAGCGTCTATTACAGATACTATCATATTAGTTATTAATCAAAATTATATTTCCTAAAAAAAAATCTTTTGATTGTAATAATCTATAGAAATAGTCAAGCCCAGTGGTACTCAATATTTTTTTACAAAACCTGAAAGTCCTAAAATAAAATTAATTAATATTTTGAATTGTATTTAATATATTATACAGTATCTGTACTTAATTTATTATTAAATCATATGAATGGACATTTCTGTTACCACAGGTTCACTTATATACATATATAATAAATGAAGATGAGTAAGTGAAAGCAGGTTCATATCAGACAAATGTACTCAGGCATCAATTATAGCACAATATTGCACACGCTTATGGGGTCACATATGTTACACAGGTCTAGTGGGGTGGTGGGGGTCACACGGGTGGGGCATCAGGGCAGAGTCCGAGCCCCCAGGGGGCCCTAGCGGCGGTGATTTCTAATGAAAGTGTCTTCAATTGAGGTTTATGTCAAACTTAAATGAACTAACAGCGTATGAAAGTCGATTGACATCCGAATAAACCGCATTGACAACTGTGTGTATTGTTGTTACTTAAGCAGTGGCGGGTGTGTTTGGAAATAAATGAGGGAAGGGTGTTTTGCACCATAAATCATAAATATAAAATTTCACATTTTTTTATTTTGTAGTTTAAGAGTTATAGAATGGGTATACTGAGTCACATTGAGTAGAGAGGAGTTATTTTGAGCCACACATAAAAAATATATAATAATTAATAATATAATAGTAGTGAGTGACGTTAAAATGTAAATAAGAACAGCTTAATTGTGTAAACGTCAAAATTTATTGAAGAGAAAAGTAAATGGAAGCTTTCGGTTCGCAGAATCATCGTCAGGCCGTAGTGGAAATGATGGAATAGATGGTCAAAAAGGATACTTCAAAAATCTCGATTTTTTAATATTTCATAATTATTGTATTTTCTTACATTTAATACATAATAAATCTATAAATAAAATGTTAAACTTTATATAAGGCTACACCGGAAATGTTTATACTTGTCAATTTTTGAACTGTTATAAATGGCTATTGAGAATATTAATATATTTATAGTTTCAAGTTTTTTTCATTTTTTCATGAAACATTTTTTTTGACGACTGGTAATAGAGAAATATTTATTAATTAAAAGTTGTAGATATTAACTATTGTTTATGTCCTAACCATATACCGTATGTTTTCAAAACATTCGTTTTTATATAGTAAAGTATAAAAAAGTCTTGTGGTGGTCACATCAGTTTATATTTATAGTAGATAAGATATTCGATATTGCGTGAAATGTAAATTCTTAATGTCAGTTCTGTGTATTTGGTAATATTCTCAATGAAATTTTAATCGATACACCACTGTGTATGTTGTTCTTAAGCAGTGAAATTACCCAAGATGAATATTTACTGTCAACGTGTCAAATGTGCAGATTTATTGAACGAAGAATAAATACAATCCCTGTTTGTTTTATTTGGTTACTTTGTTAATGGATGGCATCATCTTCACAACGTTTCTTATTTGTCTTTTAGAAACTTATACTGTTTGTTTCTAAGAAGACCTCATTACTCTGGATAATTAAAAAAAGATAATAAGTATTTATAAATTGAGAATTAATAATATATACATAGTTTACATAGATATAGAGACATGGATTGCGCATTCAGTATTTCTATATGTACCTATTTTATTATGGTCATATAGATCAGGGATTTGAATCTGAACCCGAACCCGAACCCAAAACCTGAAAAACCCCGACCGCTATTATTTCAAAACCAACGAACCGGAACTTGGAACCTTTTATAAACCATATATTTTTAAATGGTTCAATAAATTATTTTTAATATTTTTCTCAAATGATTTTTAAAAGAGATTATAAAATGTATTAACTCCAAATCTGTTTAAATTTTATGGAAGTTATCAAGTCCACAACTAACATAACAAATTTTTTACTTTCATTTTTAATTCTATAACTGAATTACATTTCAATATCTAAAACAAATCTGAAAAGTAGAGATTTCAATCTTTAAAATGTAATTAATTTTTTTTTAATTACAAACTTGAACCCGAACCCGAACCAGAACCCTGAAAAAATAATGCTGAACCTAAATCCGAACCCAAACCAAAATTTATATTTGAATTCGAATCGAACCCGAATCATAAATAAATTCCGGTTCAAGTCCCTGATACAAATACACTTCATATAATATGTATAAAAAATAAATCAAGTACAATTACTCTATTAATAATTTATTTGTGATATCAAAAGAGAAAATGTAGGCACATATTATATAGATAGAATAATAGTACTGTAAATTTTAAACAAAAGCAAATGTTTAGGTTCTCAGCACGTAGACTAGATATAATACATAAATTAATTTTTCAAATCCAACTACAATTGGCTATTTAAAAGATGCAGTGGTTTAAACAATAGGTTTAGTTCGAAGTATCACTACGTGAGGTCACTACTATCAACACAATGCCGCTGCCCGCCATTTTATAATTATGTTTACAGGTATTGTGGGAAAGTGCAAACCCTTTAGTTTTGCTATTATAATTTCACATTTAAAAACAATTTTAATAACAACATTAAATAATTCCTGAATATTACCATAATAATTAATATGGCAAGAGTTTATTTTAATTAATCTCAAATGTCAGAAATTAAATTTCAAAAACTTAAATAATATGGAGTTTTTTATATAAATGCATATCTACTTATTTGATTCTTACATAAATAAACATTTCTCTTTTTTACCGACCCTACACATCTATAAGCAAATATTAATGTGGTAACATAAACATATTAATATCGATATGGAGAAACATATACATGACTTCCATGTTCTTTAATATCTTTTTAAATAATTTTTAATATATGAAAAATTTCAATAGGATTTGTCCTTTCAAAGACAACATGAATTAGTGACGTATTAATTGGCATTTAAAATTCAAATTTTGAGGGTGGTTTTCACCCCTTCAATAGCTGTTTAGGCACGTAAAAAAATGTCCCTTAGGTTCAATTGAACTACAAATATATCAAGTCTTATCAAAATTAGTGAGTTAATACTTGCAACATTAACATTTTAGACGATAAAAGTTTTGAATATTTCCAAATTTCCCCAAAAATAATTCAGATCAGTACATTTTTACAGTAGTTTATCGTGGAGGAAAGAAAATTCTACACTCAGACACACACATTAACTTTTCTTTACGTTTTGAAGGTAGTACCATCAGACTGTAGTACAATACAGACACGATTTTTCGACGGTATTACAATACTACCATTTCTTTCAGAACATGGAAGTAAAAATGTTTTCAAAATAATTAGTACAAGCTAAAGTATGTACATTTATTATAAATAACTTATCGAAAGCCCAATAAAAACAAAATAAATTAAAACTGTCAAAACAAAAACGGATATGTATCGTGAACATAAAAAATATTGCGAATAAAAAACGACATATTATTATGTTACTGTGGCTATCATCACTAAACTTATTTTATTATATCTACAACAGTATTTCCTACAATCTCTTTCGCACTCATTCTGAAGCACTATCTTAGTATTTCGTCTCTTTTTCGTTTTGTCCAAATATATGCACCAAAAATGAACGTAGGTGGACATTATGCAGGGTAATGTATGTATTTTGATATTTGCACAGATGGACAGGTAGACATGAATGTTGGGAGGTTTTTATTATAGTATTTAACTTTTGATTCGGTCGATTATTGCGTGTTTTTATGTGTTTTGTGCAGGTTCACTTCTACACTTCTATAATGTGACATTTTGGTGTGAATGAGTATCATAGACGGCGTGAGAAATTTTATAGAAAACATGTGATTATCGTTTTATTACCTACTCGAATTTATTCTGCTTTTGGTATTATGTAGTTAAAATAATCGATCAAGTTTATGGAATAATAATAAAATGTACTTTATGCGAAGAATCGATTTAGCTAAATATCAAGTCAGTTAAGTGATGTGAATTTTTTTTTGACTGCTTTTTATCCTGGAGTAATTTTTATATATAGGGTGATTTACAACTAGTATAAAAAAAATACAGTAAATAGAGAATGTAATTTTAAGTAAAAAACTTTATATGAACCTGTGAGGAAGCTATATACTGTCTTCCAAAAATTTTGCCCAAAATTGGTACTTATTTAATATCTAGAGAACCCATTGTGGCACAGTTATGAAATTTGAATACAAGTTTATTATTAAAAGGTGTTATCGATTATCAGTTTCAAACAACAATAATTTAGACCAGGGGTGTATGAAACCAGTGGGCCCACCGATTTTTATCAAGTTTTTTTTTGTTCTTCAATTGAAGGCATACCACTTTTTCGTAGTTTATACATTCATAATATGATTTTATTTTTAGTTTGGGTGAACACAGGTGACAACAATTTCCTGAGATGAAACTTCCTTTAGAGTCTTGTTACGATAAAAAAATTGTAATACTGCTTTCACCCCGCAATTTGTACCCCTCCCTGATTTCACCACTATCTGAATTCTATCAAACTAAAAAATTAGTAAATTACATAATCAATTTGTATTTTATAGATATATAGATGCTTGTAGTGTTTTAAAACGCTTTCAAGTTAATTTAATTCGAAATTCACATCATTAGAAAAATTACCGTTAATCTCCAGAAAAACCTATTCAAGGTAATTTTAGGCACAAGTAATTTATTTTGTTATTGAATTCTAAAAGAACAAATAACTCTATTTCTAAATAAGAAGACGTGGATTGATTACCCACATCTTATAAATTAGTACTGGGTCGCACGTGTGGTCCAATGTATACGATTAAAACGCTATTAAAAACGGAATAGAATCAAATGTTTGAATTAAAAATAATTAATGAATTTTATTTGGCCCTAATGATGATTAAATACTGTAAAATATATGCGTGGTAGTTGATATTTGCTTTGTTTGATGCCGTGGATTATTATCTACATATGTATTATTAGCTTTAAGGTATGGGCAATTAATTGGAGCAATATAAAATTAGGAGAAAATGTATTTAATCTATTTTTAAAAGGTTTTATGTCTTACAACTAATACATTTATTGTAATAATTTATCATATAGAAAATATGTACAAAACGTATATTGAAGAGTATATTTAAAGTAAGAGACAATATTGTTTAGAACAGAGAATTTTTTTTTTTATACAGCAATATTATTTTAAAGAGAAACAATAATTTAGCTATGGATTATATTTTTATATTAAGGTAATATTGTTTTCGATATATATGAAACAAAGATTGTCTTGGTCCAATGCAATTTTTTTTCTTGTTTTTAAAGCTTGCGAAGAAAAAATATTTCATTGAAATTTTATTCTGACTTATTTTTATATCTTATTTCATAGTATTTATTAAATATATTCTTTTATCGTATTTGATTTTTAAATATAATTTTGCTGTACATTTTTTTGTCAACGTTTCAGACTGTAATAAACATTTACGTATATACATAATACTATGAATTTACGTCTGTCTATTTGTATAAAATAAATCTTTCTGGCTCACCAATAAAAAATATAAAAAGTTAGATTAATAAAAGGTTTCTTGGACACTTTAAAAACGAATCTTATGTAAATTATAGAAAATAACGTTCTCTATTACTTTTATTATAAATATTTCTTTCTATTTTGATCAGTTTAAAGTATAATTTAAAAAAATGATAAATATATCTGTATAGTTTTAGAGTGTATTTTTTATGATATTTTTAACCGTGTACCGCTTTACTATTACTCAATACTTTGATAGAAATTCCATTTACGTTTTTGTCCACACGACACTACTTTTCTCTGCACGTTCCTAATAAGTAATAAGCGGACTCTAGCGGTTGACAAATGAACTAACGCCAATTCGACCTCTGACCCTTGTGAAACAGCTTCCATCTCTCTCATCCGCCCACACCTGTGTATATTTCCGTCTCTTCCGCACACACCGGCTAGTCCAGTATCATTTATTAGTATGCGACATGCATACATTTATTTTATAAAATGTCGGAATATTTTAATGATTTTCTAATTTACTGATCGCTTTAATCTTTTTATTTATTCTGTAGCTAATTTATTGTCATTTTTAAACAAACGTGTGCTCTTTTTCCGTAATCTATATGAGTTGGACGGTTTTTGTGGAAAGTCGACCTAACGTATCTTCCATATAAGGTGATAAACTGTTAGTTTGTTTGAATATGCGAGATGATATACTATTGTACATGGATTAGTTTTTTGTCCGATCAGATTTACCTACTTTAATAAACAACTAAATGTTGAAATATAAATTTATGATTTATGGTGTCGTCTTTTGGTATTTTTCCATTATTTTATTTTATATTACCTATTACGTAACACTTGTTATTATAATTATATCAATTTTAATATAAAAATAAAAGTACCATCAGTATTACTATTATAAGTATATGGATCATCTTTGTTTGAATGAATTAATGCCAAGAAATTTTATGTGAAATATGACATACGATTAAGAATATTTACCCACAGATAAACATAGGAGAACTCTCCCTTCGTGCTTTCAATTTAATATTATTCAAATATACTTATATATCTTACCTACTTTTATAATGTTAATATACTTTACCTCTATCTAAATTAATTATTACTGACGTCTTATTAGTCTAATTAATATATTACTAGCACTTTAGACATTTTATTGATGTAATTAGCTAAAAAGATCACACGAAACCAAAACATTAATATCAACATCGATATATACATATAAAGCTCAACGTGTCTCTCTGTCTGTCCGTTAGTGCGCTTATAGCTATTATTATAGGCTATATTTTGTTACGTTAAGTAACATAACAACTAAGTAGTAACGATAATAGTAAATCAAGTCGGAAAAAAGTTTACCGCCGAACAAAATAATGTAATAAAGAATTGTGTAGAATCAAAAGATTTAAAATAAAAACCCCCTATCTCGCATAGGACCCGGGATATATACGAATTTGTATAATGAATAAAAATCAAAATAAAATAAAAAAATTATATTTCGCTCCCTGTCACGTGTTGTAATTAGTTTTGAAATCCATGCGAGTGAAGCCGCGGGTATTAGCTAGTTATTTATAAGTCCCGGTCCTAAAGCATTATCAATAATTAGTATTTAAACATTTACGTAATATGATTCTTGAGACGAAATAAGATTAATATCATTTCGTCTTAGTTTTTGTAACTGATTTTCGATCCCGAATTACCTCGTGAAAATAATAGTGAATTATACACATAAATTTCCTTGTATTTTAAAATAGCTTAAATTAAAAATATTAAATATTTCATGATACGAAACCAAGATTACGTAAATTTCGCTCTATCTCGTATTCAGTCCTAAAAAATAATATGATGTATAAGTACAAAAATTCCCATCAAATTATTTAAATACAATTTAAAAACCTTTTATAATAGCAAAATTAGTGAAATATCTGTAAATTACTAAACACAAATTAAACGTTTTCTTATTTCACTAAATTCCAAGAAAACAACCAATTACTGAATCGAGCGAAAATCCATTCACAATGCGAAAACAAAATTGAGAAAATAGAAAGTATCAGAACGTTACAATTTAGTACAAACGTACATAAAAATGTATACAAATTTAGCTTCTATCATAGGTAATTCGCACCATCTTTGCGTGCACCGCACACAAATACACTCTCGTCACATATCTTCATATACGACCCTGTGACCTCTCCCACATTACCGTATGTATTACGAGTAACCAATGAGAGGGCTCCTTTCTAACACCGATAGTGTTGCGTCTACATCGATGCTGTATGTCGATGAGGTGGTGAACTTGATATGTTCGGTGTAAAATCAGCTTATCATGTTAATTTGTGAGACATTGATGCATGAGGTGAAGATACGAGTGTAGCATGACTGGGATGTATTTATGTATATATTTTATGTATGTGTGTGTGTTTACACATGCATACATATATATGCTTTGAAAAGGTTTAGACATTTCGGAATTGATTCCAGATTAAGAGTGTATGTATTGCAAATCCGGTTATTTCAATATTGCATTATCTTATGAATACTGGAATTATAAGGAATTAACGAATATGTCGATTTGCTACAATAGTAAAGTTTAATACCTTATTTCTTTGTGATCGTTTTAAAAAAAATAAATAAAAAATGTTCTCCGATTTCAAAATTTTAAATTGATCTTTCCGTTTCAGGTCAAGATAAACACTTTTCATAACGTCTATCTGTCTGTCTGTGTGTGTATTTACATATGTATGTCCCCTGAATCCTTGTCACACACATAATTTATGAACCACTGAACTGATATTAATGAAATTTGGTTGGTTGGTTAGGTCTGGCTTGAGGACAGTCTCATTTCAAAATTATGAAAATTGTGTATAAAGGGGAAGATTGACTCCCCAAATAATTAATTTTTTGAAGATATCTCAAGAAAGACACATGTTACGTGAACATTTTATAGAATCTTTTTTGTAGAGCTTTCAATTTTCTATAATATAAGTTACTACAACGTTTTTTTGTTACAAAGATTTATTTCAATTTGCGTCATTTGTTTTTTATAATAGTTTGAATGTCATTTTGACGTTTGCATAGTAGAATAATTTAGATTTAGATTAAAATTCTCAAAAAAATTAAAATATACGAAAAAATAATCAAGAGTGTCTTAAGAAAAATTTCGAATATATATTAAATGGTTAACCAATGGCAGGCAGTTTATCTGAATACTTTATCAGTATTTATTAAAATTGTTGATAGTTAACTACCTTTGGTGAATTTAGCACGAGGAAGCACTGTGCTTTTACTTGGCTTTTTATCAATAAATTGAAATAATTTTAGTATAGATCTCCCATTTTATTTTACTTATTATGTATATGTTTTGTTTTTTTCATATTGATTGAATTTATTGTTTTTTATTATTTCGATTATTAAAATGTTTTCTGTTATCTAGGACTTTTTCACTATTAAATATGTAGTAGGAAACAAAATTTGTTTCAGCTATTTTTGCGAAACATAGGTTATTTTAGTGTGCAGTTCTAACTTGTTTGTGTAGTACCCAAGGAAAAAAAATATAGGCACTGCCAAAAATAATATTCCGAACTGCAATTTGGATTTTAGAGCTGCACAAATAAGCTAGAACTGCAAACTAAAAAACCTGTTGTGAAATTTGATTATACATGCATATGTGAGTGATAATTGTTTAAACATATTACTAAAATATAATTATATTATATAATAAAACTATCTCAAAAATCATTCTCTGATCACAGCTGGTGTTTCAAATTCTAATAATTTTTCTACCTATTATTTATAATAATATAAATTTCATTTTACTCACAATTAGTCTTACCAGAAGACTAAAACCCTTTTATTTTTCATAATGGCAGAACTAAACGTGTCTAATCAGCTCCTATGTATCGATATAAATAATTCATGTAAACATAGTCAACATCTCAACATCATAAACAATCCCTTCATCTGATAAAGAGCACAACACAAACCACAACGGAACAGAAAGAGAGCGAACATTTCATGTTTGGTGATTTCAATCAGCGCATATCGCACATTCAGCGAGTGGCTTCAAAATGAAATAACTGTTCACATTCTAAGTGGATGATAAATAATATATTATTGTTTACTGGTGTGTTAGATGATGAGTGTACATTTTTTTGGATTAAAGTTAGATTAAAAAGACATGCTCATTGAATAGGTCTCATACATAAGACGTGTTTATAAAGATGGATTGTAAAAGATGGATGTGCGGATATAAAATTGCAGGAGTGGATTTTGTTAAAATTGTATAAGTAGTATTCATATATTTTAGAAAATTCAAAAAATAATTGTAAGTTACATTTAATTATACATTTGATATTAATGAACACGCGGTTTAAAAATATCAAGAATTGTTTTTTTTCACTCACAAGGGGAAGCAACAGCACGGTCCATGAGAATTTCAATGAGCTTGTGGTATGTCAAACTAGAGCAAAAATAAAAAGATACGTGTCCAACAATTTGATCTCATAGGCCTTAATTACAAAGATAATTAACTTTGAAAATTTGTGTATTCAATATAACCGTGTATTATGTTCGCTCGAAATATAAGTGTGTTGGCCCTACGGACAACGCGCTGGCGTCTCGCCTGGTTTTAAGATTTTGATTTTAATTTTAATTTACAATTATTTTTTATTTTTTTGTACACATTACCTCTACACTTGCGTAAAAATCGATAAATTAGACATAAATAAAACATATATTATTATTGACAATAGATGTTTGTGGTTTCTTTCAAGTTTGTTTTTTATTAAAACTTTTCAATTTATTAATTAAAAACTAATGAGTTGTGTTAATAATGAATTAAATTTACTTTAAAACAAATTAATAATTATGTACTGGCGTATATATCAATATTTTCATTGTCAATAATAATATATGTTTTATTTATGTCTAATTTATCGATTTTTACGCAAGTGTAGAGGTAATGTGTACAAAAAAATAAAAAATAATTGTAAATAAAAATTAAAATCAAAATCTTAAAACCAGGCGAGACGCCAGCGCGTTGACCGTAGGGCCAACACACTTATATTTCGAGCGAACATAATACACGGTTATATTGAATACACAAATTTTCAAAGTTAATTATCTTTGTAATTAAGGCCTATGAGATCAAATTGTTGGACACGTGTCTTTTTATTTTTGCTCTAGTTTGACATACCACAAGCTCATTTAAATTCTCATGGACCGTGCTGTTGCTTCCCCTTGTCAGTATACGAAATTATTACAAATTATTAAAATATTATTAACAAATAATAAAACTTATTGTAAGATGGAATGTGAATGAAAAAAGTTATTGTAATTTGTCGTCAAACATGGGTTACCGGAAAATTGATAATTTTCCTCAGGGCGATCGAGGCAGGCGACATTTACGAATCCTGAAAAAATTTCTCAGCTTCCTAAGAATAACGTTTTTAGATAAATACCTATCCTAAATAATATAAGGTGTTTTTACTTGTAGCAACATTGAGAGGAAGTAAAAAAAATAAAATCATTATTTTTTTGCTCAGAATAAATAAAAAAATGCGGTTATTCATATGGTTGTGGGATGAAATAAAAAAAAGATATCTCTACGAATTTTTTTGTACTTTAACTTTTAATACACTTGTTTTTGTTTTGTTCATACATATATGTGAAAAAATTGCGTATATTTTCAAAAGGTATAATAATTCAAATCGGTGCATTTTTACAAGTTATCTTGAGCGAAAGAAACAGTCGACATGATTTGAAAACCCAATTTTCTTTATGTTATAAAGGTATATATAGTACAATCAGAATCTACCCTTATCTTATTAATTGATTTTTTGAATGTATCGAATTTTCGTGTATTAATACGAAACCACATATTTTATACTTAATACTCACCTGTTGAGTATCCCCTGAAAGTTATTATTAGCTATACAAAAGTTGTGATTATATGGGATGTACAAAAACCTAGATTATGATCGTTTTGATTTTATTTACACCAGTCATTTATTTTATTTTTAAATTGATTTAAAACTACTCCTTATTTATAATTATATACATATAATATGTATGTACTCGTATGTATGTGCATATGCATGCAAGTAAAAATCTTAGAGTAAAAAAATTTCAGTTTTTTGATACATGATAAGCAAAGTATTATAAGCATAAATTATTTATTATTTATAATCTGAACAATTGGTTATAATTATATATGTATGTCTACGCAATATTGGTTAGGTTAGATTAATACAAAAGCTGTACGCTGACATGAGATTGACTTCAACACAACAACCGAGACAAGATTGTCTTACATTTTGACAAGATGAGACCGTAAGAATATATTTGATTTTTTGTTTCAAATGTGAATGTGTGTGAATGGAGATGTGCTTCCCACTACCCATCCACCTTTTTTCGAGAGGTCCGCTTTGACCCCAAAAAACACAAACAAAGAATAATAAAATTTATAAATAAATAAATTTAAAAGAAAGCTTAAAATGTTAAGCACCACACCGCTATATTGCCTTAAAAGGTAGACGAGATCCCAAAAATCTAGAACTTATACTTATGCTTTATGTCTTGAGGTCTCAGTGACCACACCTATATAGGTGATTAAGGATTAATCTTATTTAAAGATAATAGTGTAAGCTACATTTAAAAAAAAATGAGTCTGTAGGATCGCGCCAAGCTGAGATATTAACTATTCAATTTACTTCTTTGTTAGTTTATGAGTTTAAATTTGTTTTTAAAAAGGAAAAGAGGTCTCGAGAGTCTTTAAGTGCATGATACTCTTAAAGATAATAGTGTAAGCTACATTTAAAAAAAAATGAGTCTGTAGGATCGCGCCAAGCTGAGATATTAACTATTCAATTTACTTCTTTGTTAGTTTATGAGTTTTAATTTGTTTTTAAAAAGGGAAGGAGGTCGCGAGGGTCTTTAAGTGCATGATACTCTTAAAGATAATAGTGTTAGCTACATTTAAAAAAAAAATGAGTCTGTAGGATCGCGCCAAGCTGAGATATTAACTATTCAATTTACTTCTTTGTTAGTTTATGAGTTTTAATTTGTTTTTAAAAAGGGAAGGAGGTCGCGAGGGTCTTTAAGTGCATGATACTCTTAAAGATAATAGTGTAAGCTACATTTAAAAAAAAAATGAGTCTGTAGGATCGCGCTAAGCTGAGATATTAACTATTCAATTTACTTCTTTGTTAGTTTATGAGTTTTAATTTGTTTTTAAAAAGGGAAGGAGGTCGCGAGGGTCTTTAAGTGCGTTATACTCTTAATCAATAGCTACTATTTAATTAATACTACATTCTTTTAAATATATATAGGTAATATCTCATCAAATTCCAATTAAATTACATTAGTTAATACTATAAATGAATTAAATAAAGACATATAAATAACTCTATCGTAGGTACATAAAACGTTTAATGGAATGATATTTAAATAATGAATAATTCAAAGCGGTAAGATCACGAATGTAATGAAACCTTAATTGAAATTATTTTACTTACATATTACATATTTTATTATGTTAAACCTGTTAAAGGATTAATCCATACTAATATTATAAATACGAAAGCGTGTCTGACTGTTTGTTACCTTTTCACGGCTAAACCGCTGAACCGATATTGATGAAACTAGACAGAGTGATAGCTTTCATCCTGAGGGAGGAGATAGGCTACTTACTTACGAAAATTTAACCTCTAAGGGATTGCAAGGGGGTGGAATAGTTTGTATGGGGAAATTTGTTAAGAGTTTGATAACACCAAAAACGTATATTTACTTACATGAGTTAATTTGTAAATCTATTTGAAATAATAGATGAATTAAAATAATTATAGATAATATTATTATCTATAATTTATGTTTTGTTGATTTTAATTAATAAGTAAAAATATTTTTTTAAGCATTAGAAAATAAATCTGAGTAGGGGAGGGGTGGGGGGGTGTTATTTAACATCCGTCTTGTCAACTTTTCTTAGTCTACCACTGAATAAGATGATTTCTTACAAATATTATTACTTTTTTCAGTTTTTTCGCGGCAGCGAATAAAACGCTGTCGAAAGCGTTTTAAATTTCCGGCGATTGAAAACCGCACTTTCGGCGGTTAACGTAACGGTGTGAACACATACATAAGCCGCCATGTACATTATTTTTGAGGCTGCGAATGTTTCGCTCCGGTCTGTGGGAGACTTAATAAATAATGCCTACATAGTTTTTTTTCTGAAACAAATATTGGTTGTCACTGTTTTAGAACAAGTGACATCTAGTGTGGTCCGGCTAGTAATGGCATTGTAGGTGTGTGTGTCACCGCTATCTCTATAAAATGAAGCGTTTAGATTAGCGAGGTGCTGACTACATGGTTTGTTAATTCAGGGCTCTGTCAACAACGCCGCCCGGCTTTAATGTGCTTACATTACATGATCGGGTTTTCAAGGAATAAAAGAAATCACTGTTTGTGTATGTCGAATAAATTATGTTTGTTATTTGGGCAGGTGTGGTTTTAGTCGTTAATGTTTTCAATTTTGTTGAATCCTTAAAAATAATACGTTATTTTATATAAAATAAATGTCTTGTTTCGTGCACATGATGAGACTATAATTAATTTTGAAGATATGAGGCCAAGCCTTTATCAGTTTTATTCAAGGTTAGGTTTTAAAGGATTGTCATTACTTAGTATTTCAACATGATTCTAAAAATAGTTCGGACGAGACCAAGAATTGTTTCGGTTTCGGTTTGGATACAAGAAGAAACCAGATACATTTTGGTAGTGGAGACAAAACTTACCTTAACATAGTTTCTTTTCGTCTGAAACCATATTTTTTATCTAGGCTAGAATTCTTGTGTTGAAAAACATACATGACCTATCTTATAATCTGCAACTTTATTAATATATATTTGAGAAAAGTAATTCTTCAAATACGTTTTATAAATAGTACTTAACTAAATTTTTATTTTCTATTATAATAAATTAATTTAACATATTCATTTTATTCGTACTGTAGTTTAAAAAAAATATAATGTTTTACTCTTGTTATTTCTACAAAATTTAATTTAATCTTTTAACCGCAAATCATACTTAAGTATTTAAAAAAACATTTTATTGTTATATTATTTATTTTTCACTTGTTACATTTGATGAAAAGTAGTTGTAGGTACAAAATATTTATAAAAGTACATGATTACTAATCAACAAACTATGAAGTTATTTGCTATCTTTTGAATAGTTTCATGGAGACTTGAATGATGGTATAGAAAACAAACCTTCTAGTTGTAGTAAAAAATATAAAATATTAAAAGGTACGTGCCTGTATTAAAGTTATAATGTGCCAAGTTCGATGATCTAACGATCAATATGGCACTAATGTGTTAACATTGTCAGATCTGTGGTCCATGTAAACTGTTTTACATAAAGTGCTTACATGTCAGATAAAAAATAACATGTAGTTGATACGATATAAATCGAACAAGAGTTATTAAAGCGCTATTAGAGGAAAATGTATGGTCATAGATACGGCTGGGTGTAAAGAATTTAAAATAGAACATGGGTTTGTTTTAGTTAAAGTAAACACACAAAAAATGATCTTAGTAATTTATTTGTGTTGTAAGTGTTCTTTTCCAGAATTATTTTTTTATCTTTGAGTTTTTATATTAATGATTATTACGAAACCTACCATCTGTAATTTCTGACGAAACAACTGCTTTTTTGGTAATATGAGATTTACTTTATATTTAAAATTATTCCGAAGAAGTATTATATATTTTCTATTAAAAGAGATCAGAATAATTTCGGATATCCGATAGTTTTGGTTTCAGATACGAAACTCTGTAACATCCCTAGTAATGACTTAAGGGGGAAAACCACTGTGACGGAAAAAAATTAATTTTTTATGCAATTTTTTAATGTATACCTACAATATACATTCAAAAATATGTAAAAAAAAATTTTTGTTAAGAGTTACAGTCAATTTAGTGAGAGCAGATAACTTGACTGCTTATGACCCTCAAAAAACTTTAAACGCGTTTTTTCCGAAGACGAAAAAAGTGTTAACATTTAAACAAAAATTTCAAACCGTCGCCATTTTCTGAAAAAATTAAATAAAAAATACGGCTACGCGCAACCATAAATATTGATAAAATATTTATTTATTTTTTCCGATAACCCATCCCGAAATTTTGATGGAAATATGGACAAATATATTTTTTTTGGTCGTCACATCGAGGCACATAACTTTGTAAATTTTTAATCTTTTTTAATAAAAATTGGTATTAAATAAAATTTCCTTTACCCGATCTTAAAATAATTAATAATACTAGTGAAAAAAATTCCCAAACATTGACAATTTTTTGACCCGTCACAATGGCTTTCCCCTTAAAGCGTCCCTTTCTGCTCTCCTCTTTACTTATAATATAAATTAGAAAATAGCATTTTCTTATTTAAACCTACACATTAATTTTCTCCAAGAATTTATCGAATATAAATTTTCTGGAGTTATTTATTCTTGCATCGAAACAGACCATTCACAAGTATCAATCATTTCATTCCAAAAAACCATTAAACAAGCGTGCCACTCCCGTGAATGACACGTGAAATTCTTCCGTCAGTCGTGGAGTCGCGCACCATCAATAACCGCAACAATGGAGCGGGCGAGCGTCTGATTGGCAAGTACACGGTACACATTAACCCGCGGTGTACAAACACAGTACTGCCAAGACAAATGTTTGTCGTTGCTCGACGTGTCACTTGCTCGGAACATTGGTTATCACTTCGTAAAATCAACACGGCCCGCGTTGGAGGTCCGCTCGGCGGCTACCAAAATCTACGAGCAGCAATAGTTGACTTTTTTGAAAGATTTATGCTGAATCGCACAAGCGTTGATTTAGAAATTTAACGGAGAGTTAAATGTACTAACTAATTTTTGACAATTTTTTTATTGACGTAATGAGTATATAATAAACAAAATTCTCTTAGATAGAGATTAAGTAGTAATAATCAAGAGCTTAGGCAGTGGATAAAGATTCTCATGTTATTGTGTATATATTGCTCTCACATCACCAATACATATAATTAATTACGATATTGCTAAATTGTACTTTGATCAAAACGAAGTATTAGTTAATTGGTGTTTGTACAACGAGTTTATCACAGTTAGTTAATTGATAGAAAATTTAACTTAAATTGCTTCCTTTTTTTCTTTTCTGCAATAAAGCAAGCAGTAGATTAGTGAGATGTAGTGTTCTCTTTTCTCAACATTTCTAACTTATTGAGAAAATAGGAAATAGAAAATTGCCAAGAAAACTGAATAATACTTTATATACTACTTTTCGATATAACTAAAAAAATATTTAAATACTTTTAGTGAGAGTAAAATATTTTGTATTCAAAATAATTTTTTTTTTAAATAATGATAGGTAGGTAAGGCGATTTCGTCTTAAGAATTTGTATTTGACACTCAAAAAAGTTTCTACGAGAAAATTGAATCACGTTATTCGGGTTTTCAAAAAAAATTTGTGGTCATTTCTATTGGATAACATTTAAAAAGGATCCTAAAAAATTAAAATGTCATCCTTAACATATCGAACAAAAATAAACAACTCAAATCTCACCAGTATAAAAAACCGCGACACTTGTCTTCAATTCTCAAAAACAATTATTCAAAGTTCACAGAGTCATATTGAATACCTTTACAAACGTCATTGCTCAGTGTATAACACATTACATCATTGATACAACATGAAGAGTTTTTTTTCTTCTTCAGAAAGAATGTCCACGGTCCTCTCAGTGTCAATATAATGTCGACATTTGACACACTAACTGTTCAATCTTGTGCGAAAAAAAAACTAACAAGGGTAGCATTGTTTTCCCGTTAATAATATATAAGTACATGTGTATAGACATACATGTAGTAAAATCTAGAGATAAAAAAAGCATCGAGAATATAATCAATCAAGTCACTGTAACTATCATAATTACCGACAAATTTAATTATCTTCCAATGCGATAGATTCGAAATTACCAACTCATAGTCGATACAAAAAAGCGCGTATGTCTAGGATTGTACAATGTTGTAATATGTTTTAAAATAAACTAAAGCTATAGTCAAATTGATTTCTTATGTCGGGTATTATGACGAATTTGCTTCAGAGCAAAAGCTAAGCCAAGGGTAAGTGCCAAATTGTTATAATAATATGTATATTATGTATAATCTATAATATGTACATTTTGTACATCTGTAAGTTCAATCTGTAATTTTTAACGAGTTTACGTCATTTTATAGGCAATATGTATATTTCACTTTAATTCTTTTAAAAATAATTGTATGTATGTTTGTTTCAATTTAATATGAAAATTACAGAATCGATTTCGACGAAATTTTCACTGTTGTAAAGCCAAACACCCTAAAACTTGTTTAGGTTATAATATAATTGATTTACAACAAGCTCATATCAAGGAGATTTTCAATTCACATTTTTTTTACGAAATAAAGATCAAAAGTAGCTGTGATTTGCCGATTTATAAATATAAATATGAAAGAAAAACATAACCACAACATTGTCCATCCATTAAATCTAACCATAAATACTAAACGGACGTAATAGAAACTACAAATGAATAGACACGTAAAAATCATAGGTTTGTGAGGCCCCTCAGCTGATTAATTGACAGGCGTTGTGATAAATGATATCAATACAGGCCTCAATGACGTGGCGCGTGATTTGATGTTGATATTAATGGAGGGTCCGATACTGACGTGCCTTTATTTATTTGTTTCTTATCGGACGTTTTTTTCTACATTCATTGTTGTTGTACTTGTTATGATGAAGGTGTAGTTTTTTGTATTTGATTCACACAAAAGGCCGGTGCGGTTTTTAGACCGTTTTGTTGAAATAGTTTCAAGTGTAATTTTTTGTTAATGATTTGAGATATTTATACAAATATATCGACATGTTTTATTGCAGGTAATTGTTGCTATGTTTTCTGATATATGAGTCATGAGCTAAAATTATTAATTGTAGTTAATAAATAGTTGAAAAATGAAATATTGAACGTTTATTAAAAATAACTGGAACTGAGTACTCCTCCTGTGCTGTCCTTGTACCTTTATATCTTGATTTTGAAGGATTTACATTTTGGTGTATTAAGTATTTAATTGACCCTGAAGAAAAAATATATAAAATAAACATGTATAAAAAGAACTTGAAAAATATATTTAAAAATGATTCTTCTTGGCATCTAAAATCTTAATACTGAAAAACTCGTAGTAAAAAAATAAGTTTTTTTACGAACAGTGTTGAAAATAGAAATTGATTTAGTTGCTTTAGCTTTTAAATAGCTAATTTATTAAACAATTAATAACTATATTTTTAAGTAAGTTGAATACTGCTGATATATGCACTTTATTATTAATAAAAAGCACCATTCATCATTAAGCAATTAAATACGAAAAATTTTATGTTCGACATCTGTTTTTGGTATTAATATATATGTACATTTAACATGACTTCATGGATCATCTGTTATATAAAAAAACATAGTCCATTAGACGTTAATTTAAAAAAAAAAACAATAAGTACTTGATATTATATGTTAAGTGTTTGTTAATATTGTTTCTAGTTATTATACGACATCATAACATATGAAAGTATAAATGAAAATAGAAATTAATTTAATATGAAAAGTGAATACTCGACTGACACTATAGGCTTTTATAATTGATACCGAAAAAACACATGTATACTGTTACATAGAATAATGAAGGACCTACATTAAGACTGCCCTAGTGCAATTATTATATGGCCTAATTTTTTCTTAGGTCTTAGGTTTCCATCAAGTGAAAGTCCCATCATGTTTAACACAATAGTTTTTCTGCCAAGTCGGGTTTTTTATTATAATATAGCAATTATAAATTTGTCTTAATACGGGTATGCCCTAATACAAAAAGAAGTTTTTTACAATGATAGTCACATCAAAATCGGTTAACTAGTTCTTGTATCAAGACAGATAAAAATTCTAAAAATTGCTTATTAAACGGTGTATAGACTCAAAAATTCATATTCATTGACATAGAAAGTCTACAGAGTTTTTTTTGGTTTTATTCTTATTTTATATATCTTCTTATATCCAGAAAGATCATATTATTTAAAGATAATATTAGTTAACTATTAAAAAATGAAATATCATATAGTTTCATTTAAGATTGCACATAGGAAGCATAATACGTGCTACTGATTGGTCAAAACGCCAGGCAGATTCACAATAACACAATTTCAACTTAAATAAATGCAATTAAATTTAAATTGTCATATTCGTTATTCTAAAAATGTATATTATATTAATTATTGACATTAGGATATTAGAAAATTAATATTCATAATACAAAGGTGATTTTTATTTCTTACAAATTTCATTAAAAGTTTTCATATACATATTGAAAAAATCATAGAATAGTACCTGTGTAAATCGTACCGTCTAATACCCGACTACCACTGCAATCTTAAACGAAACAGACTATATATTTGGTTGATTTATAAAATAGGAACATTTCTTTTAACTTAACTTACTCGTTGACTTGTCTCCAAGTTTTAGTTTCTAAAGTTTATGACCAATATACGTAAAATTAAAAAGTTTTGTTAAAATATAAGTGAGTAATTAATAATAAAGAAATGGAGATTTAAAAAATGTCTTGTAATTAATACACTTTCAGTATATCAAAGAAGCAAAACTTTCAAGGATTATATAATTAACTACGGTAGTCAGATTAAAATTAAATTCTAAAATACAAATGTGATATCTTAATCTATGATGACGGAATTTAAACTAATATATTTTTGTGATTTATTATTCTTGATAAACTAAATACTTTCAAAAGATTATAGAACAAGTACAAGTTTTGCAACACATCTAGAAATAGTTTACAGTTTCCTAAATCTCGCTATTGAATCACTTCTAATGATTATTAATTATTTAAGATTGTTATTCAAATTTTAAAATTTGATGTTTTAATTTCTAGGTAGGTTATGCTATTAATATTATACACATGTACACATGTAAACGCAATCATTCTTTAAGTTAGACTCTGTTTAAATAATTTTATCGAAGATATGAGAAGCTTTGTGATCGTTTTAAAATGAAAAAAAAAATATTCTTAAAAATTTTAACTTGATTTTTCCGTTTCAGGTTAAGACAAACACTTTTCGTTCCGTGTCTGTCTGTCCCCTGAATCCTTGTCACACACATAACTCTTAAACCACTGAACCGATATTAATGAAACTTCGTTGATTGGGTCTGGCTTGAAGACAGCCCCGTTTCAAAATTATTAAAATCATGTGTAAGGTGGTGGAAGGTGACACCTCAAAATATTCATTTTTTGAAGATATCTCAAGAAAGACACATGTTACATGAAAATTTTATAGGATCTTTTTTGTAGAGCATTCAATTTTCTATAATATACCAAAACGTTTGTTGTAAAATATTCCCTTACAAAGATTTATTTCAAATATTAAAATTGTTTAATAATTAACTCTACTTGATGAATTTACCGCGAAGAAGCACTCTTAGCAGATATTTTTTTTAATTTTGTAACTTCTCATAGTCTTCTTTCATAATACATACGAGTAGGTATTATGTATTGTTTTAGCAGTAAATATATGTATATTATGTATTGACAAGTATGTATATTATATTTTTATACCTTTATGTAGGTTGAGATGTAAATTATTGTGCATACTTAATAATTATATTTTTATCATTCATTTATTTCCATCATTAATAATAATTATCATGCAAAAAATTTAAACCTATTTGTAATTAATAAAAATATATTCTTTTGTATATGTTCGGACCATTACATCTCTTGATTTAGATTATTATTTGAGTTAATGGATAAAACGATTCAGTTCACTATAATTTATCAATTTGCTCAGTATTTCAATAGTTAATTAGTACGTTATAAATTATTAATTACTTAAATACTTATCAGAAAATAAACATTTTTGAACTCAGAATTTCAATTTATCGCATAACATTTGTAAGCTCGGAATTTTTATTACTTGAGCAGACATTCATCAATTCTTTTGGCCCATGGTACCCTTAATGCTTCAATAATATTTTCAGATCTCTTTTTTTTAGTTATTCAGTAATATTATCATGTTTGAAGTGACTATTTTGATTATGATTAATAATTTACGATTTTTTTTTTTTTAAATACCCAGATGTTTTTTATATGTATATGTTATTATATTATATGTAATATATAGGTAATATACTTTCAAGATATTTTTTCGAATCTTAAACTATAATTTGTACCTAAAATAAGAAACCGAACCAATAACCATAAACAAATTTAGGTTCAAAAAAATAAAACACATAAATTTAAAAAAATGCTATCCTGTGGCGCAAGTCTTTGGAAGCCCTGGTCTATAATTTAAATAAATGATAACACCTAATTCATCAATCGATTATGCATATCTACATACATAAAAATGTGTTACAGAAATTCTTTGAAATAAAAAATATAATCGACAATTTGTATAATATTAATTTCATATAACACTGTTAAAATAAAAATAAAAATATGGTTGAGCCGGCTGGACCATTTATTGTGATCGGTTGATCGATTAGGGCGATACATTGTGATCGGCAGCACGGCGGGGGTGCGAACTACAGGGGTGCTACACGCCGTCTGATTTGTACCTGTCAGATGTGAGTACGCCGCGGCAAGATCGATGGCTGACCACGGTGTCAGAAGGATTTTACCACAATATAAACTACTGGGCAGTGCTGGGGTTGTACGTACCAAGAGTTTTACTTGAGAACGGTCCCATTTAAAAATCATCAAAATCGTGTGTAAGGGAGAGGGGTGACATTCTAAAATATTTATTTTTTTCAAGATATCTAAAGAACGACACATTTTACGTGAAAATTTCATAGAATCTTTTTTGTAGAGCATTAAAATTCGTCATTTGTTTTTTTAAATTGATATTTTTTATGACATGTTAAATGTCATTTTGACGTTTGCTTAAATTTAGATTTAGATTGTAATTGTCAAGAAATTAAAAATATACTAAATATAACTAATATTTTTTAGTAAAATTGTATAAAAATTAAATGGTTAACCAATTCCAGACAATTTATCTAATACTATCGGTTTTTATTTAAATTGTTCAATAATTAACTACCTTTGGTGAATTTAACACAAGGAAGTACTGTGCATTTACTTGGCAGATGTTTTTTTCAAAAGTTTCCTGCCGTTCGGAACGAAACGGTAACAGTTTTCTTTCTAAGGTATAAATCATAAAGATATGAATTTGACATCAAAACTTTTTTATTTTCAGCATGTTTGTCTATCTGCAACATCATGCAAAATAAAAT
Source organism: Sialis fuliginosa (assembly GCA_961205875.1). Lineage (NCBI taxonomy): Eukaryota > Metazoa > Arthropoda > Insecta > Megaloptera > Sialidae > Sialis > Sialis fuliginosa. Next base: position 12,672,700 of record OY540817.1, read on the forward strand.
AAAAAATTGCACATGTAACCTGTAAGTACCTACAATACTAAAGGTTACAGAAATGCAACTCAGTGCAATTAAGCGTTAACAGCAAAATTCTAATTTCGATTATTTTTAGTGTTCTGTACCAAAATCAGAACACTTATGAAATCAACACTATATCTGTCTGTCTGTCTGTCAGTCACAGCCTTCTAGCTACTACGTTGGACTTAGAAAGCTGAGATTTAGTATAATTTTAGTAAATGGTGGACCAATAACAGACCTGAGTTATAAGAATAAAATTTTATGTTTTTGCGTTTTTTTAGAAGGGTAAGTTAAATGGATTACTTAAACATTCTTTTATTCAAGTGGGGTATCAAAAGCTTACATTTCAATACGCAAACGTTTTGTTATTGTTAAAATCTTTGTTTAACAAATTTCAAAAAAATTGTAAAAAAATCTTCTTTCTTTCTCATACATATCTCCGAAAATAGTAGTGAAATAAATCTTAAAAATATTAGGAATATGTATAACGATGCCGAGATGAAAAAAAAATTACACTCTCGCATTTAAGTATTTAATTCAAAATTATTAATTCATAGTACATTTGTGGTCATCTGTGCTTTAATAGTCGAACTATTAAATATTACATAGTGGTTCTTAACTTGATGAGACTGTCTTAAATTTTGATGAGACCAAGATGTTAGAAGTCTTAGTTTTTAACATTTTTGATTCTAGGCGCTCGTCTTCATCTGAGTTATTTTATTTTTTCGGTTTTAAATTCAAATACATTTAAAAGTTTTGGGCATTTAATTCTTAAAAATTTACACTAAATAGAAACTTTTCTCGGTTTCGGTCATATGCACGAGAAGAACTTGTCAGTTGTAAAATTTTACACCAAGATGAGACTGCAGTTATCAAAATCTCGTCTCGTATGCAGTCATATACAAATGAACCACAATCTTAAATACGTAGCTAAAAGATATTTATAGCATGTGATCTAAATTGACAAGGGATCAAAGGAAACGCAAAACTACATATATCTGTTCCTATAATCCCCAAATCTCTTCAACACCTCCATTGTACAATAAATAAAAATCATCCCACCAACAATCGGTTATCTATGTTTAGGTGTAAACAATAGTTCCTTAGACCTGTTAAAGCCGGCAATGACCCCGTGGCAGTTGTAATCGATATTTCGATACTCGATTGACCCATTCTCAGTTCACGATCCGCTGACTCACGCTAGCAGATGTGTATGAGACGGTTTTGCAATTAGCCATGCTAGAGCAGATGTCATTGATACATAGTAAAGGATAGAACTCAATCAATATTTCATTTTGAAATCGGTTGAAAGATTTTGATTTATGTCGATTTAACTATCCGTGATACTTGCATGCGATCATTTACAATGCGAGAATTCAAGAACGTGTGGGGAAGAATTTACGCAATTAGAATTGTTTAACCCTTTCGTGACTAGAGTAATGTATGTCCCATAAAAATTTTGAACCTTAAAAAATGTAATTTTTTTAAAGAAATTTGATAGTTTGATTAACAAATAATACTTTTGTATATTATCTTTTTTGATACATTTTTTTTAAGTATACATATTCAAAAATATCTAAAAAAATATAAAAAAATAAGTTAAAATTCCAAAAATTGAAGTGACTTTTTTCAACCATGTCCCAGCGATTCCTCAAAGATTATTGAATCGATAACATTTTTTTTAATTTTCGTGTAATCGTAGTGACTGATTGTAAGTCTGTGCGTAGATTATTTTTTAAATTTTGATAATTACTTTTTTAAGACCACTTGAATAAAAAAAGGTCTAATAAATGAAAAAAAAAATTCAAACCGTCGCTATTTTGTGGAAAAAAATTAAATTAAAAAAAGTTACGTACAACCATAACTAGCATTCACATAGATATTGATAAAATATTTTTTTTTTCCGATAAATTTCGATGGAACAAATTTTTTGGTCGTCAATTCGAGGCTCATAACTTTGAAATTGACTATTTTTTACCCATGTCAGTGGGTTTCCCCCTTAAGACATATTAAAATATAAGCTCTTCTGTTAATGTTGGAACAAATACGTAAATACATTTCTTTTTTGAAAATTTTACTGTCAGATCAAAATTTTATCTCCAAGAGAAGTTCTTACAAAGAATGAATAAACTACAAAAACGGATATACTGTAGATTGTTTGTTTTTTCTAATTATTTATTATTATTCGTAAGAACTTCTGTTACGGACAAGAAATTCTAATTTCACTATCATAATCTTCTAAACGATATATTTTGTTTATAACGACATCTTAATGACGTTATTTCTTAATTTAACTTATCCGTATTATAGTAGACATCATCCACCCGATCCAAATCTACGAATCTATAATAACAGAGCACTCATCAGCAATAAAAAAAACGATCACAAATCAAATAACTAACTAGAAAATTGCAAACAAATGTACAATTTAGTTGGATCATTATTTTTAAGAGCACTTTTACAAGACCTCCAACGTAGAGGCATCGGACAACCGATGACATTAGTTTTATTCGCTGCATCACTACTCCAAGTCTATGGGATGACTTGCAGATTATCTGTTCACATACGTATGAGAGAGTGTCGAGGAGTCTGCCTAACCTAGAGATGTTAAATGTATTTTATCTGTAGTACAGGGCTGGCCAAAGAGTATTTAGAAATAGCAATACTGGAAATATTGGATTCGAAAACAGAGTCGTCACAAAAGAAAGAGTCTTTCTTTAAACACTAACTATACCCGCGCATAATTGAATCAGAACAAAAAGAACAAATAATTTTTGTTCTGTTTAAATTTAAAAGTTAATTATTGAAAACAAAATAAACAATTGACGATCAAAAGACAACAATCGAACCGAATTTCCAAATATCGGCCGAGCGCATACAAATCGGTCTCTCTGCCCTTTTTATTTCCTAAACTAATAAAGCAAATTGGATGTTGTGAAGGGCAAATTATATCTACATTAACTACTTATGACGATGGAATCATTTATTATGATAAGGATTAATGTTTTGCAGATCATAAGTCTCCGTAAACAGAACCTAAACATTTTTTATTTTCTTTGTAATATAAAAGCAGTCATTGTGGCATAGATATAAAAGTTAGACATATGGTGTCGCGGACTTTATTTTGGATCTTTTGACTCTACACAGTTCTTTACTGCATTATTTTGTTCAATATTTAACGGCTTAGGCAGCGTATTGCAAAAGAGCGTGCTGGCGGAAATTTTTTCCGACTTGATTTACTATCGTTACTGCTTATTCCTTATGTTACCTAACGTAACAAAATATAGCCTATAACCTAGCCAGAGAACATATCTATGAATTAAAACAAAAACCACGTAAATCTGATAAGTGGTTCTCGAGTTATAAGCGCACTAACGGATAAACAGACAGACAGAGAGCTTTGACAGACGTTGAGGTTTATGTTATAGATTTACACCCGGTATAACCATGTTTAACTAATAAATACATTTTTTTGACAGATCTTTGATATCATTCTTTGAGGAACGATTTTATATTAACTTCTTCAAAAACAAAAATATAAATAGATTAAGTTTAACTAACTGTCGTATTATCAACAGAACCATGCATAATACATTTAATCAAAGGGATTTTTAATTCTATGCACTATGTTTTTACAACGCATGTATGTACATTTTTATTGAGAGCCCAAATATTGATTTAAATCACATTAGTAACACCAAATCTACTTTAAAGGAGCATTTAGCGCTAATGGAGCGTTAAATTAGTTGATAATACCAGGCAGTAGTATTTTGAATATTAAGCAATCGATGAATTAATTTTAAAACCAAAGTATATATTAAAGGAAAAAGGAAATGACTATTGACACACCATACTCATTAATATTAATAACTGAGTTCATAAATTACAAATATAGATCACGATATAGGAATTATAGTATAGGAAATACTCGGCTATAATTTCAATTTAAACAAATAGTTTCCTGGCCAGTTTTTTGTATCGTAAACTTAAGTAAACATAAATATAAATAACGATTTTTACTTTGGTATTCTCCGTGTACAGGTTTTATTTTACTGATAATTTATTATATATTAAGTAAATTATACAGACCAATTTTTATTATCCCCATTAATTAATGTGACTATACCTAAGTAATTTCGCAATAACGTACAATTCACAACAATGTTGACGTGTGGTAGTCAAACGATTTATTTACATTTTTTATGAATAATGAAAAGTAAATTTAAAATGTTTTAAATGTTCTTAAAAAAAACGCTTATAACTACTCTCTACTGTATTCGTTCCTTACAAGGCAAAGTATCGTAATTTTTCTAATTTTACAGGAGGCACAAAAAATTGATTAATTAGATGATATAATTTTATTATTTTTCTTTAATAATATGTATTTTGATACTATTAACTTAACCGCTATAAAGGAATTAAAAAACAATGATTACTTATCAATAAAATGGCGCTTAAGATATTTTATAGCCCCCAATTTCAGTGATCACTGGTGCTTAAGATACTTTTACTTGGAGGTTAAGATATTACAACTTGACAGCACTCAATATTATTATCTTAAACACCTTTTTTGATTAAAATAATATTTAATTTTGTACAACTATTCTATTATATTGTAGATATATTTTGCCCTTTACAGCATCCAATTTGGTATTTAATTTCAGGAAATAAGTTATATACGGTAAAATATTATTAATAAGGCGCGAACTGAAGAACAAGTACGCGTTGAAGCTGTTGTCTTTTGATTGTCAATTGTTTATTTTGTTTTCAATAAATAACTTTTAAATTTAAACAGAACAAAAATTATTTGTTCTGTTCGTTTTTGTTAGGTAATTTAGGTGTTGATTATTAAATTATTACAATAGTAATTAACCGTGTTTGTACTTCATTCAACTATATTTTTTTTAAATCCTAAACAATAATTCCGTAGTCTACGCGAGCGAAACCGTGGGCACAGCTAGTGTTCATATTGAACTTCAATTTTAGAGTTTAACAGCCGTGTATTAAAATGTTGAGGTATACTGTACCTACTGGAACATCTTCAGATGATAAAAAACAACAACACAACTAAAAACTTTGTTACTATGAAGTAATCTCACAAAATGGGAGTGTCGGTTTGACCTTTGCATAGCGGATTTATTTTATGCAATGCCATTTTTTGTGAAGCATCTTCAAAAACTAGTAAAACATATATTATATTATACATGTAATGTATGTTCCTAGTCGTACATCCATCTTTAATAGAATGGATTTAAATTTACTTTTTATTCAGTTTTTAATAGAAATGAATAATGTTACTGCCAGTATTAAAAATTTTAATTTGTATAAATTCAAAACAAACTTTAATTAAATGTATTATATTTAATTTTGTTTGATTAAAAAAAGTAAGGCACTGGCACAAGTCAAAATATATGTTTTTTTTGGGATTTATGGGCTACTTTTTTTTAGTTCCCATGAACTCATGTTACTAATAAAGCAACTAACTACCTCTTTATTAAATCATTTTAATTACCAAAATCTGCAAACATATTTTTATTTTTTTTAATTATAGTTTTTTATTTTATATATGTTTTTTATCCAGTAATGAACAACGTAAAACCAGTAATAAACACCCAGCGATGAACATTAAAGACTATAAAATAATTAATACTACTACACAAATGTTATTAAAGAGTCGTTAAATTTGAAACAATGTAAAGCATTTACATAAGAAAATACAGTTTTCTTGATATAGTGTGCCGAACCGCGATAATTATTTGTCCACTGTTTTAAACAAAAAGATCAATTATCATCAAATCACGCTGTAAGACAGGTAAATGTATATAGATTAATATCCAGTAATGGCAGTAATTAAATATCAACAAATATTTCTAATTCAGTACATTTAATTTAAAAATGTTTAACATTAGAGTATTGTTCAAGATTGGTGCCAGTACCTTATTTGTTTTTTTCAATTTATATTATAAAAAATACATTCAAATGTATTTTGTAATTAATATACAATAAATCTATATGCTCTAGTTATACAATGCAAAAATATTTTTTGAGGTAGGTATATATTGTTTTATAGACAATATAAATAGACAATAATTTTTAGTGTTCCTTACAATAATCGGGTAATTAACTCTTATGGAATCATATCCGTCTATCTATTCATTTAAATATTACCCAACCTTTTATTTAGCTACTGAACCGTTCAATCTAGAAAACTTAAAACAGCAACACAACAGTATTTTTTTTGACAAAATTTGTGCATTTTTATATACGAATTGTACCTACTGTGTATTTTTGGTACGGCATTAGATTTGGCATAACTTTAGTAAGTGCCATTACTTACTATGGACACGTATTATGGAACAATAATAGACCTCAGTTATAAAAAGAGAAGTATTTTTCAGTAATTGACAAATTATAAATAGAAAATAGTAATAAAAAGAGTACATTGTTTTGGCTTCGGAACAATTTGTATATATTTTTACTATGGCAGTACTGTTTTATTTTTATTTATATATATAGTTATATACGTATAATCCACTTATTACACGAGACAATCTTCTTCCATTCATACCACCATAGACTAAAAACTCATCATAAAAAAGCACCAAGACCTCCCATCGCGCTTCGACACAGTCAAATAAACACCGAAACTTAAACTACTATACAAGTAGTTTATGGTTTGCTCCGGAAACCCAAATTTTAGGTAAATACCGGCGGCAGAGATGTGGTTTATTACAGACAATTGAGACGTGGTGCTAAAACCTATAGACGTGCCGACAAAGGACACAAATGCTCTAAATGCCTCTGTAAAATAATAAAACAAAACATTCACCGCTGCCGCGGTGTTTGATGTGAGGATAGATTGGGCTTTGCGGTTTACTTGAAAAAACATTGTAAGATGTGTTTCTATATCTGTATGTAGTTAATGTGTACATATTAGCATCTAACTAAAATATATTCATTTAACTGTTCCATTTTCTACACATTGTGTTTCCCTTTCTATGTGTTCAAAAAAATAGGTTAAATTATGTCAAAAACAAAAAAAAATTAAATTAAAATACAAACAAAAATAAAAATAATAATAAACACATAAATAAAAAACATCTGCCAAGTAAATGCACAGTGCTTCCTCGTGCTAAATTCACCAAAGGTAGTTAATTATTGAACAATTTAAATAAAAACCGATAATGTTGAGATAAATTGCCTGGAATTGGTTAACCATTTAATTTTTATACAATTTTACTAAAAAATATTAGTTCGAAATTTTTCTCAAGACACACCTGATTATTTTTTCGTATATTTTTAATTTTTTGACGTCAATTCAGAAAAACAAAACACGAATTTTTTAAATAAATTGAGATAAATCTTTGTAAGAGAATATTTTACAACAAACGTTGTAGACCCATATTATAGGAAATTTAATGCTCTACAAAAAAGATTCTATAATATTTTCACGTAAAATGTGTAGTTCTTGAGATATCTTGAAAAAATAAATATTTTGGAATGCCACCCCTCCCCCTTACACACGATTTTGATGATTTTGAAATGGGACCGTCCTCAAACCAGACCCAACCATCCGACCAAATTTCAATAATATCGGTTTAGTGGTTCATGAGTTATGCGTGTGACAAGGATTCAGGGGACAGACGGACGGACGGACGGACGGACGAACAGACAGACAGACACGGAACGAAAAGTGTTTGTCTTGACGTGAAACGGATAAATCAATTTAAAATTTTGAAATCGGAGAACATTTTTTTTGTCTCAATCTGAAACGATCACAATGCTTCTCGTATCTTCGATATTGCGAGGAAGCAAAATTAACCCAACAAACAAAAAAATAAACAATAACGTTAAAAGGCTGTTTAAATGAGTCTAAAAAATTTTTACTGAACATTTAAAATGGATAGAAAGAATCAAGCAATATTTAAAACTTTATGGTAAAAATGGCCGTATATCAATAAAAAATCATTTTAAAGATGTAATTCTCTATTATTAGTATACGTGATTGCAGTGACGCCGGAATCAATTTTCGAACCTCCAAAATTAAGCTGATCTAACTTTACTTAGCGTTCTTAAAATTCAAAATTGACTTAAATTTTTTTTAGCTTGATTAATATCGTATTATTTAATTTAAAAAATAAATAAATAGAAATACTAAAGCAAAACGTACTTAGGAGGCTTCACTGTACTCACTTTTTTTTGTTTGTGAGCTTTAACATCAGTTTACACAAATTTAAGAATTTTAAAATTTTTATTCTCTTCAAACCCACCATAAAAAACAGGATCCAATTTTTTTGAGGAGAAGGGGTCAAAAATTAGTCATTAATCTCTCACTGAAAATTTGGGGAAGCAACCGCCTCCCCCCGGTTCCGGCACCACTGAGTGACTGTCAAATAATGTAAAATTTTGTTAGGGTTAACGGGGTTAAAAATGTTTCAGTAAAGTCTGTATTTAATTTCCAATTTTACAATTAAATTTTATTTCCAATTTTACAATTGTAACTTCGTTTTAATACGTACCTGACCTAATTACCCAATATAAATTGTTGGTTTGATTATTACATCAATATAAAAATTATTATTGATTATCCTTTTCATGTTTTTTAACCTGTTTCTAATATAGCCCGAAAATAACTCGGGTAAAGAGTTTGTATCAACTGTTAAGTGGTTAAAGAAATAATAACTGTATTTTTTATAAATACTCGCTTGTCATAATCAAGTTATCATTTTATAGTTTAAACTAATTATAGGGTATTAGGCTTTCAAATCACAAAATTCCCATATAAAATCATCAAAATGTGGAGATCGTCATGGTTCATATAACAAATACAATAATCTTAAATTATTACATAACCTACCCATCAGTTCGTTACACATTTTATATATTATAACTATTAAATCAATTAATCAAACAAATCAAGTCCATCACGACACAAATAAATACAAATAATCCTAGATTGTATGGGAAATAGAACAATAACAGATCCACATTGCAACCGTTCTACCACTCACATTATTTCTGCAAGGATATTGCAGCAAGAACTACCACAATAAGTGCACAATTTTCCGCGTAATTAAACAGCGCTAAGTGGTAGTTAGCTGAAAAAGGCAGATGCATATCATTATGACGCGATTAGTTAATGATCATGTCCAGTTGGCTATGTCTAAGCTGGTCTGTTCGCTTCGGTGCACACGGCATGCGCCGAGATATCCTATGTCAAGGATTACCCGTTTACGCCAATTGAACAAATTTACCTATGGAATAATGGGCGGATTTCTTTTGAAGTAGTTAAGTACATGTTGAAGTGATGTTTTGTATCCATAATGTAAAAGTGTTGGATTGATACTTATTTATTTTATTTGCAACGCGTAACAAAAAATAAACAAAATTTTAATAACAATCATTTATTATTTACTAGCGAATTGAATCCGGTGTTACTCGGGGGTATTAATTCAATTAAATATAAAGTAATCATGCCCACCCAACATGCACACAATACACGGTTCGCCGAAAATTGTTTTTTTCGACTTCATGAAATTATTATACTCCTATCCATTAGTGAAAACCAGAATAAAATCCGTTCAGTAGTTATTGAGAAAATCGTGTAAAATTATATTTTCTAGCTCCCAGGAAACATCAGGTCCCTTTGTATAGTAGATTTTGTTTATTAATCATGCCAACGTAGCTGTAAAATATATTGAAGATATTTTCGAAGAATTCTTAATTTCGAAAACAGGATGTTTAATAAATTAACTTTTAATATACACATTATACAAGTAAAGTAAACATCGTATTAAGTAATTTATATTAAAAACTCTAAAATTACAGTGAAAAGATTTATCAGTGTGCTTTTTTAAAATTGAAAAATTATTGTATTTAATTTATTTTTTGGAGTAATTATTTACATAATTGAATTTCGGGCTAAACTACATTTTGAAATAAAACAAGTAATGTTGAACCGTTAAATTACTCAGACATTTTTCCAAGTAAAGTATCTTTTGGTTTTTTATTATTCTGTTGTCAAACTTGTATATGAGATCAGATACTCTGATTTTTTGTATTCAAAAAAGAAAGAACTGTTACACTTAATTTCTTGTAAAGAGATGTGCAAAAATGAGATACATGAGATGAAAGATAAAGAAATACGGTAGTTTTAAAATTTAGCCATATTAAAATGCGATGATCCTTGACTTCTTGGTGCAGTTTTGTCTATCAGTAGATATCTTTAAGATTATTTTAAAATTCTTATTTTTGTGAATTTTTTTCTAAAACACTATAATTGGTAATTTTTCTTTAGTTACAGCACTTTTTTTGATATAAGGGTTCCTAGGTCTACAACCAAATTTCACGTCTGTTACTTCAAGGATTTTGAAATATTTATATTATACTCCCTCCTGATTCAACAATAAATTTGAAAAATTCAAAAATATAAAATTTTTGGGGACTTTGGTAATTAAATTGATTAAATAAAGAGTTACTAGTTGTAATAGTAACATGAGTTCATGAGAATTACAAAAAACAAGCCCATTAATAAAAAAAAAACTGAAATATTGCTTTTATAGCGACCATAACTGGTGCCTTTACCTTATTTTGGTATTTGCTGCTACAAAATATTTTTCCACTAACAATGTTTTCTTTTTTTTTATTCAGCCTTCGATATTCTCAATTCTTTCAATGGGCTTGATATACTTACTGCCAGCATGGACCTGAATCCTGTCTAAGATATACATATGTATGTGTGTATGTGAATGCGATGTTCGTAGAGATTCCCCGAATCCCTGGTCGTGCGGATCTCAAATGTAAGATCTGCATACGGTATCGGATACATACGGCCGGGATGTGATGTCACGACCATCACATCGGCATTACGCTAGTCTTGGACTCGAAAACTAGGTCCTGCACTTGCATACTGAAATATAATATAAATAAATCTTATTAAAATAATATATTTTTATTTTTCCATTTCATGTTTCTCACATTCTTTCCTATATTGGTTAATTTATAAAAATGAGATCATTTTTAAAAGCCGAAGATCAAAAAATAAATCGATGGTTATTACATGATAACTGACATTTTAGAACTTTCTTATATATTATGTGTATATCTATTTATAATAAAAAAATATTTTTTGAGTAGAAATTACATACAAAAATTATATTAAGAACTTTAACTATTAGTTTATATTAGGTTATATATTATAGATAATATTTCCCGCAACAAAGCGTTTATGTTTAAAAAGTAATTCGATAAATAGAGTAAACATCTGTTATCTCAGAATATGACGTTTTTTGATCTATACAAATTCTTTCTATATTGTCGTTTTTGAATTACATCATCTGCAGACAGATATGCGTTTTAATTATTGCTCTACGATTATTAGTTCGGGAGATATAAGCCTTCTAAATTAGACATATTTTTGTTGCAGTAATGCTCCTGAGATTACCCACCAGTACCGAGTGCCGGAGAAGAAGTTCTACGTTAAAAAAGGTTCAAATGGGTATATACAAGGTAAAAATTTTGGCATTGCACTTTTATAGTATAAGATCGTAAAAATCTAAAATTATTTATTTTCAATTAAAATGCAATATTATTCTATTCAGCAAGAAATTTTGAATTATTTCAATTTGCAGAAACTTATTCTGTGATTTTAAACTGCGGAACAAAACCAGATAAATCAATTTTTGCAAAGGACCCCGCACTAATCATATGAAAATTGGGTTTCAGCGAAATGGTCTGAATTTTTTATATGTTATAGTCCTGATCACCCCGGTCGAAAGTCCCAATGGGCACAACCCTTCATATTGCGTATTTTTGCCGCTAGATGGCACGGTACCTCCATAGTTCTATCACGAGTAACGTAGAGTCAAATTGCAAAAAAGCCGTTAAAAAAATCTGACAGGATACTTTTTATCGTCGAGTGAAGCCCAGATTCGGATTCGCCGAACCCAAAAACACAAGTATCCTGAGTGCCAGATTTTTCTAACGGCTTTTTTACAATTTGACTCTAAATTACTCGTGATAGAACTTTGAAGGTACCGTGCCCTATAAGCTTTTGTTCCACGACACGTTTATAAAGCCATTTTAGCAATATTTGATTCGTGATCTATGGACAGTCGATCCGGTGATGGTTGAAAATGCCGAATAAAAAAAAAACATTTTCCGTTTTTGTTTTGCAGCTTTTCATTACTATAATCACTGATAAAACACTATAAAAGTTTTTAAAAGCTATAAACTTAACTATGAATTTATATTATTGTGAATCAGTTAGTTCACAGGACGTTGTTTCAGAGTCTATCTGATGCACGCACGATGAGAGATTTTGTCTCGGGTAATACATGTTCCAGTTCAATTTGTTTATCTGATTGACTTTTGACTGGCAACTGCATGCGTGACAACTCGCGAGGGAAAACACTCGTTTCTGCATATTCTTTTATTTAAATTCTCCTCAGAATTTTGTTACAAATAATGCTTGAACCATATACAGTAAGACTCCATTTAACGCTATTTGGCTCTAACGCGGTTTTTTCCGATTACGTTTTTTTTTTTAATTAATTTTTCATTTCGTATGAACATAAAGTACCTAAGCGTGATTGCACAGTCGCAGGTAAACAACGTTAGATGATTTCTTAAAAAAAAAAAAATTAAAGTGTCAAATGACGAAGAACCTTCACGTCATCATAATCACTAAAATAATTATTGTTTTCATGAATACTTATTATTAAAATATTGATATTAAAAATAAAAGTTACCAAAGTATTAAAAAATATTTTATGATATTATATTTACTTTGTTTACATTTAAATATTTACGACATGTATTTATTATTTTAAATCGTTATTTAACTGTTATTACACTTATCCCCATTATTTACATGTTTAGAAAAACTCTTTAAACGCTGTTTCATTTAGCGCTAGTATTTCCTGGAACGTACCCAGCGCGTTAAGAGGGATCTTACTGTCTAGCATTTGTTTTTAGCTTTTATTTTAAAGTAATCGATAGAACAAAAGTATAAGGCAAAATTAAATCATTAATAGGAAATTGGAGAGGTGTAAAAAATATTTTGCTATGTTTGATTTAACATAATATATGTATAAATATGTTATATATATTTAAAAATCATGCAGACACACACACAAACACAACCGCTATACGGAAAACATTCTTTTAAAGGATTTAAATCAGAATCATCCCTTATTTCGGACTCAATTTTTCGGCGGTATTACAGTACTTCCGCTTCCTTTGGAACATAAAAGTGAAAATAACAATTCAAGACAATTGTAACAGTGTATTAGAAAAATTAAATTTATAAATAGACTAGGTTAAAAACAGAAAACAGTAAGAGCTTAAAGTAACTATAAAAAATAATCTATTGGAGATAATAGAAATTTGAAATATATTTTTGTTAAAGTTCCAACACATTCCTTTAATAATGAATAATTTAGCAAATACAAAAATCTTATAACATTTCTAGATCAATAAAAAACACTAAAAATACAAATATACCTAATGTAATTAATTTCTAGCTAGAGAGCGATCTAGTTTCATCGACATAGAACAGTTGAAGTCCGTTATGGGTGAGATGAGTGAGCTAGTTGTTGGGGGCGGTACAACGGTGATTCTTTAAAACAAATACAGCGAGGTGCTGACGCACGGTCACGATTGCAGAGACAAAAACAATAATTCATTTATCGCTTTATTAAAAATTCCGCCCCTCGCGACCACTATCGCGACTTGTATCTCTGCGGTTAATAGCTTTTGGTAACTCTATATTGTAGAGGTGGTCCATGCCTCTCTGTATATATAGAAAACTATATTGTATAGCGTGTTCCGGAAGTCATTCGTTTTACTAGAAATAGATTTTGTAAGTTTTAAACGCATATTTTAATGATGATTGTATTTATACTTACTTACTTTTGGTGATACAGAGATAGTCAACTACTCTATGTGCATTGTACAGGCTGTTCGATAAATCATTTTGTGGGTATGAAAATAGAATTTTATTTATACACACTGTATTGTAGAGATATTCCATATTGTGTGTTATACAGAATGTTTAAGATTTCAATTGGCTTTTATAAAACATATCTTGAAATTTATTTTTTATTTTAAAATTTACGTATTGTCACCATCTTATTGTGTCTTAATAAACATTGTGGCAACTTTTAATTATTTTATATTCTATTATATTATATATGTACAATATATAATCACAGGGGTTATTTTAGTGTGTAGTTGTAGATTATTTCTATATTTCCAAAAATGAAAACTGCAGTTGTAAAAGTTAATTTGTGTAGTTGAAAAAGTAGAAAGAAAAATATAAAAAGTGTAAGTGTAGAGCAAAAAAAGGTTCACTATAATTTGCAAGAGAGAAATATATAAAGTATAGAACAAAAAATGGTATTTGCAGTTGAAAATTTTTCTTAAAATAACCCCTGTATAACAATTAGTAAAATTAAACTGTATTATTGTAGAGATACATAAATGATATAATAATAATATAATAAAAAATAACTAATTTGGCAGTGACTTACGACACATCCTGTACATGTACGTATGTATGTATAGACGTACGTTTTATTGGAGTAATATATTGTATCTGTGATTCTCGAGATTTATTTATTGATTTATCACCTCCTACGAATATACGGAGAATTCATGTATGCTCCATGTGGAAAAATATAAATATTTTAATTCATATAGACTGAGTCATTTTTCAAGGATTATTTTTTATGTGTAAAAATATGTATCGTCATATTTACATTTAGATATTTATTTTTCATATTTTCATAGGGATATGTATCTAACAATTAGTAATTCTTCAAGAATTCGGTGTTACTGATTTCGATGATTTTGAAATGGGATCATCTTTAAGCCAGACCTAACCATCCAACCAGGTTTCATTAATATCGGTTCAGTAGTTCATGAGTTATGCGTGTGACATGAATTCAGGAGACAGATAGACACACAGACAGACATGAACCGAAAAGTGTTTGTTTTGATCAATTTAAAATTTTGAACAATTTTTTTGTCTCATTCTAAAACGATCACAAAGCTTCTCGTATCTTCGATATGGGAGGAAGCAAAATTGATAAATACTAAGTATCTTAGTTTGCTATCTAATGACGTTTATTATTTTTTTAATTGACCTTCAATATAGAAATCTAAAAGAAACAGAAAACTGATGGAAATATGTATATCTCTTCTTATGAAAATATTTTACCATAAAATCACATAACAAGTTTCTATGTTCTTAAATTAATCAGGAAATACTTAAATCATCACCCAAATCATAGCTATTATCTTTAATAAGGTCCATATAAAAGATTGAACCTCACTCCCCCGTCGAACCATCTGCACCAGTGATGACATAACAACATAACATGAACTGATATATCTACCCACAACCAGCACAAGTTTTGTTCTTGTTCGAACACAATAGACAAGCGAGATGGGTCCAGAGTTTCGGCCATAGTTCCCACGTACCGGCCAGAAATTAGATCAGCCCACGGCGGCCTTCACACATCGCGGATCTGAATGAATAATTACCTACAGGTAAAAACACTCACGGACTGATCTTACATGAATCATCAACATCATCTAGATCACGTTTTGTAAACATCGGATAGGAATTGGTAGTTTTTTTCTCCATTTACTTGCACGTGTTATTTCATATAATATGTGTATAGTTTGTGTGTGTGTGTGTGTGAGTTTAAGTTTATAAGTGGATGTAGTCACTTGGATTCAATGTTAATTAATTTTATTTGAATTTGAGTAAAAGTGAATGCAAGTGTATTGAAACTGAAAGTGTTTTTGGTGGGTTTATTTTTAATGTAGATATACAAAAATAAGAGTGGTTTTTATTAACTTCCCAGGAAGTTATTTTAATGTGTCCGAAAATCGAAATCAAAATGTTCAACATATGTTTTTGTTTCAAGGTCACTACAGTATGTTTACATTATTTTCAATATGTATGTACGTACGTGTCATTTTTTTCTGCACGAAATCTCGCAAATAAAAAATGAAATTGAGTTACCAATCGAAGTGTCTTGACTTATATAATCTATTTAATAGATCTAATTATATGATATATTTAATATGATCTGAAAGAAATTTCATCAAATTCGGTTCAGCCGGTTTTTTTAGACAAAAAACTAGATTTCAGAATTTCTTGAAAAAGATTTATCAGATTTAATTGGCAGTCGATACTTTGAAATATCGAATATTTTTATAGTTTTTATCAAATATTTTATCTATACATATTATAATAAAACAAAGTCCCTCTCCGCGTCTGATTTTTTTTCTCAGTAACTACTGAACAGATTTTATTCTGGTTTTCACTAATGGATAAAGCGTTTTACGAGGAAAGTGTAGATATATAATTTGTGAATATTAACCCTGGTAACACCGGGTTCAATGCTTATAATATAAAATAACATCTAATAGTTTTTTATAATAGTAAAAAAATAGTGAAAAAACAATAAATAACCAGTATTCAAGTATTGAAAGTCGTACCATGCTGAGAAGTTGGTTGTGTGGACCTCAAGGGTGTTTATTTTTTATGTTAAAATCATCAAAACGAGATCAAGACAGATACGCAATAGGTTTAAAATCGGACAAGACGAGACCGAGACGATACTACCTGAATTTTAACGAAATAGACCGTATCAACTTTATTTTAAATCTTGTCAATAATCTTAGTTTTAGAGTATTATCAATAATAAGTACAAAACTATTTGATATTAATTTTTAAATAAATAATTCAATTATAAAATTCAGATGTGACTGACAATGAGTCATACATATTTAGGTTACCGTTAAGTGTAAGACGAGACTGTTAGTTGCCTCGTCTTGTGTGCGACCATAGTTCAGATCGGTTCGAAAAACAACACTTTCCTTTACTATGTACCCAAATTATGGTAATATATCGTTTAATTAGTGGGTAAGGTGTCATTTGTTGTGGTACAATATTTATAAATAGCAAATATACAGTAAAAAGTTGAACTAGGAAATAGAGCTTTCATCACCACTTTACCAATGATGCAACGTTCAAAAATAAACATCAACAGTGTGTTTTTTGTGCTCCGTACAGGTATCTAGTAAATGATTTCCGAACAACAACGCGCGCACTAAATAATTTCCACGCCATAGTTTATGCGCAGTTAGTATCTGCGGCTATTATCTTCGGCACGTATGTAATTTCTAGTACTCTCTGTCCTGATTTATTGCCCGGGTCCGTGCGCCCAAGTCCCGCTTAACTCATCCACACAATCATTAACAGACCAGAATTATGAGCGAGTACTCGGATATGGAAACGAACACGTCATATTATTTTTATAATTCATTTTCTATAAATATGCTAAATTTAGATCAACAATGGGCAACTATCAGACCACGTTAAAAATATATATGTGTTACCCGCGACTTCGTCGAAGTAGCGTATGTCCTTTCTATGGGTGCAAGCTATATCTCTGACAAATTATATATATATTAGCTGTGAAAAGGTAACAAACAGACAGAAAGACATAGTTACTTTCGCATTAAGTATGGATTTAAACATTTTCAAAGGGCATTTTTTTTTAATATATGACAAAAAAAATTATTCAAACAATTTATATATTTTTTTCTATTTTTTTTTTCGAAAATGTGTTTGTATTGATTTTTTTTTACAAATATAAACATTGACGCATGAGATTACAAATTTTGCGAACAGCTTCGCCTTTTAGAAGTTCTATCTTCAAAAAAATATTTTTTATTTGGTCTACAGTTATTTCGGATAGATTTATCGAAGTTGTACATAACTTTAAACGAAATAAATATATTGGCAACGAAATTGCACAGCTTGCACTTATTTTAAAATAATTTTATTTGGACCTGTTTAAAAACCTTAAATGTAAAAATCATTAATTATTTTGTACTTTAGTTTTTTACAAAAATAAAAAAATGGGCCATAATTTAGTAGAAGGTAGGAAATATCTTAATTACAAATAATTGCTACTAAGTTGTTTTGAAATTATAATTATTTAGTTTTTTCCAGATGTTTATCCAAAACGTGAAAATGCCAAACCAAGCAATTTATCAAAATATGTGATGTACATTTTTTTAGCTGACATTAAGTGATATTTTAAATATTATTGATTGTCCTTTTTATAATCTTTATTTTATTATAATTTTCTGTTAAAGATGGCTAATGGCTTCTTTAAATTGAGCTATTTTTTTAATTATAAGCCAGAACTTCATTTTTAAATCAGTATTGAAGAAGAAGTTAGGTACGTCTTTATAATTTATAAAACAAAAAAACATAAATTAAAAATTAATAAATATAATTACCTAAATAATAAAATTTTCTTTAACAAAATTTATAAAAACGTTTTCGACTCGATACTCAAACACCGCTATGTCGACCAGTAAATCACTAATTGTTAATTGATTTTCAACATTCCCACAATTTCTCGAGGCGGCCCCGTGGCCATACATCACCTTGCTCCGGCCCTGGACAGGACTCAGTTAATTTACAACACTTTATAATAAAAGTTAAAACCTAATGAAACCTCTATTTGTCGTAAGTTATTGATAGGTAGAGATATGTTAAACAAATTTCGCCAAGAGCGCTTTCTTAATTTAAACGTATGAAGTCAATATCTGAATCGTTTAGAGAGACTTTAAGAATTATTATTCCGCATAATTTATTTTGTTTTTATTTAAATTACTTTTTACATATGTTACTTGTCAACGGTTGTATTAATAAAGCATTTATTTATTTATTAGTTAAATATCTATTGTAGAACTTCTGCAAATCGAATATATTTTCACTATGCCAAATATTAATGCTAATAAATTATAATACTCTTAAAAAGAGTTTGTAATCTTGTAATATACGCTCTACAGCTATTTATGTGATATTAAGGTACTGGCACCAGTCTTGGATTCGACCCCAGTAATGGCTATTTTTAAATTAAATATACTGAATTAAAAATATTTGTTGATATTTGATTACTACCATTTCTGAATATTATTAATCTATATATGTACATTTAACTGCCTTACAGCATGATTTGATAACAATCGGCCACTAGGTGTCTAAATGGTGGACATTTAAACTAATTATTAGTATAATTTATTTATTAATTATTATATTTTCATAGCAACTGCTTTACATTTTTTCAAATTTGACGATTATTTCTTTTATATATTTTGTGTCGTAGTACTTATCATTTTGTAATCATTAGTGTCCATCACTGTGTGCTCATTACTGGTTAAAATTTATTCAGTTACTTGTTTTATTAGTAACATAAGTTCATGAAAATTATAAAAAAGAATCCCGTTAATCACAAAAACAGTAAACCTTACTCTTATAACGACCATAACTGGTGCCACTACCTTATATATTCTGGGGAAATATTAAAATTATTATTAATATTTTAAAAAGGTAATATTACATTAATATTAAACAAATTTTATTTATTTTCGAAGCTAAGAAAATTTCTAAAATGTCAAAAATATGAAAAAAATTTGAAAAATACAAATTAGTTAAAAGCGAAAGACTGAATAATTTTAAATGGAGGTATTGGGGATACAATAATCCCATTGTTTGATTTTTTTTATTAATGCCAAAAACACAAACCATCCCGAACAAATCAGTAATATTTAAAATTTTAAAGTATCATCACCTAAAAAACTTCGATAACCATTAAAAAACAAAGACGATTTAAGTAATAATTTTAAATTCTATATTTATTAATTAATAAAAACATCTAATGATATGTGATAACAATTTTTAAGGCGGAGATCAATTTTGTTAATTCTACACAATTTAATATAACAACAGTGTAACTTTTTCAACGGTTCATCCCAAAATCGATTTAACACAATAGTTTAGTTAAAAAGTTTGATTATTTTATTATTCTGACGATAATTTGATACAAGTCTAATGCATGTTATCATATCTAAAACTTTGACATATTATCTACGTTAATATATGAAATTGTAAGATACATACCTCTGTATATTTTTCAACGACAGTTTTATTTCATTCGAAATAAAGATTTTATTTGGAGCATTTGTTAGGAGCTACAACGTATTTTAATATCATAATGCAGAGTGAAGAAATGAAAAAGTCTTTCGTAATTAATTTATCATTGGTGAAACTTGCAGGTTTGTGGCCGCCCGATAAAGATAGCGCAAACTGGAAGAAAATATTTTATAAGTATTATTCATTTATTTCATTGATTTTTTTATTTTATCTTCTGATTCTTGAGGAGGTCATTTTGGCAATTAAGGTAAAGTAAAAAAAATTACTAATTTTTATATCTGAGTTTAATAGATACTTTGTAATAGCTGATCATTTTTGGAGATAGCTCCTGAATGCACCACATGTTTTGACAATTGATTGTTATTATTTTTTTATTTTTAGTCCACATATCACTGTTTCGAGATATTTGATGTTCTTTTGAATTCAGTAATTTACTGCATGATTATTATATAATAATCTAGATCTATATACATAGAGCATGGAGTGTGCATATAATTAAAAAATTGATAGAACGTATTTTGGGTTTATGCTTGTATTTAATTAAACATGTGAAAATTGGTTGGGTTATATTTATATCTTCATTTATGTCAACCAAATTTTATACACTATGGTAATACATAATGTGCATTTCATGTCTATATGTCAATGTCTAGATCATATTTTTCGAGTTAATTTCTATAGCGACAATTTTTACCAATTCTTGGAAAATGTTAAAAATGTCTGAATTAGAGTACCCTTTCTCTATAAATGGTATTTTAAATTATTGTATTGAAAAATGTACTATCTATTGAAGATCGATGCACGGAGAAAAATATGAGTAGCAATTACTCATTTTTTAAGTTTAAGTTTCGAATAGAAAAATGTACTAACAGTTGTAATGAAATAACTTGTATAGGACTTAAAAAATAAAAAAATTAAGAATAATTAAATGAATAAATCATGTAAATGATATTTACGAATATAGTAAAAATTGCATGTTATAAAAATTACAGTGGAGATTAAAAAAATTATTGAATTGACAGTATATGTTAAAACTGATACTTAGTATTTTTTTATACAAAAATGAAATTTTTAATCGGCAACTATAATTTTTAATAAAAAATTGACTCCATTTTTCTCTGTGTGGAAGTTCGAAGTTCTCGTTAGAGATTAGGATGGCTCAGTAGAGAGAACGTTTACATACTAAAAATATCATAATATTAAATCTTTCAATTTTGTAGGTATGGGGAGATATTGAAAAAATGACAGCCGTTTCATATGTTTTTATAACTCACGTAGGACAAGCAGTAAAGTATTACACGTTTTTGAAAAACGAAAAGAGAATAAAACGTTTATATAACTCTTTGGGGGTCGGTTGGCCAAATTCCCATTATCAAAACCGTGCTAATTATGTAGTGAAGAGGGATATTACTTTATTTCTTATTCTGGTTGCAAGTTGCTGTATGTTATTTAATTACGTTCCAATGCTGGATAACACGAGAAGATTGCCGTTTCCGTGTTGGACTCCATTTGATGCAACCGTAAGTTATATTTATTTGATGATGATGAAAATTAATATCAGCTGGATGTTATTCGTTACTGACTTCGTCTTAAATTTTTGTGTATTGTGTGCGATTTGGGTTTTGGTTGAGACTAGGACACAAAATAGACGTATGCATTTATTTATTTGCTATACGTTATGAATTGACAGAGTATGCTCACGCAGGCGAACAAACAATTGTGTGCTTTAGAATTTTAATACTAAATTCAGCATTGTTTATTATTTCGATTAACCATCACAACATGTTCGATTATGTAAAGTAATTATGTTTATCTGATATTCTAGGTAACTCCGTTCTACGAATTAATGTACATTTACCAATGCATAGCATTTACTTTTAATGGATTTTATAACATATCAATTGACACATTTGTTTCCGGATTATTTATACAGATCTGTGCGCAGCTAGACATGATATCTTATAAAATAACAAATATAAGAGAACGAGCTATTGCCAGTATTGTTAAGAAACTGGGTACAATCAATGAAGAAGGAGATGAATATAATATCCATAAAATGGAACGACGCGTTAATATTTCAAACAATCTAGTTCCACAAAAAGACATCGATGATTATATGATTATTGATTTTATTAGTTGTGTCAAACATCATAGATACCTTTTAAGGTATTTTTATTTTTTATTTGTTATTTATGCTCATTTGTATAGCAAGATTTTTCTAATTTAAATGAATAAATCTAAAGAATAAAAAAAATAGTCTACTAGTTGTCTAACTATTCCAAAATTTGTTTGAATCATACATTAAAATTTTATTATCCTTAACTATCTATCTATTTTTATATACGTTAACTTTTCTAAAGGCCCTGTAAAAATTATAGGAGATGGCTCCCGCAGTCGATTTAGCCGAGATTTTAGTATGGTGTAGTTCTTATATCGTAGCGATCAAAAGTCCCCATGGGCACAAAGTCCATTAATAAACAACTTTCAAATTATTCAGTGCGAAAGATTGAAAAATACACATTTCGGGATATGACTATAATAAAAGGCATCTTGAATAACTCTAACTGTCTATTAATGGGCTTCGTGTCCAGGTAGACTTTTGATCGAGACATAAACTGCATTTTACTACAATTTTAATCAAATCGACTTGGTTCTTTTTCTCATAAAATGTGTACAGGGTCTTATATTTATCTTTTATTTTTACTTTCTCAATGTTTTTTTAAGATATTTAAAAGAAATTGAGTATTTATTCAGTGATGGGGCATTAGCACAGTTTGCAGCCGGGATTATTATTGTTTGTATCACAAGTTTTCAAGCTACATTGGTAAATATTATTATTACTTCTGGTTTGGACAATATTACATAACCTTATATTTCAGATACCGATACCGAGTTTGTATTTTACAACATTGATACTGTATATATTTTGTATAGTTTGTGAAATATATGTGTACTGCTGGTATGGAAATGAAATTATTTTACATGTAAGTATTCTCTTTCAAACTCTTAAAGAATGGCATACAGTACAGCGAATCTTTGCTTAAACGACCAGTATTTTTATTGAAATATATTTTAATTTATTTTCATCGTCTTCTTTAGTAATCATGATTATCGGTCTATACTGTATGTGTTCAAAATTATTGCGGAATATTTAATGCTTGAATATGTTTTAGAGTTCTGCCTTAACTAGTGCAGTTTATAATTCCCAATGGTATGATTTTAACCCAAAATTAAAATGGTACATGCTATTTTTCATGATAAATACTCAACGTTCAATGAAAGTTTTTGCAGCAAAAATATTTGTCCTTTCATTGGACACATTCATGGGTGTAAGTAACGAAAGATTATAAAATATATATTGACTCGATTTTGATGAAAAGTTTTTTTGTATAATTTGTTAATTAATATAAAAATTTTATATATAATTTTAATTTATTTCCTTGCTCTTAACTTTTAGTATTGTTTTCCATTGTTTGTTGCCCTATAAATTCAATAAACTTTCATTGTTTATATTTTTTAAATAATTTTATTTTGTTTCTTGAGACAAAAATTATAATGTTTATAACCAGTCTGTACAAAATAACTTATTAACTTTATTATTCATTTATAGATATTAAAATCAGCGTATTCGTATTTTGCCGTATTGAAGCAAATACATTATCAAAAATATAATAAGTAATATGATTAGCATAGGTATGCATATACAATAGTATGTCGTATAACTAAACTTCAAACTAAATATGTATTTATTAATATATGTAGTTGAAGTAGTAGTTTAATATTATACTATGATAGAAAAACTTAAAACCTATTTAAGAGTTATTTGCTACTAATCAAAGTAAGTAATGGTAATATCAAGTTTGATTTTTATTTGAAACTATTTATATAAACTATTGTATTTTAATAAAAGTATATAATTTTGAATATTTAATTATGATCTTTTTAGGATACCTACCATAGACCAAAACCCTACTAATCTCATTTTGTTGTTTGTCTGTTTGTCGGCCCTTCCGCTATAGTAAAATGTATAGGTAGTATGGTACTCATTGTCAATAAGTACCTATGCCTTGGCTCATTTTTTAAATATTAAAATTTTAGCTCAAATTAACTGAAGAAATTTTATTTTTTTACAAATTACAACAAAAATTTCGATGTACAATATTTGAAAAAAGTCAACTATCTGTTTAATTCTGATTCTGAATAACGTATTAATTTTTAAATACGTATTTTTATATTTATTTTCAATTCACTATCAAATTTTTTCAGTACTTTGCACGTACTTATATATTAAATATAATAATAATTTAATTTAATTTAAAGATCTCAAGAAAAACCGTTATATTTCACATTCCCAGAACGACATGAAACATTTTAGTGCGTTTTTAACTTGAGCCATAAATATTTTCTTCTTGTACATTACAATAAATCTAAAAACTGACTTCGTTTTGAATAATGCATGACCACAACTATACCAGATTGTCAGATTTCTGTGTAATTTTGACGTTTGGCACCCGGTTTTTTGTCACAAACCTTGCCATTCACTGATAACGAATCACCCAGCTGGGTCGTACGTTAGTTTGAAAATGATAAGATCTACTACTATTTATTTCGGCAATAATAACTCTCTTCATTCTTAAGGGCGTGAAATGATGGGATTATCAACTTAAATGAAACGTATGTACAAAACACATGGAATCAAAATTGTCTGTCACACTCGGTGTTACCAGGGTTCATATCCACAAAATCATAGTGATCTAAAATATTCAACATGCCCACCCAACATGCTCACCCTACATGCCCACAACAAACGATTCACCACAAATTGTTTTTTTCCGACTTCATGAAATTTACTCAAAATATCTATTTATAAGTGAAAAGCGGAATAAAATCCGTTCAATAGTTACTGAGAAATTTTTTTTTATTCAGCCTCGGCAAGTGGGGTATCAAATAAAAGCTAACATTTCAAGGAATTTAATTATGCAGATGTTTTGTTATTATGAATTATTTTCTTCTTCAAAATATCGTTAACATATAAAACAAACGTTTAAAACGTCCACAATCCTACCTCAATTCACATACAACATAAAATAGAGAAAACGTGAAAGAAATATCTATCTTTAAAATCTGATAAAACTAACAAAAACAACCAAAAATCTCCTGTACTGGGTATCGACGCAACAGCCTCTGTTTACAAATCACATTTGTTCCACGGGCTTTATCAGATTTCACACCACCGCCCGTCACAATGGTGCAAATTTAGGGGTTTTGTCGTGCGGATTTTTCAAACTGATACTTATCTCTTATATCATATTGTGTAACATCAACACAAGATGCTGTTATTGCAACTGAATTTTCAATTATTTCTGTATTGTTGGCAAACGTGCAATAACTCATATAAAGCACAATGAGGTTGTTATGTGTTCTGACATAGAAGTCGCAGTTAAATATTGGATTAATTGTAATAAATCAGTAGTTTTAATCTAGGGGTTGTGGTAATATGTTTTATGTTAATTACTGCTACATATGAATATATGGTATTGGCACTTAGTTCTTGCTGTACGTTATTAGACAAACTATTACGGTAGTAGGCAGTGAAGTGATTTATACGAAAATATTAATACCCAGTTTCACATACGACAGATATCTGACGGATGCAACTACCTTATTCATTTAAATTGGTTTGTAAATGTTTAATTTATTTTTATTGTTTTAATTCGACATACGAGTATTTTGAAAAATAAGTATTAAAGGTGATAATTATTGTTGTTATTATTAATTTAATAATACCGCAAACAAAAAGTATTTACTGATTATGATAAAAATGATATATAAAATTCGGAATTTTTAGTTTTTTGGATGTACCGCTTGAAAAAAATATTCACCCTTTTCATGCAAATACTTCAACTCATTTAACCGTATCTCTTATATGGTATAATACAGATCCACAATACTCAATTACCAACAAACATTAGACTTAAACAGATTTTTCATCATACCTAAACAACGAACTACAAATCCAACAAGCATGTATCACATTAGTGTCTAAGACAATCCATACATAGATAGATTTACAACACTGAATTCCTAGAGTTCGTCATAACACCTGATATCATATATGACCACATCTGGACGATACATGCATTTTCAATCTTGTAAAATACAATGGCGCTTTGTTTCAACCGCGGGGTTCAATGGAATCATAATATTGCTGCATTTCAACGGAGGTTTTGAGATAAATGTCAATTAGGTATTCTACGCAGGGACGTCCGGCGGCCGCGCGTGGATTTCTTCTTCTTCTACTATTTGTATTCTTTTTTGTGTTTCTGTCCCAGTGATGTCTTTGAACATTGAAGTGAATTATTAGAAATAACAATGATGTAATAGTATGTATTTAATTAACATTTAATATATTCCTAGTAATGGACTTGTTAAGAGGTTATGTATGTACAGAATAGAAAACATTACTGCACATGAACGTTTTTGAATTTTTCAGATCCATCGACCTATACTAGAGAAATCATGCAGACCATGAAGCCTAAAAAATCTCAATTGACACCTATAATTTATGATAACAAAAATTGCAAGTCATTTTTTTTTACTTTTAAATGACCAATAAATAATGTGTAATTAATATTTTGTCTTATTTTTAACAAAATAGTCGCTAAAATACAACCTTAAAAGTATTAATTTTCACCTGCGCTAAGAACTTGTCAAAAATACGAGAGAAATAAACTTTTTACGTAAAATCTTATAGAAATGAATTTTAAAATTAAAATTATACTATATAAAATATATGTCATGTTAATCAAACTTTCGTTTTTACCGGAAACTAATGGAAATTTTTTATTTTTGACAATAAACCTTATTTGCTAAAAATGGATAGATTATAACGTCTCGAATATACTTTTGTGACTTCTGGCTGGAACAGTAACCAAAAAGACTAAATGAAAAAAATCTAAAATTTGGTATATTTGTCTCTTGTGTTGGCCCAGTAAAAAATTGGTGTATGTTATTTTAATCCAACTTCCGGTTGAGATTTTTTGAAAAACAATAATTTTTTGCTGTAAAATCAAATAGGATATTAGTATATTTTTATTTATTTAAAAAGTATTAGATTAATGTTTTTTTTTCATTTGCTAACAAGAATTACTTTTTTGGTTTGTTAAAAATCATTATTCTGTTCTTTTTGAGCAGCCACTGATTTTATAACCTTTTTATTTACGTTGTGAAGGAATCGTATCGAACAAAAAAGTTGTCGAGATTATATTATTCGTTTTAATACTCACTAATGTGTTGTAAATACACTAAATTTGGATAAAAGTAATAAATGTTTAATGTTAATTTGTTTTATTTTTGTATATTTAGTACATGTTGTGGGTTTGTATTGGTTCCAGCTTTTAAATGGAGTATCGAGATTCTGTTTCTAAAAAATTTCGTAAAATGTATCGTGGATTTTAAGAGTAGTAAATAAAAATTATATTTAACACAGTGTTAATACATGTGTAAATTATTTTTTTACAATTATTATTTTAATTTGCTTATCGTGGTGGTTGCGCTGGTAATTTATTTTAAATTATTTACAAATACCATATTTACTATTTATATAACTTTTTACATATATTTACATATATTTTAATTTGTAGTTACAATGAAATTTGATTCATACATAACTGAAGTTTCACTATTATTTTAATAATATAATTGGAAGCAACAAAAAATAAACAAAAGTACGATATTTTTTTCCAAATCAACGTAACAAGTTCCCCTATTAATTTATTAAAATTATACATTTAATATTTATCTTTCTATATATTTTACAAATACTTCATTTTAGAAAAAATCGCCTTCAAGAGAAATACCAAATAAACAAATATCAAGCAATTCAAATTAAACCAAAAAAAGTTTCAAATACCAAATACTTACATATACTTACAATTAGATTAATAATATATTTATTAAAATGATTTAATAAGAGCCTTTTAAATCGCCTTCCAGAAAAATACCAAATAAAATAAAAACAAGAAGTGATGATATGTAATAATAATAAAAAGAATATACGTAATGTATTTAATACCACATTTAATAAGAACCCCTTAAACCGCCTTCATAATAAATACCTACTTCCAAATAAAAAAAATCGAGCACCGATATAACCATTAATTCAATACAATTCATGCAATTACTACCTACACACATAGGAAACAAAAATAACATCTAAATACACATATGTACACTTGTACACACTCACACATACATACAGAGATATTTAAAATATTTTCCCATACATGTAGTTGATCGTGATCTATTTTTCAAACACGAATAGGTATTAACAGATCTACAAATTGGTTACTACGAAAGAAATCAAACGAAAATAGAGCTGGCTCAGTCCAGATTCGCGTGAGGACTAGGCTATTATCTTGTCGGAAATTATATCTGAAATGAATAACATGTACCAATTTACTCTTTTAACATTATGGGAAATATTTAGACAAAACAAAGAAACGTTGCCCGATTTTTGTATAAATCTAATCAGTGCTTCTTTTTACACATCTGATAGTTAGTGATGTGCGCACGGTGTAGTATAGTTAGTAAGCGTTGTATAAACATGGTATGTTATAGTAGGTATATTTATATGGTTGTAAAACATAAATTATTTTTATAGGTCTGTAGTTGAGTTAGGGTCGATCCAGACTATCGGTCTGGTCTCGCTCCAATCAAATCTTATGATATTTACATTATCGCGCAAGTTTAAATCACGCTATTCACACTATGGGTACGAATCCATGCCAGATTCAATCACGTTCCAGTAAAATATTATTTGCACTATGCTGTATCGAAGCGAGATTGGACCGAGACCTGACCGATACCTAAAATAGGAATGATTTAATTGTTTATTTATATTTGATTGAAAGTGGATCGATAGTGTGGATCAAACCTATGGATACAATCCATGCCAGGTTCGATCACACTCCAGTAAAATATTTTTTGCACTATGCAGTCTCTGAGCGAGATTGGACCGAGACCTGACCGATATTTTTTAAATATTTGGGTTATTTTTGAAATTATATTTTTTTTCTGAAAATTATTTCACTATAAATCGATGTAGATCAAGAGAACAATTTTGACCTTTGAATGGTTAAATTATCATTTAACCTCTCAATTGCGATACATTTTACTGATTCTATAAAATATGTTAGTATTGAGAACAAATGAGTCAACAATATTAATATGTATTTGTATTTTGAATTTTTTAAATCTATATTTTGTTTTATTAGGCTATAGGTAATATCCATTTTGATAGTTTTAAAAATTGTGTCTGTCTGTTTGTTCTGACCTAACTCGAAAACTACTGAGCCGATTATGACGAAAGTTTCACTAATGGTAATAAATTTACGAAAAATTGCATTTTATATTATGCAATTAAAATATATCAAAGTGAAAAGGAAATTATTGAAAATGATAAATGTATGATACTTGTAAATAATTGTAATGATAATGGTTTTTTTAACCATCGTCACTGCCCCCATGGTGGGGTCGAAGTAATTGATATTATTTTCGTTATGCCTCATAAATATTTAAACCAATATCGTTTAGGTCTCGTGCAATTTTTGTATGTATTATTTATTGCATTTCTCTAGTTTCCATATTTCATAATCTAAAACCTTTTTTTCAGTTTTATTGATATATCTCATTATTCTAAATATTTGAGAGAACTAGTATATAAATTAACTCCATTTTTTGTTGGTTTTCAAATTACACAATCTTGATTAATTGAGGATATAATTTTGAAATTTTGTTAATTTCAATTTAAAAATGCAATGATTTTTTTGTCGTTTTACCATTGCAATTATTTTTATAAAACACTTCCTATAATTTCGGACGATAATACATTAAACTAAACCACACGTATTAGCTCGCGACCCCAATTATCCTACACCGTGTGCATCAGATTTAACTATCGATGCTGGAACTAGATTATACGTCATGTTAATCCCATATATTCAACGAAGTAGTTCTGACTCCAGATATGACAGATTAAATTATAGAGTCATTACATTGTTATAGATCGTTTAATTTTCACACATTTTTGTTTTGTGTAATTACATAATTTAAACAAATGTTTATGCACTCATCAATGTGAGTTATTTGGATCCGTGACCCGAAGACTTCACCATCCTTATCATGTACTTAACAAGTTCACTGCCACACAATTACACTATTCATGAATCAGTGGTGAAGCGTCCATGGAAGCAGGGAAAGCAGTGCTTCCCTTTCTTTATGGGTAAATTAATACAAATCTGTGTTTTCAGTTAATAAATAATTTAAAAATATTATTAGAATATTCATCTTTATGCGCAACCCAAACATTTTAACCAAAAGTCAAAAATAACATTTAATATTAATTTACACGTTCAATTATAAAACTATAATACCTCTAGGTCTTATTTTCTTGTATTTTAGTCGCTATTTGTATGACGAGTTGAGGTTCAGCGCAGGAAATTTCACTAAAATTTTTTTAATTTTTGATTTCGGTAAAATAATGTTTATCGTATAGAAATTATATACATATAATTATATAAATTATAGTATAGTATTATTGTATAGAAAATGACGTGAAAAGTTGAAATTTTCAAACCGTAGATCTGGAGCTCAAACCGTTCTTGAGATATAGCCTCTCAAAATTTCAGTTTTTTTCAAAATTTTGATGAAAAATGGCCCTAACATTAGAACGATTGGTCGGAATTGATTTTAATTGACGGATTTGGAATCAGCGTATCAAAATCTATATAATGACATGTATAATACCTTTAAACTCGAAAAAAAAATTTCGCGAAAAATCGAAAAAAATTTAAAAAAATGTCGATTTTTGACCAAATTTTTTTTTTCGAGTTTAAAGGTATTATACATGTCATTATATAGATTTTGACACGCTGATTCCAAATCCGTCAACTAAAATCAATCCCAACCACCCTTTCAAAAGTTATGGCCTTTTTTCTCCAAAAATTTGAAAAAACTAAAACTTTGAGAGGCTATATCTCGAGAACAGTTTGAGATACAAACCTGCGGTTTGAAAATTTCAACTTTTCACGTCATTTTCTATACAATAACCATACTTTTAACGAAATCAAAAATTCTAAATTTTTAGTGAAATTTCCTGCAGTGAACTTCAATTCGTCATACAAATATCGACTAAAATACAAGAAAATAAGACGTAGAATCATTTAGTTACTATATAAATATATAATAAATTATTTAAAAAAGTAAAATCTTGAACTTAAGGTGTTTCATAGTTTTTTTTGTTAATAGGAGGGGGAGGATTGACAAAATATGCTTCCCTTTTAAAAATTTCACGCCTCGCCACTGTCATGAATATAGATTATATTTATTAAATTATAAATTGTGTTATACAGTAGTAGAAAAAGTGAAGAAATCGTTTATTTTACCACGTCCACCGCCAAATAGACCACTCTTAATTAATTCCTGAGTGACCATGGACGTGTTAATAATTGTATAATTAGATAATTATATATATTGTCTTGAGTTTAAAACGTGTTTATTGAAAAATATACAGATTAAATAAAATTAGTTATTAAATTCAAAACTGGAACGAGGCTTCAGTTAAAAAAAATTAATGTTGGGGGACACATTTTTATCTATTTATTAGAATAAACTGTTGGTTTGTACGGTGTTAATATAAAAAAAAACTTCAAGTTTTGCGTGCAAACTAATTTTCGTGTTTTAGCCATAGGCTGTTGGTTTTCTTTGAATGTTTCAATTTCATATTAAATTAAGATCAAAAATATGACGGGCAATAAAAAACTAAAGAGTGAATTTCGGTGTTTTATACCTATTATCATAAAATTTTAATGTATTAATAAAAAAAATCTATGATGAACATTTTTTAATTGTTCATTAAATAAGACAATAAATATTTAATATTAATAATAACCATTTTCCATATACGAACTATACTTGTAAAATATTTCACTATAATAAAAAAACAATAAAAATGAAATTTATATGACTACATAAATTTTGATTAGCAAGAAACAGCATTATTACAAAAATATCTTGTTTTTTAGATTACATTCTAATTAAGAAAAATGTTGTATTTATAAAATATAGACTTTAAAATTTATTCCCACTAAATGGAACTATACTTTACGAGTGTATGATTAGAACATAATTTAATTAATGAACAAATAATTTAAATAATCAAATTATAAAACGTACAAATAATTGACACTTTATAATCATCAAAATAAATTATATCTTAAATGTGATTATTATACATATACAAGACAACATGTTCTAATATTCAATAAGATATAAACGATGCAATATATCAAATCCCTATTAAAAATTCAAATTAAAACTATGTAATAAATAATCGGAAAACACTAAAGGGCATAATTATATAAACCAAACATACAAAAAACGATGACAAAGTGGATACAATTCAATTTGCCACCTATGATGAAACACATCCTCTTGAAGTTTGTATATAAAAAACTTATGTTAGTAGCATTGATTTGCTATAATTCATACATTTATGTAGATCAATATGTAAGAATTTTTGAATTAGTTTTTTATATGTTATGTGTTATTCATACTACTTTATACGTGTTGGAACGATAGCAATATAATAAAATGTTAGGCCATACATTAACTATAATTATTAGTAAATAATTAATTAACGTTATACATATGAATCCAGAGATTCTCAAAATGTGTAATTTCTGTTGGTACCTACGTGAAAAGATTTAGTTGATTTTTTTTATTTTTCTTTTTTTAACAAAAAAAAACACAGCCCCATAAAATAGAACTTGTGCTCTTAATTCTTTTTATTTTTTGTATCACTGATGAGTTCGTGAATTAAGAGAACAAGGCCTCTTTTGTGAGCATGTGTGATTTTCTGAATTCAACAATATATATTATCTAAATAAGAAATAATATAAACATAAATACATCAATAGTTTAAATATGTACAATATAATATGCGATTAATGGGAAACCGCCTGAAAAAAGTTTTTGTCATGCTAATCAAGCATCTTTTTTTTTATTTAATGAATAACGATAATGTTTTCATATTATTAATAAATGCATTGTTACATGTATTCACATTAAAATTTCATTGTAAGAAAGTTTATTACAAACATATCTCAATAACCATATGCTTATAAGAAAAACTGAAATAGGTATATGATAATAAATAAATAATTTAATTAGAAAATTATTTTAATGATTCCTAATTATATGAAAACAAATTTATATTTCTTTAATTACCTGCACACGAAACAAAAAACTATATTGTAAAGTGTAAAAGAATTTTTTTTTCAACAGAATGAAATCTATTGGTTGTTAAAACGTTACTATTTCTATTAAAATAACTCGGTAACAGGAAATAAATTTAAAAATTCAATTACAAAATGTGAAATATAGTATTCCGTATATTATTTTAACTATAACTGTTAATTAACTTCATAGAACGGAGGTTTTAAGTGGGTTCTATATTTTGTATTTCAATGTTTTTATAGTAGGTACCAAGACAACATTTTTATAAAATATTGAGTTGAAAAAATAACTATTACATAAATTTGTAAATACCGTAAAATGTGCTAATGCATGACAAATGAAAATTTGTTGATGATATTTATTTTAATATCCGCAGAACTGTTAATTGTGTTTATGTTATGATTTTTTTTATTTTAAGATATTCGTTTTTTTTTTTTAATAATACACAAGAAGTACTTCAGTATGTGTAGAAGATTCAATTTAAAACATATATGTTATGTATGTATTTAATAATAAAAATTTATTTCTTATCTGCTGTATGGAACTATAAATAATAAAAACTCCGGGATGGGACGATAGTGCATTAAAATCACATACCCGATACCTGTAAATAAAATTTGTATCGTCTCGGTCTTCTCGTCAAAAATTAAGCTGTCTCGTCATCAAAATTTAAGTCAATTTTGTCTGGACAAGATGCCCATTATAAAATAAAATAGAACTGGTTGGTTTCTTAATATAAAATGTGTCATTTTGCCTAATTCTTCCAAAATTTCGTCATATAAATATTATAGTGCATTTTTAAAGATACTAATTGAAAATGTGTATAAATAGTGCCACCATATATTTAATGTTGTTTGTTCAGTATCGAATAAGTTGCTAATATTTCGTAACTTTGTATTGGCGCCACTGATGATTCTCATTTCACCCTTGGCTATTTCCATAGACTACGATTTCTCAACAATAGTGCAAATGTCAATTAAATTCATAACGATGTTAATATAATTATACCAATCGTAATTGCTATCGGCTGTAATTTTTGTTATTCATAAAATTGCATGATTGAATATTATTTGGTTTTTCTTATTGCCCAATCATAAATAGACCTTTGTTTAAATCAGTCCTAATTGATTGTATTACATGTATGTGTAAAAATATAAAAAATATAAAATAACTTCTTTAATAGATATTTTTGTACTTTCACATAAGGTTATTTATATTATCTATTTATAAAAACATTTTTTCTGATATAGCTGGATGGCGTAATATCATAAACATCCGTTTGCTCAGACATTCATAGATTTAGAAACATTTGCAAGAGAAGTGGCAAGAAGAACAAGTAGACAGTACAAAAGGTAGATACATAAAAGAAGAAGTCCCAGGCAAAATTTAAAAGGAAATTTTAGTTCACAAGTTACACTTGACCTTCTCATTGCCTTCAGTTTCCACCATTTGGATACGTCTTATTAAATTTTTCAAGTTTTTGAAACTTTTACAATTTTATTCACTTTTTTAGCAATCCCAAAAACACGCAGACATGAAATTATGATAGAGAAATGTCGTAAAAGCTGTAAGAGAATGACATTCATGAGTAGCGTTAGGTTAGCATTGTGTTAAATAGTTTAAACTTTCGAATGCGTTTTCTAACCTTAAAACGCCTTGTAAATCAAAATAAAAAAACAATTGCTTAATGTTTTTCGATGTACTGAGTCTGTGCAAAGTTTCAAGAATATCGGCGAATGGCACTTGAGTAGTGTAACTTGTCAGTGATAGGGAATCTTTTAAGCGATATTTTGTAAGATAGTTTGGAAAGACCCAAATTCGTTTATTATTATACATAAAACAGAAACCTAACTAAGCATTAAATCTTTTCTGCATACATATATTGAGTCGATATGTGCAATATGCTCTAGTTAAAAGTTAATAACTACATTGAAACCGTATAGAAGACAACCTGTTAGCGACATAAAATATTAGCAAGCCCAACAATGCTCCAGTAAATTAAAATTTCACAAGCTAGCGACACGCCTGTACATGAATCTAGTGCAAGTAAGCCCTAAGCAAATAGAAAGATATATAAATTCGTACTATGTATTTTTCAATCAGCTTGTAATTATAACATGAGTACAATGATGAAGTACAATGGTATCTGTAACGAATACATGTTTTTTTATTATTAAAGGTTGGTATACATACCTCTGGCTGATTGTAAGATGGTATAATAATTCGTGATCGACCGCTCCTTTTGCACAATGCTCCTTCACTCTGAATATTCAAATATGAAGCCGTGAATGTCGAATCTAACCACTGATATTTTGTACAAACGGTAATCAGTAGTTATACGTGGATATATAATATGTATGAACGGTTTTATTGTAGCTATACCTATTTAAATATTTTTTTACAATGGGAGTTTACATTTCGATATATTCATGTTTACTTATTACACAGCCACACACAAAAAATGTGCGATACCTAAAAAGCGACCTATATAACATTGTAGTATTGTTCGAGTTTAGTCGAAATCCAAATTTCTGGAATTTTCTACTTACCAGTTTTTTTTTATTTGAGGTTGAATTTTGGGTTTAGGTTTAATTTTTCGAAACTATATATTTATATAAAACTATAATTTTTGGAATTTTTAGCTTATCAGTTTTTTATTTGAGCTTAGATTTGGGCTTAACCAACTTGGAAAAATTCAACGTAAACCCAAAATTCAAGCTAAAATAATAAAAAAAACTGGTAAGCAGAAAATTCCAAAAACCCACGACGTATTTTCATTCATTTAACCAAAATTAATTTACATTTTGTTTTAAATAAAATCAATTTTTATCCATCTTAGAATTATTATTGTATTTCCAGTGCAATTGACAAGTTTTTTTTATAGATTTTGGAAATTTTATTTCCATATAAATCGAATCAATTGATAGCATATTGTACTATAATAAATAAAAAAATGTAAATTCCCGAAAAAAAATTAAAAAAACATATAGAAAATATAGATTTCTACATTAACGTTAGAAAAACTTTCTTAACTGAGATTTCAATATTGCTTTCGCATTTGATATACTATACTAGAGTCCAGTCAGACTTGTCAATGTGGGGCCCTGATCCTACCTCTGTGTTTATTTAAGCTTTATTATTTTATAAGTATTTTTATTGGGATCTAAAATTCGATGTAGCTTGTGTTAGAATCCCGCGATACCCAATATATAAACCCGACTCTGTGTTTATATATTTATTTGCGCTGTTTTATTTTAGATTGAGTTATGTTTAATCAGCACACACCTATTGCAGCCAAGCCCTAGGCTAATAGCCGATGATAAATCTGTTTTCAATCAACGCACAAGTATTTGTAACTGTAACAAATACATTTTTCACTTACTCGTTATCTGGTAAAGGTTGGTACCACTGCGATGATAGGTCGTGACCGAACGAGCTCGCATAGTTTATTACAGTGGTGGTCTATTTGAGGAACAAAAGAGTTTGTGTACTATTGATAGTATTTTTTTAAATATTATACATAGATCTATACTTTATACGTATATCCACATTTTTATATTTTATTATAAAATTAAATCGTAACAGTTAAAAAAGTTTAGTGACTGTTTTGGATTTATTATTTTTACAAAAAAAAATGTCTTAATAAAAATCGTTAGATGGAATAAAATAAAACATAATATATTGAAACGCAGATTATATTTACATATGTACATATGTATTGTATGTAATACGTACCAACCAAACCCTAAATGTCATCCTATCTTTCTCCCGAGTACGGGCAAGATGCTAACTACATATGACGGATTCCACGGTCGATCAGACAGAGCGCTCGCGCTGGCCTTTTTTAATGTATCGCTACTTTTCTATCTCGCTGTGTCCAGCGCCCACGGGGCTACAAAAAAAATCTGCATACGCAATTGGATAGATTTTTGTCTGCTCTTTCTAATGGTCCTCATTTTTCCCGGAAAATGCATTTTTCACCGAGAAAATCGACTTCAAAGTTAAAGCGATTTATCGGAAAATATGTATCTTTTGAACCTGGCTTAAGTTATATCAATCGATAGATAATCTAATGATGAACATCTGTGCGAAATTTCAGGATGGAGACTTTAACAGTTCAAAAGTTATTAACGAATGAACATCGAAAAACGTGGTTTTGCGGCCGCGCGTGCTGCTACAAACAGCGCTACAACGCACGTAATGTTTAGATTTAAAAGTATTTTGCATTTTTGCATTCGTGCAGAGGCGTATTTACCATGGGGCCATGGGGGCCATGGCCTAGGGCGGCAGGTCGAGAGGGGCGGTAGATTTTTTTAGTTTAATATAGCACATTTAAAAAAAATAATAGGGAAACAAAAAATGAGTAGCGTGACTAAAAAAAAGGCCATCAGTTTTTTATGTACATTATATCATATATTAAACATACTAGTATGTTTAATATATGATTATATTTTCCATTATTTGCAAAAAAAATTATCACTTTTCAGTTCATATAGGAATTTTGACTGTTAAAAATATATTATATTTTCCCATGGTATAGGGGCGGCAATTTTTTTTACCAAGGCGGCAATTTTTTTTTGACCAGGGCGACAATTTTTTTGCCCAAAGCGGCAATTTTTTAAATGTGCTATATTAAACTAAAAAAATCTACCGCCCCTCTCGACCTGCCGCCCTAGGCCATGGCCCCCATGGCCCCATGGTAAATACGCCTCTGCACGAATGCAAAAATGCAAAATACTTTTAAATCTAAACATTACGTGCGTTGTAGCGCTGTTTGTAGCAGCACGCGCGGCCGCAAAACCACGTTTTTCGATGTATATTCGTTAATAACTTTTGAACCGTTAAAGTCTCCATCCTGAAATTTCATACAGATGTTCATCATTAGATTATCTATCGATTGATATAACTTAAGCCAAGTTCAAAAGATACATATTTTCCGATAAATCGCTTTAACTTTGAAGTCGATTTTCTCGGTGAAAAATGCATTTTCCGGGAAAAATGAGGACACCATTAGAAAGAGCAGACAAAAATCTATCCAATAGCGTATGCAGATTTTTTTTGTAGCCCCGTGGGCGCTGGACACAGCGAGATAGAAAAGTAGCGATACATTAAAAAAGGCCAGCGCGAGCGCTCTGTCTGATCGACCGTGGAATCCGTCATATACATATTTTTTTAATTTCAAATAGTAGTATTCTATGCTATTTTAGAATCAACAATTTTTTGTCATACTGATGTTTTTTTTTTTAATAGTTCAGTATTAACTTTTTTCCAATTAAAATTACGTACATATTTATTTAAATGTTAAGTGTCCCGTCTCCCCGCCTATTCTACTATTACAAAGTAACTAACATTTTACGATTTTTAATAATTAGTTACAATTCTTGAGTCGGTATTGATTGCAATAAATTTGTTAATACAATTACGTTATCGTATATCATTATGTTACGTTTTTCACCCCGATGTAAAGAAGTAAATTTCGAGCCCACAATTTTGAATAGTTTGATTGTCTCGCCGCCACTGAGTTGACGGTACAAATAATCCGTGTGTAATTGATTGGCGATCGGCGGGGCCAGGTGTGGAAACGACACCCGCACGATGACGATTTATATCTCGCGCCCAGGTGAGATCGCAACAGCGGGATTTCGTGTATCATTTATTCGTGATTTGTTTCTGATGTTCATCGAAATGTAGTCAAATAATTCAATTATATTGCACTTAATATATACTAGCTGTACTAGAGTTTATTTCAACACCTTACAAATAGATTTGGTACCTACATATATAAGAAGGCTTGTATTTATACACACTTTTTTAAATTATGTCACTAAAAATTTGATAGCATGCACTTTATATACTCGAACATAAATTTTAATACTTTGCACTAAAAATTAATACTTTGCACTGAATGATACCACTGATGTTTTGATATTTTTAATGTGATTTTTTTATAATTATTTATTACATATTTTTGATATATTTATTGTAATTTTTGTGATTTTCTATATTTTAACCTAACCGAAACTATCCAACCTCCTTTTGCTCCAATAGATTGCCCTAACCAAGGCTTTAATCAGAATAACTATGGATATACGTGATTTTTTCAATTATGACCTCATACTGGTATATTCTTCAGTTAGAGTTAAGATTTAGTGCAAATAGTATTAAAATTTGTAGAAAGTGCATACTACTTATCAAATTAGTGTAGTTATATATAACCCAAAAACAAATAGATTTGGTGCATGTATACGTATGTATGTTATTATATAATCAAAATCGTTTAAAAGCTATAACTATTAAGTTTCCCTACTGTTTTCCCCTAAATCCACTGAATACAAAATTTATAAGTGTGAAACTGAGAATTCATGAAAATAGTTGAATACTGATGAAATCAATAAAATTTACCGGTTAATTCAGTGACATCCATTTACTAATGCATCAGTGAAATTCAATAATATCTATTTTTTAAATCTAATCAAAAAACCTAATTTCTTTAATACAGATATATGCCGTAAATCAATTATCTTATATGCTTAACTAATTTAAGGTGTTTAGGCTTTCTGATGGTAAAAGTCCCATCAAAATCGGTTCAGTAGTGTTCTCGTCACGTCGAAACAAACCGACAAATTTAAAAAAACGTATTCGAATATTGAAACAATTTTACAAATGTTAAAACTGTAACTTAAAAATATCGACCCCATTACAGATTTCAGACGATAATTATATCCGACAAATTATAATCGCAATTAAATTTGATTCAGCCAAAGTAAATGGCAAAACATTACAACAATAACACTGAAATATAATCCTCATGAAACATTGCCCAACATTTATAATGATTCCCAAATGCATAGCCTTTAATAATACAATACACGGACTTAGTATGTCTGCATTTATTTATTACACACTGAAATAAAGAACTCCGTGATACTCGCATCTGGGGATGTCAAATATTGTGTTTAATATCGATGTGTACAATAACTGATATGAATTGTTGTGGCCTAAACATTTCCACTGCTCAGTCATTTTGTGTGATAGTGTAAATATACACAAACTATGTTGTTTTAGAGTGCCCAATCTTTGAACCAATGAAATATTTTTTCATATCAGACTAGTGGTTCTATAGTTCTGAGATACAGCATGTGCAACTCTAAAATATTTCGAAAGGATCGAATTTTTTAGAAAAAAAATGTTAAAATTGTGTTCAAAGCCTAATATTATAAAGGATTGGTCTTTTAAGCTACTTATAGAAATTCACCTTGTGCTAAATGAGCACTGTTCTTTATTATTTCTGTTTTTTAACAAAGATTCAGATAGGTTTTTTCATGATAAAACTGAGCTATTAATTGTTTAAATATTTGTAATATATTTTTAGTTAAGTTTATAATGATATTATAATGATATTGTAATTTTTCCTAAAATTTAAGTCCCATGTTTCTTCGTGTAGACATAAAGATATATTTGGCATCCCTATTTATTCTACAGAGAAATCAAGTACTCCGTGATACC
This sequence comes from Sialis fuliginosa, assembly GCA_961205875.1. Taxonomy (NCBI): domain Eukaryota; kingdom Metazoa; phylum Arthropoda; class Insecta; order Megaloptera; family Sialidae; genus Sialis; species Sialis fuliginosa. The sequence continues at coordinate 12,713,546 of OY540817.1, forward strand.
CGTAACTAATAACCACCTTGATCTCGAATATATTTGTACGAAATTTACTCGATATACGTTTTCGGCGTTTTATTTCTTAGTCTGATAATAAATCAGTCTGTGAAATAACACGGTGTCAACTTGTACACAACAAGGTGCGAAATGGCTCATTACATACAGAGCGGTGATAATGATCCGGAGCTTGTGTGTGAGAATCGATAACGTTACTCACTGATTATAGGTTCCTTATTATTTACGGAATAGTATAGTCGGTATATGTTGTTGATTTTTATTAAATTTTATATTTTGTTTTTGCTTCCTCGCAATATCGAAGATACGAGAAGTTTTGTGATCTTTCCGTTTCACGTCAAGACAAACACTTTTCGTTCCGTGTCTGTCTGAGCATTTAATTTCCTAAAATATAGGTCTACAATTTCAACTAACATCTGGTCTTCTTCACATGTATTGGGGTTGGTTATATTTTTTAAACCAAAACTATACGAAGTTATCGTAGGATTTGAAATGTTTTTTATTGTATTTAAGTACTATTATATTATATATAAATAAAATGAGTGGTTTCTGTCTACAACCTATTTTGAAAAATATCCCAAATACGTTACTAAACTTCGTGTATAAAAACCATGCCAATATATAAATAAAATAAATATTAATATTTTAATTTTACGACTTAACAACATCACGATCAAATCTTTGAGAAATTTTGGTACCGCAAGTCAGACCATTTAATATATATGTATATACGAGTTTGTTTTTGTGATGAATGACTTCATTATTTGCACGGACGTAATTCGAGGGATTCGGTAAACGAGGTGCGTTATTAAACAGAACCATAATTTGGGGTTTTACTTCACATACAGCCAAACCACTGGTTGTGGATTTAACAAGAAATAATATACATATACAGGGTGAAGAATTTATCTACAATACATAATAATACAATACAAATTATTGTGAATTTGAAACTTGCTCCAAATTTCGTCCTCAAATTTAGCTATAAACAACAAATAAAGTTCTTATAAATTAGTAATAAATTGGAGAAATACGATATTTAATTGTTTAACATTTGGTAATAACTCTTCACACTATTAAATGTCAAAAGTGAAATCCTTGAAGTAGTAAATCAGTCTAAAGCATATTAGTTAGAACTTTCTTTAAATTTAATACTTATGGCAAATTTGGAGCAAATTTCAAAATCACGAGAAAAATTGTAATTGTAGACCAAATATCATTTAAATAACATTTAAATTTGTACTACACCCTGTATATTGTATAATGAACGCATTTCTCTGAAATTCAAACATAAATTTTGTTGGAATTTCGACTGGATGAAAATAAAGAAGACAGGTTTTGGAGAAATTATATTAAATAAATTTGAACTGGTATCATTTTGGTTATGTTTTATATAATTATGTCAATTTGGAATTGTGATTCATGTGTGATTTAAATCTGATATGTTGTTGTTATAAAAATAATATTTATGATATGTAGTAAATCCATTTTTTGTCCACATTATTATTTTGGTACCTCAGTACTTAATTAGTATAGAATATTTTATAAGAACATAACATAATATTAAATATTTCATTTACTTAATAATAAATTAGTGATTTTGTTAATTATATATATATCTCTTATAAAAGTTCCTATATATAAAAAAATAAATTACATCTATTGTATTTTATTGATGTTCAATGGACATTGTCCATATACAGTCCATATACATAACCCATGGAATACAGAATTCTATAATTTCCGGTTTCAATATTTTATTAATTTAGGTCATTAAGGATAGATCCAAAACCGATCATGTCATTTTTTAAATTCAAGTTACTACCTATGTCTATAAGTATATTTTACTTATCAGCTATGATTAACAGGGTCAGGGTTGGACATAGACGATAAAATAGAATTTTTGTTTGAACATAAGTTTTACAAAAATTATTAGATACATGTTTTTAAGAAATAATTAAAATTAAATTATAATCATAGTACTACTAGGTATCTATCCCGATTATCCTACAATCCCAATAATCTTCTAAGAAAGAGATTGTGCACTGAAATATCTATCAAATGCTTTCAAGGATTTTAGTCATTACAGAAGATAATTGGGGTAAACACATGAAATAAATCATTCCATATTATCATTAGTTTGTAGTCGAAAACACTTTCAAATAAATAAGTCAGTATAATTAAGTACGTATTCACACTTGAGATTCGTACATCTGCCGATAAATCTCAGGTCAAAATAACAATCCGCAAAAAGAATTACACATTTAAGCATACACTCGGCCAAATGGGTCGCTGCGATCGGCACGATCTCTAGACAATAGATACATTACTTGTGTATGTGTGAGTGCACATATATGTATGTTCATGTGTACAGTGTGGTTTTAAAGAATACAGTGACTTATTTTTTTGATTGCATAGAAAAATAAATATGGCGTGTATTACTAATGACAAAATTTGTTGTTCATGGAAAGATAATTTTTATCAAATATTAGAATTCGCTGATTTTTATTTTCATTGCATTCGGTGTAGTGTTTATTACATTGGTCACGTTCACGACTGGCCAAAAACAGTGAGCAACGAGCTTTGATTGGTTGATTTATATAATTTCTGGTGGATTGTACCAGAAATTTAAAGAATGTCATTTTTTAAGCGTGTAAGGAAGTGAGACAGAAGTAACCATAAAGAGATAGAAACTAGTGTTCTGACAGAAACGCTCAACATGAAGTGAACATAAAAGTTCTTTGGTTAACCTGGTCACAGGTTTCTATCTCTTTCTAGTTACTACTTCCTCACTTCCTTACACGCTTAAAAAATGACATTCTTTAAATTTCTGGTACATTCCATCAGAAATTCCATGAATTAACCAATCAAAGCTCGTTGTTCATTGTTTTTGGTCAGTCGTGAACGTGACCATTGATATTATAATTCTCATTTCTCGAAATATTATTTAAATATTTATATATTAAATTTTGTATTGGAGCCGCTATTAAAAGTCATTAATGTATAGTCGGTAAAGTAGAATTTTTTTTTTTTAAATGTTTATTTAGGGATTGTACTCCGGGTGCGGGGTTATTTTTGAGTTACCCAGTGGGGAGCCAACCCTACCTCAAACAGTGTAGCTACTATTCTAAACCTATCTCTTATTTCGTTTCGATTTCATCAACTAAAACAACTGTCCAGTAAATAATAAAGGTATACATTTGTTAGGGTCCAGTCTGTACACTCATACAGACATATACCACATAATAATCATAACGATATCGATAGTAATCAGAGAAAGGCGATCTCGTTCTGAATCGTAGGTGTCCGATACAATTTGTTCTCATGAACTCTGGACCACGCCCCATCGCCACTCGCGAATGTGGCTGATTACAGCCGGGCGGAGTGAAAGGTTACGCGTTTAGAAAATGTACCAAACAATATCGTACATTTATAGGCTACAATATAAAATTTTATTAATTTTATGGATTACGTATTTTGCATAAGTTTCGTTCATTATTATAATTTAATCTTTTCTAAGTTTTATTTTGAGTGACGTATTTTTATCTACGAATCTAGTCTAAAAGAAGGGTGATAATAAAATTAGTTAAACCATGTGGGCAGGCACACCCTAAGCAAGCTTTGCTTGGTCGTATATTCTATTGTCGATCTAATTTTTGTTTTGCATATGTGCATTATTTCTTAAATTTTTCATAAACACGCATAAAATTTTACATATTCTGAAACAGCAAATTACAGTTTTTATGTTTAATTAAGTACAATTATTTTTATAATATTTTTTAAAATTTTTTATTATAAAAATATGTTTAATAAAAATAAATTTAAGTTTATTATGTTGAATTTTAGTAGTTTAAGGGTCGATCCAGACTATCGATCCGCTTTCGCTCGAATCAATTCTTATGATATTTACATTAACGAGCCGCTCTCGGGCCGGTCTTGGTCCAATCAAAACTGATGGTATTCACATTATCGTGCAAGTTTATATCACGCTTTACTCGGTTATCAGTACTAGAATGATTGCAGACGAACTGAAGTTCCTATTCACACTATGATTACAATCCATGCCAGGTCCGATCACGCTCCAGTAAAATATTCTTTGTACTATGCTGTATCGGAGCGAGATTGGACCGAGACCGGCTCGATAGTCTACAGGTCGCAGAACATAAGAAATCAATATTAATCATTTCGAATTCAGAGAACCTTTATGAAACCTAACCAAATTGAATGAAGAAAGAAATTTTGAAGTTTATTTTAAAAAAATACATCGATTCCGGTAACTTTCAAATTCCAAATTGACATGTAGTGGCTTAGTTTTTAAAATTTCCGGTGAATGCAACGCCAATTGATATTTGTTGTTTTATTTTTTAATTTATTACAAAGATATAAGACATTTTTGTAGACCATGTTTTAATCAATAACATTTCTAATCTATTTATGCATATTTATTTTTATTTCGAAAACACTTTTACTACTAATTTTAAAATTTCTAACAAAGTTTTAGTAAAAGTTATTTGATTTTTTCGTCCTAAAATATGGTTTCTGTCCAATATCGATTATTTAAAATAGTTCAAGTACATTTTTAAACATAAATTGTAAGTCCTTTTAAAGTTACGTACATCTCTTTAAAACCCTTCTGTACCGTATACGTCAGTATAGAGGGAGGTTCTAACGTATTTCTTACATCAAAATCGATTAATTTCTCAAAAAAACAACGCAAGGTTTGTCGCTTTAGCTATTGACCAGTCTAAAAACTAATTTAATTACTATTAATTAATATTACTCCCACTCCTGAACTATTAGTTTTATGCATACCATTTTTATAGAAAATTTTCTTATCTATAAAATGTATCCTGTTTATTTTTGCTCTATCTTACATCGTTTTCACTGCATTGACGATTTAAGCATAACCGGCACTCAATTTTTTTTTAAGTGTATTTCCAAGAGGCCAGCAGCCTTGCATTTTTGATATTTTATTAAAGGCATAATTTGCTATCGATTGGTGCTAAAAGAATCGAGTCGAATATTAATTCCATTTGTCACCTAAATTTCTAATTTGAGTGGACTATAATTATTATATTGTTAAATGTTAATATGTACGTAAATATCAGAGCAACAAATAGTAAAGGTTGTAAACTGTTGTATATTTGTGTGGACCGTTACAACGAACATGGAGATTTTGACAGGTTTCAAATGGTTCGTGTATTTATCACACGAGAAGAGTGAAATCCAAGCCTCTAGTTCTGATTTACAGAACTTATGGGTTCGTATCACGCACCGCGGGCCGTGGGACTCGGGTTAAGTCGTGCGAGTGCATTCAAACATCCAGGATTCCAGAGAACATAAAACAAAAAGTAGAGCGTTTAATGACGCACATGAAATGAAGTGTTTCTTTTTTAATGTAACTAATTGGATATTAGGTTTATTAATTGATTTTTTTGTAATGAATATGGGCTTCAGAAGTCGTCTGTCACCGTAAACGCGAGTGCATTCAAACATCCAGGATTCCAGAGAACATAAAACAAAAAGTAGAGCGTTTAAAGACGCACATGAAATGAGGTGTTTCTTTTTTAATGTAACTAATTGGATATTAGGTTTATTAATTGATTTATTTGTAATGAATATGGGCTTCAGAAGTCGTCTGTCACCGTAAACGCGAGTGCATTCAAACATCCAGGATTCCAGAGAACATAAAACAAAAAGTAGAGCGTTTAAAGACGCACATGAAATGAGGTGTTTCTTTTTTAATGTAACTAATTGGATATTAGGTTTATTAATTGATTTTTTTGTAATGAATATGGGCTTCAGAAGTCGTCTGTCACCGTAAACGCGAGTGCATTCAAACATCCAGGATTCCAGAGAACATAAAACAAAAAGTAGAGCGTTTAAAGACGCACATGAAATGAATTGTTTCTTTTTTAATGTAACTAATTGGGTATTAGGTTTATTAATTGATTTTTTTGTAATGAATATGGGCTTCAGAAGTCGTCTGTCACCGTAAACGCGAGTGCATTCAAACATCCAGGATTCCAGAGAACATAAAACAAAAAGTAGAGCGTTTAAAGACGCACATGAAATGAAGTGTTTCTTTTTTAATGTAACTAATTGGATATTAGGTTTATTAATTGATTTATTTGTAATGAATATGGGCTTCAGAAGTCGTCTGTCACCGTAAACGCGAGTGCATTCAAACATCCAGGATTCCAGAGAACATAAAACAAAAAGTAGAGCGTTTAATGACGCACATGAAATGAATTGTTTCTATTTTAATGTAACTAATTGGGTATTAGGTTAATTAATTGATTTTTTTGTAATGAATATGGGCTTCAGAAATCGTCTGCCATCGTAAAGATCAGAATCGCCTACAACAGATTCCAAAATATTAAGAGAAACATCATCAGTTATCTTTTTCTAGGGCGGAGCTTATATAGTTACATCATTTTAAATAAAAACACAAATATACGTCCATTTCATCAATTAATTTTATAACAAGTTCAACATATTTAAATACTAAAATTCAGAATATCAAATATTGATTGCCACAAAATTTAATTATGTACTATAAACGAAGAGTACTTCTTTATCTAACAAATGAGTTTCAAAATATCTGTCTTTATTTGGTATGTGGAGAAATGATTTAAAAGTCTACTAAGTTTGTGATAAGCGAATTTAAATGGAAACTGGACGACCACTTTTGCATTTCACTGTACTTTGAAGATTTTATGATAATGTGCATTGGAAAAAGTAAAGTATAAAAATGTGTATTTTTGATTAATATTTACACCAAAATGACAAAACAGCTAGGTGCCATTTTGTCAAATATTTTTGGTGTTAACACGCCATAAAAATTTGTTATTTTTATTGTATTAGTACTCGTAACATATTTTAACCTTTAATTTCAATACTAAACTCTTATCGACCTCACAATATTTTGTCTGTAACAGTAAACATTATCCACTATATTTTTATCAAATTTCCACCCCTATAAATTTAATTTATATTATGTATCTTCGATTTAGACACTCTTTCGTTACGGTAAAATCTCAAAAACACTTTGGAGTCTGTTTGATTCATACGACATCAAAATGTTCTTATATTTTTATATTTTAAAAATCTGTACTATATGAAGTAATTTTTAATTTTATTCCATCATTTTTACGTATATAAAAATTTATTTATGAATAATTAAATTACATTCAAAATTTAGTTTGTAAATTAAAAAAATATATTTTGGGGTCCGGTAAAATTTAAAAATGATACTATAATATTATATTTAAAACAATATTTTTTTCTTTTTGATTGAAGAGCAGTTGTTTAAGGCCCGCTGGGTTTCTGTGGACGTATCCATTACAACAAATTATGGTTAAAAGCACCAGCTATAAAAATAAAAATGAAAAATGTAAATCTCATTTGATATATTAATTTTTTTTTATATTTTTTAATAAATTTATTCATGCACGCCGCTGTTTCTATGCCCATGCTTTATTTATGAATTATATACTCACCGAAATGAAGTGATCAAAAATAATTTCAATGTAAATTATTGTTTAATGGCCGATTTGCATGTAAAATTGTTGTAATACAAACCCGTATTTGGTTTTATGACGGTCCAGTTTCACTATAGATTAAAAGGTACGTCGTGATTGCGGGCAACACTTATTGATTTTATAGTATCATTTTGGTAAGCCTGTTATTATCTAAAGTACTGTCAGTTAATACGGAATTATTTCATAAATGTGTACGCGGAATAACTGTTTAAACAGGATAAACATTGTGTTTAATTTTTATGTGTATATTAGTGCAATTTAATATTTAAAATCTGTACTAAATTCTATAAATATACTCTACTAAATACCTACCCATAATAAATAAAAAATAATGACATAAATATCCATGAAAAATATTCAACATTTTTCGTAATTATTTCTTATGATATTTTAAGTGGGAAATTTATAAAGTTCTACAGTCATACCAACCTATTTATTAGTCTGCAAATAGCAGTAACTAATCGGTTTTAATATTGTAATTATTTATTCGATATTGATTTTTATTTGATAAAAAAGCTGTCAGAATTACATAACGTATTGCCAACTTAAGAAAAGTAAAAATTCCGAATAGACCAAATTATCTGTGACAGTTTTTTTTATGATTTTGCAATATCGAATTTGTACTTATTTGATTGTATGTGTTGTTAAAATATCAAAAAGTACGAAAACAAGGATAAATAAAGGATTTTTTTGTAACTGATATTCTATTATACATTTATAGCATTTGAATACATCCCCCAAGTAACGTTAATTCCCGCGCAGCCGCTGATTGATCAAGGAGCTGATGAGACTACTTTGTTTTTATATACCTTCGCTCGAACACATGTCTTTTTATTTTTAATCTTGTTTCACCTCCCAAAAGCTATCTGAAATCCTCCATCTAAAAACTGCGACGTTTGTTTCTGTGTGCTAAGTAAATTATGATTTATATTAATCCTAAACTTAACTGCAGTTATTAACCGAACGATTTACTAACCGTGATTATTTTTGCTTTACACAACCCACAATAAATCTTGCATATCAAGTATTCATCATTTATTACAATATTACAGATAGTTGACAGTAGATATACTGTTTAAACACGTATAAAAAAATATTTAAAAAACATGCAACATCAAACTTACATCTAAAACTTATCAGATATTATTTGTTGAGCATCTATCATTATTTACAACACCTGTACGACGTGTTTAGCGTTTGATTTGCATGAGATACGATCTGGGCCCGGTAACGAGGCACGATCTACGGGCCGCAGATACGCATCTGTGTCGATGTCACAGCGACCACTAGCGACATCTGTTTTCGTCCGATCGCAACCACGGATACAACGCGCGATGTCCGCGTCATGTGTCACAGCACACGCTGATCTCTGCACTCGGGAAATAAATAATGAATGTGAGAGACCTTAGTTGACTTTTTATTTGTTATTTCTAATTTATGATTTGATCAGAAGCTAGAGCGACTAACTTTAATAATGACTAGGCGAAACAATTTTTTTGTATATCAGTTATTTCACATATGTAAACCTAATACATTGTTTAAATAATAAGTTTTTTTTTCGATGTAACACAATTTTGTTAAAAAATGTATTAATATGAAAATTCAGAGAAATAATTAATGTGGTGTTGTTTGGAGGGGTGTAAAATGGAAAGTGGCAATTTCAAGTATTGAAAAATAAAAGTTTAAAAACTATTTATTCTAAAATAATGATAAAATTCACATTAATTTTTATACGTATAACTTATTTCAACCCTAGAGATATAAAGCATTTTTTTTAATCAATATATAAATCTATTTACCACCTGTTATCATCCTTTAAATTTTTTTTAACAGAAATATAGGAAAATATGAAAGAATTTTTTTTAAATCTTGATAGGTTCATAAAATCCAGTAATTTTCAACCACTTTTCCACCCTTTAATATTCAACCCTCTGTATATTACAATTAATTCGAACAACGTAGGTAAAGAAATTTTTTTGAAATTTACTAAATGGGTAGTAAACTGTGTATACAACGGTACTGTATGTTAAAAAACACAAATAAATTATAAGGGTAATATAAGGGTAGAAGATTAAATTCAAGTGTGATTTTATAAAAAATCAATGAAGGCTTTTATTTGAAGATTTTTACGAAAATTTTGTGCACCACAATTCATCCTTACGGATGTAGTTACCCAAAATTTAAAAAATATACACTTTTTTTTAAAACATCATGTCTAGAAATTCATCAGAATTTTTTGGTCATCCTTTCGAAAAATAAGAGGCCACATTTGATCTTTCTTCCGGTAAAATTAAAACAATACACTATCAGGAATTACCCTTAAAATCTCATTTCTATAAAATAAAATACATTTTATTTCATTTATATTGAAAATATAGATATCTATGGATATTAAAGGACAATTTACTAATTTTTCATAAGTTGACAATTTTTAACAAAACAGTGTATTTTGTTTGGAGTGTTCGCCGAATTAAATTGCTAGGTGAGCTCGTTTCGTTCGGTTCTTTGTAGTAAAATATTCAAGTCAAGAAATGTCAGAAATATACTTTTGTGAAGTATTTGTTCTTCGTTACCAAAAATATATGTAATATTAGAAATAACATCAAAATACATATCCGCGTTATTGCTTGATATACAGTAACAAATTGGAAACTATTCAGACGAATACATAAATCATTTAAAATCTAGAGTTATTAAAGAACAACTAGAATGAACTACAGGTAGCACTGTGAACTGTGTAACTAACCACTTGCACCAGCTACTGTGTGTCTTATTACACACTAACTCACATATAGACACAAAACACATATACAAATGATAATAACGAGCCTAAAACACGATATGTTACACTTGCTTGACCTATGATTCACGCACACATTAAATTTATTAGTAGATTTATGTATATGTATCTACATAAATAAATACAAATGTCTGTGTAGTTATATAATATAAAGTACAAGCAATTATAAAGATACTCTTGAATCATGGACCTACTATAAATTATATAATACCTACCAACGTTTGAGATTATTTAGGAGCTACCTTATTATATGTAATAAATAAATAAATTAAAAAAAAAAAACATCAATATGAAGTTAGAGCTGATAACAGTTAAAAATATAAAACTGTTATGTAACGAAATTTGTTTTTGGTATTTTATAATATCATAAAAATATACCACAATAATATGACACCAGTGCTGGTATCAAGTCTGACAGATTTTTTAGCAATATTTTCATAAATATTGAAAGTTACACTAAAAATTTTTAGCTACTGAAAACACATATCATATCAGGCATGACGCCACCGCTGCAGGGTCAATAATGATTTGTAGAAACTGTATTTTTTTTAATTCATCGGGGCTATAATACTTGATTTTACAATCTCTAGTCACCTAAATAATTTAAAATTAGTCAATCATGTTTTCTTTCTAATAATAAGAAAGATTAAAAAATTTCTAGGGAAAATATAGTTTCTTCTATTCAGAGGTCGGCAAACTACGGTTCGCGAGGTATGGGTACGTACCTGCAGCTCCGATGAACTAAAATTGAAAGTGAAATTAAAAAAATAAAATAGGCCCGTTATTATAAACGAGCTAACAAAATTTGCAAGCTTGCAAGCACTTCAAATGAAGTTTCAAACCTATCTGACAGTTCCCTTAAAATTTCATGAAGTGTTCGCACACGCGTAATAAATAAACACCGACGGTATTAAAACAGTGGTGATATTATGAAAAATATTTTGTACGGTCAGAGTTGCCAACTGTTATAATAAGTTGAAGTATCACTGCTTTAAATTCCATAGCCAATCCATAGATACTGTCCAGAATTAATACCCCATTTGTAAGTGCTTGTAAGCTTACAAATTAGCTAGCTCCTTTATAATACCGAACAATATTTTAAATATATTTATGACTTTCAATTTTTTTTAAATCTATGTGAGGTACTTTAGCTCTTCTACCCGACCATATATTACAATAAATATGTGTACCATTTACATTCCCATTTTAAAATAAAATTTAACGGAAGTTATAATTTTTAAAAAGTACCTACATATATGAATACATATATTATATGCATATAAAAATACATACGTACATACATATGTATATACTATATGCATATGAGTGCTTATGGTCGGTTCGTACATGAACCTCGGACTGAATTTCGTATGCAAATAACAGTGCAACTGTAAGCAGGCCTTGTTGAGAAACTAAATTAAAAGCTGTCATTGTTCTTCTGCTATAAGAGACAATATGTAATTTCGCATGTAACACACACACACGCACTTGTTATAGGTTATGTTTGTTCAGATACTTTACTCAGCACGTTATTTGTGAATATTCAATGGATATTTCTCTACTGTCATTCAAGTCTCCAATATTTACTCGTATTTATACAGAATGCCCCGTTTTAGTTTGCACGACCAAATATCTCCAGAACTATCGAGTTGTAAGATTTTAAAGGGGATTTTAATAAATCAAGTAATTTTGATGAATCAAAATGTATTTATTTACCCCTATAAATTCTCGCACGTTCGTTTTTTTATGAATGAGTGTGATTTTAAAATGGCAGACGATAATGTTACAAATCAACAAAAAGGATTTGGAAGTTAAGGTGAAGGAGTTCTCAGGGAGAAATATATCCCCTATATCGCATACGAGCCAAAATATTTACGATTTGTATAATGAATAAACAGCGAAAAAAAAAATGTTAATATATGTTATATATCACAGATAAAGAGTTGTAATTGGTCTCATTATATCCGGTGGAAAAAATCATAGACGGGTGTATGAGGTTTAAGGGAAAAATGTACCTCCTGTTGCGCTTAGGAACCAAGATATTATGATTTTGTATAGGGTTGAGTGGGGTAATCACGAACGCGGTGTAATTGCGAATTCTGTGGGTTCAAAGGAAAGCTAATGTTCTCTCTAGGTAATGTACGATAAGTTTACGAATTGTCAAAATACATCCAAAGGCTTTCGCTGCAACTTTTTTACCAATTAGGTTCAATTATCCCACTGTTTTTTTTTAAATGTTAATTTTGTTCTTATAATTTATTAAAATTGATTCTGAAACTAATAGAATATATAATAATAATAAACAATACATTTATTGGTTTCTTCCTCTTTTTTTAATTTATTTGATTTTTTCTACAGGTGTTCGTAACTACCCCACTTTCCCCTAATGAATAAATAGCGAAGAAGTGATAATAGACATAATTTTACATTATTAGTTGCTGTACAGTCGCACTCTAAACTTATTTTGTTTTACCCTCATTGTCAGATTATATACCAGAGGTGGGCAACCTTTTTGTATAGAATAGGCTAGAACAAGATTTACGTTTTTTCTAAAAAAATAAAAATAATAATAAAGAAAATTAATCTTTCCTTTTTTCTTATGTTAGGTACTAACCTAATATATATATTCTATTCTTTCAAATTTTTTTTTAATATTTATTTATTATTTCTTCTAAAGATCTTGCGGGCCGGAGGTTGTCCACCATTGTTCTATACTACCATCAGCTGCTAGTAAAATGAATTGAATTAATACAACTTCATAACGACTGAGTCAACACGCTATCTAGCCACAGTCACTGCAAATTACGTGAAGCATCTAAATATAGTCGACGACAATAATAATAATATGCATACTGGTGATTTGCATTGATGCGTGTGCACATTACATAATAATTACCCAATTGGCTTTAACGAACAGATCCAGGCACGTGGTCCGTCATCCGCTCGTAAATATAAAAATAGAAAATAGTAGAAGCGATCAATATAATAGGCATTTCTATTGGTGTACGGTGAATTCAGATTTCTTCTAGACTATTGTTCGATGGTGTTTTTAATAAATAACTCAATACGCATGTCGTGATTAGTCATGGAGTAAGTTGTATGTAAATTTAATTGTATCCTGGTATAATATTATTTTTGTTTTGTTTTTGAATCAATACTGAATTTTAATTCTGTCTTACCCTTTTGCATTTCTTGAATTTTGCACAACGTTTGAACATCTACTGAAAATGACTATGAGATCAAAAAATAACTGCTGAGTTTTCATATTATACTATCAAATATGGTAGGATAACAATAAGACGTAAATGTAATGGGAAGTTATTTACACATCTTTGAAGTATCAGTCTAGGAATTCTGGGTCACAAAGGTACTTTCTGCCCGGATCATCACTGGAAAATTTATTTTTTCATTGTCTGGTGATAGCTTTGTATTGTTGAACTACACATTTCTAACATACTTCAAAAAAGGAGGAAGGTTCTCAATATATTTTTATGTATATTTAGGCATAACTCCGACAAATATGCACGATTTGTTTAAAAGAGTTTACTCCCGATTTAACTATATAATTTTTTTCATAATCTGACCACGAACTACAGAAAAGGAGGGGGTTTTCAAATTTTTTGTATATATATTTTATTTATGTTCAGGCATAACTCTAACAAATATGATCATGGACTTCATATGCGCCACCCAAAAGTGAAAAATAAAAAATTTTTTAAGAAAAAAATAAAACCGATTTAAAAAACCCTGAAAAGTATATAAGTATAATAATTAAATTTAAAAATTTTTGTAGTTGGTGCCAAGCCAATAAAAACATTTTAAAAAAGAAAAAAGGATAACCAACCGACTTCGAAAACTGTTAAATGTAATTATTAGATATAATTTTCAGTATTTTTAAGGTTTCTGTTTGAAGTCGGTTTTATTTTTTTCTTAACCAGTTTTTTCATATACATTTATTCTTACAAGTAATAAAAACAACTGGCAATGTGTTTATATGTGTTTAAAATACATTCTAGACTGTTACAAAAAACATTACTTTCATATCATAGCATCTAAAGAAAAATCCTGATGTATTATATGCAAAATCTTATTTATTATATAAAATTATATTAATTAGAGATACACAGCTGAGATATCAGTTGTTATACATTAATGTAATTGAGTGCTAATAGCTAATGCAGTTATTATCAGTTGAAATAAATTCAATGGGAATAATATAGCATATACTTAAGGTGTGTACAGCGTTTATTTTGAACAAATTAATTAAACCACAAAAATATAAAAAACTATAAAAATGATGAAATAATTTGGATAATTATAGGTAGTCACATGCAGAAGTGGTCGGCCAGTTTTCATTCAAATTCGCTTATCACAAACTTAGTAGGCTCCTCGCATTGATTAATATAATATTTAAATCATTTCTTCATGTACCAAACAAACTCATTTACTAGATAAAGAAGTACTCTTTGTTTAAAGTACTCATATATATTTGTGCGATTAAATTATTATGTAACTTATATGTATATTAGAAATGGCCATATATATAAAAAAATATATAAATATTGATATATAACTAAACATTTTAAATGTTTGCAATGTAACTTTAGTTGATTCTTTACTACTCAACATTTTAAATTGACATTTCTTAACATTTTACAGTGAATATCCATATTTCATCAGTCACTTTTTATTAAGTATGAATACTCAAATACCTTTTTTAGTAAATTACAATACTTCTCACCTGTAACCCAGTAACCCTAATCGCTTTTAGATATATATAATTTGATCCTAATTAAAAATTATTAACATTGCAGTTTCGATGTTGTAACATGCGCTGTGGTCATCTTTAGGATTGTTGTAAAGTTCAATCACTAATTTCACAATAATGACATAATATTGTACATCCCTGTTCGGCTGTGAACCAATTACAGGAAACGTAATCTCATTTCGCAGAGACTGCAATTTGCTAACATCTGCAGTACGTGAACATCATTAATATTTAATCTAATTTTTTGTGCCGCCGTTGCAACGTCTCTGCCACATTCACTCACATAGACTAAATATCTGTAAATGTACTGTATTCAGATATTGCTAATAGATGCCAAGGAAAGGTTTTTATCAATTGTATTCATTTTGCATTTTGAAATCGTTATTCATAATTTAATTTTATATCATATTACCTCATAAAAATAAAAGTCGTTCAAAAGTCAGAGCTACTGATTTTTTAAAAAGTTCCAAATTCCTACATTTTTATAGACATAATATTTAGTAACCATGAAAAAATTCATTTGTCTGTCGGTCTGTGGATACTCCACAACCAAAACAATGAAGCTTGAAACTATGAAATAAAAAAAAAATTGTACCTACTATATATTGTAAATGTACACTTCCTGTAATATATGTTAAGATAATATAATTTATAAAATATCCACTATAATATACAATGAAACGTTGACAAAAACTGGAATAATATAAAATTTTGTTACAGAAACAAATAATTATTTATTAATTTTTCTGTTATTATTATTTGTACACCTACTTGACCGACTTACTTTATTCAAGAGATTTTGGGTAAAAAAAAAAACGATTTTCAGTGAAAAACTATTTTTTATAAAAAAATGATAAAAATCATCTGTTTTTGGGCCTTATAATTGATGATATTCCATTTATAATTCAATTTTCCGTATTAATGTTGGAAATCACTGATATTTATACGGTTCAACGATGCATAACAAAACAAACACCAATAACTTCGTTGTCATATGAAATTATTTATCGGTGTTAAAGAATCCAGATCATGCAGGAGTAATTTGTCCGCGTTTGTGAGCTCACGTCTCATCAATCGTTGTAGTTTTTGCTGTTTTTGCCAACTAATTAGAGACAGTTTGATAAATGTCTCTCCATTAACGCCACTTCCTTATTACACATCTGCTTTGCTAGAGGTTTGCGTCATCGGAGTTAATTTGTATGTTATAGAAAAGGGCTTATTGATTATATTTACATACCTATGTGTGATCTAAAACTTGTTAGCACTATAGATAAAGTATGAGAAGCAAATATTTGTAAATAAAACTTTTATACGTAATCAAGAAGTGATTATTAAAATTTGAGGTCTCTTGAAGGGAACATTTTTGCAACTCTTAAGAAATTAATTAATTAATAAACATCACTGAAAAGTAACATCCAGGCCCGGATTTAGGAATTTGGCACCCCTAGGCAGTTTAGAAAATTTTCACTACCCCCCTCTAATCTTTTTGCGACGATTAAAAAAAAGTGAACTGTCACTTTAGGAAAATTGTTAATTCCGCGTTGATTTTACGGAAAAAAATCTTTTAAAAATAACGAACCTTAATCAATTACATGTAGGGCATATAAGATGATTTTTACTATCGATACTTATCGAACACTCGATATCAGGGAAATATCAATACATACGAGTGTTTCAACTCTATAATTATATAATACGCTTTTGTAAATCGATTCTTTTCTCAATTTGGGGATTTTCCACTTATTATGTTGGTACGTAAACCTTAATAAATAGGCAGAAAATCCTCAGATCGAGTATTGTAACCTAATCTAACCTTACATACATGTTTTGTTCCAATATTTACACTACTGTCAAGCTCCAGTTCCTCGCGGGTAAAACAAGTTTTGAAAGTTCCCCCCAAAATTGTCTGTCTTAGGCAGCTGCCTACATTGCCTGTTCGGTAAATTCGGGCCTGGTAACATACAAATATGTTACACTTTTCATATTATATTTTATATTGTTATAAATATTTTTAGCCTAGCATGCACTCTCGTTGATTTTTAATTCTGAGTATAATTGACTACTGTTTCAAAGCCTAAATAAGTTTGAATAAAAAAAAAATACATTCATTAAAATAGTATATAATTATAAAAATTCTATATTTGTCAGACATAACATAATAAATATGTATGTATGCTATATGAAAGTCTTTGTGACAAGCTGTTGTAAAATGAATGAATATATCATTAAAGAACACAATCTAAAGGACACTTTTTCATATTTTAATCCCATTACATATACAAAACACATTTTATACAACTAGATATGTATCAGTAAAGGTCATAAATAAAGTAGAATTTTCAATAACTTCATTGCAGTCTACATAAAACACAAACGATAAATTATAAAGTGTAAGTTTTTATTAGGTCTCTAACGTATAACAAATCGTCATACCATTGGAGATAATGATCTTAATTCTATAACAACAATTCAGAACTTTATGTGGCCAAGTGAAAAACTGTATCATTTTAAACACGTTTCACTGATAAACATCTCTGGGTATCCTTCAAGCGCTACTATACTTACATGACAAGTGTGTGAGTAATACAGTTTAGTTGATGTGATTCAAGCACTGGAAATTCAATAAGGTTTTGCTAAGAATTCTTGTTTGTTTTTTCTGTTAATTTATTTTGACTGACTAATATATAATATATTACTAAAGATATTGATTTAATTATAATTTAATTATATATAACAAAAAATCTATGAATTTGATTGATTGAACAGTATAGTAAAAATATACAGGTTACTGTATGAAAAATTGTATGCTCTTATTTTATTTTATTGCAGATTATTATTAAATTTAAACAACCTTTGTTCTCGTGTTCTTAACAACATAAAGGTGCAAATAACCATACCCCAGTACCGAATTTAACGTAGTGGATGAATGGGCTAGAATTCATAGGTTCTCAAACTTATTTGACACACTAGCCTCTTTTCAGCTATAAAAAATCACAAGGCTCCTCATTTTTAGTAGTGAACATTTTTTCATATACACATCTTGTATTGTATAATAATAAAATTGGACTTCCCAATTACATCCACAGCCACCAATTTAAATGTTTAGATAAGTTAAATAACTCATTTTTGATTAATTTTTAAATTACTATATTATAAAAATTACATCAGTTTGTGAGAGCAAGGAGCTGCAACAAAAAAATCACGTCAATGTTGTTCTTGCATTTTATTTATTTATAAATTTTTATCAAAACTTAGAAATAATATTATTATATCCTGCATAAGGACAATTATCTGACGCATGTGCAATAATGTACAATACATGCATCAAGTTACATAACAATTTTAATAAGTCGACTACTGTATCTTACGATACGATACCGTGAAACCTATAATTAAGATTCAACTCAGCGATGTTATATCCTGTGCTATGAGGACAAAGATCTTGAAATGTCTTGCATTAAGAACCACGTAGTGAGTATATATGCCCATCCGTAACGCCGCGCCATCGAATCCAGTGATTGAATTTTAAACACACCAAATAAAAACAACCACATAGAGTACACATCACGTTGAGGACAATTCATAGAGCGTAAGTACCAGCGGTTGTCAAGATTTATGTAAAGTAATTGTTATTGATATCTATTTTACCAAAAACAAGGGTTATGTGGTTGAATTTTAATCGAATTTAATGAAAGAAATAGTGACAATAGACTCATTAGCTGTGAAAAAATTTTGTGATGAAAAATTTCTGAAAAAAGATATTCGAGGTTGTAAGGGTTTCTATGGGCATAGTGATATGGCTATCGAGCCGGTCTCGGTCCGGTCTTGATCTAGTCTCGCTCCAATCAAATACAAATCTCTATATATAAAAATCAATATTCGTTTGTATGAGGCCTATAGATTCGGGAATTAGTGAACTGATTTCAATGCGGTTTTCACCAATAGTTAGATCATTTTTCTGTGAATGTCCATGGCTATTAATATTTTATAAAAACCTAAGCTTTAACGTCAAAAGACTAAACAAATCTTTTTCGCGATGAACCGTTTCTTCCATTGAAAAAAGAATTTGTTGAATTTACCTATCATTGTAAATTCAACCCAAATTTTGGTTCAATTTAACTTTGATAGGTAAATTCAACCAATTCTTTTTTTCAGTGTCTGAGCATGTTGGTTGGGCATCTTGAATATTTTAGGTTGCTATGATTCTGTAGATATTAACCCGGATAACACTGGGTCCAATCTCGTTCCGATACAGTATAGTGCAAATATATTTTACTGGAGTGTGATCGAACCTAGCATGGATTGTACCGAGACCGGCTCGATAGTCTGGATCGACCCTTATGATTATAATGACCCGAACAAACAATTCTATTGACTGTATTTCGAGTAAAACAATTTAATAATCTCTGTAAAGTTACTCTCAAGTTTGAAATAATAAATAAAAGTAAAAACAGTTGAAATGTAAAAAAACTTCAAAGTGAAAGACAAAATAATTATTATCTGTTTAAAAACAACAAAGTAGATTTTTCCTCTTGTACTAATAAAAACTATGGCATTGAGTGTGATAATTGTGTTTACTAACGAAATAAATAAAATAATTAGGTACCTATATACATAGTTTGACTCATAAATGAATTGTTCTAAAAGTAAGAAAAATATTTTATTGTATCGCATGTCATATTTTCCACACTAATAATAAAAACGTAGTCAAGTTTGTTAAAGGAACTATTTACTTCAGTTTTTAAATATTTTCGTCAATTGACATTGTTGAAAAAATTCGTTTTTGTTTTTTTTTGATATGATATAAAATTAAATAACCCTAATATTTTAAGAACCACTGATCTTTTATAGTTCATATGTCCGGTAGCGGATGTGTAAATGTAACCACCATTACAAGTCTGAAGGTGTGTCGGCAAATGTCGTTAATAAGAACATAAACGTTTATAAATAAACTGTCGCCTTCGCAAAAGAGAATTAACTGTTTTTAATTGGTTACGCGAATTGTTAATTTTTGAAATATTTCTCCTTAAAATCGCTATGTGGAATATTGTCGATTTCTTGAATGTATTCCTAATAATTTAACTGCCTTAGGTCATAACATGGTAAATTTAAAAATTGATAGTTTGAAGTGTACCCGTGTTTTTAAAATGTCATTAAGTTACAGATATCATGACTATAGACTAAACGACCACAAAATTAAATCGGAATTCATGTTATCATAGAAATAATCAAAATATCAGTTATCTTGTATTATACATAATTTGATCTCGACCAAAAACTTACAAATATCATTTTACGAGTTATTTTCTATATATTTTTGCAGTTTAGTTTCCACATAGACCTGATTCATTGGTAACATTACACAATTTTGTAATCTGTAGAAAACTTTTAAGTCAGATTTAGATTTAAGCCAAATTCTTTATATTTAACACCCAGCATATGTGTCGATGTTAAGTAGATACCTACTTCTTATTTTTCTAATAAAATCAATTATTATTTTAATTAATTCCATTTTTCGCTTAGTAATTTTCTTAAAAAAAAATTATCCCAAATGGAACTTAATGGACATTCCTGAATTTTCAATCTCAATAAGATCAACACATTAAACATTATTACAACGTTTTAATATCTATGGTGGTCCTAAAATCAACCACACATGAACAAAAATTGAAAATAAGCGGTCACATCAAACATTTCAAATCTCCGTATGCACTACGATGAGCTTTGAGGGACACCTCCCAGACAGAGCTAGTCGAGTATTAATATACACCGGATAGATACAAGTGTGAATGTTAAGTGATGTCGGGCCGGATGCAGCTCCCTCGTACGTATGGACGCTGCACTAGACTTCCGTCCGGCCCACCGGTGTCACGTGACACGGATCCAGATTATGTTTGACCGGATAGTGCGACGTGATCTTGTCTCCAGTGCACCGTGTCCTTTTATGTGATAGATTTATGCGTTTGATGCACAGATTTTATTTTAAGCGGTTATTATTAATGTTTTTTACTTACCATCACAAATATATTATATAAAAATAAACATATAATTTAATAAAAAAAATAATTTATTTTTATATCAACTTACAAAATATATGACGCTTTCGGGACAGCTGTTCTAAATTATTTCTAATGAAATTAATACTCATCTATATTTTTAAAATAAATACAATAATCTACGTCTTCTTACAATATTTACTAGATTTTATTTTAATAATAATAACGAATAACTCAAAATAATTATGAAAAATTTGTCAAATATAGTGATAAGGAGGTGATTCTTTCATTCTTAACTCTCTAATGCATATATCCGCCTTAAGGCGGACGGTTTTTTCAGCCATTCAATTTTTTCCCTCTAATTGCACAACACTGCCTTGAGGATAATTATTTTGGCTATACGAGATGTAAGTTTCATTATTGTAACTTCAGTAGTTTAGCCACAAAGTTAAGTGCAAAGAGAATTTAAAAAAAAAAAAGAAAATATACACAGAAACTATTGGTATTATTCAAACTTTATACAAGTCTTGTGGCTTCCGCGGTGATCTTAATATGGATCTAGGCTTTTGTGATTTTTTTTAGCCGAACGATATGCATATTTTAGCTGTTAAAACTCTCGTTTAAGGATAGAAATCAAACTTTTTGTATACGAGCTCATATAGTTAATAAAAAAAGGTATAGATAGGTATTATGGTTTTCCAAAAAATTTACAATTTTTTACATATGAGACGGTGAGTTCCAAAACTCGCTTAATCATAATATGATTGCCAAAAATTCTTTCATAATCCACTGATACCTCATTTTTTTTTTTAAATGGAACGAATAAGTTTTGGAACTCATCGCCTCATATATTTTAGATTTTAGATTCACCATACTTACATACGTATAAATTATTTCGAACTAAAAATCTCTCTCTACCAAAAAATAGACCACATATTTTTATACCCATGACATCACACATAAACACAATAAACACCCGTAACATATTATACAAACACAAAAAAAAACAGTCGAATATTACCATCTATGTCACTAACTCATCGCTAGACGCGCCATATATTTAAGCGACAGGAATGTACCAAAGTCGCAAATTGGTATTCTTGTTATTTGGATATAATCCGCACAGGTATTATAAGACACTCGATAAGCTAGCGGGTATCCCGCTGAGTACCTCCGAACATCCATAAACCACTAGATCAGTTAGAAGATTTTTAAATTAAATTAAGATTGTATCTGACGCTCTATGCGTGTGTGTATTTATATATCGAGTCAATTATTTAAAGGTGATATGGATTTTATGATAAAAGAATGTGGCGTTTTTTCAATAATATACGTCTGGTACCTACATAAAAAAACGCAGCACTTTTTGATTCGGGTATACCATTTTCTGTGGTTATAGAATAATTTTCAGATAGGAAGCTCCATTAAAATCTGTGTAGAACACCATTATATTGGCTATTAATGATGGTGTTTTAAAATTAGCTGTATCTCAATTACTAGTCATCTCATTTCAATTTTCTTTTCTTTATTTTAAAGTTCTTATTGAGAAGATTATTTTTTTGTCTCTAAATCTTAAGGGTTCCCCACAATTTTCGAAAATCTGAAAGTTTTAATTTTCTTACGAACTTAATTGTCATACATATAACATTTTTATCGTATCTAATATCACTTTTTTACTTATTGTTAGTATAAAAAAGAAACACATTTTTTTCAGCGTTTCATTGGTAACAAGATAATATTGTTTTAATAAATAATTTCTTTGGAAACCGTGAGTTAAACTATGAAAAATAAACTAATTTTGGATAATTCCATGTTATCTTGTTATCAATAGAACGCTAAAAAATATATACATATTTCATTTTAATATGACGGAAAAAATTATATTAGAACGATAAAAAAATTATATATTGTGAACCAAATTTTACACATTATGTTAATACAGAATGCACAGTCCATTTCTATCGCATAGATAAGAACATAACTGTATACAATTGTCATTATTATGGCGTGTTTACACCAAAAAGACAAAACAGCTTCCAGTGATTTTTGTTGTTTAGAGAATATTAATTTAAATTAAATTAATCTTATTTTATAACAGCACACCTTGTTTTTCAAGTCATGCTACGCCACTGATAGGTATATGTACATATTTGTAAATGTTTCTAATAAATGAAATTTTAGTTAAAATTAAATACCTGTATATAAGAAATATTTTATTCTATGATAAACAACACATTTTTCGTTCTATGAAATTTTAAGTATGAATTTTATATTATTTGTAGATATATCAATTTAGTTGTTAATGTGTTTATTTTTGCCACCTCGCCGTATCCAAATTCTAAATTTAATTAATTAATTTTATAATTTTTATTGAATGTTATCAGTTTATCAGACCAAAAACATTATTAGTCATATTAAAAATTTTGATATGTACTGTGTAAACAAACATATGTTGCAAATTAACATTCAGTAAATTATTCACCAATTTCAGTTTTTATTTTCTCTCGTCTATAATAAATTCATGTAATTAAATTTTAATAAAATTATACACCGCCTTCCAAATTACACAAAAGTCATTTAAAAGGACACCCACTAGCATTGTTCATCTCAATTATTCAAAACGAATAAAAAAACCGTACGTTACGATAAGGAATTTTTTATTAAAATTTATCGCTTTTAATTCACTGAATTATTGGACATTGCATTGAATCTCCGGGGAGAAACTTAGTATTTTTTACAACTGACAAACACGAGAGCACCTGCAGATATTCACTGTCTTTGCCAATTAAAATCGCTATTAATTTGCACTGAAATATCCTAATTTAAATAATTCGCTAATAACAAAAAATATGAATTTGGACGGCTTTTTTAATTTGCTACCTTTTCTAAAATAATATATTAGATTACATTGTACATAAAATTTCTGTTTTTGTATATTTTTTTAGATCTTGCTGTCAACATCAACATTTTTTTTGCTGATTTTGAAAGAGATTACTATTGTAGATGTTATCGACACCAAAATACATCATTTTCGGTTATGTAAAGTTCTAGGATATAATTAATAATATTAATGAAGTTTTTGAGATATCTTCTAACCATTTTTATGATAATTCTTTCATATATTTAATGAACAGGTAATTTAGTTCCGTTATATAAAATGATTTCATAGTTTTATTAGATACATATAAATAATATTTTTATAGATTTCATTTGTAAATATTTAGAAATCAGTTAATTGACGATATTAAACCAATATTTTTAATTGTAGGTAATGTTTGGTTTTGATTATGTCGTCTTAATGGCGCCGTATATGTATGTAATAAGTAGTATCTGAAAAAGTTTCTAATATAAATAATAATTTATTGAATAACACAGCCACATAAAAAAGGTGTGAGGTACCAAAAAAGCAACCTATGTATATAGCATTGTAGTATTGGTCGAGCATAATCGAAATATAAATTTTTGGAATTTTCTGGTTATCAGTTTTTTTTGTTTTTTTTTTTTTAATTTGAGTTTAAATTATGGGTTTAAGTTGAATTTTTCCAAGTTGGATATTAAGCATCTAAAATCGTTTTTTGAGCTGTAAAGTGGATTTTGTAATATAGCTTTTATATTATGTTAAAAAAGATTTTCCTGAGTTTCGGTCGCGAAAAAAAAATTTGCAAAAGTTATAAACAATAATATTATAATGTTTACAAAAATTCAAGCTCAAATAAAAAAAGACTGGTAATCATAAATTTGCAAAGATTTGGATTTCTACTATGCTTGACCAATACTACAATGCTATATAAGTCGCTTTTTTGGTACCTCACACATTTTTTGTGTGGCTGTGTTATAAAATGAAAATACATAGAAAAAATTGTACGCTGCATTGTAAAAATAACACATGACATTTTATTATATTTTCATATAAAAATCTCAATGCGCATTACAATTTTCTCTGATCGCAATGTCTCTGAATAGTATAGAAATTTTGATTGTACATTTTTTTCCGTATAGTCTTATCTATCATATCGATATTATATTTATATAAACTTTTTTAAAATTAAATAAACCAATGAACCGTCTCTTGAGTATGGATGAATACTTAAGGAACACCATATATTTAATTTCAAATCCTATTGGCGTATATTGACTCTGTGTATATTAAGAAACAAAATAATTAAAACATCTTTTCAAATTGATAGTATTTGTTAAATTTTGTTATAGTCGATCAATGCCATAAAATACTTGCAAATATGGATAGTTCATATTATTAAAAATCTATTAAAAATAATGTAAATCACTCCTATTATAATATGAGTCACACAGCAAAAAAATGAAACTAAGAAGACGAATTTTAAGATTATCAGAGATATAATAACTAAAAAATAATAATTAATCATGTTTGTCATAAACGATATTTTAAAAATCAACTAATTACTTGTTTTATATTTTTAAGCACGTAGGCTTATTTATTATCACCTATAAAATCAATTAAGAATATTTTTTTATCTCCAATATTTCGGCTTAAGTTATCGATAATTATAGAAATGAAATCTATTAAGATCATTAGTTTATTGATTTTTATAGTAATTCGTTACTGGTAAAATCACATTTGCGATCGTTTCCCTTTTAGAAAAAACGGTTTAGTACCAAATGTTAATTATTATGTCTGACTTATGACCTAAAAAAATAATTATGTTTAAGAAAAGCCGATAGAGACTTCTTAAAAATAATTGTAATAATTAATTTATGCTAAACAGTGGGAACAAATATATTTTATTAGATACGATTTTATTGATTCTGTGTGAAAAAAATATTTAGTACTTTTTGAATCTCTTTTTACTATATTCATCTTTTTGTGGTCTTCCATCTTCGATCATTTTGCCAGGACTCTATTTTTGCGTTTGTTTTGTAATAAATTATAAAAATACATAATGTACTGAATTAGAAATATTTGTTGATATTTAATTACTACCATTTCTGAATATTAATCTATATATACATTTAACTGTCTTACAGCGTGATTTGAAGACAATCGGCCAATAGCTGTCAAAATGGTAGACATTTAAACTAATTATTAGTATGATTTATTTATTAATAATTATATTATCATAACAACTGCTTCACATTGTTTCAAAGACGATTCTTTCTTATATATCTTTTGTATCGTAGTACTTATCATTTTGTAATCATTAGCAAGTGTCCATCACTGCATGCTCATTACTGGTTTTACTTTATCCATTACTGGAGAAAAAACATAAACAAAATAAATGGCTATAATATAAATTCCAACTATATTTGTGGACTTTGGTAATTAAATTGATTAAATAAAGAGTTACTTGTTTTATTAGTAACATGAGTTCATGAGAATTACAAAAAAGAAGCCTTCCAATCACAAAACCAGTAAACTTTGCTCTTATAGTGGCCATAACTGGCGCCAGTTCCTTATATATTTTAAATTTATATTCATCTTCTGTACACAAGTGTCTGAAAACGTAATTTTACATGAGAGCAGAAAATATTGTTTTCTCGCCATTTTAAAATGATAGGAAACTATGTAAATTTCTGAAAGTAGAAAAATGGTTATACTTTTCATGCATGTTTTTGGTTTATTTAACCAATTATTTTTGCGAATTTTTTTCAAGTTTTTATTGGGATAGTTAAACATAAATATAGATAGAAACTGTGTATTTTCTTTTTGTATGGAATTTATAAAACAATTTCAAAACGAGTGAAAGTAATAATTCATAGTTACAGTTCGTATGACTTATCTAGTAATTTTGTTTTGATTATCTTGTTATTTTATTTAACAATACAATGGTGTTTGATTTTATACACAGATAATTTAATTATAAAGCTTAGCGTGTGCCTATGACGTTAACTGCCACAAACTCAATTTACAGAATTGATGTATAGGTTCAGAAATATTACACAACATCAACGTGAGAAAACATTCTCATGAACCTTAACAAATAAACAATTTTTTATGTAAATCAAATTATTCGCGAACTTTTGTAACATGTTCAGTGCCGGCGTTAAGTATAATATTTTTTTTAACTGAATTTTCATTTGCAATCTGTTCTATCGCAAGGTATAATATTTGAAATTTTGTTTATTAATTACTTATACTCTATTTCATTTAAGTTTGAAGTGATTGCCGAGGTTTTTGACTGTACGATTCACGATTCGTACCGTCAAAACCCCGGCAACCCCTGCAATCTTAAATAAAAGAGAGTATACATAGGTATTGTAACTACTATCAAAACTGAAAAATTATTTAATGGTTTGCGTTTCATATCAAATTCTATGTATATTGTTACCATTGACTTATTTTTTTCAATGCTTTTACCCCTCTTTCAAAATGGACGGTTTATTTGTAACAATTTTTACGAAAATGATTTGTATAACATTTATGGTGAAACTAAAATTCAGTGCTGACATAAAATGTTACCGTTGTACTCGTATATTATATTATCAGAAGTAAGATTACCGATCGTTACTGTTAACAAATATTTTCCCCTGGTTGTTATAAATGTTTAAGCCGGTACTGTATACATATATTATAGAATTAATTGCATCTTTTATGTAACGCCGACCCTGCACATATATATTCCTAAATGACCGAGAGAACAACTGTTATGGATGGTAATAAATAACGCCAGTTTTCATTTCCAATCAATAATTACACATAGGATAATTATTCACAGATAATAAAAATGTGCGAATATGATAAATTATTTAAATTTATTTATGCAGATTAGTAACATATATTACACTTTTCCCAAGTCGTTCTGTCTGCCTTTAACTAATCGCTTTGTGCATTGAGAGCGACAGTAATGTACTATTACATGTTATACTAATAAAAACAGGGGTGGGTTCGGAAATTATATTAAATGCATTACCTACTACTCTATATTAAACCAATAATATATTACCTGTACATTCATATTTTTCAATGACATATACGAATTTTATTAATTGAAATGTTCAAAAGAATGACTGACTTTCTACATTTTTAAATATCTATTTACTTATCTACTAATTTAATTATACTCGACCACAAAAACAGAAAGTATATGCTTTTTGACGTTCCTACTAAGACCAAATCTGATTTTTAAATATTTTTATCATGTCAAATTTATATACGTATACTTATTTAAATATCAGATTTGGGCAAGAACAAGAACTTTTTTTTATCCTGTGATATTGACAGTTTCTCTTAAAATTCATTGTTACTTATATTAATAAAACTTTATATTGTGGCGTTTTAAATAAAATTAAATTTTGATTTATTTACCGAAACAAGTTGATAAGTCATTTCAAATTTTCGCAAAACATAATTGTGATACAATGGTCGTTACGTTCGTATTTATCTAAACGTTTTGATTTATATAAATAAATGGGGATGTCACCCCCCCCCCTTCTTAGCGATGCCACAACGTAGTCTTGAATCATTTTTGCTTTATACAACCTAAACCTAAGAAAATCGTTTTATTTTTATCATGTCTCTAAAGTTAATGTAAAACATATTAGAACATCAAAAGAATAAGTACTCAAATAAATGGTAGTAGACCAGTTTACTTTATAAAAATACAAGAAATTGTATTTAAACAATTAGAATTCAGTTCATTTGTTTTGATATTTACATTCTCGTAGAGTTAGCGAACCGTAAAAGAATTAGATCGTAATCGTAAAAAATAACATAAAAGGTATTTGTATTTATTTTTACGGGACCCACCGTGAGTAATGTTTTCGTGATTCACATACAAACAATATAAAAGGCATAAAAATAATTGATAGTTTAAAATATACGTGGACATTTCTAATCACAATAGAAAAATTTTACAACCAAATTTAAAGTGATATAAATTACTTTTTATGGTTTGTTGTGTGTCTAGGTTTTTAATAAATCAAATAGATGCCTACAAAAGTACCGTTAAGTTGAAGATTTGTTTATCTAAAATATCAGGCAGAATTTGTTAAGAAATAATTAACTAACGATGAAGCTAATCTTCTGGGTATCAACCGTGACTTTTTGGTTTTCATGGTATTATTTAAAGATAAAAATAATATTTAATATGCAATACAATATGTTTTCTACAATTATCTAAGTTTTCTATGTTCACTTCTGAATTATCAAATATTTTACTAGTATTTTTTTTCTTGCAATAACATAATGAATATAATTAATAAAGGACTATTATTTGATCATCATTTTCATTTTGTTTAAGCTTTGGATATAATGGGAACAAAACATATCCTAATGAGGAAATATTTTACTACAAAAATTATAATTACCTTTTTTATATGCTCTACAAAAAATTCTATATAAACGTAACATGCGTGTTTGTTGAGATATTAAAAAAAAATGGATTACAAACCCCACCTTCATCCGATTTAAAAAAAAATTATATGGGACCATCTACGACCCAGACCCAGTTAACAAACCAAATTTCATTAAAATATGTTAAGTGATGTCATTGGACAAGGATTTAAGAGACAGACACACAAAAAAACTCTTAGCTGAAAATTTTAAAACAATGTTTACAAAAATAATCAAACTGCTTCCTCTTATCCTTTATATATGACGACACATTGTTTTGCTTAGTTCTATGTTTTGTTAATTATCGTACTTCAAAGCTCTTCGACGTTTCTACCTTTCATTGTTACAGAATAAAAAACACTAGAAGCAATTCTGTAAAATTTCTATTTTCTGGTTCAATTTTTATAGTTTAGTTAAAATTGTTCAATTGTGAAATCATTGAAAAAATCTTAAAATCGACATGGCAATAACTGTTTCCACAAATTACCCGAATACGAGCCTGCCTTCCATCGGCTTTTACCATTACTTGATATTACTAAATAATGGCGTGCGAGAGCCCCGCGTTCGATCCCCGTCGAGTGCATCATCTGTACACGTCGCGAGACCTTTTAACTTCTAACACATGCACAAATTAATCTGCGGAATCACCGCTTGGTGTCACTGCGATTAAACAATGTGAAATAATTGTTGTAGTCGCTGCTTCAATGTTTTCATTGTATACATAACACAATTTATGTAATACGGGATCCAAGGTTACAACAAATGTGATAGCCTTAGCAAATAAGTCGAATAACTCGGTAAAAATTATAGATCAAAAAAATATCGTTATAAAAATTTCCAATACACCTGAGATTTTTTTCATCGAAGTGAAACAAAAAGGTACTAAAAAATTTTACGGTTATTTATGGAAGAAAAGAATGCTACGTTTTATATCCTTAATAGACAATAACACAGCTACACAAAAAAAAGTGCGGAACCAAAAAAGCAACCTAAATAGTATTGTAGTATTGGTCAAGCGTAGTCGAAATTCAAATTTTTACAAATTTTCTGCTTACCAGTATGGTTTTCATTTGAGCTTGAATTTTCGGTTTAGGTTGAATTTTTCAAAAAAAAAGTGAGTGATACCAAAAAAGCAAGCTATATAGCATTGTAGTATTGGTCGAGCGTAGTCGAAATCCAATTTTTTGGAATTTTCTGCTTACCAGTTTTTTTTTTATTTGAGGTTGCATTTTGGGGTCTACTTGGAAAAATTCAACCTAATCCCAAAATTCAAACACAAATTAAAAAAAAAACTTATAAGTAAAAAATTTCAAATTTTGGATTTCGACTATGCTCGATCAATACTACAATGCTATATAAGTCGCTTTTTGGCTCCGCACATTTTTTTGTGTAGCTGTGTAATTATTGATAAAGAAATACACATACTAAGACATCGCGCTTTTTGGTATTATTGCCTCCAACCAAAAAAATGAGATACACATATAAAATTTTTGAATATATTTATAAATTCTTAAATGATACAACAATGATAAATTAATCAATCCAAATATTTTTTCTGTAAATGATATATGACAGATAATTCGTGTATCCAATATTTTTATAAATATCTAAAGCTTGTATGAGCATTATTGAGCATACAGATTACAATTCTCTATCAATTAATTTTCACAAATGTTAACAACACACGGTACCGGTGTATATTAATAAAGAATACTTTATTGTGATATTAAAACAACAAAAAGACACTGTTGGTAGCTAGAAAATGGTTATTGGTGATTAAAATTTTTACATAATTTCCGAATAATAGGCAATGATAATATTTCTTGATTAAAATTTTTAGCTTCGGTGATAGTTTTAGTGTCGCATGAAAACACGTTTTTTTATAATAATAATTTTTGATTATATTAAATATAACGAAATGTCAAGAATTCAAAAACTATAAATTGTGTTGAAATAATTGGCTGTTTTCTCTTCATATCAGATAGGACTTTATTTCTTGATTTTCGATTATTAAATTTAATTCTTTTTGTTAGATGTGGGAATGATAAACCATGTAATTAATTTTTATTCGTTTTTAATGTTTGCTCACTTAATATGTGTGTAAGATCTAAACAATTTAAAAATTAATTTTAGTGAAATAATTCCCTGCTTGGTAAGACCATGATAACTGACACTTTCTGATAATCGCTTATTCCGATATAATTTAGTGAGATATTTTATCGTTGACCGTTGACTATAAGTATCACTGAAATTATGATTTTAAATAATGAAATAGGTTAAAAAGGTTCTAAAAAATTTATTTATTTTTATATTAAAAACGAGATTAATATGATTTTTGTTAAAATAAAAACACAAAATACAGCAATCCTCCATGTTAGATAAAACACCATTCAGAGTGGATGACGTCACGGCTAAGTAAACATCTTTTTTGTTTAATTAATATCTGCACTGTTTATAAATTATTTTGTGGTTTTAAATTATCAATTTGCTCAGTTTTACGTTACCAAAACGAAAACCGAGAAACGTTAGCGATTTGAACAAGGATTTATTATTGTTGACAAGGAGTCTTTACATAGGCATGACGTCAAAAATGCGCCATAATACCTGCGAGCGTTTTGGTGTCAAATTCAAAATTAGTTTTAAAAGAGTCAATTTTTGTGATTAAACCTTTATTTTCTGCAGAAATAAGTATTTTTTTGGAAATAGGAGACACGTAAAATCATCATAAAATAGTTTTAAAAAATTAGGCATCATACTTATTGTATTCGTTTAAGAAATATTCCGTACAGTGGAATTTTTATCCAAAAGTTTTCCTCCCCCAATAATTTTCATATTTTTTTCGGAATAAACCTTCTGGACCAAAATGATTCGGTTTATATTCAGAAGTAAATTGTCACAGGTCATAGCAAAATAAACGTCTAAATAAACTATTACATAAACTAAAAAACAAAATCTACCTGTAAGCATTATCGGTAAAGCGCACGGACAGTGTTAGTTCAACAACACGCTCACAGATGGCGTAAGTGTCACCGCTGACATCGGGTCGCGTTACGTAACGTTACGCAACACCGTGTCAATACGGGTGCGTGTAATATAATTACGTATAGATCATTTGGGTCATAATCTTCTTGCATATATTGCTTCTTACACACGGTATAGCACTTGTTTGTTTATCTTTGTCACGTGATTTCGCAATATGGTAATGTTGAAGTGTAATATTTTACTGTATTAATTTTTTTGTGGATTGATAATTTTTGGAAGTTAGTTTTTTATTCCTCAATGAATACACACAATTTTTTTAAATTATAAATGTAGGGTCGTGTAGACATAAAATAACCATGCACTAGTAACTAAATAAAGTACTGGCACCAGTTATGGCCGCTATAAAAGCAACGTTGACTGTTTTTGTGATTGACGGGTTTATTTTTAGTAATTCTCATAAACTCAAGTTACTAATAGAACAAGTAACTCTTTATTTAATCAATTTAATTACCGTAGTCCGCAAATAGAGTTTTTTTTAATTATAGCCTTTTATACCGTTTATGTTTTTTCTTCAGTAATGGATAAAGTAAAACCAATAATGAGCACGCAGTGATGGACACTTGCTAATGATTACAAAATGATAAGTACTACAATACAAAAGATATAAAAGAAAGAATCGTCAAATTTAAAAAGCAGTTTCTGTGATAATATTATAATTAATAAATAAATTATACTAATAATAATTAGTTTAAATGTCCACCATGTTGACATCTACTGGCCGATTGTCATCAAATCACGATGTAAGACAGTTAAATATATATAGTTTAATATTCATGAACGGTAGTAATCAAATATTAATAAATATTTCTAATTCCGTACATTTAATTAAAAATTAGCCATTACTGGGTCATATTCAAGACTGATGCAGGTACCTTATTTTATTCTATATGATTATAAAATAAGTTAAAATATTTTAGGTACTGGCACTAGTCTAGAATAATACCCCAGTGCTGAACATTTTGAAATTAAATGTATACTAAATTAAAAAAAAATGATATTTGATTACTGCCAATAATGGATATTAATCTATATACATTTAATTGTCTTACAACGTGATTTGATGACAATTGATCATTTTGTTTAAAAATAATGGGCAAATAAACATCACGGTTTGGCAGACTATCAAACAAAATGTATTTTTTTTATGTAAATAATTAGTGAAGTGAGAAAATTTTTGTAATGTTCTCAAGTGTTAATTACTGGTTTTACATTGTTCATTACTGGAGAAAAAAATAACCAACTATATTTGCGAACCTTGGTAATTAAATTGATTTAATAAAGATGTAGTTGTTTTATTTGTAACATGAGTTCATGATAATTACAAAAAAGTAGCCCATCAATCCCAAAAAAAACAATATACCTTGCTCTTAAAGCATTCAAGACTGGTACCAGTATCTTATTTAAATGAAAACAACATTTGTAACAGAAGTTTTAATCATTTCTATTTTGAGTTGGTAATCAGATGCAGAATTCGCTGTGCACAATATTGACAAAAAGTAAGAATTCTAATTTACATGGCACAAGCCAGTCGAGCGTCTATAAATTTCACACAGGTCGGACGGTGTCTGAATACGTCTCGTACCTTTTTGTAATATTATTATTTGTAGTTTTGGAATTCGCCTTCAAACAAATAAAGCACATGTTTTGCATTTTACATCGAGAGCGACGCGCGAATACTTGTTATAAATAAATTATGTCGGCTATACATTCTTCAACATCGCGCCATATTCATTTTACTATCAGTAGTACTCAACATCTTTCTATTGACATGTTAAAATATCGTTGTTTTTATAACTAACACTATTTCAATTCAAACTCATATATGAATACGGTCCATCAGCAGACCCAGTTTCAAAGCAAAAAAAATTTTTTTTGTATATTTGAAAATAATTCATTTTAATTTGACATTTATTTTTTCGATAATGAATTTACAAAAATTATATTAAATTTGAATAATATTATAAAAATTTTATAACAAAATTAAAAATATACTTTTTTTAGAAAGTATTTTTTGACAGAAACTTTATTTATACACTGTCCAATGTTTTAAAATATTGTATTTTATATTTTTACAACCCTAGTGTGAGTGACAATAAAAACTACATTTTTTTGCTTCTACAACTTCAAATATAAAAGTAATTTTTTCATCGTTAAGAAATTGTCAAATTTATATAAGTACATAGTTTTTATAGCGAGTGTCGCCTGGTTAGGAATAAAAACTGCTCAAATTCTAGTAAATAATAATAATCTTTAAGAAAAATGATTTTTTAATGAATATAATATTAAAGTTATTAAATGTAATTAAATATTGCAAGGAAATATTGCTCAGGAAGCTAGACTTACTAAGGCCAGCCCTGTTAATAGCAGAATAATAGTAACAACGGATTCTTTTAAAAACGCTGGAAAAATCCCTGCAGATTCTCAAAGCGTGCACAATAGTTAAAAAAAAAAGAAAACGATCTGCAAAGAAAAATTTTTGAAAACCTCATGTACCTACTTGTACACATAGATGGCGCTGGTTTATTTACGAACATATCACGTAGTCCAACTGAATAAGTACACCATTTTTTGTATTTATCATGTCTCAACAGCATAATGGTATATTAATATGTAAATGCCTTCAGTAAACCCAACCAATGCGCTTGATTTTATTAAGAACTCGAGTATAGAAATGTCATTGTAATTAAATATGTACTGATTAACTTTTATATCAACAATTAAAATTCCTTTTTAATATGTTTAATTAAATCGATAATTTATTGGGTTTACTACTTCAGAGAGTATCGAACCCAATTCAAGGTATTTTTAATTTCATTGAATGATATAATTTTTGTAAGAAATTATAATTTTTTAAACATTAAAATATTGTTTTTGAGACTGTTTGTTTTGATTTGACACGAAAACTACTGAACCGATTTTGATCGAACTTTTACTGTTCGATAAGAATTGGTTTTAAAATCCATGCATTAGATCTTATTTTATATTTGTTACATATGTTCAAGATGTTTCAAAAGGTATGGTTCAAGCTTTAAGGGGCAATTGGTGATGTTTAAAGAAACAACGGATGTTAATAAACACATGTCCGATTCCCTACTGTTATTACAATATTTTTGATATTTACTTTTAACAAATAACAACTTTTTGTTTTATTAAGCATCTATATAATATAGTCTATACTCTCAAAAACTGAATTAGCAAGAAATCACTAATTCATAGAGAATATTCACTAATTGAAATAGTTAAAAGTATACTACTATGAATAAGTGAACAGTTACTATGAGAGAAACTAAGGTTTAAGTAAGAATAAATACCGTAATGGCACTAATTCGATTCAAAGTCACTATTCTTTTAGTGAAATTTAAAGTGACCAAATGAATTAGTGAATTAGTTTTAGAGAGTATCTTTTGAAACAACCTGTATATATGCTGTTTTTTTATTGCATAATAACCTAATCTTTATGTAAATATTAATATAATATTCATTTTATAGTTCTTCTTTTTTATTTTTCCAATTAAAAAACAACAAAAGCAAATCGTTGTATAACAAGCTATACCTTCTATAAACAATAATTCAATTAATGCACTCGGCCTTAATTTTATACAAATATTTGTATACATAAAACAATAACCATGAGTGTATAGAATACATAGATATATAGGTATGTATATACTTATACATACCCTATGTTTAATATTAAACTTTTGACCTCTTGGAGAAAATAGAAATATATTTCGCAACCCAAATATTAAAAAACTAAATATATTATTAATATTCGTTCGTATTCATATTAGCAAAGTATAGCCCTGTTATTGTTTTAGTGACTGAATAAAAAACTCGACTAAATTTACATAAAGATGAAATAATAAGCAAACATATAATTTAAGTGTTTTCTATATCATTCGTAGAAACACAATAAGTTGTGGCGGGAAAGATACTATCTGTGATCTATCAGAATTTACACAATGAACGACAAAAGATGTTTTACTAAGAACAAATAACAATAACGAATCTATATCCTCAATGTTGAGGAATACAAAATGTGGACGCGCTGGGACTGACAAAGACAGATAGAGGTCGGATTGTCAATATTACATAACAAAAATATATATATTTGATATAAAAGTAGTACCTCGTTTGGTTTTTTAACCGACTTAAAAAAAAAGATTTCAATTCGGCTGTTTATATTTTTGGGCGTAACTCCAATAAATATGCATCTATTTTTGTAAAGTTATGTTTGAAAGACTAAATTCTCGAAGTGGTATACCATATACATTTTATCAGAATCTGACCATGAACTTCAAAGATACGCTACTTAAAAAAGAAAATTTTTAAAAATACCTAATAATTAAATTTAACAGTTTTTGAAGTTGGTGTCAACTGACTTCAAAAACTGTTAAAAATAATTATTTATACTTAATTTAACAGAAAATGTAAGGTTGGTTTTGATAAATAAATAAATAAATTTAAATCGTGTCATATGCAGCCTACTAGAGATTTATATCAAAACTAACCCCTAGATTTTTAAGAAACCTTTTAGCGAGTTAGGTATCGAAACCGTTGGGCGAAATTCAGCGTTGCGCGCTAATAATGCTGCGAAAGCTATCTTATAAGAATACCGATGGGAATTATTATCATAATTAACCTCGTCTGACTTTTTTGTTTCCGAATTTCCAAAAAAGTTTAGTGCAAGCCAATACGTATTGTGAAAAACGCTAAACTCAACAGTTAAATCCAAAAGTTTTTTTTAAGAAAAAGGACTACGAAGACATCGGAAAATAGCTTTATATTTTTTTTGTAATTTCGATTTGTTTTTCCGGAAACTTTTTGAACTTCCTGCGTATAATTAAAGGCCTGATTACACGGGTAGAAAAGTTAACATGGGCCAAGAAATCCTTGTTTTATATACAACGAAAATAATATTTTCTTAATATAAGAATATACTCTTAATCCAAAAAAATATTGTTTCTCTTTAAAGCAAAGTCGGACGAAAACAATAATATACTTGGATTAAAAATATAGTATACAAAAAAAATATTTTTTCGTTATATACGTTAATTTTGGTACAATTTTAATTTGAAGAAAAAAATCGATATTTAATTTATTACCATTTGTAAAATGGATTACGTTTTTAATATTAATATAACATACTTAAAATCTGTTTTGTTTTAACAAAACTCTATTTTGAGTTAAATTACGTCAAGTATACTATCCATTCAATAAGTATTAAATTGCTTAAAATTCCTTCAATATCTTAAAATGACTGTCACATCGTTATGAAAAAATTTGGCAGTTTAGCACACTGCAATGTATACGCAATGACAATATATAATACCTAAATTATTCTACACACATCGATCTATCGCCATAACACAAAAGTGCAAGTATTCCATATGGCCACTCCAAACACAGACCCTCACTAGCATACAGTGCATATCTCTAACCAATATGGTCAGTTGTATTTGGATTATATCCAATATAACAATAGCTTGATAGCTATTTCATATTCTATAAATTAGACGATGACTCATGCACATCTATTTTTAATATTTAAATTATTTATAAAGAATAAGATTTTATTATTAGAAATATAGTATGTAGAAGATTGATATCTATGTTGGCTTAAAATGGACGAGGTGAATGAAAATATTATTAATATCTTGTCTGTGATCTGATAGTTTTGACATATTGGTTCACTGAAGTACGTTATTAATTGCTATTTAAATTTTGAACGAGACAAAAGAATAACTGTCACCCTACTCAAACGTTTGTTTACGAAATAATTTGTGTATGTGTAATATATAAAAGGAAACTTGTAATTATTCAATGTCGGGCTAGATTTAAGTGTAATTATTTGTGCTTTCAGAAAATTAAAATGTTATGAGGAACGCTCTAGTCAAAATTTTCTTATTTAGTACCAATAGAAAAAGGGGGACACTTATGGATTGTAGAAAGCAAAAATAATCAAAATTAGTTAATTTTATTTTAAAGTATACAGTGAATTGTATAAAGTATAAAATTATCACGGATAGTAAATCGTCCGTTTGCTAACCTCGATTGTAAATGTAAATAAAAGTTTGGAAACTGTTGAAATGACATACGCAAACTTGTAATTGGGAAAACAACAACTAATTTATTAAAGAATTGTTTATAATATTGATATTAGACATTTTTTTAAATATTCCTACTGCCCCTATACTGAATATAAAGCAATGATGTTGGGCAAAATGGGCTATATCGATGCTGATAAACAATTTTGCTGTAAACGCCAAAACCCAATATGAATTGAATATAATGCATAATCTTCAAAAAGTATTCTTGTAAGTAATCGATAGACGACAAAAATATACCTACACATTATAATTATTATTATTGTAATCAGCGATATTTATCAAACAGTATATTTGTAATCTAGTCTTGTTAAAAAATCTATTATGTCTATGGCAATTTCTAAATACATAATACACAAAACGGTGGGTTATGTTGATATAGTTTTTAACAAAAAAATTATCTGTTTTTTAACCTTTAGAAATAATAGTTTCACCTACCCACATAACATTTATAACATAAATTAAATGACTATTATTATTCAAGATGGTAAGAAGATAGATTTTTAAACAACGATGAAAAGTGAATAAATATAAAACATTTTATTATATGGTAATTGGTGTATTTGTCATTTGGCAAAACAATGTACTCATTAAATCAGCACAAGAAACGGTTGCTCACACCCAAATACCCCTTAACAATTACATATCTATCTTCCAGTCAGCGCTCTTAAATAATACAGTAGCACGTCTGCATTCTGTACACTGTAAAAATATCAAATCGAGTCGTCTGCGTTTATCAATTGCAGACGTTATGTGCATGCGAATGTCATTATATTTTGAATTATGCATGGATGATAAACGTTTCAATATGAACTTTGAAATTATTGATGGTATAATCATGGTTGATATACGTATTAATATAGATACGGTACTGGCACCAGATTTGGATATGACCCCAATAATGGCTATTTTTTAATTAAATATACTGAATTAGAAATATTTGTTGATATTTAATTACTACCATTTCTAAATATTAATGTATATACAGTTAACAGTCTTACAGCGTGATTTGATGACAATCGGTCAAAATGGTGGACATTTAAATAAATTATTAGTAGAATGTATTTATTAATTATTATATTATAATAGCAACTTCTTTACATTGTTTCAAATTTGATGATTCTTTTATATCTTTTGAGAGAGAGTTACTTGTTTTATTACAAACAGAAGCCCGTCAATCACAAAAACAGTAAACCTTGCTCTTATAGCGCCCATAACTGGTACCAGTACCTTATGTATCTGAAAATATAACCAGAAGAAAATAAGTATTTTACCTGTTATTACGTTCTAAACCAACAGAACAAGAAAATTTTTAAAAATTGACAAGACAATATTTACTTTATCTACATTTAAGCCTTGTCAAGAGTCTCAACTTTAAGGCATTATCAAAAATTGAAAGCTATTTGATATTAATCCTTAAATCGAAAATTACATATTATGATACAGTGAAAATAGATTTTGATCGGAATTTTTAAAAATTATCTTGACTACCTACTACCTATATTATTAAAATTTGTTATGTTTCTAAATTTATCTGTTTAGTATATATAATATATAATAATACATGGAAAAGGTACTTTTTTAGAAAATAATTCTCGAAAACTAGACTTATCTCGGTCACTTATTGTATGAGATAAGATCGATTGTCAGTTGCGAAATTCAAAACCTAGACGAAACTTCAGTTTCAAAAACTGAAATGCGATAACAGTGGTGCAGTAAGAAAAAATTTCAGGGAGGGGTGGATGACTACATATGTGTTAAATTTTTTAATGGTATTTTGAACTGATGTTTTCTCAAAACATACATTTTTTTAGAACACTAAATATTTCGGTAGGGGTTTCGTCCCCCTCTACCGTTACTTCGCCACTGTGTTATAAAATACTTTCTTAACTCTCGTCTCTAGGGTTACACACGAGACTAGATAAAACTAGTCAGATTCGAATTTTACAACTGACGTGAAAATTGAAGAAATTAATAAGAAAATTGAAAAAAATTAATTTAACCTATAAAATAGTTATTTTTACTAATTTTTGATAATCCGAAATATCTCGATAATCTGAGCCTTTCGACGAGACTTATAAATAACGTTGATATCATTTCTGTCTCTTCTCGTTTCAATTTAAGGCACTCTCGTTCAACATGGAACCCTATTCATCTTTTGTGCAGTCTAAGTATATTTTTATTTAAATAAGATATTATAACTACCAAATTACGTTTCTTATACATCCATTAAATTAAGACTTCGTTTTTAGACTGTATGTATATCAGTATTTACGCTTATTGAATACTCATTCACAATTCTTGTATGACTCTGTGTTGGTATAAAAATAATGGTGCGAGACGCACAGACAAATGCACGCGACCCGGCTGTTAATGCACACACACTCGTACGTTGTGAGTCACTGTCTTCTCGTACACAGACACACACGTACACACCCACCTACCACTGTGGCGTGTCTATCTTCCTCCCTCGCAACGCATCACAAAGTGAAGACAGGATTCTTATCTGTTATACGCAGTGATGGATTTATAATAAGGTACACTAGGCACCGGCCTAGGGCACCACCACTAGTTAGAACTATTTTGGTTATTAGACTTCTGATTAAAAATTATATGTTTGCACAGGACTTAATAATTACTTCATTATAGTATGGCACTTTTTAATGATAAGAATTATAATAAAAAATTATTGCAATATTTGCAAATTGAGATGAAAACAATATTTTCTATTAATTGAGATGTTATATCAATTAAAAAATAATGGGGTAGGTAAAAGGTGGGGGTGAATAGTTTCACGTTTCCGAAATTCGACTTTTGCCATTCGAAAGAGTATAAAAAATCATGAACATTTTGTACTATAGATTTATCTAAATCTTCATTAATTTCAGAGTTATTTGCAATATCTATACGATTATTTTGCACATTTTATAGAGGTAATACTTTTGACCCCCTCTATACAAAATTTGAACTCGATGCGAAAAGATTCCCTTGAAAGATGTCGCCTTCCTCCATTCCGCTAGAATATTTTAATTTTAATTTTTTTTATTTGAAATGAATAAATGATACTATAATAATTTAAAAAACATTAGGCACTGGCACCAGTCTTGGATATGACCCCAGTAATGACTATTTTTTAATTAAATATACTGAATTAGAAATATTTGTTGATATTTGATTACTACCATTTCTGAATATTAATCTATATATGTACATTTTTAACAGTCTTACAGCGTGAATTGATGACGATCGGCCAATAGGTGTCAAAATGGTGGATATTTAAACTAATTATTAGTATAATTTATTCATTTATTATAATATTATCATAGAAACTGCTTTACATTATTTCAAATTTGACGATTCTTTCTTTTATATCTTTTGTGTCGTAGTACTTATCATTTTGTAATCATTAGCAAGTGTCCATCACTGCGTGCTTATTACTAGTTTTACTTTATCCATTACTGGAGAAAAAAACATAAATAAAATATATGCTACAATTTAAAAAACAAACTATATTTGCGGACTTTGGTAATTAAATTATATGAGAATTGAAAAAAAGAAGCCCGTCAATCACAAAAACAGTAAACATTGCTCTTATAGGGGCCGTAACTGGTGCCAGTACCTTATATACATATTCAAACATTATACAATAATATATATTTATGAATATCATAAAGAAACTGTTCATAATTATTGATGCCATATTAAACGTATCGAATAAATGGAAATATTTCCCAATGAGGTGACAGCCAATATTTTTAGCTTTAAAGCACTCATAACTTACACTTATGAATCAGAAATAACTCTAGATATTCACTTGTATACAATAAAATAGCTATTTAACAGAATACTTATATAAATTCCTTTCCAAGTTTACTTATAACTTAAGATAGTTAATGCAATAATGTCAAACAAAATGAGACGATTTACTTAATAGCTAATATTTATTACTTATTATTAAGTATAAAATTATGGACGGCATTTATGCCTCTTGTAGTGGCATGTTTTCTACGTTACAAAATTTATATTATTATTTTAAAACATGGACATTCTGATACGGATTACAATCATAATGTGTAGAAGTAGCTGTAAAGTTATGTAAAATTTAAATTTACTACGTATAGACAATAGTAATTTGAATATGCTTGAAATAAATTTGCTAATAATTTTATATTATTTTTATTGGACTGCAACATAAAAATTTAATACAAGTAGATAGTAAAAATAAATGCTTATTTATTTTTATTAGCACGATAACACATGTAGGTATATTAATCATATTAAATTTTATAGATACATAATCGATATATTTTATTTTTATTTTTTTAAATTTTTTTATGGCCTTAAATTTTATAATAATCAGCTTACTAAAAAGCAAAGACGGGACATCCCTCACCTGACGGGGATTCCATGAAGGAATAAAATGTTGCCCTGGAGTACTTAGGGCAGGTGACATTCACGAGACTGATGGAATCACAGGTGTAATTTCAGGTTGACACAGTAGAATCTAAATTTTATACCTCCTGAGTTAGGTACTGTTTGTCCCGTCCTCAGGCAGGCATTACAAATTGAATATTTTTGTTAATAATGCCCATCTGATTGAATACTCGGACATGTGTACTTTTATTTAAAAGCTGACTGAAATCCCTCATCCATGCATCATAATGTACCCTTGTAAGTATCAAAACTAATACAAAAA
The DNA here is from genome assembly GCA_961205875.1 of Sialis fuliginosa. Classification (NCBI taxonomy): domain Eukaryota; kingdom Metazoa; phylum Arthropoda; class Insecta; order Megaloptera; family Sialidae; genus Sialis; species Sialis fuliginosa. Next base: position 12,756,816 of record OY540817.1, read on the forward strand.
CTTTTGGTAAGCAATATGAACTAATATCTATCTGGTTAACGAAAAAAATAAAAAGTGTCATTTTTTTATTTGCATTAAATTATAGAACATTTTGCTCCTTATATTAGTGACTTCCTATAATTCTACATCTAAAATTATCAAAAAATCATTTTAGTTTGTATTGTAAAGACTTTTAGATGGTTTATTCTAATAATTAAATACTATGTTTCTTGAATCTAGATTAAAATTTTATTTTAAAATCTGTGCTATTTTTTATATCACAATCAAAAAGTTTATCACGTATTAAATGCGTATTTTAATATATTGTAACATGAATAGATACATCCTTTAATGGCACAACACAACGTTCATAATATGTACAATGATTTTTATTTATCATAGCTTAACAACCATAATAAACTGTTTGTAATGAGATAGAATTACAACAAAACATAAAGCAAACGCAGGTGACTTTTACAACACAGCTAGTTACTGAGAGTGTGTGACCCCACTTTCTCAATTATGCTTACCAATATATTAACTATAATTTACTTTTTAGGTTTGACGATTGCCAAGTATTATTTTAATTATATGTATATTCATCTACGTGTATTTTTTATCTTTTTATCCGTTATTGTGTTTGTATCATGGAATTAGGCAATTGAATAAATTGAAAGATTTATGGTGTACTTATTTTTTTCTGCACGCAATAAAAATAATAACCATTTAAATGATGCTGTTTCTTTTTTTAATCGTTTTGATAGTGTTTTTGTATATGGATTTCTATTTTGTTTATTGGTGTTATAGAATAGAGATTCGCAGCTGATTTTTATGGTAGTTATCTAATTATTTTAATTAAGTTTTAGAAAAAAACACTATTTTTCATGCACATATATGTATGTATATTTTTACCTAAGTTTTAATTTATTATAGAGTAAGAAATAAGTCGTTTCAATCCCATTTAACAATAGATTTTTGACAGTATATTAACATGTAGGTAGTCAAATAGTAAATATCAAAATATTTGTCAATTTATAAGTAAATCATTTTTTTTAAATATCGGTTGTCTAAAAGTTCGTACAGATTTTTAATGAAATTATTTGAAACTCGCGTAGATATGCCATGCCTAATTTAGAATGTTATACATGTTTCTGAAAGAAAACAATTCAACTCATTATTTATAATAAAGTGTATGTAAATTTGTTGTTCTGCCTTCTCAATCTGATTTTTAAAGGGAGGAAGATAAAGACCTCACGTTTCTTTGCAGACTCGCGGCAAAAATCGAACTGTGATGATTTACCCCATCCACCATATTGTCGTGTATTTTGTATTTTGTGACATTTATTGTCTATTCATAATAGGTCAAACCATGGGCAAATAAGTCGTCTCATAATTGTTTGTTGAAAGCATAATAGCATTGCAGCGATATCTACATACATATGTATATGATCGAAATCAAAATGAAACGAAAAATTGATTTATGCATATTGTCCTATATTTTCACAATAAATGAAAAAAATATTTTCCATGTCTTTCGAAACCATCCTATGATTATATTTTTTTCGTATTTTGAATAGTAATTTCAGATAATACTTGTATTATTTTGATTGCTATTAATATCTCTAACAAAACTAAAAACATTTGATTTCGACTATAATTTTTATAGCTGTTGAAATAACTGCAATTATAACGAATGTGCATTAGAAAAGTGCAATAGTTTTAAAAATACTATTTCTTCACCTTCACCTAAGCAAATCAATCCAACGCAATATCAATTCAAACAATTACAAGAGAAAATAAATCGATATAAACACGAAGAAAGCTCAGTACCTAATAGAATTACATACATCTTTGTTTTCGAGCGGCGTTCATTTCGACATCTTTCGCCAGTGGCGGTCTCTCTATGAGGATGAAAGGGAAGTCGTAATACTGAAATTTATTAATTTTATAAATTTTCTAGTATATAAACGTATACTTGGGTAGCTTCGTATTAAATTCCATACCTCTAAAAATATTATTCTCACATAATAATATTTTTAGTATATGTTTTTTAAAGTAAAGTACAAGGTAGCCTCAGTATCTCGGCACGAGAGAGAGAAATACGTCTTCTGGGGTGCCCAAATGTGGAGAAGGGAAATTATGTGCCCAATCATAACAAATATAGCCTACTGGGATCATCTGGAGTGCCCAAGCTGATTGGTCAAAAGCTACTGCGGCAACCTATGTATTTACTAACCTTGAAGTAAACATATAGTTTTTTGAAAAGGTAATTTTTTTATTTGCACATATTTCTTAGTTTGAAGCGAACATTAATAAAGTTTCTTTACATTTTTAAATAAGAAACGTGGACCGTATAACGTAAAATTATTCTTAAAAACGCGCAAATATTTTGAAAGACTTATCTATAATTCGACTTTTGATAAAAATACCAATAATGATTATTTTGTTTTATATGCCTTATATTATTCAAAGAAAATGAGTTATGGATAATGATATAAACTACATACCTAGCCTATAATTCGAAATAAAATGTCAGATTTTATAAAAAAATAAATTTCACTCTGCGTGCTAATAACATTCATCAATACATCTGAGATATGTATTCTATATCATTTGTAACACTGGAATTACATTAATAGGCGAATAGATAAATGAATTATATATCTTGCTAATTATAGCAGACTACAGATATAACAGTATTAAATAGATCAACGATGACGCTTCAAAAATTACAAATGATAAGTTTATTTTAATAAATAACCCCCCACAAAAAAAATCGTAACAATGTGTTAGACAAATTGCCCAGTGCAAAAAATACACATAAATAAAATATTATTAGATATAATAAGTTCCACAATATATATTTTATCACGCACACCGTCACTGCAACTCGGTAATTTTCACCTACAATCACCCGTAAGTCATAAGTTTTCTGAGTACATCACGTAGGTTCGTATCGTATATAGCACATTTTCGATATCATCACGACTGGAAACAATTTGAAGACAATTTTACATACGTATCGAATATGGTACTGTGTTATTTCCTAACGCGTCCGATAGATATCGCCACTAACTAATTTACACCGATCGTGCTGCTCGTTTCATTGTTTTACAGCAGTGCTTTCCAAACTTTATGTCTACGTGACACACTTTGTATTACTTAAGAAAAAGGGTGACATCCTGAGAGGCAAAATACAAATTATTTTTATAATAGGCGAGCTACTTGGCTAACAAAAGAGGGCGGAGAAAATAAATAATGACCGACAAAAGTACTAACGGTTAATATTGATAAAATTTGATCTTCTTAAAGAAAAAAACAACTCAAAATAATTTTTAAGTATATCTAAATATCCCAAAATAAAGCCCAATGTCGATAATACCCAATAAATTAGAAAGAAGACAACAAAAATTGAAAATTATACAAAACAATAACACAAAATTGGCATTTTGAACGACTCAAAAAGACCCTTATATTTTACTTTTTTGTACACTAATAAAATTTTTTTAACAGTATAAACGTCTTCGGTATTTCTTTTAGTGGAACATTTTTTCTACCAAATTTCGTCTGTTTTTTTTACTATACTTATTTTTATTATACACGTTTTAATAAATGTGTCTTGTATATCTTGCAATGATATCGCGTTTGCTAATTCTTCAGCCCTTTGTTGCAACTTATTTTAATATGACTTTTACACCATTTTACACGTCATGTATCAGGTATTATTACTACATAAAATATAATTTGAAATTAATTATGATAACTAAATTATCGATATTAAACAGGGCTTCGAACCGGAACTGAACCGAAAACCGGAAAAACCGTTATTTTTGCCGGAACGAAAACCGGAACAGAACCGAAATAAAATATCGGTTTTTACGGTTCAGTACATGTTAAAATACGCGCGTTAACATGATCTTATTTCCCACTTCAATTGTCGTTTGGACTATCATAAAAAATATTCTAAATTATGGTAGAAACATTTTTTTTAATACAAATAATTTTTTTTTAATTAATCATTCGGAGCTGAACCGAAAACCGAAAAAACCGTTCTTTTTTGCGGAACGAAAACCGGAACCCAACCGAAATATATTTTTTTACTCGAACCGAAACGAAAACCGAAACGAAAAACATAACGGTTCGAAGCTCTGATATTAAATGTCCTAACTTTGAATATATAATGGTAATCTAGCCTGATCTAATTTATCTATATGTAGATAAGTAAGACTTATACATAATTAAATTAAACTTATCTACATACCTATATTAAATTAGTCATTTTAAGACATAAAATAATTTTTTCAAACCCGCTATCTTACCTTCACCTATAAATTACATTTTTCCTTATTCAAAATTACACCTACCTTCACCTACATATTCGGGATCAACAAAAATGCGGCGTATAAGGAATTCGCGTATGATATAATACACATATCGTAACAACTGCGGCATGCGGAGCAAAAAACAGAACATATTAGATTAACACAGATAGACAAAAACAGAACAAAGCAATTTTAATTAACAAAATACCTGTTTTGGTGGCGGCATACATGTATGTGTTTTATGCGCTTGTGTGGGCTAGATCACTATACATGCATTGAAATCGCTCAGGCGGTGCAATATTAGTTCGTATGATTAACCAGTGGTAATTAATCAGTTTTTCATGGTGTTATATGAAAATAATGAATTCATAAATTAATCGATAGTTAAATTATCTATTGGACTAGCTATGCCCGCGGCTTCACTCGCGTGGACTACGCAATTATTGTTAATGATTTTTGAAAAATACATATATTTGAATTATTTTAGATTTTTTTATTCTACGCAATTCTTTACTACATTATTGCCCGGTATTATAAATGATTTGCTTGAGTGAAAATGCAAATTAGCTTCCAGCTAACACTATACCTGCTAGGCAGTGGCGTAGGTAGGGGGGAGATTAAGATGATCAATCACCCCCCCCCCCCCCATGAGTTTATTTAATGAGAAAATTTAAATACATTTTTAAAAGTAAATAGGGAAAATTTGGTAAATTAAGAGTAAAAAAAAAGGTCTTCAGTTATTTTCAATTTTATATGACCTATTTTTTAGTAATAAGAAATAAAGGTCATTCAATTCAAAATTACAATAATATTTTTTTTTATTTCGCAGCCACCACTCATATCGCCCCCCCATCGCAAAAAGCTATCTACGCCACTGCTGCTAGGTGTCAAATTATTATGAAATTGCCTGATATTTTTAAGCAGTAGTAATAAATGTATAATATTGTAAATGCTATGCATTATGAGAGTAGCAGCACTTATTTTAAGTCGCTGATTATACCTATCACGCATGCATCAAGGTTATCATATATACGATTTCATTCTCTACATCTGTGAGTTTGTTGTCATTTATATTTAATACCTAGCAGATAGCGTTAGCTGGAAGCTAATTTGCATTTGCACTCAAGCAAATTCTTTATAATACCGGGCATATATTGTTCAATATTTAACGGTTTAGGCAGCGTATTGCAAATGAGCGGCAAATTTTCCGAATTGATTTACTATTATTGTCACTGCTTATTCCTTATGTTACCTAACGTAACAAAATATATACTAAAACCTGGACAAAGAATATATCTATGAATTAAAATTATTTGTAGAGATCCCAAGATTGCAATCCCTATGTGCAATGTCTTAATGAAATGGGGAAAAAAAACAATTTTACATAAATAAAATAAATGTATAAATTGTATTGGGACATCCTGTAGATATTAATAAATGTGATACGAACTGTTATTTTACAGCACCACAATTTTATGATCGAACATGATTTATTTGCTTGAAACTGGTCCAATTCCGTGACATACGTATGCGCATTCTTACTTTTATTACAATCACGCTTCTATACGTACCTATACATTTTATCTGATACCCAATTGTAGCGATTTAATATCGCAATTTCGTAAATGTATCAGCGCGATATCTACCTCAATAATGATTATCACGTAGACATAAATAATAATTGGACATAAATATGGCGTGGCCATTAATTTTTTCCAAAATTTATTTTGGATACCGGAATGGACATCTTTATTAGTCAATTTATATTTTATGTATCGTAAATGTAATAATTTGTCAACGACGGCTTAATTAATTTGACAAGAGTTGTTGTTGTATTTGTAGTAAAGTTCTTGTAACAGTTAAATATGGGAACTGGTTGATTCTCAAGTCTTTGATTTGTTTGCGACTAATTAGTTTTTGCTAAATATTGATAGATTCATCAATAGCTGTTAAATTAAAAATGATAAATATTGTACCTACAATAAGAATATTTGCCATAAAAAGAACAAAATTATCACCTTTCCGGATAAGACAAAATAATAAAAAAAAGCTACGATTTAATAGAAATAAACTATTTAAAAAAATTACCATGTATTTTAAAATCTATCTTTCTAAATATTTTTCTTTCCTATAGGCATATAATAGCATTCATTTCGAACTTCTAGGGGCAAGCAATTTTATGTTTGATTATTATAGATTTTGGGACGCAGAATTAAAAAAAAATAACTCGGGACTGGAGAAAAGTAGTGCAATACTCTTACAAATGGGGTTAAAGGGTGGAACCCCCGTTTCCAAGCTTTTTTCAATTTATCTCGAATCTCAAAATCTACGCTGCCGGTAATTTTTTTTCCGACTTGATTTACTATTATCGTCCTGCTTATTCCTTATGTTACCTAACGTAACAAAATATATACTAGAACAAAGATCAATTAGCTATACCCCCCCTCCTCCTTAATTTTTGATTCATTCTTAATCAAGAATTATGGTATATATAAAAACTAACTAATTGGTAAAAATGTTTTTTTATAATACTATTTATTTATGTAAATTGTTTCTTAATTGATAAAATTATAATTATAACTCACATTACAATAAATTACATTGAGAGAATCTAGAACCAAAATATAAAAACACATACAATTAGAAATAGGGTTAAAGTTCATAGTAAAACATTAAAATCACCGAATAAAAATACAATGTAACATTTACATTAACACAGCCATAACTTTATTAGTACGTTGAAACTCGTAAACTCACTCTAGCGTCTGCATTGTGTTAGAAAACATAATAATCATTTTACTGAAGGAGGAAATATTAACGAGAATTCAAAATGAAACAATGTTACATACGAAATAGAATCTTTTCTTTAATATGGAAGCTGCGTTAGAGGCTCTTGTATTTTTCTTATGTTTTCTCAGTGATACTTTCACACTATAACGCGTTATAATCTGTAAGTGTTTCTGGGTAATTTAAGGGTTATGTCAGACGAACAGCTTTTGTGCTACCTCATGAGAAATTTAACCTGAAACGAAAAGGTCAATTAATCATATAGTATCCTCCTACCCTTTAAATATGACGAAGAAGCAAAAATATTTAATAATATCTAATACTTTAATAAAACCGAAAAAACGTTTTTTTTTATAAATAAATATATGTACATATCTACAATATCGTTTTTTATAAACAACTGTTCGCATGGAATTTAGGTTAAGCTGCCAGAAAAAGAGAAAATCCATTTGACATAAAACCCATGAAGATGAAAAAGAAGGTTAGGTAATAAAAATTTCTGTTATGATAGTCGATAAAACAGATCGTGCGTACAAATGTCACACATCCATTTTTTAATCTTATACATTTTTCGGGATATAAAGTAACCTATACAAGTCTTGAGGCTTCCGTGATGATCTTGATATGGATCTTGGCTTCTCGATATAAGTCGCGTCGGTTTAGTCATGTTATCGGCCAACGTTTCGTCACACATTGCAGTGGACATCTTCAGAGATGAAACCGACGCGGCTTACACCCAGAAGCCAAGATCCATATAAAGTAACCTATGTCCTTCCTTAGGATGCAAGCTATCTCCTTGCCTGAAAAGGTAACAAACAGACAGACAGACAGACAGAGACATTTTCGCATTTATAATATTAATATGGATATGAACATGTATTTCTGCCTTGCCTATAGCAGTCTGAATTAATTAAAACTATAAGTACATGAAGAATTGATGATTGATTTAAAATGCATAATTCTTTTTTTTAATAACATGGTTAGCATATTTAAAATTCGTTACAAAAACTCGCCCGTGTGAAACAACTCCGAGTACATACATTAGACGTTTTGACACGGTGCATACAGCGCCAGTACGTGACATGTAGACTACGGCCCGTGTTAGAACTACTCACTAATCTATTGTTGTCTATTTGAAACAAGCGCTCCGCCGTTAGACGTACGATGTATGTAACTTTACTGGATTTCTTAGCAAAATGTCTAGGTACTCACAACAACGACCTTTATTAAATTTAATCTGTGTAAACGCGACATCTTTTGTTTATATTTTTTATGTCTGGAAGTAAAAGGATTCAGGTTTTGTGATAAAAATGATTTTAGATATTATTATTTAAATAGTAGAAAATAACTACATTCAAATGGATATTTTTTTAACTATAGACTCTAGACATTTACATAAGTAGAAAATTTATTTATAAAGAGTAAAATATTATTATAACTTGTAATTAGGTACTTTTAAGTTTAAATATTCAGCACTTTTATGTATAAACGGTAGATACAATATCGAATAATTAATAAAATATAGTCCATAGTTTTTAACAAATTTTAAATAATCGAAAAAGTGTTTTATTCAACCGTTGTATTTTCACTATATAAAATAAAATGTTATAATTAATTAAACAAACTATATTTGCGGACTTTGGTAATTAAATTGATTAACTCATTTTATTAATAACATGGGTTCACAAAAATTTCAAAAAAGAAGCCCATCAATACCCAATATACCTTGCTCTTTAAGCGGCCAAGACTGGTACCAGTGCCTTATTTTTTAATCAAATACATTGCCATATGAATCTTTTCGCACGGGTTCTACTAAAATATGTATAAAAAACGTATTCAGTCCTTTTTGACCACTGCACTAGGTCATTTAAATATTTCATCGGCCCTATAAGAGTGCTTTTTTTAAATTAATTTCTATTGCCTCATCTTGATAATTACAATCAAACCAATCATAACCATCTCTCTGTAATCACTTACAAATCAACACAAAGCATGTTCTAATTACAACTAAATCAAATATACGGGGGCAGCGACAGAATAATGACCACAGCGTGTGTGGATGAAACGTCGCCGGTACAGCGTGGGTGGAACGACACCCACCCACCCCTGGGATGCACTGCTGAGTAATACTGCATTCTGCACACGCTCTTTATTGTCTCAGTCGCATTATCATGGTAATTAAATGAAAGTGAGAGGCGATGCGTTTTTATTTATTTTGCTCAAGTAATTGTTAAGCAGGGGTCGTGGTATTTGGGAACAATTAAAACGATTTGTGGTCGCATTGTTGGATTTTATTTTATTTGTGTTGAAATATGTTTACAAAAAAGATGATGTCTGTGGTATGAAGGTTAACCGAAGAATGGAAGTTTATATTGTATGAATAATGATTAGCTTTTTTTGGTCTTTATTTACATATTTAATTCTCTTTGTTTTTATTTAATCGTGATGAAAAGTTACTGTAAGTAAATTTTATATAACACAATATTTATCTGAGAGAAATGACGTTCTTATGAATAGAATTATAAAATATCTGCCACGGGACTTTCTTATACGTAATCCTGACAGAGATCAGTGTACGTGATTCTTATTTTATTAAAACATACATATTTCTGACAAACTAATAAAAGATAGAATAAAATGAATGTGACATAAATTATAGATTTCTTCTTTGTTATGAATCATTTGAATTATAATAAATTTTTTTTTTTTTTTAAATGAATAGAACATAAATTTTAGATAATAATATTACCTACAATTTAAATTTGATCAAAGTAATTCGAAAAATTCAAAAATTAACGTTAGTAAACTTCCGTATCCGGTTGAAAAATCGTTTTCAAAAATGAAAGATACAAAAAATTAAATGCTATTAAAAACATGTAACTTTAAAAAAATTTATTGGAAATTAAAACTGATCTCCGATTGTTTACAATGGCCAGGGAACTCCGCCGACAATTTCACATTTTAGAGATGTAAGACGAAAAAAAAGGTTTCATATCTTCAAGCCAAAATAAGTACCTACTAAACTAGATTAAAATTCATTTCATCATGTACATCCCACGGGGGTAAATTAATTGCATTGTCTTGTTAAAAACTACTAGAATTATAATTGTTTTTCCCTTCAATACTATACTTTATTTATTAAATTAATTAAAGTTACTGAATTTATGTGTATTAAACAAAATTTAGATAAATTTATCGATTGTGTGTCATGAAGAAATCTTTTTAGTTCAAAGTTCATTCAACATCAAAATATTTGTACTGTTTACTTAATCATAAATTACAAATAATTTCCTTGTATTTTTTTCTTTGAATATGATTACAGATGTCAAACGTTATAAGGTTATCTAAAGAATGTAAATAAACATATTTACCTATGTCATCTTACATACTTTTAATATACTTAAACATTTTAATTTTAGTAAATATAAATTTGATTATTGCCCAATTGAAATCTTAGTTTTCTCCGTTATTATGACACTTTCATAAAAATTCAAATTAGCAATAAAAGCAAATTTGAAAATAATGTAAATACATATTTACTCATATCTTTAATTCAATTATTTTTGTCGTAAAATTTATTTAATGTTGTGAAAAAAATTATAAAAGGTGTGTAACAGTAATAAATATGTTTTTTACGCAATTTTTAATTCCTATTAAATTAAAGTAAAATTCGGTAGGTATATCTGTATATAAAACATTATACAATAATGAATTTAATTTGTCTTGCAAAAAATTATTTATGAAATATCTATTAGTAGTAGTAATTAGTGAAAATGAAAATTTACAGTATACAGTAGCAAATATAAATAATTTTAATAAACATTTATTTGTGTATTACTTCCATATATGTATAACCTAAATGGCATAAATTGTAGATTATATCAACTCCAGTAATAAATATTTTTAATGTGTTGAGTTTCTATAGTTATGAAATATCCAATCACATTTTTTCAGTTCTCACTATTTTAACTTTTTTATAATTAAGTTTTGTTGGTAGTATTAAGTTTCAGGAGAGCTCATTTTTTTTAAATATTAGAAATTCAATTATGATAAATGTGTCAAATTTGTTGACGAATTTACTTACTAGAAACATTGTTTAACAATATGTTTCCAAAAACTATCAAAACATGTTTTCTTTCGCCCATATCTCCAAAAATATCGATGATAAACTACACTAACTTTTACATGGTTTTTAACTTTAATAATAATAAAGTTTTATTCCATCTATATAGTGATAAATTAAAAAGAAATTTTTTTTTAGGCAAATTGAAAAAGTATATTTATTTTTCTTTGTGCGATATTCTGTATTGATCGGTACGGAACACCAATACCGTGAGGCTCGATTCGCACTTCACATTTTCTTTTCTTTATGTACTAAAAGTATTACTACGGCCCTGAATAGAACCAACTCATATTTTAAACGTATTTATACTAATATAAATATTAAATTAAAATGTATTTTATTAGATAACATAATAAAAAATAACGATATGCATTTATTAATTCATACTTACTTTGTATAAGACGGATCTGAAATTGTACATATTTATATTTTCAAACATTAAACTGTTATGATAATTTAAGTCATTTAGTAACTGAGAACGAGATTCGTGATTACTAATGCTAGCTTCTGCTATATACTGGTAAAAAATTAATGTATTCAAAACTCTAATTGATCACCTATAGCAAATCTCTGCGATATCCGTGTTTATGTATATTTAGATAGATAATTATTGTGAATTTAATAATATCATTATGTGTAATAATAAATATTAACGGACAATGAGTAGATATGTATAGAATAAAATGGGCATATTCGAAAAAAGTTTACTGGATTGAACATTTTATTTTATATTAATTTTTATTTACTTGTTTCGTATATTTTTAATTAATTGATATCTTTTGGACATAAGTTATTCAACCATAAAAAATGATTTTAAACAAATTAAATAGCGTATATTTATTGATGTATTTCAGAACGTTTCATTGTTTTAAAGTTTTTACAAAACCATTCACATTTTTTGTAGGGAATCATCTCTTCTATAATATTGATGCTGTTTATTTTGGTCGTAGGGCCAACCGGAAAAGAGGTACCTATTACGAAAAATCCATTTTTTGGACCCACAAATACGACGCGAGTGAACGCTCACCAAGATCGAAAACTCAACAAATCATTATAGCCAGAAACTACGTGACCCTTTCAAATATCAGAACTTCTGGATTTTTATAACCACTTAGTATAATCACCATATTATAACCAATGAATGGTGGTAAAGTACTGGCACCAGTCTTGGCTGAGCAAGGTATACTGTTTTTTTTGGGATTGGTGGACTTATTTTTTAAAATTTTCATGTACTCATCTTACTAATAAAACAAGTACCTCTTTATTAAAACAATTTAATTACCAAAGTCTACATTATAGCCTTTTATATCGATTTAAAAAAAAAACAGTAATAGGCACCCAGTGCTGGACAGTTGCTAATGATTTTAAAATGATAAATACTACTATACAATATTATAAAATAATGAATCGTACAATTTGCAATTTGAAATAATGTAAATCAGATGCTATGATAGATAATATAATAATTAATACATTTAATTAGTTTAAATGTCCACCATTTTGATTCCCATTGGCCGATTGTTATCAAATTATGCTGTTTTACAGTTAAGTGTTTATAGAATATGATTCAGTAATGGCAGTAATCAAATATTTCTAATGTAGGTAATACAAATAATTAATTAAACAAGTTAGTAAAATAGGAATATCAAAAATAAAATTCGTATATACGCTAGTTCCAATATAGTTAGTTAACTAGCCTCGAACCGTAATTTTTATTTAAATCCTCTAGCTAATTTTTAAATATTTATGGATCGATATTATGTGAAGCAAATTGATCATTGTTTCACGACAGGGTTAACAGCTATTAAAAAGGTATATTCTAAAATCGGATCGATCACCTGTGTAAAGTAAAGTACATCCGTGTACACACACACACTCGTAAAGATAATTGTCTAGACACTAATAAATATCTAATAGCAGTAATTACAAGCCCGGGGCTCAAACTGCGGCCTTCCGTTTACACAAAACAATTGTACATACGCGCCGGTAATATCGCAATCTGTAATTATTTGTTTGTTTCATTGCTCGAGTCTATGGACTACCGTGCTGTAAGTAGCAGTGGCCGGAGTACCTATATGTTGTTTTTTCTTAAGACTTATTAACAAAATTCTTAGTAATGGTTGCTGGTGTATTTTGTAGGTATATTTTTTAATGAAATTTAATTTTTTTTATTAGGATTGATATTGTATGTTTAATTCGGTAATCTTAGAGATATTTTTTACTTCATTTCAAAATTTATTTAAGAGTTATATTTAGATGTGGATTTTGGCTTCTGGGTATGTTGCGTCGATTTGGTCGTTCTATCGGCCAATGTTTCATCGTACATTGCAGTGGACATCTTCAGTGCTCTATAAAACTCTTTAATCTAAAGATGTCCACTATAATGTGCAATGAAACGTTGGCCGATAGAACGACCAAATCGATGCGGTTTATGCCCAGAAGTAAAAAAAAACATATCAAGATCATCCCAGAAATTTTAAACTGGTGTTTTGTTGTTATTTTATACAATAGAAAATCTGCGACTGCTACAATATTATTTTAAAATCTGTTCAAAATAGGTTCAATTCCTTTTAAAAAAAATCAACTTATTCAAGATTAACTATACAAAACTATAAGCTAGTCTTTCAGAATTGAGAAAAATTAATAAATGTCTAATTTGTATAGAAAAATACATTAAAATCGATGATCGAATATCTAACATAGTGGTGACTTTAATGATGGTACAGAAAATAAACTCAAATCAAAATACACAGAAATATATATTGTTAATATGTCATAAGATCAACCGTTTATGAGAAATATGTTAGTAAAGGTAGTCTTGCAGAATTTAACTTAATACGGATGCTTCAAATTACACGAAATAAATTTATATTCTTATTCCAGGATTAAAAATAAGAAAACTAAGTTGATGTAAATATTACTCAATTCGAGTCATCATAAATATATAGTCACTTGTATTACTGTAATACGTACTTTACTTACTTCACTATCTGTTGATAACGATGCATTTTTGGAGGTATATTTACATAAACTTTGTTTCTTATTTGTAATCCTAGAACAAGAATATATATTTATTTTGTGTAATTTGAAGCATCCGTATTACGAGTAAAACTAATTTTAGGCAAAATATTTGGGGGTGTGTAGCTCCCTCACTAAGAGCTTCAGGACACATATTCATATGAACTTTTATGCTTGAAATATTTTTCTCGATCAACTGTTTAAATTTGTTCCACGTGATATGACTCATCCTGTATATAACATTTTGAATCTACAGTTCTAGATTACTGTATATAATTTATCGATCTGTCCACATAATACAATTCATCTATTTCCGAGTGTAATGACACAATATTATAATAACTCGGTGGGCTTGTGTTTGTCAGTAGTGCTGAGGTTTGCTGCCCAACCACACCTCTCGGAATTAATTACCGGGGACTGATATTATGTTAATAAACCTAACCTAGTTCATTTATTGTACCGCGGTTTACAGTTGCTCTAACGTTACTTATTATTAACATTATATTCAGTATTCCTTGCTAACGATTAGTGTTCTGGCATCGAGACGCTTTTTTGCTGTCTTGAGTCCCGGAAATTTTTTGTTAAAAGTCTTGGGACTCGAGATTTTCTGATTTAAAATGCGCGTAATACAATGTTCATTTTATTTTTGATAATATGGTTATTGTGATTATGTTGTATTATATATTTTCATAAATTATAAATAAACGTGTTAAAAATATATCTTTTTAGTTAAATTTATTAGTAAATTAACATCTTGGATTTTTTAACCAGAGACTTGAATCTGAACCTGAAACTCGAAAAAACCCGTATTTTTCATTAGCCTGAACCCGAACCGAACCGCTATATTTCAAAGTCAACTAAACTGAACCTGAATTCGATAAAAAGATTGTGTCCCTGTTTATTTATGTATTTTATAAGCAACCTTCCGGTTCATCAAATACCAAATGCAAAATAAAAAACTAGGTATAAAAAATGTAATTTTAATTAAATAATCATTAAATGAAACATTTGACTATGTTACATTACTATGGGCCAACAAAGAATAAAGAAGAATAAGTATATTACATCAGTTTTTAACATAGTAGCCATTCATCTCATATTTTATTATTATATTACAATAAACAACTTGTAAATCGTTCAATTAAAAAGTTATGTACAACAAACCTTTGTTAATCTAGATTTTACTTACCTACCAATTAAGTATACTCGATTATTAAAAAATTATTTAGGTTCATTTAGAATGTTTCATCTTAAATATAACACTATCCATCTCGCTCGCGCTAAATTAAAACCCTTGCATATGCGACCAAGAGAGAAGATAATATATTTTTTCATGAAATCTTCCGCACATTTATTTTTCACATTAATCTAATTATGTCTTCAATTTAACATATCTATTTTAAATCTTAGAACCTTAACATTTGATGTTCTGATTTAAGAATAAGTACAAGATTATGCTATATATTTTATAAACACGTTTCATAAATTTTTATTCAATGTTAAGTGTTTTAAAATGATGCGAATACACCTTTCTATAAATATTATTTAAGACTGACCTGAGTGATATATGAGATACCAAATTGATCGTAATTGAAACTTTTTGGCATCTTGTTGTTTATTGATGTTTTTATAATATTATTTCGTTAACTGTTATGCTATTCAATTCTGTGTTATGTTTTTAATTAATTTTTTAAATGGAACGCTTAATAAATAATTGTTATTATTTTGTAATCTATGGATCTAAAAGTATATTTGATAAATTTTAAATCAAGAATTTAAAAAAGTTATTTTGTGTTTTTAGGTTCTTATTGATTATTAATTTTTTTAAATTGGTTTTAAGTAGGGCTGTACGCCGAGACGAGACTTTTTTCGGTCTCGAAAAAAATAGAAAAAATGTTAATGTAAGAAAATAGCGTTATTTAATCTTTCGTTGTTTGCATGGTGAAAATTAAGTAAGATATGATATGACTCAGTACCTATCTTGTAGAGCAGCGATTCTTAAACTTATATAGTATAGGGACCCCCTTTTGAACAATTATTTTACAAGGAACCCCCTCCCCCGAATAGAAAAACAAAGAAGGTCGTTATATACTAATTAGTATACTTTAATTAATAAACATGTTTCACGGACCCTCGGCAAAAATTCAGCAGACCCCGGGAGTCCGCGGATCCTAGTTTAAGAAACACTGTTGTCGAGCACAAAAATACTTATATAGAGTATACATATATCTAATTTTTTTAGTTTTGACTTAAGAGACTCACGTCCTGAGTTCTCGTATCAATTGTTTTTGCATGGGCGAGAAATATGATAGCTACCTAATATTAAATATTAACAAAAAATTTTAACATTAATTAGAACCTTTTTCATTAATTTTTCGAATTATAATGAACAAAAATATAACAGGTGTATGCTAAATTTTTTTTATAAATTTTCACATCTTGTATACTGTTTTCAATATTAATACAAATGTTATTGATATTTTTACTTATTAAAAATAAATTATATAGAAATAAACTTAAATTGTAACCTGTTACATTATAACTATTCTTAACTTGTTATTTTATATAAATCAAATACAATAAACAAGTTGAAGGGTCGCGAATAATACGTCGTTATTTAACTCACATAATAATATCAACACAAGAGTTAATGTTGACTTACTTGAAGCAGCGAGGGGAGACCGTGAGGAGGTCACGGGTTGCGACATAAACTAGAACATGGGGTCGTGGGTTAGCACGCGGCGCGCCCCCTATTGTGGTGACTTATTTGGAGTGCAACTTTTGTGTTTGTGGGTTGGTTAACCTGTACGTTGTTGTTTGGTCGTGTTGTAGTTGTTATAGGGTGAATGTTATCGCGTATGAGATATATGTATATTCGTATGTGTTGATGTTTAACAATACGTAGTTAGGGAGCGTCCATTAATTACGTAAGGAAGATTTTACTAAGGATTTGTTCTTATAATTTAATTATAATATAGTAAATATTATAAAATTTTACTACGTAAACCCGTAGGGGAGAGGTGCTGCAATTGAAACAGTTTTTGGAATTTCGATGATAACTTTGTTATTTTAATTAGTAATTATTTCAAATTTGGACACAATAAAGTCTTTCTATTAAACTTCTAATCACCAAACAAAATTTCTCAAAATATTAATCAGTGTATGTAGAAATCGATCTAAGGCAGAGACAAAGAGAGTGTTTCAAATGACGCCGATAAAGCGTCAATTGAAACACCCTAATGCGTCAATTGAAACATATGTTATAATTGTTTATTTTTCAATAAAAAAGGAAAATTAAGGAACAAATTAAAAGAAATCATTTTTATTAACCATAAATTGTTATTATAAATATTTTGCACTCAATATTATAGGTATGTTTTTATTTCGTCTTATAGGTATTTATGTATTCACTTTCTCTTTCTTCGCACTTATTGTCATATGTTTATCTTTGTCTCACAATTCTGTATATTATTATGTTGATTCAATTATTATGACTTATTATTTACGATGTTTATTATTGCATTATTACTATTTTTAATTTATTTATTTTACAAACAACATGTTTCAACCGACGCACTCTAAATTGTTTCAATTGCAGCCTTGCCCGAAAAATGTAACATAATGTGCACCAAATTAAAATTAATGTAAATTGATTAAAAACACATAGCTCTATAGATACCTTGCTTCTGGATCAATCTACTAACCAAATATTATTAACGAGAAATGATTTTTGACTGTATAATCCAAAAATATGTTCGTACTTTAAAAATAACACATCATCTGAAAAAACACTAATTCATAAATTTTTCAAAATTCATTTGAGAGAAAGTAGCGCCGACTTGGTCAGTAAAGCAGTAACATATTAGATAACTCAGACGCTATAAAGCTTTCATTTATGACCACTAGTAGATATTATTTTTAAAACGTTTCAACTGACACCGTGTTTCAACTGCAGCACCTCTCCCCTACTAATATTATAAATGCGAAAGTAACTCTGTTTGTTTGTTACCTTTTAACGGCTCAGCCGATTAACCGATCTTAATGAAATTTAGTACGGGCTAGAACTACTTATCAGCCTGCCTCGGTTTTTACCCAAAGGCTAATAAACTGATTGAGTTGCCTTAAAAATTAAGTAACAGGATAGATTTATTAATTCTAGAGAAATTTCAAAATGGAGACGGATATATGCAATTTACCACAAAATATATGCCATATATGTCTAATAGCACATTGTACATAAATATTTAATATTAATTATTAGAGAATTAAGATCCTAAGCCAAGAAACTATCTCCACTTGTCGATATTTTGATCAATACACAAAAGCGTAAAAAATGTATATAGTTTTTTTTCAAGCAACAACTTTACTTCAATTTTAATTGTAAGAAATATATTAACTTGTCTTTGAATCACATATTTAGCAACTGTTTCTTAACCAAACATATTTTATTCATATTCATCTGATATAGTAGATTTTATTATAAAATATTCTTTATTCTAATTTAAAACTGTAATCTAAAAATCCTTGAAATGAATTCTAAATAACTGCATCATCTTCATTCATCCACTGAAATAAAAAGTAATTACATTTACATGAAAAATAGATTAAAATACGATTGTGTATCATGAAAATAAAATAGCGATGAAAAAATATCACGCAGTTTAATCCTACTTAAAATATCATGGCCACATTTAAGCACATTACTTTGTATCACTGATAAGAGAAAGGTTGAAATATTAACACTAAACTGCCTCAACATTGAGTAGATTTATAGAGCATGTTCTAATAAATCATAAACGGTGTAATCATCCAATTTATCTAACATGTTGCTCTAGAATTAGACAAAAGCGTTGAAACAATTAATCTATTATAATTACTTTGAGTTATATGTAAGAATGAGATCACTTAATAACAGGGTGGTTAGTTTTTTTTTAATTTAGAATACAGGAAATGATTTTAAAGTTGATCTTTCTACTATATTTTGTAATATAATTTGAAAATACCCTTCGTATCAATGAAAATAATTCATATAATCTTCTTGTTTAGTGCAATATGAGTTCACGTAAGCCCATCTTAACTATATAGGCTAATACGGCTGTAGCCTTAGGTCGCTGAACGCTCGGGAGCGCTAATATGTCGGCGAAAAGTCCAAAAAGGCAATAGAATTTTTTATATATTCCATATAGTTATGTTGTTAATTTTAATAAATAAAATCTTTGTTAATAATCCTTTTTTTGTAACAAGTACCAAATGGATCGTCTATATGTAGATATAATTTTGTAATATATTTATTATGTCCCTTTTTACTTTAAATTTTAACTGTTTAGAAACTAAACAGAGTAACTATAGTTTTGGCAAAAGTAATTAAAATACAAATAGTTTCAAACAACATTATCATTTTTAGGGGTTCCGTAGAAAACTAGGAACCCTTTTAGTTTCGCTCTGTTTTATATAAATTTTATACCGATTAAGATGAAATTTGGTATACGGACGAAGACTGATAACCTAAAAACAGAAATGATGAGATTTAAAAAAAAAACACATTTTTTTCATCTCCTTCCCATAGACTAAAAAGTATATTACAAAAAATCACCTAATCCATGTCTTTAGATAGATCTAAAATGCAACAAAAAATGACCTTTTGATTTAACCATTCAATCACGATATATTTGCTTTTAAATGTCGTTATCAGAGCGTCCCCCCTCTAATTTCTCAACTATCAATTAAAAAAATCTGAAAAAATTCAAGAATGTAGATTTTAATTTGTACAATTTCAATGAAAATTATAACGAATATTCTAGTAAAAATAGTTTATGAAATTTTTATTAAATAACTCTTTTTTATAAATCGTAGTGAGAATGACTACGGAACCCTATCATGTGCATGTCCAACACGCACTTGGCCTTATTATTCTATATTTAAATTCAATACAGAAAAAAAATTGTAACATCTGTATTGACAAAAATAAAGCATAACAACTTAACAAACAATAAAACAGCACGAATCCATTGTACCTTATAAATCAGCAGATATATTCGATGTCATTGTTCTGTCGTGGCAGCAATAGAGGAAGGAAGTGGTTGCCTACTTGTGGCGGGCGTTTTGAATTTATAAACATCACATTGTGTTCACGGATGAATCATAGACGAGAACATACGTGGGCACCGATTGATTTGGAAAGACTGCTGTTGAAATTTTGTGGGAATATGTTAATTGTCGCTATTGATATCTATATCCATTCGTTCTGAGTGGTGGTAATTATAGGGAGTTAATTGTTTCAATACATTTGTTTAATTTTAAACTAGATTTATCACGGCGTGTGTGTTTAAATGTAGCGGAGATTGAGCAATCAAGATTAAATTGAAATTTTAATTATTATTTTCTATAGGTTTGAGAATATCTGTAAATCAGAATATTTTGTTTTTTTTTATCATAAATCTGTAGGCTCTGTAAGTATAACCATTTTTTTAAAGTGTCTTCATCATTTTACTGGCAATAAAATAATTTTTAATTTTCTATTTCTAAAATCTATTTATATCTGATTTTTTGTTGCGAATAGACACGAAAATTACTGAACCGATTTTGATAGAACTTTCACTGTAAGAAAATTTTAAATCCCAAAAATTATTTAGGGTTAATGTTATATGATAATTGGTATTATCAATTATTGGCCGTTGATGTTATACCTTACATATAAAAATGAAAAGAAAATCAAAATAATAACTTTCTAATAAATAATATAAATTTAAATCAAAAAAGGTTAGGTAAGGTGAATAAGTAAAATATCCTAATATCTAATTAAATATAACAAAAATAAATAATCATATGTATATAAAACAAATATATGTTAATTAATTAAACCACCCACATGTCTTTAAGACCAGCTTATAAGGAATAAGTTAACCCTGTCATATTTCTTACAAAATCTGTATTCATTAAAAATAGACAAACAAGTAAAAAACGCGCATTGTTTTAAAAACATAAAAATTAACACCTCTTTACAAACGCGATCGGGTTTCATATACTTGAAGGACTTTTTCCCGTCCATTCAATATATCACGGCTAATTATAATACACAATACAGCTAAACGTCTCGCTTACGACACTAACTCTGAAACAATGGTCGTTATTTACGTTAATCAGAGTACAATGAAGTGGAATGATGTATGTTGTTAAAGTCATATTGACGAATGTGTATATGTATAACCTGTGTAGGGGATACTTGGGCAAGTTTATGTTTTTTTTTATACAGTTAAATTTTAAAGCTTTGTTAACTTTGGAAAAATATAAAAAGGAAAACGAATAAAAATATAATAAGAATTAACTTTTTAGCATCAGAAGTGTAAGACAAAAGATATCAAAGACAAAAAGATATCAAAATAAAATCAACCAGTCTTAGATATGACCCCAGTAAATGTACTGAATTATAAATATTTGTTGATATTTAATTTCTACCATTTCTGAATATTAATCTATATATTTAACTGTCTTACAGCGTGATTTGATGACAATCGACCAAAAGGTATCAAAATGGTGGACATATTTTGTGTCATAGTACTTATCAGTAGCAAGAGTCCATCACTGCGTGCTCATTACTATGGTTTAGTAGAGAAAAAAAACATTAACACAATAAAAGGCTAAAATTTAAAAAACAAACTACATTTGCGGACTTTGGTAATTAAATTGATTAAATAAAGAGTTACTTGTTTTTATTAGTAATATGAGTTCTTGAGAATTACAAAAAATAAGTCCGTCAATCACAAAAACAATAAACTTTGCTCTTATAGAGGCCATAACTGGTGCCAGTACCTTACAACCACTAAAACAATACGATGCTATTACCAAACAAAGTTTACTGATTTCTTCAGAAATATTGGTCGATATATGGCGCTACTTGAAACTTTATTGTCTCAACTCAGTTACTTTGTAAATAACAAATCGTAAATATAATAGTATATTTTATATTTATGTAAAAAGATGAATAACAAATAAGTAAAGAAATTATACTTCTAAACGTTCCACTGTTAATACGTAAATAAAAAATAATCTATTAATGATTAACAGCATCAAAAGATTATCCGAATTTCCCCCATTATTATAGAGACCGCCTCTTTGCTAAATATGTACACTACAGATGTTCAATAGGTGTTAATGAACGGTTTAACTCATTGCAAATTTTATATCACAATGTTTAATAATAAATTACAGTTATTGCTGATATTAATATATGTAAGTGACTTTTTAAACTATTATTATTATTTATAAAAAATAGTATAATTGTTTTCATGTCTTCATTATTGCAATTTGAACTCAAGGACTCAAAAATTATAGATTGTAGTTTGTTTATGTAAATTTTAATATTGTGTTCTTTTTTGCTTTGAATATTTCTGCATGCAAACTAATCTGATGCTATGTTATATTTTTACTTTTTTACACAAAGGTATATTAATTGTACTGTATAATAATGTACAGCAAACATAAAAAATCGTACTTGAAATTTCAACGCTATTGTACGTTTTAAAGGTTCCCTGCGTGGGAGGGGGGGGCTGACAGGGCTAATGGAACCCCAGCGTAGCGAGTCAACGAGATTGTTTTTTAGTCGTCGTTAAAAAAAATGACTTAGGTTTCTTAGCAAAAGGGGGTCCGTAGAAAACCCTGACCCCGGGGGCTTGCGATAGGATGTGGGGACAATGGTTCCCTGAAACGGTGAAACGTAGAAACATCAAAATTTAATCTGGAATAGGTTCTTGTAAGAGCATTATTGAACCGAAAACGAATATTTACTAAAAAAAAAATTTCCTAGTGATTTTTTAAAAGAAACGTAATTGAAAAAAAAATTTCGTAGAAAATATGTTGTCTTTTTTAAACGGTGATATTTGTGAGATATGCCGCAATAAATTTTGATAATAATTTAAAATATATGTAATGTACTAGGTGGTTTGTTATGTCTTCATCAACTTCCATAATCTACGAGTTCACTAATGCTATAGCTTTTCACGTTGGTGTGAGAGATCATCAAGAAAGTAAAAGTATAAAAATTTCAACAAATTAAAAACTACAAAGATTATATAATACAACAATCGGCATTTGTTTTAGAACATCAAAGCCGGCTTTGATTGAGATTTGTTAAAAGTGCACAACATAATTTTCAAAGTGACAATAATAACTTGTCCACGCGTCTCGGGTTAGGTTGCGTGGTGGTTAATGATTTAGTTATTCAGGTCGACGCAGGGCGGCGCTGGTGCAGCATTGACCACCAGCGCCCCCACACACTAGGTGACTCATGTGAGAAACACGGCAACAATCTGATTGACAGTAACGAAGTTGTAGATTATATTGGCACATCACCCAACTATTGCAAATATAATAAATGAAATGGTGTCCAATAAAAGGCGAGAATGTGGTTTTTGCTAGGATGTTGCAAGTGCTAAAATGTGGTTTGTGGTTTGAATGCATTTAAATTCTTCTTCCTAAAAGTATTATGCGTAAATATTAAGGAATTAATATGTTTCTTAGTATAAGTCGTGAATGTATCATTAGTATTTTTAGTTTCTTATAAGTATTGCTAAGCCGATTATTTTCGAATTCGAGGTTTTGGTGAAAATATCCAATTTGGCATTGCCTGAATCCATTCTATTTAAAAGAAATGTTTTAAATAAATGTTGTAGAGAATATTACACTCAGAAATATTTTTTAATAATCAGAAACACATTCACTGTACCATGGCAGTTTTTTATATATTTTTTATATATCTCCAAAAAATCAGTAAATTTTATGAAACGTTGCTTATATACAAAAAAATCATTTTTTACTTTCTCTTCATTCGAAAGGATAACAGGAAGCTTTTTTATCATTTCTATTAGAAGCTAGAGGCATAAAAGTACTTTATCGGTATTTATTGAAAATTTTCGATAATAAACTCCTCTTTGTTGAATTTAGCACGAAGAAGAACTGTGCAATAACTGCAAAATTGTTTTTCTAAATTCATTCAATGATCAAAGTAAAATATTTTTGTTATTTTCAATCTTCTCTGTTATATTAATTCTTTTACATGTTAATTAATTTTGTTACATGGTTTTAATACATAAATAACATAGTACTAAATATTTTAATTGCAGCACGAATAATAGAAGAAACTTTTTGGTAATGTCTTGGCTCATATAATGAAAAGGTCATAGTTTATATTTTTAACAATTATTCCGTATCATATAATTATTAAATTAACTTTTACTATCAACATTTAAGTACTTAATCACTTCTATTATAATTTTTAACAAAAACAATTATTTTAATTAAAACTTTAACGTCAAATATCTATAATTAAACATGAAAGTACACAAAATATAAGCAACCAGCGATAGACAATTACAATATGTATGTTGTTATTTTTTCTGTAATACTTTCAAAAATCGAAACACGCGTTTGCAGGTATCTTCAGTAGTACTAAAACTGTAACTTTGTAACTTATAGATATATTAAGCAAATATAAACATTTATCTTCAATAATATAAAACATAATATTCTACCAATACTCGAAGCTTTCATTTCATGTTTTCTATTTTATTATTGACAGTCAGTACCACATATTAATTATATTTTAGCCAGGGTGCTTTTTTGTTCTCCATGTTGATCCTTAAGCAATGCAAAATTTATTTTATAAATTTCCAAGCAGCACAAAAAAACTAGAGCTTCACACTAAAAAAGTGTGTTTCATTTTTAACCTCTAATTTGGGAAAAAGTAAAACAGGTAAGGGAAAAAGTGAAACAAGCCTCCAATGGAAAATATTTCTCGAAAAATTAAAAGAAAAGCTACAAAGGCAACTTTGATTTATCTTCTTTGTGGCATATCAATGTGAAATTGTAACTTTAATTAATATCTGAGCTATACAGAAAGTTATGTGTAAAGAATTAAAATTTAATTCACACGTTTTGACATCGACTAACAGGGAAATCTATAGGGGTGACACATTACATATTTTCAAGTCGCTTTAACAAACCTTTAATGATGATGCCAGTTTTTATAATTCTCCTATAAACCAATTAGTTTTTTAGTTGCAAGTTTGTTTCACTTTTACCCCCTTTTTTGGTGTTTCATATTTACCCCGCTCGACCCTATATGAAAAAGTTATACTATATTACCTTCCCTACATTGGATTTATCAGGCTACGTTTAAAGTCTTTATAAAAAAAAATACTAAAACATTTTTATTTTTTTTAGTTTTATTATTTGTTTAGAACCTCTGTTATCAAACATACGCGAATATTTCCCAATTGATTCCAGCATACAAGCAAGCGGTCACCGAGAGGTCACAGCTATGCTCCACACAATGCACTATTGTCCATGTTAGTGTGGATCACTAGACACACAAACGCTCACTTCTGGGGTTCTGGTTCCCACGTCACATGACCTCTCACGTGTCTCGGGTTCCAACCACGCACCCATCACACATATACACGTGTATGTGTGTGTGAAATCGTACGTTTTGATTGTGAATGTGTCAATTAACGCCTCTCTTTAATCTTTCGAGAGATTTATTTCTGTGTAAATTCATTTAAGTGTTGTTTTATACTAATGAATGTATAATATATTTTAAAAATATATTTCAAAAGATGTTTTCTTGGGTTTTACCGTACGTCAAAAATAAAGTCAAGATAACTGAGATAAATTGGTAGGAACGTCAAGATTACTAAAATTAGTAATTAAATGGTGTTGTGTAAGGTATTGTAAAGAAATTACTAAAAGTTGCTAGCTAGCAGGAAGATTTAAACGGGGTATCAAACTTATTTGATATTTCTATGACGTTTATTGACAGCTTTTGCATGTGTGGTAAGTAGAAAACAACTATAAGGAAATATATAAAAAAAACCTTGCACGACCAGAGAAAATTCTAGTAGGTACCACTGTTCTAAATTCTAAAACAAACTCATTAAGAATATTACAGAATTAACACAAAATATTTGCAAGCTAGCAAAATTTTGTCAATTTCTTTATGCTATCGGACATTATCTAAATTATTTATAACCGGTATTATAAAGAATTTGCTCGAGAGCAAAGCTAATTAGCTTAGAAGTCATAGTGGACATGACCCCGAACCCCCAAACCTCAAAAATTAAAGCAAATTCAATAAAAAAATGCTTATTAAATATAATAAAGTAACTTTTTTGTTCATTTCACAAGCCATGGACCCTCAAACTGTCATTTTTAGACCATGACCCCCCCCCCCCCTCAAATTGTAAACCTAGATCTGCACCTTATCTGTGAGATGTCAAATCCTTATGAATTTGCTCGGATTGCTAATGTAAATGTTATACATTTTATGAGGTACACTTGGCAGCACTTATTTTAAGTCTCTGATTTTTACATAAAGGGCATGCGTCAAGATCATCATATGTACAATTTTATTGTGAGTGGTTGTCATTTATATTAAATACCTAGCAGATAGCGTTAGCTAGAGGCTAATTTGTTTTTGCACTCACACAAATTCTTTATAATACCGGGCAATAATGTAACAGAAGATTTAAATACTTTGATAATCTTATATGTATGCCGTACGTAAATATACTTGCATATAATATCATAAACTCATGTTAGTAAAAATACTTTCGTAAGATACCACAACTTAAGGGTGTCATCTAGTTTTCTGAATGTACGAAACTTCATTATAATACTACTAGCAGATTTATTTATTTTGATCGATAGGAAATGTTCTATAGCGACTGAGCTAGAGATATCTACGATTTAAATAAAATAAAAATCAATTTCGATACCATCGAAAATAAAATATTTTCACGTTGAATAGCTCGATTAAAATATTGCTCAATATTAATATGTAGAATAATTAAATTATACATATATTTTATGTTAATCAATAAATTACATCAGTTATACATATAACAAATATGCAGAGGGCGTTAAAAATAAAAAAAATTAAAAGAAAATAAAGGAATATTTAGGTCATGTATAAAATTAAACGATACATGACATGTTTTGAAACAATCCACATAATTATTATGAATAGTCGTGATCATTTCTATAATTTTTCTTGTATCTGCTCAATCAAATGCAGACAATAACAGCTATTTGTAAGTAATGTACATTTTCTTGTTATAACTGTGCCAATCAAATAACGCGCAGTATTTTCCACACCTATGTAACATATTGTGTATGTATATGTGTATAATATGCATGAAGGAGGTTCAGTTAAAAACAGTTATATTTCTAGAAATGTGAAATTATTTTATTGTACGTAGGTCAAGATAAATATAATGATTATTGTCAAGAAGGTTAATTGTTGTTTTATCTTTGGAATGTCGGATTTTCACACCTACAGGAATGAAAATGTTTCAACCAATGTTTACTTGCTTGTTATTGATAATCATAAAACAATTCAATAAAATATATTTTATTTGTAATCCTAAAGCTTAGTTCAGACTAAGCTAGTATTTTAGTCAAGTAACGAGTAATTTAGTAACTAAACGTATATATACAGACAAATTTAATCGAGTTAATCCATTTTGTTCTACTTTTTTGATCGAGCAGGAGTTTCTCACCACCCTTCACTAAATACTAAATAAGCTAATAGACATAATAGTTCATTAAAATAACTCTCCATCATTCTTAATGTTACAAATTATTCTTTGGGATCTTATAATTCGAATTCCTTGAAAAGGACATTTGTAGATCTTAGTACATCTCTCTATTTCTATTTATCTATTATTTTTTCTTTTCTCTCGTTAATTTTTTTCTCCACTTCTTATATAAATAGCTATTACAAATAAATGTATGTATTTATTTATTTTGACTTTGTTCATCTCGACACTAATGGTACTGTAGTCCGGACACTTTTCAGTTTAAAAAACATTTAGTGGTACGTAAATCACTCGCCACTCGACTAAAATACTAGCCTAGTGTAAACTAGGCTTGAGGAAGTGAAATTTAATTTATTTATAGTTCGAGTTCGTAAGTACTTCAATTATTATCAATTCGTTAAAAAAATATCTAAATGACTTATTTTTTTAGTCCAACCCTGTTGAACATCAACAAAATCTAATAACACTAAAAAAGTCCTATAATAAATGTAATTATTATGATTTCATAACACATCAAACGTTTTGAAAAGGGTAAAGTCAACTTTCTTCAACGAAACTATATTACCTTTATAAAACGATGTCAGTATGACTTTTGTTATTGAAAATACCACATCATCAAACTACAAAATATTTATGTATAATCCGTAACTAATTCTAAATACTAGACCCGTGTCATTCTTCGTGAACCTTATAATGTATTCACGAACATGACACGTGGAAATTTAGACCATATCTGTCAGCGGGCTTAGGTGATATTAAGCGCTGAAATTCGTCCAGATCTCTCGCACCATTGTCTTTCTTGGGAGAGTCAGATTTACATTTGTTATAAGATTACTGACGTATGTTACAGTTACATATGCATACATAAAAGTTGCAGAGAGTAGATTTAAGATTCAGTAAGTAGTCTTTGGAATTTTGAAAGATACAAAAATTCAGTACCTATCATTAAAATTCCAAATTTAACTGCGGTGTACGTAATTTTCTTTCATTCATCAATAAAATTCCAAAATAAATAAATATGTATGTATTGGGCAAGTACTTGATAGGATTCCGTAGCCATTCTCACTAATAATCTCTACTTAATAATATGTATCAAGAGTTTTTTTCTGTTGACGAAATATGTAATCTCCATAAAAACTTATAATATCTGTTTTGAGGCGTCAATCTACGTCCGTATACCAAATTTCATCTTAATAGGTAAATAATTTATATAGACTGGCAAACAGATGAACAGAGCGAAATTATTAATTCCTAGTTTTCTACGGAACTCTAAAAAAATTTGTTAGTTCTGAAATTTGTTAATTATTTTTGTTCGTGTGACAACTTATAAAAAAGTTGTTAT
Source organism: Sialis fuliginosa (assembly GCA_961205875.1). Taxonomy (NCBI): domain Eukaryota; kingdom Metazoa; phylum Arthropoda; class Insecta; order Megaloptera; family Sialidae; genus Sialis; species Sialis fuliginosa. The sequence goes on from OY540817.1 coordinate 12,785,976, forward strand.
TTAAATTTTTCATTAACTATTTTTACTACGGTATTCGTAATTATTTTCATTGAAAGTACTAATTAAAAATTACATTCTGAAATCTTTTCAGATTTTTTTGCATCTTTAAACACAAATATATCGTGAGGGATAAAATCAAAAGGCCCCGAAATTTTAAGAGTTCCTAGTTTTCTACGGAACCCTAAAAAATTAGTTATTTCATAAATTTTTAATTATTTTTAAGATACGATACGATACGAGAAAAAGTATATATTTACAATTTTGTTAATAAGAGTCGAAAAAATATTTACATATACTAAAAATACACTTGTCGTTTTGGCTTTTAAAAACTCTTAAAGATAAAACTTACCATTACGATTTTTTTGCATAAAAACTATTATAAATGTTACAACTACATCAAAAGTTATTTTAATTTATAGAGTTTACATTAAAATATTATTAATAACTTTCGATTTCTCTTTGTGCAAATAAAAACATTAACTTATGAGTCTTTGTGATACAGAAACAATGATCATACATGTATTTATATCACACATATGTATCATATCAGAGGTGTATGTGTCACTCGAAGACAATGGGACAGATTTTGGGCAAGAGACTCGCCGACCCACGTATCGGGGAAGCCGACCCCGCCCAACTAAAGACAATGGCGTGGCGAGATTTAAAACGATTTCAGGCCCCAACCGTAACATACACTGACAGATATAGTTTACTTTTTTTGTGCTCTTGACTCTTGTACCTATTAAGTATGTATATGTGTTATTTTTGTTTTGTTAAATATATTATCGATGATCCGATGTAGATTATTTTACATAGGGGTAATAGACGATATTAACTTTAATTATAAGTCTCGTCGAGTCTCTCCTAAAATCTCTGTTTTAAAAGATTATAAATTATTAGTAAAAAATTATTATTTATCCTTTTCTTATCTCGTTCTCGGTCAAGACCAATTTAATTTTTTCTAGACGAAACCGAAATGGTTTCAATTTTCACGAAACGAGACTGTCACTTGCAAAATTCGAGACCATTCCAAAAATAGTAGTTTTAAAACTAGCCTTAATTTGCGGATTGCAGATATACATTTAAATTGACCTTTTAACATATAATTATAGAGAATATGCTAAAATTCTTGTCTCTGAATTTTTGCGGTAATATTGAAGAGAATTTGATTAATGGGGGTAAGCAATATTAGTTGGAATCTTAATCAACGTTTCGTTACACATTGTAGCGGATATATTTATTATAAAATTTTTTCAAGAGCCTTAATTATGTCCATTGCAATATGTGACCAAACGTTGACCGAGATAACGAAACCAAGATTCACATAAAAACTACTAAACATTTATTGTAAACTAGCTGCTTATACCCGCAACTTCGTTCGCGATGGATTTTAGGTTAGGTAATACAGATTTTTGTTATGATAGTCGATAAAAATGGTTTTTAGTTTTATATTTGCACGATATATATCATTGAACTAACCTAAGCTATCACGCGTACAAATGTCACAGACCCATTTTCTTATCTAATACATTTTCGAGATACAAAGTAGCCTATGTCCTTCCTCAGGATGCAAGCTATCTCCCTGACAAACATCAATATCGATTCAGCAGTTTAGCCGCAGACACACTTTAACATTTATAATATTAGTTTTAAATTTTAATCTAAAAATAAATATCGGTTAATTATTTTATATAATTTTTGTATATATTTTGTATAAGTAAAGATTTTGATTTTATTATTATAGATATAAATATATAGCACTACAAATATGTATAAAAATTTATAATTATCATACCATGTGCATGTCATTAATTTATAAATAAATAATTATATTTAAAATAAGGTCATAATTTTCTATAATAGAATAGAACGAGTGAAATTAAATATCAGTCGTCGATAACATTTAAATATATTACATTAATAATTAATCCCAACATAGAATCCCACGCCTAATAAAAATAAATGAATATAGTTGTACCGGCACATCATCATTTATTGTTTTTGAAAGGTTTGAGATACTCAACATTACAATATTATATCTATCGTGGCATATGTATCGAATATTCGTGATCTGGTAATCAAAAAATCATACCAAACATAGCGAAGTCTCCCTCGGGCATTTTAAATTATATTTGGTATAGTAATTAAACATATATAATTGCAAATGTTCTAGCTAAAAAGTAATTATAAGTACTGGAAATGCTTTTAATAATATCTGGAGGCATTTTTAATCTTGTGCCATACACATTAAGGGAATTATTGTTTGTGAAGTGGCAAAAAATATGTTAAATATCGGTAAGTGCGGGATTTGCAATTAGCAAAAAATTCGCCAATATTTTTTTATGATATTGTTAGGTTGAATTCCGGTAGAGTATTGCCCCAGTAAGTTTTATATAATTTGCGATTTTTTTATTAGTAGATAATTGTATGTGTGTTTTTTTTATAATTATTTCATGAATTATGGATCACTACTGAAAATTATTACGTATTTTTTGTAGTAATTACTTTTAGACAGCTGTACATTGTATGCAAACAAAGGTATTCACATATTTATTTAATTATTTAACTTTTACATTATGATATTATTATATTTTTAATATCAAAATACCAATTATATTACTATAACATATGTATGTATATAAAAACTTGTTTTAGTAAATAACAAATCATACTTTGAAATATTTTATCTCCGGGTTTAATTAATATTTAATATTTAGGATAGTTTCCATGATAAATAAAATTTTAATATTAATAAAATAAAATAAATAAAAGTATATTACCTCAATTTTATGTAAAAAAAGAATATTACTCTGCCATATGGTGCCCACAAGTTATCAACTAGTAAATTTTTATTTTTAAATGTGTTTTTTTGCCGTTTTGAATAAAATTTTAGATTGGAACTTGGCACACTTATCTACATATTGATAACCATAAGGAATACATTTTTCTAAAATTTTATTAAAATCCATTTACTAATGGTCGATATAAAAAAAACTAATGGTTTTGGTTTTTCTTTTCTTTAGATTATGTAAAAAAATTATAAGATTTTTATATATTTAGTTTTATAATAAAATTCATATTGAAAAAAATGCATTTTTAGTGTTCCGTAAAAACGAAATCACTTTGGTGTTCGTCCATCCGTCTGTCATAGGCAATTTTCTCTGAAATTATTCGACGTAAAAATTTTAAATTTAATACAAAGATAGTTTTGTTTACATTTTTAAATGAAATCGACAAGGTTTAAAAAACACTAAAACAGCCTTATCATTGTTTTTTTTTTCAAAAATGTATTTACTTGTGTAGTTTTAATTGTTTATAAAAAATATAAATAATTAAAATTTCACATTTTTATTGACAAAACTTTATTTTTTTCGAAAATAGTCATATACACAATAATATGTCCAAAAAAATGTTTATAAAGGGCTCCTCGATTACTTGCTGCCCCGGGGATCCAGTGCCTCTAGTTACGGTCCTGTGTAAATTCTTATTTTTTCCCTATACATCAATTAGAATTTACAATAACTTTGCTACGCCACTGATCAATAGATACTTATTGATATCGACTCCACATTACCCGTTTATAAAAATGCCGATCGCAATGACACCTCGCATCAGTCACCAGCCACAAAATGGAATTACGTTTGAAGAAACGCGTCAATGCTAATTAATTGTTCCGCACATGATTTAATACATATGTGGTATTCCCGCCGTGCCGGAACATTAATCAATGCGCCGCGCCGTGGTGTGACTTACCCGCTCTGCTGCAGTTGTCGCGAAAAAACGATGTGGATTTAATTTATTGTGGAAAGGATTACATTGAAAATGAATTATGTAAATATCAGGATTGTTTTTTAATTTTGATGATTGATGGATGATATTTGTATAATATATACATTTTATGTGTAAGGGGGGTAGGGGAGTAAGAGGATAATCAGATTTTTTTCTTGATATTACTGAACAAACAGAAAAGGATTCTGAAGTACCAAATGTTAAAGTTTCAACAAAAAAAATTAGGGTTTCTGGCGATTTTTACGTCAAAATTTGTATTCATTCATTCACGTACATTCTAGGAATATGTTTTAATATGTATAAACATCGAATTTGTTTATAAAAATATGAATTGTTAATAAAATTATTCTAGATAAAAAATATTTTTTACTGCACATCGTTTTACATTTTTCCTGGAGAGAAATGGTACAAGAAAACTATGTAATTCCTATCATCACACGTCGTATAAATTTTTTAGTGCGGTGCGCGAGCACTCAGAACATGTGCGTCAGTTAAAATCGTAAGAAACCATTTAGCCGTTCTCGAGAAAAATGTTGATCGTGTTTACATTATATGTGTAATTTTATTGTTTGTTACAAACAATAAAAGTTACTTTGGCGAAAAAAAATCTGTTGCAACCGAAACTCATCATCTTTTTTAACATAAAAGCTATAACAAAATCCACTTTACAGCTCAAAAAACGATTTTAGATATTTAGTAGCCAACGTGGAAAAATTCAACCTAAACCTAAAATTCAAGCTCAAATAAAAAAAAAACTGATAAGCAGAGAATTTCAAAAATTTGGATTTCGACTATGCTCGACCAATACTACAATGCTATTAATATAGGTCGATTTTTTTGGTACCTCACACTTTTTTTGATTACTATAAAATACGTTCATTTAGATCAGTTTCGACTGGTCTAATTGCTTTAGCGTATATTGAGTCAAATAATTTTTTAAATCAGTATACTTTGCTACTATTATCGGTACTAACATATATTTAAAAAAAACATACGCAAGAACAAGGGGTGCCGAAAATTTTGAAAACCACCCTAACGTAAATAATAGACACTCCTTTAGAAAATAGTAAAAAAACTAGTCGATTTGACTTCTGAAGAGCTCAGATTGGACATAATAGTGACAACATATCCTAGACATATCATATTCCAGCATTGTCTCTATAGTAACCTCCTCTGAAGTTGGCGTAACGCTCTTGCCGCCGATTCATAACAAGTTTGATGTACATATACGTTGAATAGTACGTTACGACAATCCGTCTTAATCCGTGGCACAAATCTAACAACAATGCCGTACACACGGCTTTGTTTTACGGATGTTCGGGTGAAGGCTGCGGACAATCGGCAGATTAGTGCGCGATCTTCAATTCTATACACTGTTGTCAGATTGATTGAATACCCTAATTTATACCACTTACAGTTAAGATTTTGCTTATATTAGTTTATTTAAATTTCTTACTGAATTTAATGTTAAATATCTTTTGGTGGATATTATAAGTACAGGTATTCCTCGACTTACGACCGAGATAGGTTCCTAGCCATCGACCGTAAGTCGAGTTTCACAAAAAAACAAAGAACAACAACAAAAATATTATAAGATACAAAATTCAAATTCATAGTTCAATCCTTATTCAAAATTATAATAAAAACATTTTTATTAAATATCCTAAAGTAACTTTTTTGTCAATTTCACAGACCATGACCCCCCCCCCTCCCACCAAATTGTCATTTCTCAGACTATGACTCCCCCCCCAACTTGTAAACCTAGATCCGCGCCTGGTCTGGTCTCATTTATCTCAGTTTTTATAATTGAAGTCTCATTTCGATCTTGAATTTTGCAACTGACAGTCTCATCTCGTGAAAATTGAAGCTATCTCGACTCGATCTCCTCTCGTCCCGTCAAAATTTCTGACGGTCTCGTCTCGTTCAAATTCAAGACACTCTCATTTCGGTCTCGATCTTGTTTCAAAACCGAGACAAAGCTTTTGCATCCCCAATTCAGATTACTGAAGGTACGCGTATAAAGAATTCGCCAACCCTCATATCTTACTCCAATGTTGAATATAATGTATGTAAAGTCGCATGCAGAAGTGGTCGACCAGTTTTCATTCAAATTCGCATATCACAAACTTCGTAGGCTCCTCACATTTGATTATTACAATAATTAAATCATTTCTACATGTACCGAACATAGACAGATATTTTGAAACTCATTTACTAGATAAAGAAATACTTTTCATTTATAGTACTCATATATATTTGTGCGATTAAATTATAATGTAATCTATTGAAAATTGTATACTATAAGTAAATTTTGTGGCAATAAATATTTGATATTCCGAATTTTAGTATTTAAATATGTTAAACTTGATATAAAAGATAACCGATGATGTTTGTCTTAATATATTCGAATCTGTTGTAAACGATTCTGCTCTTTAGGGTGGCAGACGACTTCTGAAGCCCTTAGTACATAAATCAAACCGAATACTCGAAGGCAGATGTTATTATTGATGACTTGACAACATCGCATCGACGGGCAATCGTTACGAGCACGTTCGGGCGCATGTTGCAATCATCTAACCTTATTTCTTCACCTTCACAGATATCGTTATCGCGATCTACGATACACATATTCTACATACACAATTAGATTAGTCTATCGCCAGTGATCGATGCTCTGTGAATGTATCCTCTCTTTATTGTACATGTTTGTTGTTAATGCTTCATTTACATGAACATGAACTTTACATATATGTACTATGAGCTTCATAAGTCGTCTAACATCGCAAAGGTCAGAATCGCTTACAGCAGATTCAAAAATATTAAGATAAACATCATCGGTTATTTTTTTCTGGGGCAGAGCTTATATAGTGACATCATTTTAAATAAAAACACAAATATAAGTCTATTTCATTAATTAAGTTTATATCAAGTTTAACATAAAGTTCGGAATATCAAATATTTATTGCCACAGAATTTACTTATATAATTTTCAGTAGATTACATAATAATTTAATCGTACAAATATATATGAGTACTATTAAACGAATAGTACTTCTTTATCTAGCAAATGAATTTGAAAATATCTGTCTATGTTTGGTACATGTAGAAATGATTTAAATATTATAATAATCAAATGGGAAGAGCCTACTAAGTTTGTGATAAGCAGATATGAATGAAAACTGGTCGACTACTTCTGTATGCGATTCTACACATACATCAATGCTTATACACATAGATACAGAAGTTTAGTTTTTGTAAGTTAAACATGTAAAATGCATTATTATAAATAATAAAATATTAATTTTTTTACTACTCATGAAGGCAAATAAAGCCTAACTTAATTAAAATTACAAATGCTATATTTCGGGTAACAAGTTATTTATATTAAATAGGCTAGGTTAATGATAAACAGTTTTTAAATCATTTTCAAACATTAATCTGAAGTCGGAACTTCGTATCGATCCTTGCTTAGTTCTAAGTACTTTTTTAATTTTGTGATTTTTCTTAAAAGTTTATAGTTTTCGAGTAAAAAATTATGAAAAAATTAGGAAGGCAACAAAAAATATAGGTTTAGATTTGAAAAAGAAAAGTTGAACCTGAAAACCTTTCTAAGGTCACCCCATAATTAATATTTAGCTCCTTCGAAATCATGAAACTTTTTTCTGAAACATTTATTCTGAAAATTCGTTATTTTAGAAATAATCCGCTGGAAAGTCTTAAAAAAAACACTCGGTGTAGACATCGAAACAATGTATCAACATATGACATTGTTAAGACCCATAAACCAAGAAAGATACATGTAACAGTATAATGATGAAACCACATAAAATCTCCATTGACCATAACAAGGCATCACAGAACAATTATTCTAAAAACTATAACAGCAGCAACAATAGACACCTGTGCATGCAATCTAAACAATCATCCTCACCCCCTCCCGCCCGCCCATCGTGTCTAGATGCATGTCGGTATAATTCCGAATAGGACCAAGGTCTTTTGGTCTCTTTGATTCCGCGGAATCGAGAACAACGGTACGCTTCCCATGTCCGTCGCAGCCGCAATGCCTACCTCTCTCTCACACTTGTGCGGTGTGGGTATAGTGTGGTCTCGCTTACTCTCACCCACGCTTACGTAACACGGCGGACATGTTGCTCTGTGTAGTAATAATGCAATGCTTGCCTCATATTAAAATAATAAGTAACATTGAATGTTTGTGTGCAAGTAGGTACTACTCGATATAATAGCAATACCTACTTGGATTTTTATAGGTACTGTTTTAATCAAAATAAATTTAATACTCTGATAGGATCCTTGGCTTTTGGGTGTGAGTCATATCGTGTTGGTCGATATCTCAGCTATTTAAAACAAAACAATCCTTATTAGTTTTGTTTTAAAAACAAGTATTGATTGTTTTTTTGTCTTTCTGGTGTAAATCTTTCATAATTTTTCAAGACAACATACGAGGTAATCACAACGTTCTGATTTTTTTAAATTTTCATCTACGAATTTTTAAATTAACACATCTCAACTTAAACGAAAAAGATCCCCCGTTTATTTCGATATCAAATCACCAATTGACAAGAGTACAAGTAAACATCCGTTTTCCGGTATTAAGATTGTTTTTAAAAACAAGAAGTATTCTTCCCAGATATAAATTGATCCTAAATATAAAAATTCACCCGTCTTCTTCAAACAGAACACATAAAAATCATGGCAAAAATGAGTAAAATTAATATTTCCATCAAAATCTTGTATTCGAGAAAAACAGTATATTATATATATTTCATATAAATGACCATCTTATGTCGGATATATATGTTCTAGAGCAGTGGTTCTTAAACTTATGTGGTCTAGGGACCCTAATTTTTCAGGGACCCCCTCTTGACAGAAAAAGAAGGTCGTTAGATACTAACTAATCATTAGTAAATAGAAATGTAAAAGTATTTTAATTTATGCCAAATATGTTTCACAGACCCCTGGCAAAAATTCAGCGAACCCTAGTTTAAGAACCGCTGTTCTAGAGTATAAGCTAAGGTATCTGCAAGGTGTCAAATCGTTATGAATATGCACGGGATTTTAGAGCAATGGTAATAAATGTATAACAATGTATATGCTATGCATTTTATGATGTATACTTATCACCACTGTTTTTAGGTTTCTGATTTCTTCTTAACGCGCATGCGTCAAAGTTATTCATATAAACCATACCATTGATTAGAACTACCATTTATATTTAATACCCCGCAGATAGGGTTAGTTTAGCTTTTAATCGAGAAAAAATTCTTTATAAATTCTTTCTTCGTCCAGTAAAACATTATTTTTGAGAGTGTTACTCTTGATACCGTTGATATGATAAGGAAATAAGTTACTTATTTCGTTTACTAATAAATAAAAGATATTCTAAAATATACTAAAACTGATAGTAATGTTAGTTGTTTTTTTATAAATTTATCATACCTATATTTAATTCAGACGAATTATAATTTTAAAGTAAGTCATACACAGTATTTAGGTGTCCTTGTATTTATTTCGTTCAATGTCTTCAATTTAAATAAACCACCGGAAAACAGACATTGAAAATTAGATTTTAAACAATATACTTATGTATATTCGTCTTATTGTGTCTCAATACGTTACACACTAAATAATAATATATAATATTCATACACGCACATGTGAAATTTTTTCATTGGACATTATTGCATATACAGTAGACTTAATGTGTGTATAACAATAGTGACATTGCAAAATATATAATTTTTATGTTTATTAAAATTATATTTTTACTTAAATTGCATATTCACATTTTTTTGTTTTACATAATATATGTTAATTGGGTATGTAATTCTATTATAATACCATTCAAATTTATGAATAAAAGGAAAATATTATTGTGCCTGAATCTAACCTTACATTTTAATTGTCATAGGTTTTATATTTCGTATTATATTTTTGATTAAAATGTATTTATTTTATAAAACATTTTCTGATAAAAATCATATATTGATATACAGAGTGTCGCAAAAAGTATACATAATTAATAAAAATATAATTTCATAATATTTAACATATTAAATAATCTTAAAATACATATATATATATATTAATAAAACATTATTAAAAAATTTTAACAAAACCGAACAATAAGACAAAAGGAGAGAGAAAGAACAATTAATTTAAAAAAAAAATACGATTATATTTAAATGTAAAAACATTAATAGCGAAGGTTTACTGTATAATAAAACGTTAAAAGTCATGTCAAGGTGAAATAGAAAATGAGTTCATTTATTTAATTACTGGAACATAAGCATGAAAACGAAATGAATTACAATGAAAAAAGTATTATTTATCAGATCAACATATTATGTTATTCTCTGTATTCAATGTTAGAGGAACTGTTCAATACAGGGATTCTCAAACTTTGTGTCTCATGAACCCAAATGAATTTATTTTATAGTATCATCTTCGCTGTAAATTTTTCAAAGGGGGAGCTAAATTTATCAACAGAAAAAATTGCCTTAAAAACCTAGGTTATGTTACAATTTTTAAACTACATAATAATTGAGTTCCTTTATGATGGAGAGGGGCAATTATATTACATTATATTATATCCAATGAGGAAGCTACCACCCTCTACCTTCTTCGAATGCCCATGGTATTATTCACAATCTAGAAGTCAGTTTATTTTCCAGTCCTACGTAGATAGTGAACAGGTTTTACGGGCTACATTTGCTAAAGTACATAAAATAAATAAATATATTTTACATATCTAAAATAAAGGGTATACCCTTTACACACACAGTGTAGGGTTGCCGCCAACCCCTAACTACGTCACTGCGCATACAAGCTTTCAAAGGTAATTTACAATTGCTGTATAAAAAGGAAATAAGTAAGAATTTAAATTCAATTATTAAGACAGTTGAATGTTCAAGAAATAAATCAAGTATCGAGAAAAATTAGTATTGATGTTTTTTAATAAAAATGTATAAACACTAGCGAACCCGAAAAATACCACAAGGGAAAAGAACCCCCTAGATAGGAGCCGAGATATTTACGATTTTTTATGATTTGATTTACTATAATCGTTATTGCTTATTCCTTATGTTACCTAACGTAACAAAATATATCCTATAACCTGGCCAGATAACAAATCTATAATTTAAAAAAAACACGTAAATCGAATTAGTGGTTCTCGAGTTTAGGCGCACGAACGGACAAACAGACAGAGAGAAGTTGAGCTTTATAATATATACCCTATATGGGTAAAAAGGATAATCACAAGCAGTTGTAATATTAATATAATTAATTTCTGGTGGAAATGTGAAGCCTATTAGATTGCATTATCGATTTTAAAATACAAGCAGATAAAGTCGCGGAAATATCAGTCAATAATATTACAGAGTTAGGTAAAGCTATTGTTTTACTTTATGAACGAATTGTTTTTATTCCCATCTTAAAATATAAACACAAATGTTATTTCCTGACAGACAATCAAATAAAAAAAATTCAAATATGTAAAATACAAAACCCTCATGATAATATTTTTAGAATCACTGGTTTAACTAATTAAAATAAACTAACAGTTGATTGATGTTTAGCAAATGTTTTCTGATGATTCTATCATAAACGTATAATTATCCAACTAATTAATTATTTAAGTTATATGTAGTTCGGGTCAGTTCTTTTGCTTGTAAACTGATTTATGATATAGAATTATTCAAATGTAATATTTAATTTTACTTTCTGTCGATTAATGTCAAGTATAAATAAACAAACAGAGAACGGTTAAACTATGCTGCATTCTTTAATTAATATTTGAAGAAGGTGAAGAAGAATCTAAATTGGAATTAATATTCAGGTTTTAATCTATTCTATACAACTAAAAACTTATAGTCTGTTTTATCAAGAAAAGAATTATATAAAATATTCAAAAACTCCACAAAAAGATAAAACGTTAGCTTATATAAATAGAAAATAATACACCCTTTTCGAGAAAAAAAATTCGATTTCAATTACCTGAATTTTTTTTTATATTAATCAAAAATTATAATCCACAGCATCGATAAATGAATATAACAGTTATACTTTCCAAAACATTATTTTTTGTTAAAAATATTTGGTATTGTACACAGCTTTTTACAAGTATCCATTTCATCCCCCTGCACCAAAACAAATATAAACAATTAATAGATATCCTTAGTTTTTGTCTGTTTACAATTATACCAAGTTTCATCAAAATCCAAGGATTTTTCTTGTCAGTTTTGTTGAATTAAACTACACATATAAAAAAACATGAATAGTTACATATAATATTGATCGTTTAGGAGAAGACATCTAGTTCAGTTCCATTATGTTCCTGCAAGACTTCATCATTAAGTTTTCTTGCAGGTTAAACAGCTCGATTTTTATTAAAAAAATATTACACAAGAATTAATTATAATTAATATTCTACGAAAGTTACAATTTATGTATATTCGTATTCAATTAAACACATTCGCAAAACCTAGTCACGAGATAAAAAAATGCCACCGTAGTTAAACAAAAGTGATCACGAATATCGTCTAATTTAAATATTTCGACAGAGTTCACCTTGGACACAAAGCAGGCATTGCCAACTGAAACTTAAATCAATGCACGTAATATATTTTAGTAGAATACGAATAATTGTTTGAGACCAATTCGATCATCGATGGTTTTGGAAACATATATGAGTAGAATATAGATTGTTTGATTTAGTTTAAACGGATTATTTAAAGTTCTAGCATGCATGTTTTTCTATAAAAACAAACGTATTTGTAAACATTACAGTTACTTGTTTTAAATAAATTTGGTTTTTGAAGTTCAAGGATTTTTAATTTGAATGAAATGTTTTCAAAATATCAAAGAATGAAAATCACACAAAAGTTACATATAAATTACAAAAAACTACGTTAACTTTTTTTTATTTTCAGTTTAGATTTTAGTTGTTCAACAGACAGTCATAGTTTGTCGACCACTGATCTAGACCAAAACTTAATCAAATGTTTTTTATAGACTTTTGGATTTGATTTGGATTTTTGAACTATAGTAATACATTTATAATAATGTGAAGTTGCTATCCTTTTTAGATCGCTGATTTCATAAATTCACATTTATAAATCATTTGTTATTTCCATGTTCTGAAAGAAATGGAAGTATTGTAATACCGTCGAAAAAATGTGTCTGATTGTGAGATAAGAGCAGGTTCTGATTGTACTATAGCGACTGTGTGTGAGTCTGTGTATCTAAACAGCCATTGAAAGGGTGAAAACCACCCTCAAATTTTAAATTTTAAAATTCATACAATTAAATTTAAATTGCAAAACTGAAATATTATAGAACATGGAAATCATGTATAGTTCTCAATACCGTTAATTTATATTTTGCAAAAAGCGTTTGGTTATAATACGAGGTCGGAAAGATGAGAACTCACCACGACTACAAACTGCTATATAAACAATTAATTTAATTTGTAAATATCATTCGTAGAATCCCTAGCTATAAAAAAGTTCTAAGAAACAATTATATCGCTCGACATATACGTATTTAATTAATTAAAATGTAAAAACACATTTCACGCATGTGTCTGTAATCGGCATCAATCTAATCTCGGAGAGGATTGAATAAACCTTTGACACCGAGAAGAATTGCGCACAAACACATGGACACTGTAATATGACCCACACGCATGTTTAGAAAGCAAAGATACAATAACCAGTGGCAGCCCTTTATGAAATAAATAAGGATTATTGACTTTTTCATAAATACATTAGTAAGACAGAATAAAATATCACAATGAAACCAGTCATAAAGATAAAAAGCTATTGAGAAGAACACATACTACCAATAAATTATTTAAAATAAAAAATCGCTTTGCATCTGTGACTTCGCGCCCTCTCGCTGGGTTAAAAAGGAGATGTATATTATTATATTTAAATTTCTGTATACATATTTATCAATATTCAAAGCAGTTTTAATTGAAAACCTTTCCACTTATACAATTTTAAAACACATCTACCGTCATTTTTCGTATTTTGGACAAATTTTATTTCCAAAATATTTTAACTTGATCTGTGCAATTTTTTGGAAACTGGCAAATATTTTACATATATTATACTTCTTTAATATTTGTTTTATACATTACCCGCCACTGGTAATGTAGGTACCTGTAGATATACACATATGTAGGTATAGTTCGTCTTGGTTAACCTCGTCACATATAAAAATCAAAACAACAATATCGTTATTGTTTATGTTTTCTTTGGCTAGTTTTTCCATTTCCCAGGCAGTGACCTACAAGCACCTGTACGACGTGCACTGACCCCAGTTTGCGCAACACACCTTTGATCTTACGCGGTTTTTTTGTATGTTCCATATTCGAATGTAATTTTCATGTCAGTTATTGTTCGGAGTGTTCGAAATCGTGTTCTTTGTCAATTCTTAGAAAATATCTTTCTCTTCTTACGAAGCAATTACATATATGTATTCGTATATTGTATTTATGTTTTTTCGTTTATCTTACATTAGATGTACAGTATAAAAAAAATCAAATTCAAAATTTCAACGGAATTGTACATTTTAGAGTTTCCAATATCAAGTATATCTTTATTATATCAATAATAGTATATACATCTTTCTATATGTGAAAATTTTACAGTCCAATAGTAAAACTTACAATGCTCTAATATTACTTGGACCCACTGTTTTCTGTCTATATAGTGTTGAACTATTTAAATTTCATAATTAATTTTTATTTGTTTTTAATTTGGGTTCGATAAAAATCCATTCGTAACTGAACTTTTATTTTTTTCGTTTTGTTTGATTATAATTATTTTGCCAAATTTTCTGGTAAAGTAGGTACTTACCTTTACTTATTTATTGTTTGTATTTTAAACTATAAACGTTTTTTGACAAATCTTTGCTTAATGTATAAAAAGTCTTGTGAAAGCAAGTTTATTTGAAATTAGATGTATTTTAGCTGTATTTTTTATTTATACTAATTATATATAAACAAAAATTGATATTTTCTAATAAAATCCATAAAATTGAAAAAGATTTGACTTAGGGCCTAAACACACGACGTTTTTTTATACAAGCAGACGATGTGCGTCTAACAAAACTAAAACGCGATACATTCGCAGCTTGGATACCTTTGCACACGTTCACAAATACAGCCCCACGTTTGTATCGATACAAACATGCATAAACGTCGATAAAACGCGCTGAGCAACTGCATTTTTGGGTAGAAACTCGCCAATAGTACAGACAATACTTATTGCGTGCGCTTTGTTATTTACTTTTTTTTAAAACGTAAAAAACGTAAAAATCCTCCACCCTTTCGAGGCACTGAGACGCGATATGCCCGATCGATGCAAACGAGATATAAACGCAAACAATTGTATAAAAAACGTCGTGTGTTTAAGCCCTTATAGTTAGACAAAAAAACACAAGCAGAACCACTAATAATACTATTTAAAATTGTAAAAATCTACACGCAATCTAACCCATATTAAAATCAATATATACAAAGTAAGAAATCATTATTAAATACCATTAGGTACTACATAATACACTTTCATATATACATAATCACAAACTATCATTAAAATATGAAAATAAAACAATATTTTTCATACATACCATGAGCCAAGGTACAAAATACATCATTGTTATTTATATTTACAGTATATTCCTCTAGTCATGTATCATTATTCATTATTAAGCGCTCTAAGGACTAAAAGCAATAACAAGAATTGATTTATATCAGAAGCGCGGCATATACTTAGCCAGAAGTCAATTGGGTTGACCCAGGAAGGCTGGTTTTATGTCCTTTGTCGTGTTTTGTCGTAAAACGCCGCCATTATCTTCGGCCAAGACTAATCGCTTTGTGTCTATAATATTCTTCAAGTATTAGAAATAAATACTCGCTCTGTGAGCTTTTGTGCTGCTATGATGTCTCGGGTGAATGTTTTTTGTTTAGAATATTAGCTACTGTTCGTATGTTACTTACTGGTTATTTTTTTGTTATCAACATTGTCTTGTAAAATGACTGACAGTTAGTATTTGAATGGGTTTTAATTATGTGTTTTTGTAACAGTGGCAGTCTTAAGATAAATATGTGCTGCCATAGGTGCCACGGTATTTTCTTATACATTTTACTGAATTTACAATGTACGTGTTCTAAAAATTATATATATTTAAAGCTGGTCATTAATTTTTTGATAATGAATTATATTTTAATATTTCTTGTAATTTCTTACTACAATAGATTTTCCATAAAATAATTTGGAGCACTAAAACGATAAAAAACCAAAAATCTTTCTGACTAAATGATTAAAGAAATAAAATAAATGGGATTTGCCCGTTTCAAAATAATTCGAAAGATTAAAAACAATTATGCATATGGCTGCGTATAAGAAAGTAAAAAAAGTGTACGTTAGTTAATTTTGGACATGGCATTAAAAGTTAACTATTAATGCGATAACGCCAATTTCTTTTCATAAAAGCATAACCACATAAATCGCAACTAAATTAATATTACCGAATTTTAATTACAGGTTATCCGCGACCATAAATTCACAACCGTGAGCAACATTGTAATAGAAATGATTAATTGATATACGGTAAAGTACAAGAGTATTAACATAATCATAGCATATAGAACAAATGACCTAGAAAACGTTAAAACATGGAAAAAAATTAATGACGGCGGCGATGAAATTAAGACCTCTTCGTCGAGAACATGTGTTGACAGGTGTAGAAATGATTCTAAGCCCGATGTATGGTTGTAATTAAAAAGTTAGAAATGTGTACTCATCGTACTTGTTCATTAGAATGCATTACTTGTGTGAGTTTTTCAAGTACCCATTTGTTTGATTGTGAATGATGTGCTGAAATATTTTAGTGATGCGTTTTTTTTAGTAATGAATAAGTATCTTTCATAGTTAATGAATATAGTGAAGTTTTAAGATGTAATTTTTATATCGAATATTGCATAACGAGTTGATATATACTTCCAATTAATTGACAAAACTTAATAACTTCACGTCTTTTGATTTACTTATTTTACTTTCAGAATATTTAGTAAGTAACCCCTCCCCCTTACACAAGATTTTGATGATTTTGAAATGGGACCGTTCTCAAGTCAGACCTAACCAACCAACCAAGTTTCATCAATGTCGGTTCAGTGGTTCATGAGCTATACGTGTGACAAGGATTCAGGGTACAGACACACATACACACATTACTGAAGATTTAGTTCCTTTAAACTTTAAACAATCATTTTTCAACGCTTGCATAATATCGGGAACACTCCAAGTCTTAAATTTCACATTATCTTCTTGAAGAATAGTGAAAAAATGTCTAGTACTTGTCGATATCCTATATTTTTAAAACAGTAAAATATTCTATAATTTTATTTTATATACACCGCTCTATAATTTTTTTAATTCACGATTTGGATAGACCATTATTTTATTTTGAGAATATTATTCCACCATATTTCAATATCGTATAGTATATAGAATCTACCACAGATTAAATTAATTATTTTCATAATTATATCAGATAGTGTAAACTTTAAAGCATCCCTAATAATTCAACCAAGAGTTACAATTGCATCAAATAATCGTAGAATACATTATAAAAATATAACACTAATTATGCAGATGTTATAATATATCAGGAGATATCAACACAAATAGAGCACAGCCTTAATGTATTGAACTAAATTAATTACATATTAAAAAGTCAAGGCTAAAATTATAACCACAAATTACTGAACCAAAGCATTATATAAATCTAAACAAAGTTTAAATAAATGACAGTTTAATAATTCATCTTTAACATTCGAGTACATCGTTAGTTTAATTTTAATCCGGAGATGTATAACACGAAGTCCTTGGATCGAGATCAATATTAAATAGAAGAGTTTCTAAAAATAGGATTAGCAGAATAATTTTATATGTAAATTTAATTAATATTATTAAAGGTGTAAATTTATGTTTATACATTATACATATACGGAAGTTATTAAATGATTCATATCAAATATAAAGTTGTTTATTGTTTTGATTGATATGAATCAAAAACTACAAAAATAAAAAAGACCAAATCTTTTATATATGAATTTCAACATAATAAAATCGAATGTTATATTAAAATATACGTATTGTAGCGATATCAACTAGTCCGATGTAGTTAGCTTTTTACTTCGGAGCCCGTCTATAGTGAATGAATTTTCATGGGACTTTTTTCATTGAATTTCTAATCGTAAGAAGTGGTTACTTTACCATTCTTAAATAAATTGTTTTTTGTGTGCAATTACCCTAACATATTGATAGTTCAAAATGACCATAATTTCAATTTTGTTGTTTTTTGTTTTCGCGTGGAGGCATTATTTGTTCTACAGGGCGCAGCGTTATTTGCACTTTAAAGGGTTTACAGAAACTGAAATATCTGAGTATTTATTTATTCTATCAACATGAAACTAAAAGCGAATTATTCAGAAAAAAATGGCTATAAGATTATTTAGATATTTACTTCAAAATGTAATCCCAAAAGGGCTAAATTTCAGTCTTAGTTCTTATCTCTCTTTAAAAAAATCTAATTTTTAAAGGGAGTGTTTTTACAAGAAGGGGTAGAGTCAACAAGTCAAAAAACTTTGATACATAATACCATTATGTAGTATTATTATAGATTTTTATTTTATTTTTAGCAAGTGTAAAAAATAAATTAAAATGTAATATGTAATGATATTGACTTGGCTGCTACAATCAACCATAAATCGATTTGAGCTGTCTTAACTCTTAATATGAGTATCTTTATGTCCACCAATATTATTATAATTAAACAAAATAGGTAGCCATGTCAAATTTCAATTAAAATTTTAATCATCACACAAATATTTATAACAAATAAAAAATGCTAATATAAAAAAATCGATACGGTCAAAAACCACAATCATTATTCACTGAATGAAATACCCAATTCCAAAAACGGAGCTGGTGCGTGCGCGAGTTTCAAAACTATGTGTAATAATAACAATTATTATTATAGACCATGTCACAGTCATATTAATGTCGCACAGTTACGTAAGATCCGATGACCTGGTTGCCGGTACGTGAGACGGTCTACCTTACCGACACGATAGCGCGACAAACCATTGGAAAATTATATACAAAATGCATCTCTCATCTTGCTTAATGTCTAAGGGTAACAACGTTTTGTTGTATTTTGCAACGAAAAGGCCTTGAATTTGTGCTAGTTTCATTTTAATACTAATATGTTTTGCATATGTATATTATTTAATTGTTTATTAGTTAGATGTGCATTAGGGTGTCCGTACA
The DNA here is from genome assembly GCA_961205875.1 of Sialis fuliginosa. Classification (NCBI taxonomy): domain Eukaryota; kingdom Metazoa; phylum Arthropoda; class Insecta; order Megaloptera; family Sialidae; genus Sialis; species Sialis fuliginosa. Next base: position 12,805,130 of record OY540817.1, read on the forward strand.
AATTGAAATATTAATGGGACGCCCTCTCGATCCATTCTTTATGATCATAAAATGAGATAACCACAAACTCAGCGTTGACAATTAATATTTAGGTTATGCTCAATGCACTTTAAAATTAACGAGAAGAAATTAGAAAATAGAAATTTTCACGTTTTTTTGAAAATACTCCTTTTTTCTTATTTTTTCCCATTTTTCCTGTATATTATGACTTTTTCTGATAAATGGAAAATAAAAAAAAAACTATAGTTTTTTTTTAATTAATTTATAAATTCCATCTCCGAAGAAATGCGATTTTTTCCTAAATTTCTCTGACCTATTACATACTTATTGTTAGATTTGATAAATATATATTAGTAAATATAATTTATTTTTTTTATAATAAATCTGTCGGAACATATTTAAAAGATTTTGTTTAAATACTGTAATGCGTAAATAAAGCAAAACATACTTTATGTAAAGAAGAAACAAAAACATTTTTGTTATTCATTAAAGAAACGCATCAGGTAGAGAAAGTCCGATAACAACAAAGTAAAATGTAAAATTAGAATTATAAAAATTGATACCGCAGAACATAATATAGGCGTTTATAATAATATTACATTCAGTAATATGTAGTTTTGTTTTTATAAGATATATTATATACAATTTAATTTATAACGATCCTTTCTAACAATAAGATATTCACTTTCTCACAAATGTAAAGTAAGATATGTTTATATATTATCTTCGAAAATTAGCTTGACTTTTTGTTGATATTATATTTAAGGATTGAGGGATAGAAGGGTAAAATTTATTTTATTAACTATGTAAGCTAACATATCTCTTGGCGTTTCATTTATTGCTCATACGACTATTACTGAAATATAAGCTTTCAAAGTGTGACATATTTTGATACATTCATGTTCACGAGGTTACTTTCGAGTAACTCCGTTGAAGAGGAAGTTCTACTTCAAAATATTACGTTGCATTTTAATACAAGAATATTTGCGCACTTAAAGCATATTTTACTAAAGCAAATGCAGGTTGAAACTGAAAACTGAAACTTTTGGTGGATATCCACCCTAAAATGCAGTAATTTTTAATTAATTTTATTCGATGTAACAACACTAAAAAATATATTTATCAAAGATATTATCGAGTTTGCAAATATTTTTAAGCTTTCACAAACGTCTTGCAGAATTAGTGGAAACCTACCCCAAAAACTGTATTTTAACCGAGAAATTGTCTGAAATAAATATGTACTACATTGTATATTGAATAACAAAAAAATCGAATTTCATATATTGATTTATTTTACTTCTGTCATTAGTTATTGTTAATATTATCTATATTAACAATAACCGGAAAGTATAAGAAACAATATATCATTACTATACATTTTTAAAATTCAATAAGATATTTATTGTATCAATATTTATACAAACATAATAGAACAATTATAATTTTAAATACTTTATCAGCATTGAGATCTGAAAAATGAGATCATTACTAAACCGCCAACATGATCTAAGAGCTATTTGTTTTTACGGAATAGTATATTTTTTCTAATCACGATCCAGTGATCGATTTGTTGATTATGTCACTTATTAATTACCAACAAACACCAGAAACACAGAATATACTACTAAGCAGAAGAGTCATAAGGATACGATGGCCATGGTCATAAAATTTTACTTCATATGAACGACCCTCAGAGGCGCCACTTGTACTGATTTGCGCCGCGTTACCTAGATTACGTGTTTAAAATTATGCATAATAATATTTACCTTTTGTCTTCTGTCATTTTCAATTCTCATTGTTAATGAAAATTTTCTTACACCATGTTTAAAGTTTTATTGTGTATAGAATTATTATTGAAAAGGTAAGTGCAATAATATATATTCAAAAAAGTGTCTAGCTACCTACTACCTATTGTTTTTTATGTATAAGTGTAAACTGTTATTAAACGATACTATCCTATCCGGGGAAAAAAACAAATTTAGATTTACAAGAATTAAATAAGATCTGCGTAGATCCAGGAGCGGACTAAGGAAAAATATAGTCCTAAGCAAGGTTGCGGGCTTCGTTAAATTAAAATCATCATTTTTTTAGCAAATTTAATTTAAAAATTGACCGCATTAATATCTAAAGAATTTTTGTTCTCTTCCACTTTTGAAAATCGAGCCCTAGGTAATTGCCCAGTCTACCTAGGCCAAATTCCACCCCTGCGAGATTTAAGATCTAATTAAATCGTTAAAATTGTCAACAAATAATTGTGATTGTATAGTAATATGTACCTATAATGTAATGTATTAATTAATTTATTTTTTATTTAGAAAATGTCCTGCAAATACAGAAAATGTGCAGTGAAAGTGTGCAAAGAAAGTTCAAATATGAAACCTACCATACAAATGCACCGTTTTACAAAAAAACAGAACCTACAAAATATATGGCTGGGGAACATAAACGAAATAGATTTATTTAATTTAACAAAATCAAAATTAAGTAGTTTAATGATATGCGATAAGCACTTTTCCACATTTCAGTACGAGACGTCCGAGAGGAAAAAATTAAATTTTAATGCAGTGTCAACATTAAATTTACAGTCAAGTATAGAAGTAAATTCCAATCTAACGCCATCATATTGCTTTGTGCCACAAACCATGACGAACGTAGTTAACGAGAAAAACCGTATGTATAAGTAATATTTTTTTAAAACACGACAGTCAAATTACTTATATTTATTTTGAATGATTATATGTATACAATTAATTCATATACTGTATTTCACAGAAAAAGAAAATAAGTATTTGAGATTTAATGTAGTAGCCCAGTCAAGGAAGCAGTGAAAAGTGAGAAAGAGGGAAATTTAGAGGGCAATGATTGATTCTTATAGATTTTGAACCGGAGAATTCGAAAAAAATAACCCGGACAAGCGAAAAGTGGTGCAACACCCTTAAAAATGGGGTTTAAGGGTGAAAACCCCATTTCCAACCGTTTTTTCAATTTATCACAAAATTTAAAGCGACGATGGTATATTTTTATCGTTGATATATGTTCAGGACACTCAGACGAATTGATTGTGACCACATATACTAAATTTGACCAAAAATTACCTCTTCCAGAGGGCTTAAAAGACAAAAAAATGCATCCTTTCGGGAAAATAATTTTAAAATTAATAACTTTTGTAAAAATCATCCAAATTTAATATATGATTCGTCTGAGTGTCCTGAACATATATCAACGATAAAAATATACCATCATCGCTTTAGATTTTGTGATAAATTGAAAAAACGGTTGGAAATGGGGTTTTCACCCTTAAACCCCATTTTTAAGGGTGTTGCACCACTTTTTGCTAGTCCGGGTTATTTTTTTCGAATTCTCCGGTTCAAAATCTATAAGAATCAATCATAAAATTGCTTGCCCTCTTAATTTCCTGTCAAAATGCTTCCTTTACTGGGCTATAGGCTAAGGATTTAAAATTATTTTTAAAATTTTTAAGCAAATACTGTAAAAATCTACATGTTATATTTATATGAATTTCAAAAATTCTAATTGTATTTTTATAATATTGTTTGTTGTTTTATAATTATTATTACATTATCATTAATTGTGCCTGTGATTAAATTAATTATACCTGTGTATATATATCTGTTAATTGTTGTTTGTTTGATTTTAATATTATTAATGTTCTTACTGTTATAAAATTTGTTAGTGTACCTGTATATTTTATATAGAATATGTACATATATAATATAATATTTTTTGTACTGTATAATACAAATAATTTTTTTTAATAAAATCAGTTAATATTAATATAACCTATTATTTTAAATGCATTTAAACATTTTCAGAAAATTTTCAACATGATAACTTTGTATTACTACTGATAATATAAAAATATATTAAATAAAATAATAATTATATAATAAATAATTTAATTTATAAATCCCGCCGATGATATTAGTTTTCATATTAAACGCTAGATGGACAAAATTATATTTTTATGAATAGCCCTTCTTTTATTTTTTAGTTCATATGAACGAACCCTAGAGGCGCTGTGGCCACAATATTTAACATTATATGTCCCTTCTACTTGTATATGTTCTGTGACCAGAAAGGTTTGAATTCTTATTACATTAGACCATTGTGGTGTAGTATGATCGTTATTATTTATTAATATAATTAATCATAATACTTTCAGATCCGCGTTTTACTTGAAGATATAAAAATCATTGTGTTTCTTAAATGTCATTTATAGAATTTTTTATATACTTATATACATCATTTAAGGCCTGTCAGGTGATTGATAACTTTTAGACTTTTGAATATAAGTTGCATCTTTGTCCGACGTTTCATCGTAATACGCAGTTTCAAAAGATATTTGCATGTAAAAATTAGAGCAAGTCTCAAAGTTTCAGCGGGCACCGCAGCATCATATCGTATGTGTCAAAAAACGTTGCTTTTTGCCTTATTTGATATCCAGTTGCATTTTAAATTTGGGGATTATAAAGCTCAACGTCTCTCTGTCTGCCTGTCTGTCTGTCCATTTGTACGCTTGTAACTCGAGAACGACTGTCATATCAGCCTTATAATAAATAAAATTCGCTAAGCTGTTCAATTTTTTTAAATACTCTTCAATATAAACATTCACAACTTAAAGAAATTAATTTTATTACGGGTATTCAAGGTAGAGACTGTTAGTCATACAGTAAGTCTTCGACTTACGCGATTAATTCGTTCCAAATGTTTTCATGTAAGTCAAAAAATTGTGTAAGTCGAGGATTTACTGTAGCAAATAATATAACAATCAGATTAAAATTGTAAACAAAAGGCACCAACTCAGTACTAAAAACCCTAAAAATATATAAATTCCCTATTGTATCAACTAAACTTTGAGCATATTGACAAGGGGAGAATGAGGAAAGGGTGAAATGTTTGACAATCTCGAGAGATATAAAGCACCACGAAATAAAAAAAACACTTTTTTCAAATCGCGTAATTATGAATTCACGTAAGTCGAGGACTACGCTAATAACAGTAATCATTACTATATTAAATACTGAAACAAATAACCATACAATAATAAACCAGATCATCACGCTTCAATACAAATAAATCCTATATAATATTTGAAAATAATGACCTGCTAACAAACAGACAAACACACGTTGCAATAGATTCAGAACACGATCGACACAGCGTTGCATCGACGACGGCTACTTGATCCACTGCCCAAAACAAACCGTCTCGGTGACGTAACATTGAGCGCAATCATTACCGGCGATTCTCTGTTGTTATTCTTATTCTTCTTTATTTCGTCTTTTCAGTTCACGGTCGTAAGTGAAATGATTTCACTGCCGCGCGCATGGGAAACTGTTATTTATAAACAACTATGTGGATCACGCCAAAAGGTTACGTACATCCGGATTGTAGTGCATATGTGTATATGATAATGTGTGTGTGTTAGAATATTGTAATTGAGTGAATTCGTGGTCAGATTTCCGATCTGTGGCGCCCAATACTTGTTAGTCCTGGTTTTAGTTTTTTGTGTATTATTAAAACCACTTTTGTATGATGATGATGACGCTACATATTTTTTGAATTTGTAATAACGATTAAGAAGTTTTTTATATCCAATTGCTTCCTTGCCAAACCGAAGATACGAGAAGCTTTGTGATCGTTTTATAATAAGAAAAAAAAGATTCTCCGATTTCAAAATTTTAAATTGATCTTTCCGTTTCACGTCAAGATAAACACTTCGTTCCGTGTCTGTCTGTCTGTCCGTCTGTGTGTGTGTCTGTGTGTGTGAATCCTTGTCACACGCATAACTCATGAACCACTGAACCGATATTAATGAAACTTGGTTGGTTGGTTAGGTCTGACTTGAGGACGGCTTTTTTCAAAATCGTGTGTAAGGAGAAAAAGTGACTTCCCAAAAGATTTATTTTTTCAAAATATCTCTAGAACGACACATGTATGAAAACTAAGTTTACTGGTAAATAGCGAAAAATGAACAAAATTTTTTATCGGTTATTCGGTAAATTATGTAAGTAAAGTAATTTACTATTAAAAAAATAAAGCAAATTCACATACGAAGAGCAAAAAAAGATCTTACACTTTTATGATAAAAACGGTGATTTACCGAAAAACCAATTTTCATTTCAATTATACCGAATTATAGGTACTTAATTGAAAAAGTTGGTAAATTAATAATTTCTAGTTCAAAACTATATATTCCGTATGTAATTTACGAAGGTACCTAATTTAAAAGATTTTGATTAATTTTAATTATCTTCCCCCCTATATTATTCACAATCTAAATTCTAGGATATCAGAGAATTATTTCAATGTTAAAATTGACTGTCTTACTTAAAATTAATAAAATCATTTTTATGTTACTAATATGTGTTATATTAACCTTGGATTGCATGAAGCAAAAATAATCACTAATCATCCGTTTTGAAACCGTAATAACGTTAATTTTTAATTGCAATCACGATTATGATGAATTGTATAAAGTAAAAAATAATAATCACAATAAGTGAATTGTCCGCTTACTAATCGCAATCAAGTTAAAAACTAATACATTTAAAAATAAATAAAAAATCGAAATTCATTTTTAAGATCTTAAATTATTAATTTTTGTTTTAATCTACATACTGTACTTAAATAATAGCATAATGTTTACTTTCTATGTTACACTACATGGCCTGATATGAGCTGTTAAATAATTCGACATAAGTGTAAGATCAAAGGTCATGGAATAGTTAGACGTGAAGTTGATGAAGATACGCGTGCACTTCAAGAACGAGCGCACGATGTTCGCGTCAAACTTGTCACTCTGGCCGGGTCTAGGGATTTCACCCATCATGAGATGTTGTAATTGATTCATATACCTACCTACACATATGCGGTGTTCTCTATGCGAAACAATGTATGTGGAATATACTTTATTAGAATACCGTTTAAGTTACATTTATTTTTTCTTTCTTATTCGCTAAGGTCAGTGATCACTCTGCCACCTATCGGATAAAACTTGAACCCTTCTGAAGTTCTGGAACAGCGATTTGAAGTTTTTAAATATAATATAAAAGTTATGTAAATAAGTAATTATAATAATTAAAATATAATCAAGAATAAAAGAAAAAATAAAATATTAAGTTTTTATCTGCTACCAAAAAATGCTGCTGTAAAAGAAATATGGGTGAAAAATTTCAACTGAACCTCCATTAATTATAAAATTTGCTGTACATTTTATTCTCAATTACTTTATTAATAGTACATTTACATTGAACGATAAATAATATTAATAATATGTTTCTAAATTTCAATTCAAATCGCTGTTTGGGAACTTCAGATGGGTTCAAGTTTTATCCGATAGTTGGCAGAGTGGTCACTGACGCTAGCGAATATCCATGTAGTACCTATATGAAATATACATCTAATTTTATAAATAAGTAGGTATAGTAAAGCCGATTTTTTTTAAATCTGGATTTTGATGGAATTATCCATTTTAATCAGCACTAAATCCATTCTGGCTATTTTCGTATTGATGTCTGTGTGTTGGTCTGTTTGTCTGTAGACGCTGTAACTCAAATACGACAAATCGTACAAGGGTAAAATTTTATATTATTATATTTTTTTCTGGCAAGAAAACCTATTTTTGAAAACGATCTTTCAACGAATATGGTTCTTTACTAATTTTATTAATTTTTTGATTTATTTTTTTGAAACAATGCGAATTAGAGAAAAATGTCGAAGTTAAAAATTGTATCTATTATAATTATCTATAATTTGTGTTTAGTTAAGTGTTGTCGACCATTTGGAAACTAACTCCGCAATTTTGGTATCAGATTTTCCTTCAGAACACCTACATACTTCTTACTATCCATCATACCTTCAATGGGGTAAAGTGTATTTAGTTCCCTCGCTTTTCACGCTAAATAGTTGTCTTATCTAATTTACTCAACACTATACCATTCAATAGAGTTACGAAATAACATTGGTAGTAATTAATTTCTGTATTCTTAAAAAACTGTAAGGCAAAAGCCATTTTTATAGATTTTTACCCTGCTTTCAATGGCGTAAATACCTATAGACATATCTGAATCTTTTTGGGTTTTTAATAACGCCGATATCAGAATTACAGTTTTTACGTACATATGATTGAAAAAAAGTAACTTTAACTACTAAATATAATTGTCCTTATAAAATTTAAACCTATGTGTATACCAACTCAAACATGAGGTATTTTATCTTCAATTCATTTTTTAATAGATGTGAAAAAAATATTACTATCCTCGATTTAAATAGTTCAATTTAAGTTGTGTAGAAATGGATGGTATGTAGTTTGAAAAATGCAGTTAATCCTGGAATTGGTCTTCTTATATGCCATAAAAATAATCAAATACGTAATCAAGAAGTGAAAACATAAAAAACCGTTCGAAAATATTACCTCATACATAAAAACAAAAATACTAAGATTTAATTATTTTTCTTATAACAATTTTTCAACATTATTTGTACATATAAATCATCCTGTATACGATACATTGGTGATAAGACACAAAGTATGTGTGTGAAAGTATAGAGAGATTTGTTTTCAAGTGTCGTTAAATGTTTATTTAATATTTCCTATAATATTATCTGGTTATTTTCTATGAACCCAGGTTCAACAGATTGTAATTAAGTCTAGGGTACTTTACATTTGATACGCTTTCTTAGTCGATAGTTAACAATTGTAAGCATTTATTCTTCTTAAACGATATAAAATATTATTACCTATATACGTTCGCAGTTTAATAATAATTAAATATCCACGTTTACGACTATTCTATCTAAAAATACAAAAAATAAAGTTTTTAAGCGATTAACTATAGTAATTTTTTAAAGGTGCGGGAACTAAATCTAATCCAATGAATTTGCAGCGGTCCTCAAACTACGGGACCACGTTTAATGATGATTCTGTGAATCGAAGCTATTTTTAAATTAAATATACTGAATTAGAAATATTTGTTGATATTAGATTACTACCATTTCTGAATATTAATCTATATAGATTTAATTATCTTACAGCGTGATTTGATGACAATCAGCCAATAGGTGTTAAAATGGTTGACATTTAAACTAATTATTAGTATAATTTATTTATTAATTATTATATTATCATAGCAACTGCTTTACATTGTTTCAAATTTGACGATTCTTTCTTTTATAACTTTTGTGTCGTAGTACTATTCTTGTTTTTCTGTTGACTATTATATTTAAATTCTAATACAAAATTAAAACAAAACGTACAGACATTTTCTTGCTAAGTCGTGGGATTTACATAAAGTGGTTTTTTTTTACAAACGTGAGTCTGCATTCTGTTTTAATTAAAAGTGTGGACGAATCTAATTAGATATCGAGAGACGCAGGACTTGTAATTATTTCCACACTTATTACGCGGGACATCAGTATGTGAGACGTTACTGGGAACGTGTTTAGCACTCGCTAGACTCTTAGACCTTGCCATACAGATATTTCTCTCATTACCATTCATAATGTTGTGAGGGTATATGTAAAAAGGGATGTTCCATTACCCCCCACCCCTCAAATAAAATAAGGTTAACTTGAAGAATATGCCGTTACCGATGTCACAACTATCAAATATCACGTGTTAATGTGTTAGAATAGACCTAACCTAATCTAACGAAATATAACAAACCGAAAACTAATCAACTCGATTTCGCCCCAATACATTGCCCTAACCAAGGACAGTTAACTTGTATTTTAACTTTATACGATTTATAAAATATTAAATAAATACATGATATTACTAATTTAGTACCGATCTCACAAACCCAATACTCATTTAGCCATTTTAAGGAGTAATTTTTTTTTATGTGTTATTTTTTTTAATGAACAAAAAGTATTCTTAATGCTAGTTTATTTTAAATATTGCTAAAAACATAAAAAAATATTGTTTAATATTGTTTTAATAATAGTTTATTTAATGTTTTTCACTTTTTTTCATTTCATTTAGTTTGTTTCCTTGTAAATAATTGTACTGTATTAAATTTAAGAACTTATATTTTGTAAATGACTGATTTATTGTACAAAAATGCCAAAGTATACTAACAAGGGAACCTTTTCATGTGGCTTATTCAGATCAAGTTTAAATTTTGTATATAATTAGAGGAGGTCAGGGCTAGAAACAAAAAAATTATCTTTGCTGCGGTAAAACGGTTTAAGGGGGTGAATTACCTCTATGAAAATGTGCAAAATAATAATAATAAGTTAAAATATTTAATCCGGTCTTCAACAGAGGATTCTAGGGGTCCTGAAATGTAAATATCCTTCTAAATTGGTAACTTTTCAACTACAGTCAATATTTTTCTTATTAAAAAAATTTTAATTAATATTTTTCGAAATATGATAATGTGACGATGAAAGGGTTAAAGAAAATTTTGTGAAATATGTCATATATTTGAATTTCTATTGTATACTGCAATTAATTTTAGTTAATAGAAAAAAAAAATTCAATAGATAATGGGGTGGGTATTAACGGTATCATTTTTTCGAATTTTGACTGTCGCCATTCGAAAGAGTATAAAAAATCATGAAAATTGTATATTTTTCAGAGTTATTTGAAATATATGATTATTTTGCACATTTTCATAGGGGTGTTTCACCTCCTTAAACCGTTTTACCGCAGCTAAGATAATTTTTTTCTTACTTACCCTGACCCCTTCTAACTATATACAAAATTTAAACTTGATCTGAATATGCCACTTGAAAAGGTTCTCTTGTAAGTAAGTAAGTAAATATATTTAATAGCCAATGCGATAGTTATCTGCATAAAGATACAACCGCGCAGTATGTGGATGGTCTAAGGCGGAATGCATTTAGCGCTGGCTGTAATTATGGCGAGATGTGCAATATGAGATGTGAGCACGTGATCGCCACGCCCACACACACATCTACAGCGCATCTCTCGCTCTGGGTAACCACTCTGATGTACTTCCTTGTAAATGTCAGCTACACATACACACACACATTATCATGATTAAAACAATACATACATATTACATATAAACAAGTCCGCCTTGTGAAGAATAGTTTTAAAAAATAAAAAGTTTAAAATATCTATATTTTTGATTCTAAGCGTTTATGAACTTTAAGATAGAACAGCTACACAAAAAAAGGTAAATTACTTTTTCGAAGACCAATTTTTATGTATTTTGAGGCGCTGAATCTGAATTAGAGGTCAAAATAACACCAGATCTGATTCATTTTGAACATAATCTCGAAAATTTGGATTTTCGTGTTTATTTTGAAAATGAATCACATAAGGTGAAATTTTAAGCTCAAATTCAAATTCAGTGCCTCAAAATACATATAAATACAATGATCGAAACTTTTTATTTATTAAAAGACAGTCCAATACGGAGACTTTAATGAGTGGTCGAGTATTATTGACTTTTACGTAAGTCCGGTTTAAAAAATTCATATTAAAATATGAGTGAAGCAAATCAAATGAAATAAAACAATATTTAATTTTTTCTTATCATAAATATATTTAATTAAACATTAAAGCAAATATTACATATTCAAAATAACTCCTTGTGTATTCTTTCTTCAAATCAGTTAATACAATGTCACTTCCTGACTGGACAGGAATGAGGCTTTGTCCTTCCAGTTGGTCCTTGATGTACTGAGAGCTGATAAATTGATCATCTCTACACGTATCCTATAATTAAATCAGTAAAAAATGTAATTTTTAAACAAGTAACTTCATTAAATAACTATTTAAGATATTCTAAAACGTTGAATTAAATTAAGAATATTTTAAGCAAATTACAAGTAACCAAAAATAAAGTACTTCAGGCCTGAGAGGGAGAATTATGTATCCTAGGGTTAATATACGTACTCTAATATCTTGATATTATTACCATTAATAAATAAAATGCTCCTATTATTACTACAATAATGTAATATGATATAATACATATAAGTATTTCAATACAGACACATTTGAAATAGAAAATTTATTACAAATACCTGGGTCAGAATACGGCCTGTCAAACATAGATTAAACATGACAGAGCACCTCAATGACTAAGTGACTTCCTTTTATGTAACATGTGACAAAAAATATCTTCGACAATGGATCCGTTACAATAAACGTACTTATTCTTACCGTCCCCTTATAATAGCGCACGGTCCTTACGCATCAACAGATTTGTGCAACGAAATGCAGACACGTACTTAGTATATATTTTTTTATTTTTAAATCTTGCAGTTTTTGTTTTTAGTATATTTGATTTAAAACTATATTTCCCATGGCTTCACCTGTAAGGAAAGCATTTCTATTACCAGTTACACAAAAAAAAATGTGTTTACCTAAAAAGCGACCTATATTATTTATAGCATTATAGTATAGGTCGAGCATAGTCGAAATCCAAATTTTTGGAAATTTCCGCTTATCAGTATTTTTTAGCTTAAATTTTGTATTTAGCCAACTTGGAAAAATTCAAGCTTAAATAAAAAAATAAGAAACTGGTAAGCAGAAAATTCCAAAAATTTGGATTTCGACTATGTATCGCACACTTTTTTTGTGCAGCTGTGTTATATTTAATGTGGATTTATAGTAAATATAAAATTTATTACAGCACATAACGGCAGCTTCGCCAGAGTTCATTATGGAATCAGTTAATATCCAGAGGTCTAGCTGCTCTAAACAAGTAAGCAGGAAGTTTAAACTATTTTTATTATAATAATAATTTTCTGAGAACTATTTTTTAATGCAAATGAATCAACCATTCTGGTTTAAAATATTTGTTTGAAATTTTATTGGCATTAGGTCATTCTTTTTTGTTTATTTTTTTAATACAACTTTTACGAGGAAAAACAAATAATATTAGTTGTTATAATCTTATATGATGTATGTATGAACTTTTTTTTCAATAAATAATTTTCTATCTACTCTTGAATACAAGCTTTAGTAGCTAAAATATGTATCAACCATCTTTTCTTTTTATGATTTAAAATATATCAGAATTTTAAAAAAAATCTGCCTTCGGTGCCAATGAACTTTCTCATACGTTAAACTATGTGTACGAGTATCAACTTATATAATATAAAAATAATATGATAGTAGTGACGTTAAATATAAATAAAAACAAACTTGTTTGTTTAAACGTCAAAATTTTGACGTTTAAACAAACAAGTTTGTTTTTATTTAATATAAAAATATATATTTTTGGCTAATTGATAATATATACGAAAAAAAATTACCGATTTTTTAATTAATTAATTTTAAAAAATTGAAACTCAAAAATTTACAAAACTTTCTTTCATAGTGGGATGTTTTATTCGAAGGCTTACTCAGAAACCAAATATAAAATTTTACTTTTTTATATTGTATCATTTTTCAGTAATAGCCTCTTCCGACATGCATACATCACTGTAAAAATAGTCAAAATGGATTGAGAGAAAGTCTTTAAAATTTCCATCAAAATCCTGATTTCGGGACTACTATACATTGACACATATATTATACAAAAATAAAAATGTATGTAATAGATCCACCCCTGTACTTTTACTCATAACATACAACCCCTAACAACGTTTCTGCGGTAATGTCGAGCATTTGTTGTCGGTACACCTCCCCGGTGTTTGCAAGCAGTTGTCGGGTCCAGGGATGAGTTATGTTCCGAGCCGCTAACACCATTGTGTTTTATAGACTCGGCCTCATTGTGTTTGTATTGGATATTGACAACATTAAGTGTGGCCATCCCAATGATATTTATGCGATCGTATTGTTACTCATTTCAACGGCTTCGAATCGCTGGAACGTAAATTAAAAACTTATTCGATTTAGTGGATCGATACTGTTTTGGCAGATGTGTGTCTGATGTTTTGGTCGGTTGGGATTTGATTTATTTCGATGAGAATTGTTGAAATTCGTTGCAGTGACCTCTATACCTAAAGATATAGAATTTTAAATAGTTTACGAAGAGAACATCGTTGATATATCAGTACTTAATTGCCAAAACGATTAGATTTATTTTTGTCGATTCCTGGGGTAAAAATGTAGATCTAAAGTGATCAAATAAGATCTTAATAGATCTGTATTTTGAGACAAAATCATATTTTTTTTATTGATTTTTGATCTGTGGAGACCTGCAAAGATCTACAAAAATCTCAGAAGATCGTTGTAAATCGTGATAGACTCGTATATACAGTTCATAATTCTGATATCTATACATATATTATTTTATGCAAATAATTATTGACATATTTTTGAAACTGAACCCATTAGATATCTTCAATATAATTCTGATATTTATACAGAACTCATATTATTTTGCAAATAATTACTGACCAAACACACGTCTGTCAAAACCGATTTCGTATTTACATTACTTCTCTATTTATTTTCTCTTGTGCAGATGCATATTGCACATAGCTTTGATTTATTTTCTGAAATTCGTTCCGGTGACCTCTACAACAGTTGGCCGATGCAGAGATTGCAAACGAGAACTACTTACCGGAGTATATTATATAGAATTTTATTCATTTGTAAAGCACATATGTGTGCAATAATTTTACGTTGACTTCTAAAATCTAAGCAAATATGTTACTTTTAACAGTCTGTAGAAAGTATATTAGATTTTATTCATTAATAATGTGTGTTTATTATATTATAAAGAAATTAAATGCTGGAATAATTATTTCCTTATTTGTGTTAGAATAGAAAGCAAATAATTAAGTTATCTATGGAAGATTTAAAAATTTATTTTTAAGAAGAACTAAAAAAATAATTACCTACATTATTTCCTTGGTGCTTATGACCTATGTTTATTTATTTTATTGCTAATAATATATAAGACATATTTGATACTAATAAACAAATTTTATTAACCCAACAAATATGTATTTATCTTTGAAAGCCAAACCGACAGAGAAATTAATAGGGTCTTGGTCCACGACTGTCGTCTATCCTGTAATATGTCTGTCCGTCAGACCCCATTAATGACTACTTTTTAATTAAAAGAACTGAATTAGAAATATTTGTTGATATTTGATTACTACCATTACTGAATATTAATCTATATACATTTAACTGTCTTATAGGTGTCAAAATGGTGGACATAAACTAATTATTAGTATAATTTATTTATTAATTATTATATTATCATAGTAACTGTTTTATATTGTTTCAAATTTGAAAAATCTTTTGTAGTCATTTTGTAATCATTAGCAAGTGTCTATCACTGCTTACTCATTACTGGTTTTACTTTATCCATTACTGGAGAAAAAACATTAACAAAATAATAGGCTATAATTTAAAAAAAAAACTATATTTGCGGACTTTGGTAATTAAATTGATTAAATAAAGAGTAACTGTTTTATTAGTAACATGTGTTAATGAGAATTATAAAAAAGAAGCCCGTCAATCACAAAAACAATAAATCTTGTTCTTATAGCGGCCATAACTGGTGCCAGTACCTTATCTATATACAGAAGCTTAATACCTTATATGTTTTGTAATTAACATTTTATCTGCTAATGTGTATTATAGATATTGATTCTTGTGTGTTAAAGAGTTTATAACCTATAGATAGAAGTTATTATAATAAACACTTAAATGTACACATGTATAGTCATAAAATGAAAATAATAACATTTTCTATCACAAGATGCAATCAGATAACTACAATTGAGTAATCTGAATGTTGTGAAACGCTATACATTATATCTAAGAAATCGACAAGAACGTCAAATAAATAACGCATCCTCATGTAGCTACCCACTGCAACTGGTATAATGTGATTACAGTGATATAAACTTTGCAAACATTCTGATTTGCCTAGAAGTCGTATCATTAATTCTATGAATTAACATCGCTAATTTATAAATTATATGAACTTGTAGCTTCTACGTCCATTTACTCACTTTCATTACACATTAAGTATCAGATATTGATCAAAGCAGGGACGGACTACCTCAGAAGAGATTACTCGGTAAAATATTTATATGCAGAAAATCTAAGCTACTTCCAGTTTTATACTATTAATTACTGACTGAAGAAGAACTCGATAATATTAAGGATATTTTACAATTGTATCAAAATTTTTATAAACAAATAAAGTAATATTCTGATCAATATTTCCAACAATATTTTATTCTGCTGTTTTTCAAATATAAAAAAATTCAACTTAAAAAATATCTGCCTTAAAAAATAAACCATTTTTGTGTATGTTAGTGTGACGTAACTCCGAAGCAATCACCGCAACTTTGTGTGTCGGTGATTATTGAAATTATAGATAAATACAAAGCGATATATGTTGAAATAACTCTAATTTAAAAATGTAATCTAATGTTATTTGAGTCTTGAGGTTTCCGCGCTGATTTTGCTATGAATCTTGTCTTCTGGGTGTAACCGCATCGGTTTTGCCACAGACACATTGCAGTGGATGTGTATGTGACGAAACGTTGGCAGATAATACGACCAAACCGATGCGGCTTACACCCAGAAATCAAGATCCATAATTTTATTTGCTTTACATATTTTACCAATGATTTAATCTCCAGTTAAATATTTTGGTGACAGAATTTAGATTCGAAATGTGTTAATTACGCCGTCCCTGTAGCTAAAATCGCGTTGGCCGTGCGAGTGGACACATCGCGACAATATATTGTGTTTGTACATATGCACTGTGCGTACACAGGTCACACAGAAGAAAACCACTGCGATCAGGTTAATAAATATAATCGCTGTACGCGTACAATACGGTTATAAGTAATACATTACAGGGAAGATTTACTTTCGTGTGTATATCCTCATTTACTTGCTTACATTATTTTACTGAAATGTATGGAAATACTGACCTGATAAGGTAGTGAGATTTTTTGTTTGATTTATGGTTTATGCATATTTATATTTTTTATATTTTTGCAGATAGTACTGGGTATAATTCAGCGCTTTGAAAAATATTTAAAGTATTTTGGTGTAAATTAAATATATGAACCACAACGTCATTAAAATACTATTTTTCTATTTAAAAAATATGGAGGTTAAAATTACATACATTAAAAAAAAAGGGATTTTAAAATGAATTTTTTTAGGGTTATATATAATTGCACTAAAAATTTGATAGTATGCACTTTGTACACTCGAACATAAATTTTAATACTTTGCACTTTTTAACTTGTATTGAAAAATAATTACGTTACAATTGTCAAAAATCACGTTTATTTCAGAATAAAGTTGATAATTTTGATTAACTGTCCTTGGAGCAAAGGTAGGTTGGTTAGTTTTGGTTAGGTTAAAATATATAAAATCAGAAAAATCACAATAAATATATCAAAAATATATCATAAAAAAATCATTGAAACAACACATTAAAAATATCAAAATATCAGTGTATTAAAACTTATGTGTTTGAGTGTACAAAATTCATGTTATCAAATTTTTTAGTGAAATGATTTAAAAAAATGCATTTAAATAGAAGATATTTATTTATTTATTAGTTTGGCAATTATTTTTGGTTTAGTTATTCCAAAGTTTCATTTACATCAAAAAATTTAAAATTATTTTGTTGCTATTTAAAATAACGTGAAATTGCTCTTGAAATTGTGTTACTTTTTAATGTTTTTTCTACGTCGTATTATGATTAGAAAAACACGTATTTAGTAAAACATTGAGCTTTTTTACAAAATATATCTCTCTGTTTATCTGTCTGTTTGTTATCTTTTCACGACTAAACCGCTAAACCGATCTTGATGAAATATTGCAAGGAAATAGCTTGCATTCTGAATAAGGATATAGACTACTTTGTATCCCGAAAATTTATTAGATAAAAAAATGACTATACGAGCGAAGATTATACTTCTTTGGCGTAGCCATCTAGTGTGAAAATATGAAACTAAAAACCTGTTTTATTGATCGTTATATCATAACAGAAATCTGTATTATTTACTTAACCTAACTTCATAGTGTTGTATTCACTAATCTAAATTCCACACAAACGAAGTCGCGGGTAACAGCTAGTATTATATATGTATATAAATAATTTTTATCGACAAAAAATGCAGATCACACCCAGTAGTCAAATAAAAAAACTGGAAGAAACATATTTTGTGAATTAAATACAAACCCATTAAGCAATTAAACATGCAAAATAAAATGCAGGCTCATCCGATGTCGAAACGAATTTTTTCTTCTTAAATGTTACCTTAAACATACTCACAAGTCTTTGAAATTCTCCGATTCCGTAATAAATCCGCACGTATACGGCAGAGTCCATCCATATCTGCGACAATACCGTTCATAAATACTGCAGCCAGTGAAAACCCTGTACATAAATACCTCTGCAATACGGGAAAGATTTACTTTGGAAAGTGCACACCACCGGTCGCATTAATTCTCAATTGTTATGTATATAACTTATTATGGCGGATCTTTTAATTTGTCAGACATGCAGAAAAATGTGCCTCCGCTCTGACGGCGTATTTTTTCACAATTTTATAAAAGTGGGTTGAGCTGAAAATTGATACTTTATTTTGTTTTGTTAACATTTTTTTGGATAGCGTGTATAAATTTTTGTTTGTTGGTATTTTGCATGTCTTAACGTTGAAATTAAATGACAGTAAATAAAGAATATTAGTTGACGTATAAAATATGTTACCGTTTATTAAACATAACTTTATCGGACTGGTTTTTGTTCTGAAAGAAATGAAAGTATTGTAATAACCGTCGAAAAATTGTTTCCGAGATAATTACAGATTCTAACTGTACTAACTTCAAAATGTAAAGAAAAGTTGTTTTCCGCATGGCGGCTGTGCGTGTGTCTGGATATAGAATTTTCTTTTGTTCACGATAACTACTGTAAAAATGCACCGATCTGATTTATTTTTTGGAAAATTTTTTGTCTCAGTGAGTACTCCAGACCTATTGATTTTGGTGCTAATCGGATTAGGGGTTTTAGAAATATTCGAAATTTTGTAACACAAAATAACTATTATGAGAAAATAGAAAATTTATTTATTTATTTATTTTATGTGACATTTATATTTAATTTTATTGACTTTTGAATTGACATCTATGTTTGCTTAAAATTAGTAAACTTTTGTTGCCCTCGCATGACGTTTCTGTATATTATTATATTATATAGAACTAAATATCATTAAAAATATTCGTCATAACGAAAAATGGATTTTCAAAAGTGAATGATTTGTTTCATATACATACTTATGTATATAGACCCCAAATATAAAATTTCAGTCTTGGAATATCTAATAACAATAATAATTTTTTGGCTAATTTTATTTTTTCTCTCTTCTTTTTCTTCATTTACTTTGTTGGCATTCTTATTTATAATAAGAAATGCTAGATTTAATTGTGTGTTTTTATTGAACTGACATTATGTTGCCCATATAACATACATAAATAAAGGATTATGATTTTGCATGTGCCCTAAACTAACATTATGGCAAAAAATATAATGATTTAGATCACAAATTGATATTTTGTTTCACCATTGACTTTTTTTTATATTTTAAATTTTTTTCTTCTTCTGGTACCTCAAAATTCAATAATGAAATTAACATTAAATAAATTAAATTGATTTTTTATATCAATAAATTCATATTAGAACACGACACTCCGTGCAAAAATATATTACATAATAAACAATTTCCAAGAATACCGTGTGCCACTTTATAATAAAAAAAATTAACGCCAATTGAAAATAAGCAGAATTCCAGTACAACATGGGCATAAACTACCGAATCTCATGTCCACATATCATCGCGTTTAATCGACGACACTTCGATTTAAATTATTATAAACATTATAGCACGATTCGTCACGAGATGTTTCGCATAATATCTGTGCCACAGGGCCGTGGGTGTTTTGAAACGTTGCACCCGCTGAGTTATGCCTCGTAGTCCCGAATTTGAAGAAAGTCTTTTAGCCAGTACCGGACAATTTGTTAAAAGCATATCTAGATTTTAAAATAAACTTTTGTGGCCACGAGAAAACTTTAATAGATCAGAACCTGGGCCAAAAGTTGTGTGGATAAAAAAAAATGTTTTTGAGCTTAAATTGTAGCTTAGGAGCAGAGCTTTCGAATGTCGATGAGTATTTTTTTAAACTCATTAAAGAGGTGTAAAAATTTGAGCTGAAATTTTGTAAAGTCTGTTGGAGGACCTTATAAAAATCTAATAAGTATGTTCCTATATATTTTTTGCATTCTTTCATTTCATAAAAAAAATCATTATTATTTGTTATTAAGTTCCGATGTTCTATAAAATGAAAAAACATGATTTTTGAATGACTCCACATTCATTAAATTAAATAAAGGACCTTAAACAGTACCACATATAGCCTTGAGTTCGACCCTGTCTTGTTTCATATTTGTTTTTAACAAATACCAATTTGACACTTGGTAAATAAATGAACCAAAAGTGAAATTTTTATTCTCTTCATGGAAAACATATGTACACGTATATGCGTTAGCTAATAATCGTAGGTGTTAATTTTATTAATGATTGTAACTTGGGAATAGTTAATTCTGTTGTTATACAATGATCAGACAAGTAGATTCGTTTCATTAATCATTGTATTTAGTTTTGGTGAGAAAATGAAATATTATTTTTAAACAAACTTAAATGTCAAACTGTCTCGGTTAAGTAATTATTGTGCTGAAATTAAGCAGATAGATAAAAGATTATTAGAAATTACTTATTCCAAAAGGAAGGTCTCTAAATTACTTTATCATTTACAAATGAACCTGTCAGAAGCTAAAATAACTATACCCAATAAAAGTTTTGATAAAATATACTTGAAGGATGTTGAATGGAAAATATACAAATAAATTTCAATTAACCCTTTGGACACGGCCATGTCGCGAAAAAATTATATACATTTTCCAATAATTTTTTATTTATTTACATTTTCTTTTCATGATATCAATTTTGCAAATAAAGAAATTGATATTTAGTATATTAAGGATTAATGTTTTAGCAAAACAAATTTTTTTTAATATAATTTTTATTTTATATAAATATAAAATTTACATACAAAAATGAATAAATAAAGGTGGGGTGAAGGATTTTACTGAATATTTCACTGACATTTACATTTTTTCCAAAATAAATTTCGATTTCCGCCTGCAACGGTGTTTTTTCAAGTCGTGGACTATAAGTAGTCGACTTTCGTGTTGAAGGGAAAAAAATTCTATCGACTTTCGCGTCCAAAAGGTTAAATCTATCGCAAATATATGTATTCTGAAAAGTACCTACTGTCATTAAATAACTTCTATAAAGATTAAAATATTAATTTAAATAAACATATCTGTTACCTACATTTGTACATAAAATTTTATTATAACAAAAATAGAAAATCAAAATTCTATTCTAAAAAATGTAAAATTCTATAATTCAGAGAATAACACGATTCAACTGAGGATTGGCAAAAACCCGTTTTAAAAAAAATCCAGCCCACCGAATTATATTGGGTGTTATTGTTTTTTTTTCGTAATGATTGTATTACAAATATTTCTTTTAAAACCCTTAAATAATAACTTTAAGAAACCGATCGACGTGGATTTTTTTGGGTTACCCAGTGGGGAACCAACCCTATTTTAGCTGTAAATAATACCTACTGAAACTATATATTTTACTTATTAAAAATTCTAAAAACAAATCGCTTTTCTTTTACTTGCCAATAATACCAGGCATTGAATTATTTAAAATTCTAAGCAACTGCTGCAAAATCAAAACCAAACAATATATGTACCACCTACTCACAAACAATTGAATCTACAACATTTTTCATCCTCGATTACACAACGATCAAGTGATCCATGACTCATCACGTTCAAACAAACGTTTCTCCCACAATCTCAAATGACACACTCGCGGCAAGGGGTAAAGAACGAGGTAAATACCGCGGCGCGGGTGCAACGGTGCATAAGATTCCGTCCGGTTACGTAATGCAAAACGCTTGCACTTGCCGCGATTGTTTTATGCCGGAAGTGTAACTCGCACAAGGCCACGATGTAGGGAGGGGGGAGGCAAGGTCTCGTCACGTCACGGTAACTAGGGCAGATCTCGGACGGATGGGATTTAATGGTCCAATTCAATGTTAATTGAGGAGGTGTTTTTGAGGGAAATCCATTGCAGCAGATAAGTATTTGTGTTTTAACTGATTGTTGAAAAGATTATGTTACGATAGAGTTGAGTCACTCATTGACGCAATAAAAGAGACTTGAATACTTTGTTTCGTGTATTGTATCTTGTAATAAACGTAATGTTTACTTAAATTTCATGGGAAAAATTATCTAAATTAAAATTAATAGGTAAAGTAGTTCTGATTTTTTTGGCCTTTTATTGCTGACTTAGCCAGTTACAATATACTTAATTACAATTACACATTTATGTAGTTCTGAAAATTACATTCTTAGATAATTTACGACGTTATTAGAAAAATTGTCAGGTCTAGTTTTCGAGATATATTTTATTTATTTATAATAAGTTTGTCTCTTGAAACTTGTAGGTCTCTTTTAGATAGTTTTTATACAATGATAGGCATTCGAGATATAATTATTTAATAATTTTTTGTTGGGATTATAGCTTAAAACAATTATTGGTATATTCAGATTTTAAAATAAATATCAATTGTTTTGAATTATGAAATTAATTAATAATAAATGTTTTAAATCGTCTTTAAAAGTAATTGATTAACAGAGAAATGTCTATTTGGAAGTATCATCTCTCATACATACTAAATTCAATAGTAATTTAAAGCATATTTGCATATTATAAATTTTTAATTTGGGGCTCTGAGATAATATGTATGGAAATGGCGATTTTGACATTTAAGAAAAGATGGCCACCATAAATTTTGGTAACAGTTTCATATACGGATTAGCATTGGTTGTTATGCATCCATAGTCATTCAAAATCTAAGGTAAAAATAATTTTAAATCATATAGGCATTTTCGAAACAAGAATGTCCAATGTCCATATTTTTCAATATATTTCAAAAACGCCCACATTACATAGCAACATTTAAAAAAATCCGCTATATTTATGCAAATATTTAATAAAACATACACATTATATTTCAATCAAATTTCCTAAATTTGCCAAACCCAACCTTTCTCACAAATAGAAACATCGTTTAAACCATCCTCGTTTTATCGGCAACCGATCAGCAATAAATTGATTTGGAATAGAAAAACATATCGAGGGAAGAACACGATACATAAATGCAAATTACAGCACATCGTGTATCTGGGAGCGTCAAATATCATGTATAATGCGACTATCTGCCACCACGATCGCTACCGTCGCTATATCGCGCTTATCTGGACCTATCTCCGGCCGTGAGCGATATTGTGTACATACACTATGTCACACTGTAGCAAAACAGCGTGTCACGATATGGATTATCTGTCAATCTGGTTGTAGCTACCGTTACACTAGCGTCCGATTTACATTTGTAGAGTTACGCGATTAACAGGGCTGTTGTAAACAGAAGTTTCTTCTGATAATTATCTGAATATATAAAATAGAGTTGATGTCGGAAAATTTCCAAATCAGATAGAATGATGGTCTTTGGTGTAGTTTTGCATATAACGAAAATTTAAAATTGTGACCAAGATAAATAACTTACAAATTTATAAATCAATCTGTTAATGTGTTTTTTATTATTAGGTATTAAGAAAGGCACACTTAACAAAGATATTTGGTAAATCGAAGCATCTAAATAATAGATAAATAATTATTTTTTTTGCAATAATCATTTTGTTGCAATACAATTAAAAACTATTAAGCCAGTAAGGTTTCACTTCAACCCTAGTCAACCAATTTTCTGTTAACATGGCCGTCTTATCCTGCCGCCATGATCGGCTTAGGACTAATTAATGCCGATCGACATTAGGTATGTGTTAAATAAATAAATATATTAAAAAACATCTGCCAAGTAAATTAAATGTTTCACATAACTCATGATGTTAGATGCACAAAAAAATAACTAGCAATTAAAATTTTCATTTATATATCGGTCAAAAAAGTTGATTATTTTTTAAACTATAATACCGCGGTTAGAGTGCAAACATACAGAAACAGATCCTTTAGTATCAATATAGTATTAAAGATGCCACGACACACCAAAAACAATAAAACGTTCTAAGATCTGAAATTTTTCAATAATGTAAAAGTATTGAATTGTATCGATGTATTCTTATTTTATTTAAATTTCTTGAAAAAAAAATCAATAAATCAATTCGTAAATAAATCAAACCAATTTTATTTGTGTTCAAAGAACGTGCGTTTCTATTTTGAAACACGGAACTAAAGAGGTTAAAATAAACAAAATCATGCTGCGGATTATAATAGCAGTCAATATAAAATAAATAAATAATTTTCCCACAGTCATAAAGGCACTTGAACATTAGAGAAATGAAATCCAGTAGTGAATAAATACAGTAGTGCCACACAAATAAAAAGAAACCATTGCATCACATCATCGTACCAACAAAAGCACAATAAACAAAAATATACTTTTGTACGGATCGTGACAAAGCCGGCAAAAAAAAATTCAATAAGATAATAATTTCAAGAAGACTTGTGTTGAAAGGCGTTTAATTAGAATTAAATTCTAATTCACAGTAATTAAATACTTGCGATTTGTGTAGCACAAAAAATAATAATAAATATAAACAGGATGAGCCTTATACCATAATCATTTGTTATATATTTTTAAATCAAGAACTTCATTTAAAATTTTGATACAAAAATATTTCGAATGTTGAAAATCTAATATATTTCACAATACATTTAAAAAAAATCTATTGAACCATTTAAAAATGTTTTCAAATAATCACAACTGTTTGATTTGCGAAAGAAAGACGTCCATACAGATGTGGTGGTAATATCCAAATCTTACAAAACATTCTTTCATAGAAATTACAAAAACATTGTTGACAATTTTCTCATATTTATTATAAAGTTTATTTCAAACTGAAACTGTTTAAAAACATATTATTGTAATATTATTTTATTATGTTTTATGTTTTATTAATGTTATTACATAACATTTGGCAGAGGGAGGGGGGTCAAAGCTTATGGTCTACATAGCTTACGTGGGGGAAGGTGTGTCCAAAAATTCTAGAAAAATCGTTACGTGGTTGATGGACGTTCCCTTAAAACAATTGCAAATAATACAACTTGATTCAACTTTTTAATTTAAAATTATTTTCAATCAACAGAAACCAAAGGTTACCAAGAAGTTCAAACATGAATGAAGCTGTTAAAACGCTAAACATATTACGGCTCGTCCTGTATTTGAAGTATTTAAACCGCGCTTTGAATACGAAATGAAATAGGTCGTCGTTCATTTAATAGACAGTTTTGCTGTGTGAGTGCTATTTAATGATTTGATTTGAAATAAGTTTTGATTGATAGAGAAGATTTAGTTGCCGCCTTTTGTCGATATACATACTTGCATGTGTTTGTGTGTTTGCGTGTGTGTGTGTGTACATCTGCTACATTTTACACGCCTCGAAACATCAGTTTCAACTGAGTCATTTATTTTAATAATTGAGTACTAAAACTTTGTTCTTTTTCGATAAGAAGTTCTGAAAATGTTTCATAGATAGTGTGATACAGCAGTAGTATTGTGACATTGCCCTTCTCTAGTGTTTTATTAAATTGTTACCCGCAGGAGTGCTGTGGGGGATACGTGAATAAATTTTAGCAAAGATTTTTTTATTATATTATATATTATGCAGGGTGAGTCATATCAGGTGAAACAGTTGATCGAAAAAAATATTTCAAGCAAAAAATTTCATATGAACATGTGTCCAGAAAATTTTTATCTGGAGAACCTATTGTGATACAGTAATTAAATTACACAAAATAAATTTATAGTCTTGTTCTAGTATTAAAAATAAGAAAAAAGTAAATATTTCTATTAATTTGAGTCCTGATAGACCTATAGCCAGTTGTATTACTGCAAAATGTATTTTAATAATTTGACTAAAAATCAAAATTAAAATGTGCCAAATTTCATGTATATTTGGTTAGCTTTTCATACATATAAAATTTCCCTTGAGGTATATGAGGCACACTTATTTTAAGTCGCTGATTGTACTTATCTCGCATGCGTCAAGGTTATGATATGTACGATTTCATTCGCTACATCTGTGAGTATGTTGTTATTTATATTTAATACCTAACAGATAGCGTTAGCTGGAAGCTAATTTGCATTCACACTCCAACAAATTCCTTACAATACCGGGCATAAATTACGTAAATTGTCAATACAAACATATTATTATTTATAATAAAACATAAACTGATTATAAATAAAATAAAGAATCATTTTTAAATTACCAATATCCACAAAAACTTAATTTGAATTAATGATGTTATTTGACAAATAACACATAAACATCAAACAATATTTATTAGTGTTAAAAAAAATGTCAAATCAATGAAGATAATTAAAGAAAACAATTAAAATCATTTCCATTCATGTTATTGTATAATAACAGTATTAACTGCACATTGTTTAGCAATTTAATTCAAAATAGTTTTTTTTTCTCAAAGAGGTACATAAATCATTGTAAATTGTTTATTTCCATTTATCTATTTACTAATTAAACACAGTAATTACCATCCTAGCAAGGCCGCTATTAAAGTATTAATTAATGATTACAAAGAACTCCGTGTCTTCAACGAAACATTTTTGTGGGTGCTGATAGTGGGTTGATTAAGCAACCGATTCATTATTTTTGGAAAACAGAAGTTGTAAAAAAAGTTGTTAAAGAATTTAATTTGAAAAAAGTATTAGAACTAAATGAAAATTATTCAATAAATACAATATTGAATATTTAAATTCATCAATTAAATATGTATACATATTTAATAATTTTTTGGGTACTCGTACTTGTTTTTTAGTACTTTATCTAACTGGAATAGGTACTTAAAAAATATTTAAAAATATTAACTGAGACACTGGTAGAAAAGTTAAGTTAGGTCGAGAAGATTTGAGATCGTTTTAGAATGAGACAAAAAAATTGTTTTCCGATTTCAAAACTAAATAAAATTTTTACAATCACTGTCATAATTACACTCATAGTATGAGGTAGAGCGATACACAAACTAGTGCTAATTGCACGTTTTGATTGTCAGCAAATCCGTTTCATAATTGCCGCGTGAACGCACCAGTCTCTGACTTACCGACACCGGGCTACCGTTCAATTAATGGTCATTCTGCTTATATCTCCTTATTTAACAATCATTATTAGCTGCCATTGTGTGTGACATTCCAGATATCAAACCGTGTATTTTTGTTTGTATCATACATGCACGTGTACCTACCTATACTATTAAAAATAAAAACAATTATTAAACAAATTCGTATTTTTGCGCACATATTTAATTACGGTACATATGGAAATAATGTTACTTCAGATACATTTATTTCATCTTATTTTTCTGAAAGCACAAGCATACATTATTTTTGATCTAGATGATGCTGAAATCGAATCTGTTGTCCAAATTGCTCAATCACAGATTTTTTTTTAAATATCTTAAAAACAACACGTGTTACGTGAGAAATTTATAAAATCTTTTTTATTGATAATTATTTGTTCTATAAAAAAAACTTTTATAGTAAAATATTCCCTTACGAAGATATATCTCGTTAAAAAATTTTTTATAAAAATGAAAAGATTAACCAATGGTAGTTTATTAGAATACTTTATTGGTATGTAGAGTTGCATGCAGAAGTGGTCGACCAGTTTTCATTCAAATTCGCTTATCAGAAATTTAGTAGGCTCCCTCCGTTTGATTATTGTAATATTTAAATCATTTCTCCATATATCAAACAAGAGCAGATATTTGGAAATTCGTTTTCTAGATAAAGAAGACTTTTCGTTTATAATACTCATCCTATACATAGAGCATGGACCGCTCATCTGACTCGGAAACAGAGCCGTTTCAAAAGAAAAAGATAGAAAATGGTTTGGGATGTACTATTACATTCTTCTTAGAAAAAGAGCTAGATATATATCCCAAACGCCACCGTATCTCTCTCACTGTTTTGAAGAAATGTTACACAATAATGTTAATACAGAATATGCGGTCCATGCTCTATGTCTACGGTATGAAATATATAATTATATAAAATTAATTAATGAAATTGACGTATATTTATATTTTTATTTAAAATAATGTAACTATATAAGCTCCGCCGTATAAAAAGATAACCAATGATGTTTGTCTTAATATTTTTTAATCTGTTGCAAGTGACTGACTTTTAAATAGAGTGACAGACTACTTCTGAAGCCCATAGTACCTACCAATACTTACAATGTTCAGACTTATAAGAAATTTTATAACTTTAGTCAACTTATAGAACTACTTGAAAATCAAACAAATCAAAATTTAAAAAATATAGTTAATCGTTTCGACAAATAGAACTATCCAAATTCTAGTTCTAAACATGAATCACTTCGTCTGGTATAAATTGCCATATTAACATTACGAATACTATTAAAAATGTTACACAAATTTTAACAAAACAAAAACAAAACATCTTTGACGTCATTAGAATCCGCGTAGGTGCGCAGACGGAAAGATAGACACCTGTTGAGCCACCAGGAGCATAAAGAGAGAGAGGGTGCGAGGATGAAACAAATGATTCACGAATTAGCCTCAAGGTCGTGCGATTTGTTGCATAGCCGATTGTTATCTAGTTACAGGTGACTCGATGTAGAGTTTATTATGTTTTACTTCTAATTATTATTTTTATAGATTAATGACATATAGGAAAACTACATTGTATGATATATTATTGATTACATTTACGAAGAAATGTATTCTAGAATTATGTTGAATCTACCTTTTTACTCTGTAGTATTTCTTTATATATATTTCTTGCACATTTACCAAGGATTGATACTAAAATCATTTATCATATGCATATATTAAGTTCAGAGTTTTGATACATCCTGTACAAAGAATACAATTTTGTAAATGTTTGATGTAATATCGCAATAATAGAACATATGTTGTAATTAGAAAATTACAAGGTGTTGAAAATAACACAATTTTCTTACAAAAATGGTCATAACTATCCATATCCAGAAGAATAAATGCTTTTAGGTTATAAATTTAAAAAAAAAAACTTTGATTTGTAACACACTTATGGGACATCCTATATAAATGTAAATATTTTTTAAATGTGCTGCTTGTCTATCCTGACGACTTTTGTATTTAAAGTTTTCTTCCACTTGTTATAATAAATGAAATATTGAACTTTGACACAGTCTTGGGATATCCTGTATATACAAAAATTCTTATTTCGCTGAACTATTGATTTGTTACACATTTCTAACATATCATTTTCGAAGATGCGTACTATTACCAAAACTTTTAAATTTTTTATTTAATTTCAAGCTTCGTTTTCTTTTTCTTTTTTTAGCACAGTTAACATCTTAAAACAGTTGAATGGTCTTGAACTGTTGCATGTATTCTACGTCGGAGAAAACGAATTTATTTTCAATTGTATTGTAACTTACGTACACATTTTAATTAAATGAACACTATGATGTCACAGCAATACAAGATAACAGTGTAAGTGACAGTTGATGCATATAACATGATGGGAGAAATTCTAGAATAATTCACAGCGTACAACATGTTGCAAAATGTTATGACCTTCATAGTTCACATGAATAAATGCACTCTATGAACTAAATGTTAAACAATAAGAATTATCTTATTTTATAAACAATTTTTATTTTATAAACAATAAAATGATTCTTCTTTGGGGACAGTTAGTTTGCTAATTCTTTTAGGGAAGGAATTTATATTATTACTCTTCATTTTGTTACTTTTTAGTAGAATTTCAAATGGAATAAACTCGTTAAGTTATATCTATATTTTATATTTCTGATTAAGTACATAATAATTATAATATGAAATGAAGTCACTATATCAAAATATTTCTATGTGCAAAGTGATTGCAAGTACAAATAATTGTAAAGGCCAAAATATGTAATGTTTATTATTTACTGTCAAGTTGAAAGTACTTAGAGATCAACAGACAATACTGTTGAAAATTACAGAAATAATTATACATCAGGATGGCCTCGAATATATTGCTGTTTCTGTTGCTATAATATAGAGTTATTGCTTCAGAGATTAGTTATTGTTTGGAATTAGAATGAGAACTGATTGTGAGTTAAATATTTTATAATATTACAATTAAATACATAACCTTTAAATATTAACCTTAAATTGTTACCTCCTCTATGATGTTTGAATATTTGTTTATAAATTGAATTAGGTACATTTGCTGATTGCAATATGACTATGGCTTAATACTTCATGGACAAGACTTAAATTTATTGTTTGGTTCTCTTCATTAATAAAAAAACAATGTTTTCTGTGAGAAATCATAAAAAATCGGAATTTCATTGCATTTTCAAAATATTTAAAACTATATTTTTATGTGTATCTTAATTTTATAAATTATGGAAGTTTATGACATCATATATAAATACTTCAATGATTTTTTCTGTAGTTATTGATTAATCTAGATTAAAAGCTGAAATATTTTGCTATTATTAATAGTTAATTTTTTACAACTATTATGACATGTTTTATCTGCAATAATGTAGAGGCATTCTCCATATTATTTGGCAACCATTTGTGGTGGGAATAAACCGTATACTACGGTGCGTATAATCTCTGTATAATTGAAACGTCAAAAATATTTACGAAAAGTCTTTGTCAAAATTAATTATGCACGTGCAAATTCGAAAGTGGCGCTTATCAAACAGACACGTAATTATATAAATTTAAAAAAATCTGGAATAGTTTCTGAAAAGCAAAACTTTAAGTGAGGAAATACAATTTAATTAAATAGAAACAAACACTATACCGTAAAATTCGCTAAGTTTGTGCCACTGCTGATTTCGGACCAGAAGATCTTTTTAGCGAAACTGGTTGTTATGATAAAGTTTCCAAAAAATACGTACAATGGTTAAACAAAAACTCAAAAAGTGACACAAAATTTTTTTTTTTGAATCTATGGTCACGGAAAGTCAGGGAATTTTATTTCCAAAAACCAGTGGACACCCTGTTGGCGCCTTTTACGGTACTCTAAGCTATTTTTGATCGAAATAACAACCAAAACAATACTAACCTCACCATCAAACATAATATTATATAATATAATTGTTCATATATTGATAAATAAAAATATCAACCACTGCTGTCAATTATATCAGACAACCTCCCATAAAAAAACCCATACATAAACTCTCATAAACAATGATTCAAATAATAATTGTTCCAATAATTATAGCTTCTATGATGGAGCAAATGTGTTGGCTATTACAGATATTTCACATGCATACATCAAAAGGCCTTACACAAACACCATGTTCTCATTCTAATCGAGCTGTTGAGACCTGTTACTTTAATACAAGTCCAGCCCTGACAGCTTAATTGATAGGTGAGTGTGTTGAGCTAAAGAAGAGCTGAGTGAATTATTGGATTAATTTATGTACAATGTGTTCCATAAATATGTATCCCTGATTTCATTATTCGATTTTTTTCCAAAATTTTAACTAGTTCTGACTTCGAACTAATGAAATAAAATTATATAAAGTACTGGCACCAGTTATGGCCGCTATAAGAACAAAGTTGACGGGCTCTTTTTTGTAATTCTCATGAACTCATGTTACTAATAAAACAAGTAACTCTTTATTTAATCAATTTAATCACCAAAGTCCGCAAATATAGTTTGTTTTTTAAATCATAGCCTTTTATTTTGTTCAAGAATCGTCAAATTTGAAACAATGTAAAGCAGTTGCTATGATAATATAATAATTGCTATTTTATTCTTTATTAAAGTTGAAAACAAAATACTGTTGATTAATTTAAAATTTATCAGTTAGTTTCGAGGCGGCATTTCTACAACTAAAGGTTACTACAACATTTCTAATTGTCCCCATGTTAAATTTCTTATGTCTTAATCAACTTGGAATACACTGTATATAAAATTCTATAAAAAATAGTTTCCAAATCAATATAAAAAGTAATACACAATTTTCAAATATGTTTTCATTATTTTGCACCACCCTGTAACATTTTACATATGGTGCCGTTGATTGCTTATGTTAGCATTAATTTATCGCATGTCTTTGTGCGAAATAATATAAAATACATGTATATGTATCGACAAGTTGATTAATTGTATTTTATATTCGAATCCAATTAATTATGATGAATTAATTAAAATAACATCGGTCTTCTTTGGACTGGATTGACGAAGAAATGGAACATTTCTAGGACATAAAAAAATAAACTTTTACTGCACATATGGCGAGCAAATAGATTTCAAAAGAACATTATTTATTTTATTATAGCAATCTAAACTAGATTCTAGATACTATTATTCTGTTCCTCTAGATTCTACATAGAGCTGTGATTTTACATCTCAGCACAATAGTTAGTAATTAATAATATGAATGATTCAACAAAAAACTGAAATAGTTTTGGATCACATCCCCATTCTTATGTCCGGTATTATAAAGAATTTGCAAAAGCTAAGCTAACGCTATCTGCGGGGTATTAATTAAATATAAATGACAGTTCTAATAAATAGGTTGATTAATGTGAATGACCTTTCCGTCTAAAAGCAGTGAAATGTGTACCTCATAAAATGTATAGAATTTCTATTATTTTTCATTTATTACCACTGCTTTAAAATCCTGAACAATTTGACATCACACAGATAGCATTAGATTAGGTTTTGCTCTAGAGAAAATTATTTGTAATACTTATTTGTATTACTAGATCGTTGAAGGGAGTAAGCCAATAATTTTTTTTCGTTTTCTATTCGGGGTTACATTGATATAAATCAGATTTATTATGTCACTTTGATTTTGCTTCTTCGCAATATCGAAGATACGTGAAGCTTTGTGGTCGTTTTAAAATGAGACAGAAAAATTGTTCTCCGATTTCAAAATTTTAAATTAATCTTTCCGTTTCACGTCAAGATAAACACTTCCATATCTGCCTATTTGTCTGTGTGTCTGTCATACGCATAACTCATGAACCATTGAACCGATATTAATGAAACTTGGCTGTATGGTTGAGTCTGGCTTCAGGACGGTCTCATTTCAAAATCATCAAAATGGTATGTAAACGGGAAGGATGACATCCCAAAATAGATATTTTTCAAGATATCTCAAGAACGATACATGTTACGTAAAACTTTTGTTGTAAAGTATTCTTTTACATGATTAACCTCAATTTGCTTTAAAAATCGTATTTGTTTTTTTAAATTGATATTTACTTTGACAAATTAAATGTTATTTGGACGTTTACATAAAAGATTTAAATTGAAACTGTCAAAAAATTTCTTAAAAATTATATATTTTTACCCCAATTTTTTATACTAAAAAAAATATTTTTTATTCTAATAAGTTAATCGTTTCTGTTTCTGAAAAACCCACATGTAACAAAAATTTATAAATCCCAATATCAAATACCTAAAAATGTATTTACAATAAAAATGTAAAGTCAGCAAAACAAATTCCAAGCAAACTGATCCGATATACATACAAAAAGAATATAAAAATTAATCAATCTTACCTATGATCCCTATGAATACTTCCGGTATACAGGAGACAGATAAAGGGCACCTAAAATCTAATGTTAATGATGTAATGTGACGATCATGGAGATCGTGGAGGCTTTGCTTTTTGAATAAATAAACCGTTTTGTCAGGGTAACCGCATTGTTATGTTGGCAGCACTGATATCATTTGTCATTCGGTATTTGGTAACGACACGGACGCTTGCAAATCATCCTGTTTAATAAGTACAGATCACTTTATTGTGAGTTTTAATAATTCAAAATAAATTGTTAATATTGATATTCCTGAAAAGGGTTTAAAAAAACAGATGTCTCATATTATACTCTTATTTTTTTAACTGTACATTTTTTTTAAATAAAATATAATTCATTTTTGATTTATCGATATAAATGCTTTCTTCTTCTTTTTTACTGCATTGAAATTTTACGTAGAACATATAAAACGGTAGTCGTTCATTTCTAAAAAAGTTATTTAGTTTTACTAGTTTTTAAAATGTCTTATTATAAAGGAATCCCAGGAAAAATGTAATTAAGATTATTTTGTCTTCTTTTTGAGTTTATTTACGGCTTCATACAAGATGAAATGAGATAAAGCTTAGGTATGTCTCGTCTCGTCTTGGATTTTATAACCGTAAGTCTCGTTTCTTACATTCTCGATTTCGTGTGAATTTTCATTTCTTACAAAAACAAATTATGTTGTATTATACATTTTTTTAACTTAAATATATGATAATATATAATAAATATATTGTTTACAATGTACAGGGCCGGCATCAGTCTAGATTTCGGTATGTTGTACTAGACACGCGAAAAATTTATGTGTGTCGAATTACCCCCGCCTTATCTAAGAATTAATTGTTGTAAGTACTTCGAAATAATTGAATCAGATTTTATAAATAAAAAGCTTATTTGAATTTTCATTTGTATAACTGCATTTATTGATAATTTTTAATGCTCCAAAAGCCGTATTTAAAAAATAAACTCTCCAATTCCCCTCCTCCCCAGACCGCACTTTTTTACTCGGCCCTAGAAATTTATCTGTTTTACCGGCCCTGACAATGTATCTTATATTCATCAAGGAACCTAGAAACATTTTTTATTACTAATATTGGTAATCTCTTAAAACCGAGACTCTACAAGGCTTGTAAATAAAGTCTCTATATTATATCGTCAAAATTTAACGGTTTCGTCTCACCGAAATTTAAAACATACTCGTCTCGTCGTAAAGCCCTAAGTTTATTAAATATATTATTAAAAATGTATCTCTAACCTAATAAACCAAATTATCAAAAACTTTGTCATTAAAAATTATTCTGGGCGAGTACAGTTATCGCGATTTCAATGTTATAAAAAATAAAATAACTTTATATTTAATTTTACATGTGTATATATAACAAAAAAATTATTTAAATAATTACATCACAAAAAGAAAACGGCCACAGCAGAAATAAATAAATAATCCGACCAACAATAAGTCTGAGTTAATCTCATTAACATATAAGAGTGAATTTAATCTTCATTCAACGAAATTTTATTTGTTCTTTTTTTTGCACAAGTCATGTCGTTAGCCCCCTTCTGTTTTGGTGTCATCTCTAAACGTCTGCTCAACCTCTCTTTCTCAGCGGTCTCTGCTTTCCTTTTAAAGTATATTCATTCGTTAGACCAGGATAATTAATCATAGGACTTATACCGTAAGTCAGTAGCGACTCGAAAAAGGAATATTATATTTTCTACTTAAATTGAATAAGTTTTGTACATAAGTCGTATCTTTTTGATAATAATATATTAATAGTTATGAGAACTGTATAAACTTTATCGACAGCAGTATGTTTTATTGCCACGATTTTTATTATTATTAAATATAATTTAATTCTTCTTGAATATGATATTTCTGATTTCTGACTAATGCATAGTTAGATTGCAGTTTATATTTTAGAGCTCTTTCGCAATCTTATGCCTTGTTTACACCAATTTTTGGACAAAATTGCAACAAAACTTATACAATTTTAAAAACTAGTTATTTTAAAAACACCGTCTCTCTGTTTTGTCTATTTGGTGTAAACACGGCATAATATTAATTGAAATTTCTGCAAAAATTCCAAAGAGATATAAATTTTAATTACAATTATTAATATTTCCATCAGCACAAAACATATTTATTGGGTATATTTTATCATTTGCCAAAATTTTCTAAACCAAAAAAATAAACGGTAAATATTTTGGACACCTTTTAAAATATAATTCCTATCAAACTTCCAAACAAAATCATTCAAAGAGACAAAAATTATAATATATTTTATAAAAATCCTTGTATCACAACATAAACTTTACACATGAAAAATCATCAATACCGTTTATCAAAAATGTGTTTGCATATGTGTGTTTGTATCATTTATGTGGTTTACATGACAAATAGTGTCTCAAACGGGACTCGACCCCCGACCTTCGAGTTCGTTTCCGAGGCACACTAACGCGCGCACCTTTACATCGTAAACCAGCATTCGTCAAACTGTGTTTATCGATAATGTAATTCTTTAAATAAAAAAATAAACATAAAGAAATAGTTTTTCGATTGACAATTATGTTGTTCAGAAACTTTAATAACTGGTAACATTTGTACTAATTATATATTTTTATCAATACTTTAATAAGTTATAATAACGACTCAATAATTGTTCTAGCCCGGTTACCAAAAGGATTTGTGCCAAAAAAATTATAGAAAAAATTGAATCCTGAAAATATAAGTCTTAATTGCTTTAGACGTATTCCCTTATCCCTTTCGTACAGTTTGTTTATTTCCGCCCTGACAGGCGCAGTGGCAATGTCCATTCCTGAAATGTATTTTTTTAATGAACCAAAAAAAAAAATAGAAAACTAGAATTTGTAAATAAAGATGTATGCCAAAAAACAATGAAAACATATCAAATACAAATCCCCTAACCATAAAAATTGTAAGAGTTTAGACTTACACGTGTTTCAATAGTAATGCTATCATCATCAGAGTCTTAAAGTGTTGAAAATTATATTTTATTTCAGGATATCATTCCTCTAGCATAGATTCTTTAAGAACTGCTGGTATATATGTTATAAATGACACTGTACTCCTGACTTCTTTCATGTCATGTACATAAAAAGACTTTAAAAGCATAACAAAAAGCTTAAATCGCATAAGGAACCTTTTGTTGATAGTCGAGTAGAGATTTTTTTCTTGGATAATTAATTTTATATATTTGCAAAGCATCGTTTGACATTATTGACTTTAAGGAGGGTAAGTTTTGTAAAGTTTTGATTTCTGTAAGGATATATGAAAGATAATCACTTCTCAATATATGATTTTAAAATACTTTAACGCATTATATATATTTTTTAAGATTCGTGAAAAGTTCTAATGATTTTTTATTTATTTATTTATATTAAATAAATTTTTTAATCAACTGATACATATATTATATATCTTAGAGTAATATAAAAATATATATACAAATAACACAATATTATAAACCTTGTGAATGATAAAAAAACAGTACGTTAAAAGAGCAAATAGAACGTTGGTATACGATTATTTTTTGTACAATATACACATTAACATTTTTATTACCCTAAACATTTTTTCAATTATTATTATGTTCTTTTACTAATATATGTTGATTAAAATTTATAGCCACTCAATTATCAAAATATATGCATATATCGAAAAGATGTGCATAATTTCATTACTTTTTTAATTATTTTCTTTTGTCAAACTCACTTTTACATTACATTTAAAAACCACAAATAAATCTTGTTTACTCTCAAACACAAATCATTCTGGTGTATTCTATTTAAAAAATTAATATTCAAATATCACAAAGTTTCACAATGAGTGTATTAAACACAACAATTCACATAATATAAAATTAAATTAATGAAAATAAACCCCAATAAATTTAAAACGTCATACAGTGAATATATTCACAGTGAGTTAATAAACAACGGGGTAGAGCGTTTTGGGTGCGTGACAAAAGTGTAAATTATGACATCTTCATTGCTCACTGCTCTGGTTTGTATGGAAACTGGTTTACCGACAACACGGTGTTCCTTGTGCCCTAACCCTTCAACAATGTGATGTAAATATTATCACTTATTTATTCAAGTGACATGTCCTTTAAGAAATAAGTATACGAGTTTCAGACTTCCGCGGTGATATAAAAATAGTATTATCATTCCATAATATGTTTGCATGCTGATACAAAATTGGGTTAAATTCAGACGAGACTGACGCGATATTGATTACATTTTAACGTAACAAAACTAAGACGAGATCGTTTTAAATTTCGACGAGATGAGAGTATTACCGAGAATCTCGGTTTTAAAGCGTTAACAATAACACAGCTACACAAAAAAAATGCGGAGCCAAAATAGCGACCTATATAGCATTGTAGTATTGGTCGAGCATTTTGGAATTTTTTACTTACCCGTTTTTTTTTATTTGAGCTTGAATTTGGATTTAGCTAACTTGAATTCAAGCTTAAATTAATAAATAAACTGTAAGCAAAAAATTCCAAAAATTTGGATTTCGACTATGCTCGACCAATACTACAATGCTATATAGGTTGCTTTTTTAGTATCCCGCCCTCCTTTTTTGGAAATATTCAACCTAAGCACAAAATTCAAGCTCAAATAAAAAAATATGGTAAGC
This sequence comes from Sialis fuliginosa, assembly GCA_961205875.1. Classification (NCBI taxonomy): domain Eukaryota; kingdom Metazoa; phylum Arthropoda; class Insecta; order Megaloptera; family Sialidae; genus Sialis; species Sialis fuliginosa. The sequence goes on from OY540817.1 coordinate 12,843,471, forward strand.
AGAAAATTCCCAAAATTTGGATTTCGACTATACTCGACCAATATTACAATGCTTTTTGCTTTTTTCGCTCTGCACTTTTTTTGTATAGCTGTGTAATTAGTTTTTAATCATTTATGTTTCTAGGCGCTTCCTGGTTAAATTAATTCATATTTTAAGAGAACATATTTTTATATAAAAACCAGGTCTAATTATGCTACATTTTAAAATGTGATTTAATTGTAATTTAATTGTATATGTATGGCGAAAAATGTTATATACTTATTTTCAGATATTGTCTTATATGTATATTATACATTTGCAACATATAAATACAATTTGATTTTGAATACAACTTATTTTATAGTTATTACTACTAATGATATTATTAATAAAACAAAACTTCCAATAAAGAGTTAAGAAAGACGAGGAGTTCAAAAGAACTATACTTATATGAATTATATACTAGTGATTTTAACGATTGTATAGAAACGATACCTACTGATATTCTGATAATCTTAAAACGTATTTAATTGATTAAATCACGTTTTATTTAAATATAAGGTAAAAATAAAATTTTAGCCTTAAGAATTTTTAAGTCCTGAAAATATCCATTGTAGTGTATAAAGAAACGTTAGCCAAAACAAATTAAGAGGGAAGCTCACATATAGTCAATCGAAACATATTACACATTTAAAAAATAAAAATTCCTTTGCGGTATGTCTTCTAGTACGTTAAACAGTAAATTATATTTTTTATGTGTGAAAGGGTTAAATATATGCAAAGGGACCCGGAAATAACACTCCTGATAATTCGTCACAGTCTTATTTAACATCTTCAAGTACCGGGTTTCGAAGCCAAGTACCCAGAACGAATATTCATAAAAGAACTTTATTCAAATCGAAAGGGTACGAAATGTATCTCTGTGTATAATAGTCTACTGTAAAACATCTGACTTGAAAATATATCAGTTTGTTATTATGGTTATTAATAGGTATCGATAAATTTTAATATATGCAGACGTTATAGTATCAAAATTTAATTTTAACTTAATGGAAGGTATAAAAGTGGAATCATTTTTTATTTTAATGGTCGGATCGTTATATATTTAAGTATGTTCTGCGATTAATATTAACAGTAAGAACGATATACGTAAATACATATATCATTGATGATATAAGTAAATTATATGAATCTTAGTATTATTTTCAATGCTGGTATATTATTAATTAAGAACTTTTATTTAATTCCACAAGTTGATTAATTTAAACTTTTTGAAAGTTGTTTTAGATCTAATAACTGATTTTTTATAATTCAGATGCAATTAATAACAGGGATCTGAACCTGAACTTTTCTTCAATGATTTTTAAAAGAGATTATAAAATGAACTAACTGGAAATCTGTTTGAATTTCATGAATGTGACTTATCAAGTCTACTATACTAAAATTTATATATTTTTTACTTTTTTTCTATTATATAACTGAATTACATTTCAATTTGCAAAAATAATCTGAAAAATAATTTTTTAATGTTTTTTTTTTCATCTTCAGGAAATGTTTTATTTGATAGTTATTATTATTATTTTTTTTGAAAAAAATATATTTGTTTCAATTACAACATGAACCCGAACCTGGACCTGAACTAATACTATACAAGCATCAATTAAAATTGAAACAACTGTCATGTTAGCCTGTGTTTTTTTTTTTAAATAAATGTGTTTATAAAAATATAAAATTAAATTTGAAAAGTATATTGCTACATAGGAAATACAGTTTTTCACTTAAATAAATTAAAAATAAGAGATTTTTGATTTTTTTGAAAACACTTCATTAATCAACTACTATACGTATTATCAAAAATTTAAAAAATCAACAAAAATAAAGGTTCGTCTTTCAGAGACCAGAAGGCTTCCGAACGACAATATTAACTACATTTTTATACTCTAAATACATTAATTATATGCATACATATATATAATAACAAACGACTGTAGCAAAAGGAACGAGTCCAATTTAAAATAAATTTATTACAATACAAATTATTTCTATCAATCAAACAGCGCACATATGTGATATATCGAATATCTGTGGGCCGGGCCTTGAACCGGCGACCCGCGGGATGGCAGCCGAATGCACCACCCGCAATGATCCCGGCCACACATGAACATTTTTTTGTTTTGTTGGTATGTTCTTTATTTATTTATTATTTTTCCATTTATTTCCTCAGGCGAAATTTGGTTACACGTGTATGGGTACGTATGTTTGTCAATGCTAGTCCGTATATGAAAGTGTTACGAAAATTTTACGGCGGCCATCTTTCCTTAAATGTCAGTTTCACCCTTTCCATGCATATTATCCCAGAGGCGTCAATTTAAAATTTATAATATGAAAATATGCTTTAAATTACAATTGAACTTAGTATGTATGAGAGGTGATAGTTACAAATAAACATTTCTCTGTTAATCAATTACCACTGTAATACTTTTAATTAATTAATTTTATAATTCAAAACAATTGATATTTATTTTAAAATCCGAATGATACGCTAATGACTCGTGGAGCGATATGGTAACAACTGCAAACTTAAAAGTAACAGACTATAGAAATTTACAGCGTTTCTTTTTTTTTGAACTTACATAGTAATAGAATCCAGGAAATTGCATAATATAACATTAATATTTTAACTATAAAATATTATTTTCAAGGGGGTAATCCTTGCCAGAATATCTAACAATACATTACGTATATAAGGAAATAACACACATTCAAAAATTGCGTAATATTTGAAGAAAATCCGTCCACGTACAAAAGTAAAACACACGCATTTAGGATAATTCTATTTATTAACACTACACTTTGAGAGCTGGTCGCGATGTTTAATGTTTCACTTCGAGCCCCGCACAAATATTGACGAATTAATTAGAGTTTTTTGTTTCGCGTTTACCTCAAACACCTGTGAGGTATGTTTACTGCTACATGCAGGGCCGGTTTAGACCAACTGTTTCCTAATAGGGCCAAAAATACAAAAGAGGTATAGGCATATGTATATCACCACCCGATGGCTTTATTTTTAAAATGTTGCAACATCAGTTAAAAGATAAATCCTTAATTATCAAAATTGATGAAACTTACATTTTTTTTTATACATTTATCGTTGTATTTTTTATAGGAAACATTTTTCCTTAAAGATTTTTTATATATATACTTATGTGCAATGCACATAAGAAATCTAATTTTTTTTTAAATTCACATACTTTACAATAACCTTTATTAAAAAATTTTTCTTTTCCACTAAAAAAATAATAACTAAATATTTACTATATTTATAGGTACAAATTTTTCCCATGCAGTAGGTATATTTTATAAGAACATATAACACATTTTTCTTTACATTATCAAGTTTTCCTTCAGTTACATATATAGAAATTATTTAGGTACTGCAATTAATGAATACATGTTAATGAAACGCTTAATTTATTTCACATTTCAGGAGCCAATAAATTTCTTTTAACTACCGAAGTCAAAAACAATAGTTCGCCCCTGGGTATGCGACATTCTAAACAACGCCCGATCTGTTTCGGATGTGCCAAATAATTTAACCTTTGTTAATTAGTGTATATACATACATGCATATATACATAAAAATGTGTTTTAAAAAGTATATGTAAATATTTTCATATCTAGCATGACATAAGCTGTGTCATCTTATGTTTATTTACTATATTCTAGGCTTCCGCGGTTTCCCAAAAATAAATCGTATCTTCTTCATCATAGAAATTTAAAAAAATACTTTTTTTGTAATACAAGGATTAAAAAGATGTATATAGTAAAAAAAGGTCTACGGAAAACCTGTAATGAGAAGAAAAAAAAACAAGAAAAGAAGAAGTTATAGTATAGTAAAATGAAACATTGGACAATATATGCCCTAGAAAACATAATAAGTACGTATAAAAACGTATACGTATAAAAAACCCGCCATTTTTGATTTTACAAAAAATATGGTTGTGCTCGATTAATGCTACTATATGCCGCAAATGAAAAAAATATGGCCAAAATTTCATTAGTTATCAGATAAAATATTTATTTGTTATAAAACTTAGCCCCGCCATTTTCGATTTAATTATATAATAATATAATTTATTATTCGGTACATTTCTATAAAGTTAATATTGTACTTGAACTATACATATAAACTCATTAATAATATAAGCGAGAAGATGCAAATATCAATGCTTTGCTATATTTCATTTAAAATGTACCTAAAGATAAAATCTCACTTTGAGAAAAACGTAATTTATTACGAACGAATACATGGTTTATGTGGTGTGGATTTAAAGATGAAATAGAATCTCGTAATTAAATCATGCGCGTAGAACTGAAAACAATATCTTTTAGCACATCCTTAAACCTGTCTAACAGAACAATAATAATAAATGCTCACTATCAGATTTGTTAAATATTCTAAAATACAGATATAAATAGGTACGAAGTCGTAGACAAAAATCCAGTGCCGTGTTTTGTATAGTTGGTATCAGTGTGGCACAATTAAAACAAGAATAATATTTTTTTGCATAATTACCCCCCCCCCCCCCCCCCATCGGTGCAGTGAAACCCATATATATTTATTTGAAATTTTAAGAACTATACTCTATTTCTTTTAATAATGCTGTGGTTGCATTTTACCGTCAAAAACCACGGAAAAATTAATGTTTATTAATTTTATAATAAATATCAAAAGTATTACAAAATACAAATATAGAGATTGATATGTATTAATTTATTCAAAAAAGAAACTCCGTAGAGTCTGTAAATATTGACGCCACTGCTGCAGGGTTAATAAATAAAACCCTTTTATTATTTATTTTTTTATTTTTGTTAATTTATTTTTATAATTGTCAATTTGCTAATAAATTAAAATCCTGTTATACATTTTTACATACAGTGGTGTGATGTTACATATCTTATGTTATTCGAGAGATCATAAGGAACACGTTAGTGAAAATTTCATTCAAATCGGTTCAATATTTTCTAAGACTAACGTAAACCACCAAATAATTTCACAAACTTTTATTCTTCGTCATATAAGTTCTGATTATAGTTTTAAAAATAAAGATACGCCACTGTCTTGTATAAAATAACATTTAAATAACATAAAACTGAAAACAATATCTTTTAGCACATTCTTAAAGATGTCAAACGAAATCTAGCCGAGCAATATTAATAATTGGTAATTTCAGATCGGGGCCGTAAGATTCGGGCCCCGGCGGGTATCGCGGGCCCCCCGCAGGGCGCAGGACTGGTTTATGTGCGCTTTGCCCGCATTCATGGATTTTCAAGAATGCTCGTAATCTGATATCACTCGACAGATATATGTATTATAATTTATACCGACTCATTCGATACAACAGACGTTCTTGCTTGCTTTGCGTTTACATCAACATGACTGTTGACGATTTTATAGTATGATACCGATAAATTATGTATTTGTATCTACTATAAAAAGAAATAATTATTTAAATTCATCAAAAGCTTTATTTATTCAATTAAAACAAAAAAATTAACTGCTGTGGACACCACACAACTGTTGTATATATTATTATGCAGAAACGGATATTTGGAAGAGGATTCGTTGTGCCGAAAAAATTCCATATTTGTATTTTTTTACTATTTTGGCTGTAAAGATTCACAAACCGTCATACAGACAACGTAAAACTCCGTTGAAATATCGAATTTTAATTTTACCGTGTATGATAACGTATAGTAATCACAGATACAGTAGGAGGTCAGGGGATATGAGGGCACATAAAATAGACACTCGTCAACAAAATTAAAGGATTTTTTTATTTTCCTAACAAATTGCGAAATATTTAAATAGCTTTGTAACTTTCGTAAAAAAATTTCAAGAAGAAAATTAAAGCTTGAAATTTCCTTTAAAACTAGAGGCCAAAATTTAACAACGTGCACTGTTAAATTTACAGCTGTTTGAATATCATGTATGTTATTACATTTCAAGTTTGTATAAAAAAATAAAAATATTTTTTTTCCATAACCCCTTATCCGATAAAACACCAAAATCAATAAGTCTGGAGTACTCACCGAGACAAAAATTTTCCCCTAAAATAATTCAAATCGGTGCATTTTTACAGTAATTGTCGTGAATAAAAGAAAATTCTACGTCCAGGCACACAGACACACGCACAGCCGCCATGCGGAAATTAACTTTTCTTTAAGTTTTGAAAGTAGTACAATCAGAATCTGCTCTTATCTCGGACACGATTTTTTTCAACAGTATTACAATACTTCCATTTCCTTCGGAACATGGAAGTCATATAGCAATCCATATAAAAATAATTGGTAAAATAGATTTCAATGGTTGTACAGTAAAAGTACCTTAAAGGTATAGGTATAAAAATTATAAATCTGAATTATTGTTTTTTAAATCAAAACATTGTATACATTTCACAATACATATTTTCGTCTGTAGTAGAGACATGTAAACATTTATTTTATTGAACCTTCTTCTGTCCGAGCGTCTTTGTGCACAACGGTCATAAGTTTGAGTGTTTATGTGGTTATGACAAGTGCCACCTATTCTCGTAAATAGAAAGATAACTGCTACAATGTGACTGTTATTGTTTAGGTCGTTAGTGTTTAATTATTGTTGTGATTAAAAACCTCCATGAAAATATTACGTTAATCTAGGGGTATAAATGCGATTTATGTTATAGCTATAGTTTCAGAGCCAGACTAAAAATGTCATTATTGAGTAGAATTTATAAAGTACGAAAACAAAAATAACTTATACAAAATGTCATATGACTTTTTTACGCTTTGAAAATTGATCAAAATATCATTATTTATTATTAAGAAATAAAATATTTACAATTCGTTTCTCATTTGGGTGACCTACAAATTTCAGGTTTTTTTTTATATCAGAGGGTACAGCAAAACGACTTCTTTCATACATATATGTTACATACATATGTATGTACAACATATTAAAACGAATATTAATCATAAAGGAAACTGTTAAATTGTTTTTCTTTGATGGAAATAATAATACATCTGTTTTACACGCAAATATTATTTTCATTAATTTTCCTTTGCTTTAAGTATGTAAGACATACCTAAATCTTTTTTCTGTGTATATTTTTTTTAATCTACATATATACAAATAAACAAGCACATCACTTTCTTTATAAGAGGGGGTCCATTAAGGATAATTTTTTGAAAATTTCGACCCCCAATCACCCTTGTAAGTGCACTTAACTATAAGTGACCCCCCCCCTATCTTAACGCAAGTTTTTTTTTTAATATTTACGTATTATATAGTACCTCAAGTATTTCATATGTTCAGAAGGAAATACGGTTAGTAAAGAATAAACTAATATTTGATAAAGTAATGAAATATGCGTTTAGCAACGTCCAGTTTTCTTAAATATATATATTACATCGATTAAATACATAGATCAGTGGTTTTCAAACAAGATGCAGCGGCATCCTTCATGAATATCGTCGATGTATCAGGGGGATGTCGCACATTTATGAGTTTGATTCATTACAATTTAATTTAGTGAATTAAAATAGAAGATTTTAGATTAAAAATTAAAAAATAAAAATAAATCACGTAAAGTAGTAAGTACTTATACTAGAGTGCAATTATTCCATTTTAAATTATGGTGCCTCTAAAATGCCTTGTTATTAGATACATTGAATTATAAAATATGGATTTAGTCATCTTGGGTACGGACCAGCCCAAATTATATTGTAATTATCTACAATCTACATCGTTTTTGCACACATTTAAAAAATATACAAGTGTTGTGAATTTAGCCCACCTGAAAAGACATAAATTAACTTGACAAATTATTGATTTATAGCTATATTATATTAATATCAAGTCTTCACAACTATTTGATCTGAAAAAATATCTGAATAATTTATTGTTCAATTTAAATTAAAATAAAACATAGTATCAACATGAAAATATCAGCGGTGAAACATGTGTTATTCTCTTAATAAATTCATACGAACATTTATCATCCAAATGTTATCCAAAATGTTAAATTTTGAAATATCTCTTACAGTCAGCTTCAATTATTTATATGATTTATTTTAAAATAATGTAATGAAACTCCGTTTCATGTCATGAACGTAATATCGTATTATAAAATACATTACTAAAGGCTTCGTTCCCATACATTCATTAATATCTCCAATTTTTATTATATGTACAATTATATATTATGTTATTGTAGTATTAATAAATTATTTTTAATATGATTGGTTATTTGATATTATTAATATTGTAACTGTAAATTTATTTGGTTATAATTACTTTCTTTAGTTCTTAGCAAATTGGTTTTTTATATTCATTTCTGTACACATAAGTCGGTATTTTTTTATACACATTTTTAATTGTTAATACATTTTGGCTAGTCTTATTAAAATAAATAATAAGATTAGTCTAAGATAGACATTGCATGAACAAGAAAATGAAAACGCTTTAATTATATTGAACGATCAAATATACAAATATTTCAAAACAATTAATAGTTTCTTCAATACTGAATTACATTTTTTTTTTTAAGAATCAAATCGTGAAATGTAATTTTTTTAGTTCTCATTTCTCAAAGATATTATTTTTTTGATTTTACCTTTACGTTATTAAAATAATATCGAATTTAAATATCTGTCATATAGGTGCAATGTGACTTTTCTTATACGTTCTTTTATGTATATTACATATCTAATTATTATGAAACAAATATTTAAAAAATTAAAAGAATATATTATAATAATATTCCTTACAACTTTTACTCAAAATTCATCCGTTTCTGGTTGCCGGATTTCACTTTCAGTAAGGTCATTTTCTTTTAAAGCGTATAGAGATCCAAAATATAAAATTTCATTCTTTTCTGCTTTGTCATTTTTGAGTTACAATTTAGGTACAATGTCTTCGAACAACGAAAAATACACAAACATCAAGGTGAAAATAATTTTTCTTCTTCATGGATTTTGGTGAAAATAATAAAAATTTATATTTTCCTAAAAAAGTAATATATTTTATTTAAAATCAAATATCAAAAAATGTATCTATTTATTTATCCTTGAAAATCACGTCACGATAAAAAAAAGTTCACACAGATGCAACAAAAAACAAACGGAGGGTTAGAGAGAGGGAGAAAGACGACATATGCGGTGGGTGTTGTGAGTTTATGGGATCACCTGCGCAAAGTAAACAAAACGCGATCCCAAAGTCGAATTCCTGTCCGGCCAACGATGTCATACATCACACGTCGAGTGTCTCTGTGAGGTCGCTGCACACGGTCGTATTTGTACAACTGTTTATTTTAACATCGATTTGTTTTTATTCAATTCAATTTATATAAATCACATCTTTATAAAAGATAATATAATTTTCATTAAACATTTTTTTTTCTTGCAGAGAAATAATTTACATACGTATTATATGAGATTTTTTCCGTTGAATGTCTATAAAAATACATTTTAATAATAAACATATAAAATTTCATTAACTACTTATTTATTTATTATTTCATTAATTCTCTTTGTTTTACGTATTTTGCAGAATTTCTATTGAAATAAAAATGTTTAATTTAAATCGAAAAATTTATTGCATTTTTTTAATAAATGAAATTTTTATGCAACCCTTATTAATTTAGTTTAACAAAATTGAGTAAATGATAGGGTTAGTTTTCGAAGTTTTAAGAAAAAAATTGATTTTAAGTTTTTGTACTTTCTAAAAAAAATTACTTCGATTTTTTTTTATTGAAGAATTTTCGAATACATATTCATGCATATAAACTTTTTGCTTTAAATATTTTCCTCGATCAATTGTTTAAGTTTGTTCCACATGATATAACTCACCGTGTATAAAAAAAATTAGGAAACATCATAAACTACAATTAAATGTGTAATATTGATAACTTTATGTATTTATTATTTTTAAGAAAATTTTGTTTAAAAACGTAGACGCATTCGCATAAATGAGGCGAATCGGATCCAAAAAAATTCAGACCATTTTCAATTTTTTTTTAATGTACTCAATACAATCGCCATCAGAACAATATTTAGTGCTAGCCAGAGATGATAGTTATAATAATGCATTTTTTATTTATGTAATCTCACAGAGGAGATATAAAATGTCATACAAAATAAAAAAATCTAGTATGGAATATACAAAAACTTAATTAATTAAGAAATAAACTTCAATCCTAGACATTTGTAATCATGCCATGCATGCATATAACATGATATATGTGTTCATATACATAGATTTATAATTGTAAAAAATTTAGAAGACAAAATTAAATGAATAAAGTTGGACTCAACCGCCAACAGAAAAATTAAGTTAATCAAATAACTTATTGATCATATAATTTATAGGACCTTTTGTACAACAGTTATTAGTTACCTATCATTTTTAGAATGATTAAAAAGGCGCAAGTGTTCATAACTCTATATTGAAATACACATATATATATAATATATATTACAGTAAAGTTAAGATATATTTAACATCTCAAAAAAAAATATAATTAATTATTTAGTTTATTATAACACGCATATCGATACTTTAAAATTAACATAACAATTTATCAAAACTGTAAATAAGAAAAAATATTCAGATATCACAATCGGAATAAGTACCTGTATGAGCGTTCCTTTATATTTCTTGGTACCCTTTATTCAGGTTAAAATATTTGCCAGTCACTTCTTTAAATTTAGGGTAGATTTCTATCTATCATGTTATTTTTATTACACATTCTCAGTTTCCAACAAATGTTTTTTGTTACATCCAAAGACTGGTACATATAATATTTTATTGGTATTGTCTGTTTAGTTCTTTTTTTTGAAAAAGAGATGAAATATGTTGGACTGGAAACATCCAATGTACTTGGGTGTCTCTATAGATTTATCATGCTATTGAAGAAGGTGTCTTATTTTTTTAGATCTCGGTCGAGTTTTTAAGAGACATAAATGATTTTAATTTATCATTCTTGTATGTGGGAATTTTATATTTGGATTAATGGTATTCTGAAATATTAGATCTTTTTGTTATGATTTGAATTCAGATTTTTATCTCTATGATGCGAGTAGGATTTTGTTTTGTTATATATCGTTTATCATTAATTAAATTACTTTTATGGCGCTGTAACGGTATTATGAGTATTAGAAATTTAAGATGGTCTTACCAAGTTTTGTACTATTAATATTACAAAATCAGACATTTATGTAATTGAAACTTTTACTGTGAACATTTGCCAAAAGACTTTTATCGATTACTATATACAGATAACCCATTTTATTGAAATAAAAAAAGTTTTTCGATTTCTTAATATTAATAAATGCAATTTTTTTAAATGTTATATTTAGGCCTAGCTGACAGTGTTTTTATTTTATTTCTGATAGAATCAAATAAACTTAACTGAGTTAAGAAGAAAACTTTTTATTTAAAATCATTTAGAGGTTACATTAAGACTGCATATTGGGACGAAATTTTTCTTGGTTTCGGTCTCGAAATGAAATCTAGAATGAAACAAGACAGCTTTAAATTCGGACGACACGAGATAGATACAAGATTGGTTTATGGTCGGATGATACGAGTCCAAGACGTCTATTATCTTTATTTATATGTTTTGTCTAAAATTATGCTGGCAGTTCAATTATGCAGCAGGTTTTAAAAGGTTATCAATAATTAGTAAAAAATAAATATATATAGAACCTGTTGCAAACATTCATCGAAAATCTAAAAAAAACTTCCTATTGCACATGTCTTATTCGTAGATCTAAAGCTTGCATATGAGATGAAGACAATGATTTTGAATATTTGTTGAATTTAATTTTTTTATCATTGTTTTCCATTGTTAACTAGATGAAACTTATTAATTATTTTACATAAAGGAATTCCAGACACGGTTGTATTGTTTGTTTTTTTCTTCAAAATTGCATTATTAATAAATCCCTTTAGTTATGTCCATATCTTTTAGATCAGTCTCTACATCTGTCCGTGTATTTTGTCAATGAAAACCTGGCTTGCAAAATGTCGTACTTTTGATAGAGTAAATCGTTTTGACTTCTGATTTATTTTCAACGTGTTTTTCTCAAAATTTTTAATCAATTTACAATAATTTCTTCAATCTATTGACATTATTCTATGTCTATTACTATTATTATTATAACTATTTGGCACGGTTGTGTTGACCAGGAATGTCACGAAGTTTACACAGGTACTTGTGAAGACGCGTGGGTAACAGATAATATGTACGGACATGATTCATCTTATAGACAACAGGTGCACGAGCTATACTCAATTCTGTCAGAGTTGTTACATTATATAATTATTATTGTTGTTATGAAACTCAAGTACCTACGGAAGCCAACAAGAAATGTTTAACACATATATTGCACTATTTATGAGAGGTATAAGAGTACTATAAATGCATGCCTATGCATATAATAGAAATATAATACATACATATTTAGATTATTATTGTATTATAACATTAATATTTTAATTATTATAATAATTATTAAAGTGAAAATATTCAATTTTCTGAATGGTTTGTTATAAGTCTAGCAAAAATTCGTATAATATTTATGCAAATAAATTTTTTTTAAATTAATAAAATCAATAAGCTGAGCTATCACATGTACATACCTACTGTCTAACAAGTGAAAGTACTTGAAGTATAAAGTAAATTTTACTATTTTTAAATATACTTGAAATAAGTTGACTTTTTAATATCAAGCATTCAAATCAAATATTATGAAAATGTATTTGAAGTACTAAATACTAGAATTTACTTCAAATAAAAAAAAAATACTTTGTGTAAACTAAACTAAAAACATTACACGTGTTTCGACTTCACAACAAATCTTCATCAGGAGCCTAACAATTCCAAACTGAACAGTCTGTTAAGGTGTATATTTTTAGTACTAAGAAACCACAGTTTCTTCATTTTTCCAGTACTTGATGTACACTTTCAAGTGTTTTACTTGAAATATTGACAGTGCAGACAATAATTAAAAATAAATTTATGAAATAATTTTCCAAATTTTATTAGATCAAAATAAACATTTTGTTTTTTTGTAACTTTTAACTAATAGTTTTTTTAAATTCTTGAAACTTAAAAAGTCTAAATAATTTGTAAAATATCTAAATAATGGTTTTGCTAAAAAACTACATAAAAAATTATGTTGGTATATTTACGTGTTAAAAACAAGTCAATATTCAATATTAAATTAAATCTAAAAAAAGATGCATTTGCGTCATTGTATAAATACAAGTGCTAGAACAACATTTATTATGATTTATAAAACCGTCATTACAAAAATTACTTTACAATGGACTGGAAAATATACGTTGATATAAACGATATATAATTAATTAAACAATAAAAACATAACAGCCAATATATCGAAATTTTATCGATAAAAAATATTACATATTATTACCTTGTTTTGATAATTAACAGTAAATATAATTCACAATATTGATTTAGGTAGTGTGCAAAACCATATCTATAAAATGCATTTAGTCGTTGCTATAATTTAGATTAAATTGATATTATTAATCATTAATGAATAATTAATAATTTCAGTAAGTGGTACTTTTTCATTATATATATGACACATGTCGATGTATTTTATATTATGGTATAAGTTTAATGTAAATAGCGTTTCTTATACTAATAATTCCAGTGACGGCCAGAGAACATTTTTAAAATTATGTTTTCTCATTTTATTAAAAATATTAAATGTCTACGTTTTTTGTCATTTTGAAAAATATTAAAAATAAAAAAGTTATATATATTCGATCATAAATTTTAAAATTCGAATAATCTACCAGTTTATCCGAAGTACTTTTAACGTCACAAATCTACAAAGAGTTAAGAAAATTTGCAAGCACTTTCAAATTGGATATCAAACCAATTCCCTTGATGTTTCATGAAGTGTTTGACAAGTTTCGCGCAATCGTGGTAGGTAAACACCAACGGTATTAAAACAGTGATGATGTTATGAATATTATTTTGTGCGGTCAGAGTCGCCAACTGTGTTATAATAAGTTGAAGTATCACTGCTCTAGATTCCATAACTAATCCATAGATACTAACACAGAATAATGTTACTTGCAAGCTAGCAAATTTTATTAGCTTCTTTATAATACCAGACATATGTTTTAAAATCTATTATGTGCCATTCAGAAACTAAAGAAAACTAATTCACAAAAACAACCATACAAAAAATAAAATTTTATGAAGCTAGATGGTAAACAAAAGAAGTTGTTATAACATTCGTCTAATATTTGATGGATTATATTAAAATTAAACCCAAAATTAGCGTTTACCTATTTGCTCTTAAATATGTCATTTTATCTCAAACCAACCTCACAAGACGCCACTGGTTCTTTCACAATAATAGAGATTGTATTTTGACGTTCTTATGTAATTATTTGTTATTATTAGCAATTAATAATAAATACGTTTGTTGCTTTTTTTAACATGCGTTTGAAAATCGTAATGTTTGTACGTAATGGACAAAATAACTATAAGTATAAACGTCGATTTGTACCTATTGCATTTCTAAAGTGTGCATATTTTTTCACCTAAATTGAGATACTGCAGCAAAATAATACTCGTATATAATTTATTATGTTTATAATTTGCTAAATAATAAATAAGAATGCTTTTAAAACTACAATGTAACATGATAGAAAGCAATATTCCTAATGTCTAATAAAAGTTTATTAAAATATTATATCTATAGGTACTATTGGCTATAGAAGTCGTCTGCTACCCTAAAGGTCAGAATTACTTACAACAGATTCTAAAATATTAAGACAAACATAATCGGTTATCTTTTCTAGGGTCGATCTTATATAGTTACATCATTTTAAATAAAAAATTACTTATACAATTTTCAACAGATAACAATTTAAAATATATATGAGTACTATAAACATAGAGAACTTCAATATCTAGTAAATGAGTTTCAAAATATCTGTCTTTGTTTGGTACATGGAAAAATGATTTGCATGCGACTCTACATCATTTTTCTTTGTTACAAAATTCCAATTAAACTTAAATTATAACTAGCACTACAATTTTCATATTTATCTTATACTTACTGAATTTAAATTCTTTTATTCTCTTTAAATACCTAGATACTGGGCGATATACCTATAGAACTTAAACGTTTCTGAAGCTCATGTGCAGGTGGGGATCTAGATTTACAATTTTCAAGGGGGGAGGATCCGTTCTATGATATGGACAAAAGAAGTTACATTAGTATATATTTAATAAGCATTTTCTATTTCATTTGCTTTAATTTTAGAGGTTTAGAGAGGGAGGGGCTCATAGGGGATATGACTATACATATTTTTACAAAAAAAAAAAACGTAACATATCTCAAAGAAAAATCTTGAAAGAGCTACAATAATGTTGACATTTTAACATTTAAAAAACATTTTTTCAATCAGTATTTTTCTAGTAAGTAATTGAAATAGATGTTTCTAGTTTTTCCTCGAGGGATCGCTCAAAAACGATTTAATTAATAAGTTGAATTAACAATAATAAAAACACACATAAGAACTATTTATGGTTATAAACATAAACACACACATTACATTTTATATTATAAAAAATATTTAACAATTAAAATTAATTGTATTGTTTTTTTATGTATAAAGTTGGGTGGCATTATTTTCTAATGATGTGCATGAAAAACCAATGCAAGAAATATTTATTGTATAAAACATCTACTAATTTCACGCTAATTATGTGATATGAATTAAGCATACATGTTTCAGTTTGTTTAATAATATAAACCTGCCAGTTGTAAAAATAAAATGATACGTTTTGTACAGGGGCGTAACAATAATATTTTTTTGCATACATATATTATTTATTTTTCTTTATACAGAGATGTAAATACATTTCGAATTATACATGTAATTTTTCAATATACATAAATTAGATAGGATAGTTTGTTCCTAATATCAAATAATGTTAAAAAACAGAAATTGTACTCTTATATTATTTTGGATGCGAAAGTCGGTTGCATTTTTCCCTCGACGCGAAAAACACCGTTACACGCAGAAATCGACTTTTATTTTAGAAAAAAAAATGTAAACAGTGAAATATTTTATAAAATCTTTCACCCCACCCTTTATTTATTCATTTCTAAATGTAAATGTTATATTTATGTAAAATATTTTTTTTTTGTTTTACTAATACATTAATCCTTAATATACTACACTCGAATATCAATTTCCTTATATGAAATTTCATGCAAAATTGACATCATGAAAAGAAAATCTAAATAAAATAAAAATTTTACCACTTTTATTTTTATCGGAAAACGTGCACATTTTAAGGAATAAGTGTTCCAAAGGATTAAAGAAACATTTTTTTATTATGTTTGTATAAAAGTTTATTATAAATATTACACTTTAAAAAATAAATAAAAAAGTTTTTTTTTTACATTATAATTATATTTTAAATAATTTTCCTTAAAGTACGTTCCTAAACTATTTTCGATCGAAATATCTGCCCTAGATCCTACGAGACTTTCTTATACGTGATACATTTTACATATATATTTTCATTTTTTAAATTTAAAATCAAATTATGCGATAAATTAAAGAAAAAAGTAGGTACGAAATTATTTTTAAATTATAACAGGTCGCAAAATAATTCAACTGACAGTGGCGGACTAATAAAAATTGGTACCCGGGGCGAAATGTTAGTTATGCACCCCCTTTTTCCCCAAAAATTTCGTTGAGTGACATTTTTTTCGTTATCAGTTAAATTTTGGCACCCCCCTTTTTAAGCCCTCCTGCAGTTTTTAGTTTTCATTTCAATTTTTAATCCTCGAAAGTTCTATTACCTCATTTGGCACCCATCTGTATCGTAAACCCCCCCTCATCATATTACATATATATACTCTCAAAATAAGACATAGCCACGTCCCTGCGACGACAATTACATGGCCACAGACACATGCAGATTACAGCGGACCGCGTATAAACAAATAAACACACAACTTCTTTCCGATCATAACATCGCATCGCTGTCTGAATAATAATTATCAAACATAACAAGTCTGAATTTATAATTTAATTATCTGAATATCCATGCTCTTTACTGACCAGACGCGCTGGAATGCACGAGTCCATTTCTGTCTGTGCGCTGTTGGAAAATGCATGTGTAACAACATTGTTATATGTACCTACGTTTGAAAACTTCATTGAAAATAGTCTTGTTCGTTGCAACTGAAAAGGTCAACATAAATAAAACGATCTTCTTATTTTTCTTCTTTCACTTTATCTAGTTTAGTTATGCACTATCTATATACTTTTATGTAATGTAATTGTGAATAAATTAATTTTATTTTAAATTGACTGTTATTGATAATTACTTAAAGGTGTGTTTAAATAACATGTAATTTACTGACATTTAATATACAATGTATTATATGTATTATAAACTTATATACAATAAAGGTATATTATCTACTTAGATTATACTTGTACATTGTACATATTATGTATGCAACACATAAGATATTATCAAAGTACAAAAGATATGTGGTGGAAAATTTCAATCAAAAGTCAATTTTCCTAATGAAGTCAACACCGTTTTGCGGGTAATTCAAAGCTCTCGAATGTGGATTTCAAACTTAAATAACATTTTTCTCGAAATCATGTTTTTTGAGCTGGCCGTACTCCTAGCGCCTTCAGTTTTTTAACGGATTGACTTGAAATTTCAGCTGTAGCTTCACAATAGCATTATATAGCGAAGGATGCAGAATTTTTTTATTGATTTAGTTAAACCGATTTTCGACAGATTATTTCGAAAACAAATTCATTCAAAACGACGCCGTTTTTTTTTAAATCGACATCCGAAAATCCCACGCCATTCACTTCGTTTTAGCATATATTTTAAGAATTTTTTATGTTTTTTTGTTATAAATAAAAAATTGTGACCTACTGTACGGCCAGGGTGGTAAAAAAAATAGATTTCATTGCGGTAACTGCAACGATGCCATTTTGTTTTTAAATAATAAATAAAATAAAATTTATATACCTTGTTATTTATGGATTCAATCGTTTTTGGCTTCTTTATGGTTTAATTATATTTCTTAACTATAATAGTAAAAATAAACTATAATAAAGTTCAAAATTAAAAAATATTAAACTTTTCCATACAAAAATAAAACTACCTATGTATATTCCATGCATCAAATTTTCTACATAATGTCTTACACACATTTCAAACATCCCATCTGAAGATCGCAGTAAAAACGTCAAAAACGGGTATAATAAGAAACAAACATTTGTGGTATACAAAAATCTATGGGCCGTTCTAAAAACTACAACAAATTTGCAAAAACCGCAAGAGATAAGCGACCCATTGTGACAGACAAACCAATTCGATAATAATCCTGTCAGGAGTTGAAGGACCCTAATTTGTCATAATTTACAGCCGGACCCCCGCCGGGGTACCGGGAAAGTCAGTAAAGGTCTAATCCTTCAGACAAAAGTCACTCATAACTAGAGCTGTAAATTTCGTTCTCTATGCAAATCGTCTACCGTTTTTGTGCTGCGAGAAATTCCAAGCCCACAGATGTGGTTCCGTTGTTTGTTTTGTCCACGTTTTATGTGTTGGAATCAAAGACATTATCTGCTAATTTATATTTGCAGCGTTTTTAATTCGTTTATTTTTGTTTTGTTTTCTTTACCAGGTAGTTATTTAAGGTGGAAGATTTTTAAAGTTGATAAAAATCATAGTTTTTGTTACAATTTGACCAACTATATCCACTTTTTGTTGATTTGTTAATTTTATTTTAAATCACAATAAAATAATTTCAGAAGTCCTCACTTGTGAGGTATTATTAGACTCCTGGTGAGGATTTCTCATTAAATTGAAACACATATGTCGATTGATATTGTTTTATCGTGGTTAAGTTTTATTTCAGTTTTTATTTTCTAATTATTAATTTTAGTTTCGTCAAGTCAATGAAAATAACTTTTATATCTTCAATTTAACTCAATTATATATTAACTATAGTCCTTGTTAGCTTCAGGATAACCCATATACCTACACTTAATTAATACAATACTATTTTGATGATTAATTTAATCAGATATCAAAACATTAAAATTAGCTTCAAATATTTATTAATCATTTTTATACATTTTCTCGACTATTTTTTTGTTGATTTATTGTTATAGCCTATATGTATGATTTCTAAATAACTCAGCCATCAAATAATTGCGTTCTTTTAAGTATCGATATATATTCATATCTATGTAAAATAGTGTTGAAATTCCAATCATATGTTTATAAGTATATTAGATTTAATAATAATCGTCTTCTAGGATGTAGCAAATTGATTTGCACTATCCCATATTTGGCTGGCAGATTTTAAACTTCGTGAATCATACTTGATCTTCTTATATCATAAAAATATATAATCCTTAAAATTCAATCATCGCAATTAGTCTAAGAATTTCTAACTTTTTATATTTGCAGGGTTGTGTAAAAATAATATTTAACCTTTCATACATAAAACTTATATCCAAAATAATTAAACTTATTTACAGATATTATGAAACATATCAAATATTTATTTTACAGGTACTCTTTTTACAAGGTACTTATCTATTATAAAAATTACAAAAATATAATAAATATAAATTTAACTTTTTAAATGCATCATGAATTTTGGATGATGCAGTGGACATATTCAGGACTCTATTGAAAGTGCACTTTCCACTACCCACTGCAACATGCGACGGAACGTTGGCCGATAAAACAATCAAATCGAAACTTTTTTACTTTTTACAGTTTTTGTTGTAATTTTTAGTTGCACTTAAATTCGTCATAAAATGTAAGGGCTCTTGGAAAAATACAAGATATACCTTCAAAGAATTTCTCTACACCCTATAAACATAGACGATAGGTAACAACAAAACAATTCATCTCCTGAAATCCTATCAGCATCACATTCGCATAAACCCAGCAGCTTAAACTAAATAATAATAAACAACACATTAATAATCTTCTACGGCATTTCAGCGTATTTAGAACAACGCTGTTCGCACAATATTCAAATGACATCACCGGAGTGACAGATATTGAATGAGATGTGACACCGAACCGGTGGTTCCCGTACGACGAGGACCCCCGCAGTGTCATTGTGCCACTGAAACATCTAACGGTTGTTTGACAATTGTTGTTGTTGTTAGGGAAGTCATTGCAAGTCATTTATCTGACTTAGCTTCCAAGGAAGTATGTGTTCTGGAGGTGACAAGTTCCCATGGATGGAATGTTTTAAATGAAAGTGTTTGAAATGGCAATTTGTTATGCATATTGTTGTGGTTTTTCTGTATATTTAAAATTCAATTTTCGTTAAAATGTTTAAGATACGTGTATTTTTAGAAATGCTAAATATATTCAATTGTATATATTTTAACCATTTAAAAATTATACGATTTATCTTCTATAAGAAATAGTTACGTACTCATTTTTTCAGTTTTTAGCAAAAAAAATAAATATATGGTTTTTAATTCACTTAGGTATCATAAAATTATCTTAAGCTATAATTTACCGGAATTGATTTTTGTATCGCAAATGACGGCATCTTGCACACAGAATCATTTAACAAATATTTGTAGCTCTGAGCTTTTTTCATTTAAAAGTTTGAATAAAAAAAAATGATCGCTTACGATAATTTTGTTTTCAAACGAGACGAGATTAGATTTAAAATTGAAAGTCTCTTCTCGCTAATATTTAAGCCGCTTACATACATTCGTTCGTTTAATTTAACTCGTATAATAAATATGTTGAAATACTTGTCTCGTCAAAATTTTAGACGATATTAGACCAGAAACAATCTCAAACTAAGTTTTTAGTAAAAAATATTAAATAATTTCCTATTCTTACTTAAAATAATTGTTATTCGTGATTATTAAGCTTTTATTGTTTAATTCTTAAATATTAAAGACATGCAGTGGTTACATTACTTTTAAAATTACATATATTTGTACTTCGATATATGTACCTACATTTTTTTTTGTTTAATTTTATTATTTCTATCAAATTAGTTTTATATAAACAAATATATTTCAAAATATGGTAATGCTTTTAATATAAAATATAAATACTTAGTACATGCATGCTGAAACACGTATTTATGTATGAAAATTTTATGAAAACTTCGTGTTCATGGTAGAAATTAACTCATATTTTTTATACAACGTATTATTTTTATACCATACATACATGTACAATTACAAAAATCAAGGAAACGTAGAAATAACAATACCATTACACTCAAGAGAGAAATATTTATAAACATATGCAATTGTACAAAGCAGAGAACAGGCGAGAAATCGAGTGAGTCTTTAGCACATAACAGATACAAGAGCGTGTCTAAACTGGACGTGAAATGCACGCTCACGTTTCAGGCGTGTACCCTCACTGTGTATGCCTTTCCACTTACATTAATTGTTATATTATTTGGATATGAAAAATCAAAGAATATTAACAACTGTATAATTATGTTTTCTTGTTAAAAATATGTTATTGGATACAAAGTTTGCAACTAAAGTATGTAAAATGTATGTGAATGCATGTCAAATTATATTGTTATTTAATATTTCTTGATTTATTTACACGTTTGTATCAGTGGTGTAGACAGCAAAACGGATTTCGGATTTAAGCCTTGGCACTTTACAGAAACGGTCTCCGTCACCGCTTCGACCTTGCAAATCTATTATATATGATTCAATACAAATGGCATGTTAGCTGCGTCGAAACGGCGCTGCGTTTTGATGCAGCTAACATGTAATAGATTTGCAAGGTCGAACCTGGATCGGCGATCCCGATCGTTTTTAGCGCCCTAGAATCCATTGTCTAAATTATTTAATTCAAAAATTACTAGTCTGAGTTTTATTTAACCCCGCTGCTACGTATCACGTCAATCCCTCGACTGTGCATCCCGAAACAGTCACACCCTTTTTTTTTACTGCAATTTTTTTTGTCGTAATATACTATAATAGTTAGAAAGTAACGTGACATTTGTTATATTTGTGTGTCGTATATAATATAGTCCATTGTACTAGCCTACTCTCTTATTATATCTTTAAACAAGTATATCTCGGTGAAAAAAAAAATCGTAAAGTGAAAAGTAAAAGTTCCCTTTAAAAAAATATAGTAAGTATTATTTGTTATTGTTAACAATAAACATATCTATTTGGTAAATCAAAATCATAATTATCGTACTTTTGAGTTAGGATAACTAAAAACTTGTTATGATGGAACAATTTAGGTAACTGATTTCATTTCAACACTACAAAAACCTTCTGAATCCCCTATATTCTTATATTGCTTTACTCCGGGAAACATTTGATAAGAAAAAAGGTACTCACTTTTTAAAACTTTGATCACTGACTCGAGTGTTAATGAAATCCCCCAAAATTGCTTGTATAGATTAATTAGAGATTGATCTTGTATCACAAACAATATAACAGATTTTTTTTAAATATACCAAACTATCTGATGTCTAAATTATTTTTAATTTATTTTATTTATTTATTTTTACAGGTTTTCTAAAGCAAACTATTTACTTGACCAATATAACGTTGGGATACCCACACAGCACACAACAACATCACGAGACATGGGTGTACGTGTAAGCTGGTGGTGTTACTCGAACACGGCCGGGTTACACCGCGTTCACGGGTGGTCACGGACGTATATCGACGTGTAGGCGGACACGACGTGTAGACCTGGTGCCCGCTACCGGAGAATCATGTAAGTTAAGTCAGTTTATTTTTTATACTAGATGTATGACAAGAGTAGAAGCTATAGTGGCTAATTCTGTATTACAACGGCATTGAGAAGTTGGCGCTTTTTTATAAGGAGAAATTAATATAAGTCCCTTTGATAATAATATAATTGAAATTATTATTTTTATTAGATGGATCGTTCAGATTAAATTGATTTTTGATCTGAAAAGAAAAGAAAAAATTTAAAACAAAAACACTGAAAAGTATATGATAATTAAATTTAATAGCTTTTTAAGTCGATTTTCTTTTTTTGTATTAATACAATACCAATTGGCTTGACACTTCTTCAAAAACTGACAAATTTAATTATTATATACTTTCCAGTGTTTTTAGGTTTTTTTTTAAAGTTTTTTATTTTTTCTCTTTTGAGAGGCGTATCCAAGATTTCCATGGTCAGATTTTGACGAAATTTATATGGGACCACCTCGAAAGTATAATCTTTAATTTAACCGTAGAGATAATTTATCTCTATGTATTAGCTCATCTTGTATAATATGTATTTAATAAAATAAAAATTTCATAATCATCAACAAAAATCAATCAAAATTGGAACTGTGGAAACATATATATTATAAAATGATTATTTTTGTATCAACGTGGACTGAAATAATCTACAAAATACATTGAGCTAATATAATGTATTGTTTTTTTCAACGAATTCTTGCATTTTTCTACATAAATAATTTCTCGCCTCTGTGTAACATTTTCTAGCAAAAAAATGTTAATAAAGAAACAAAATTGTAATTTATTTCCTTCACTATTGTTCAGAAACTTACTTATGCATATACAATTATTTATGATCCTAGAAATTTCCACATTTATAACACATAATTCAAATAATACAAAATCTAGTTATTCGTAAATACGAACAAGCGTACCAACATAACATTCCCATTATATTTTTTTTACCACTTTTATAAAATACATAACGCATAACCAATAAATCTTTTATAATACATATATAATTACATGCGACATTTTTAACATCTAAAATTACATTATTAGTGCAAGTTGAAACCTACATAAAGTAATAAAATTAAAAAGAAATCTAAAACAATGTATGAGAATATATAACAACAATAATTTACGACTTTAAAACATAATTTTTAACACTCGGTTGCATTTTTGATATATTGTAGCTGTATTATTCTCATATGTATTTTACATCGATTAATAATGATTTATAACACTACTACAGGGTTGCACTAGCCACAAAAGGACCAGAATAACCTGCATTCAAATTCGAGTAGAAGAAAAATTAATAAAATGCTAAGAGAGTTCTCACAACTTATGCTAGTAGTACATGAAGTACAAGTACCAATTACTTAAAGTAGCAAGTAATTTTTGCTATTTTCAAATGCCCTTAAGTACTTTCATTGTTAAAGTCAAGTTGAAGTATCACGTACTTTTTTTTTTAAATATTGCATGACAGTTCTAATTGCTAACTTGTATTCGAATTATTAAAAAAAAACGCTTTTGGACCTCACATCACGAGTTTTATTATATTTATTATATTATTCCAGATTGTATTCCTGACGCAATTGTTGTAAGTAGGTACTTATATACAGGTTGTCCAAGATAAACATGAAATGAATGAGAATTTCCTAAACGGTAAGATATACCAATTCGGTTAAATGAGATAAATTGTAAGGAAGAGGTGACTTAGGCAGTATACTCAAAAATCTGAAAATTCGGAAACTCTTTAAATGGCTATAACTTTTTTGTCAAAGTAGATAGGTATTTATTGTTTACGATTTCTTAAAGCACTTTTTGTGTAGAATTTTTTTTGTCTTTAGACTTTTTATGTCACATTTAGTTTTCAAGTTACAAGCCCTAAGTAGGCCACGTAAACAAAAATTGTTAAACAAAAATCACAATAACAACAATCAAAATAACAAAGAAAATTTGAAAACAATAAACTATTATATATATAGTATGACAAAAATGGAGCACCCGGTATATCATAATTATGACAATTTAATTCAGGTTCGCAATTCCGAACTGTTTGAATTTAAACAATTCGATTCTGATTTCAAAATTAAAAAAATATATTTAATTAATTTAAAGTATATGTTATAATTTGGAATTTGGAAAACAGTTTAAATGTATAGCTCTTTTATAATTTGTGATGAACCAAAAGGCTAGTTAGACCCTGTACTACGCTAAAGTTGTTCAATATCTTTACCAATACCTACCATATCGATACATGTAAGTACTAATTGTAAAATAAAGTCCAATTATACTTTTATTCATTCGGCGAATGTTTTGTCATTAGTGCCTTTTAAATATTATACTCAAATTAAAACACTTGCTCCTAATGTGTTTGTAATTTGAGTTAATCTGTGAGGTTAAAGTACCCTTTTTTGAAGCATTGTTATTGAATTGTGTACATAGTTAAAATACTTACCATGTGGGAAAGTCGTGAAATATTTGTAAGAACGAATGTAACGAAATTTTAACTGATGAATTTCAGAAATTTTAATAGGAAACTAAAAGTTTTAATTAATTAACATAACCTTCAACGTCGCAAGGAAGAGGATTTTATTGCACAAGAATTAATAAATATAAAACATATATGAATCTCCACTTAAACTTTAAACGCTGTTTTCTCAAAACCATTTAGATTTTTCAATCGATGTCAATAATATTACAGATATGTACTAACGAAATAATTTTAACGAAACTTCAGACAATTATTTTTTACGTTACTATATTATTTTTATCGTAAGAACAATCCACTTAAAAAATCGTTGTATTTTTATACGAAATTCTAATTTAATATTTTCGTATTTTTAATTTATATTATATTTATATAAAATACTAATATTAAATGTTTAACAACCTTTTAACCTAAATTTTAATCAAACCACAGTTACAATATAAATCTCATATAAATTACTTATTTGATGTGCGCGGCATAAAAAGATAAAACCATAAATAATGCTCATCACATTAGAAATAAATTTGAACCAAAAGATTAACAGAAAAGAAAAACGGTACTTAAAAACATTCCCGAAGAGAAAACGAATTGTACAAGAAAATTACGAAATGTGAATAACGTCGGGCATTGTTTAAAAGCCGCTAATTTGTACATAAACGATTTATGTGAACACATTACCTAATGAATAGAGACCATAAATTAAGTATTTAAATACATTTACACTCGGACAATTCTGGTCACCAAGGGCGGTCACAGTGTGGAAGCAAAGGAGTAAATGCATTTTAAGAAAACTTAGTAAATAAGGGAAGTATTTACAGGATGTTCCACGGGAATATGTTGAAACTAATCAGCTGTCATTTTCAAATAGATGCAGTTATTGAAAAAATAAAAATTGCGTTTAAAAGAGGAGAGTATGCAATTTTATTCGGGCTATGGTAGAAGCAAGTAAATGAATAATCTGACTTTTACTCTCGAAAAGTGCTTCTTTTCGAGAAGAAAAATGTATGGCAGTTATTATAGTAGGTTTCATATTAAATAAAGTAAGAATATAAAAGTAAATTACTAAAAGTATTTTTTTAATTCTGGATGTCATGCATTATTATGGCCGATGTTTTTTTGCAGAGTGGTCAAAAACTAGCAATCAAAACAAGAAAGAAGAAAATATTATCTATAAGAAAAAGTAGCGCAATACAAATATATAACATAATTAACAAACAATAAAATATCTCCCCCCTAGATATTCAAAACAGCCTACCACTGTGAAGCAGTATGTTACGGATTGAAGTATTCTAATCAGCTGGCTGCCAAAAAGATTTGTGGTGCATTAAAGCTCGGTCGGATTACCTTTGGACATGCAGAGAACTGGTTTAGATTATCTGTAGACGATTATTACATGTGTTAGAATTAGTCTTGCTTATACCTGTCCATGGACCACCAAATTTGCGTATTGTCTGCAATACTTGGAGTTTTAGTGGGTATTATCCTTTAATGGACAAATTTGTTTACGCACCTTTACCTTAAAAATGCATTTTTATTTCGTAAACTTTTAATATTTCAATAAAACAATTATTATCTTCTTTATAAATATCTGATTGTTACCTTTTAACGACTAAACCACTGAATTGATCTTGATGAAATTTGGCAGGGAGATAGCTTGCATCCTGAGGAAGAATATAGGCTACTTTGTATCCTAAAAATTTATTAGATAAAAATATAGTGGACAAAAACGAAACTAAAAACCTGTTTTATCGACTATCATCATAACAGAAATATATATCACCACGCGGACGAAAAAATTTAAAAAAAAGATTTTACTTTGTAAATATTGTAAAATATTGTTTCAGTTATATTTTTATAATGACTATGATTGTATTTTTGTTACTGTGCTGATCGCGCCAATGTTCACCGGCGTTGGCATCACATATCCACAGTCGTTACGTATGAGCGTGTGTTTACATGCAGCATGTTTTGTAATACAAGCCATGTATGCGTTTTGTCCGTCCCGGGACCCGCGATGTAAGCTGTCGATACCGCTCCGTACGTAGCGCACTTTATGTGCTCCGAGTTGTAAGGTTATGTTCTACACTCACACACACACACAAACACACACATGCATTAAATGCATTCAGCAATCACGTCCTTGTTCTGTAATATTCAAGTGAAATGATCATATCGTTTTGTGTATTTGTGCAATTTGGTACTAATCAGTTTATTTTATAATTTTATCTTTGAATTTTTTTTTACAAGAAGAAAGATGTGATAGAGATAGTAATAATAATAGTAAAAGAGAGGGTGCAATCTCAAGAACGACACATGTTACGTGAAAATTTTATGGAATCTTGTAGAGTATTTAAAATTTCTACAATATAGGTCTACAACGATGGTTGTCAAATATTCCCTTACAAGATTTATCTCAATTTGCTTTTAAAAAATCGTGTTTTGTTTTTCTAAAATGGAATTTTGACGTTTGCATAAATTTAGATTAAAATTATTAAAAAATTAAAAATATACGAAAAAATAATCAGGTGCGGTTTAAGAAAAATTTCGAATTAAAATTTTATAAAAATTAAATTGTACAATAATTAACGACCTTTGGTGAATTTAGCACGAGGAAGCACTGTGCATTTACTTGGCAGATGTTTTTTTTCGTTCACTATTATAATTATGAACTGTCTATCAAACAAGGCATTGTAAAAAAAGCAATGCCAAAAAACGAGTTTGTTTAGAACCAATTTAAAAAAATCATTCGAATGTTTTTAATAATTACTTCTCATTTAATTCAATATCATTTTTGAGTACCTTGAAAAAGGTAGTATAATTTCTGTAACTCTGTCATTATCTGGGCATCTAGTTATTTCATTCAAAATAAAATTTACAATATTATAGAAAACAGCTCATGGCTATTAAAATTTTATTTATATTATAATTTAATTTTATGACTAATAAAAAAAATGTAAAAAAATCACAAAATTTTGCCATGCCCGCATCAAAAACGTCGATATCAAGAAATTGCATTGATTGATACATTAGTGCATATCAGTGTCAATCTAACAATAAATTATTAGCAAACTTATTCATCTTTATCTAGAAGAAAAAAATAACAGTTAAAATATAAAAACTCTCATCAATGCAGTCTTCAACATTGTCACCAAACAAAGAGCATATTTCAAAACATAATTAATTTATCTATTTTACTAATCTGATACCTCCAAAATACCAGCGACTCTGCATATAAAGTGCTTTAATTAAATTTTGATTTATATCAACAATTCCTAACGAAAAACATCGATATTACGTATTTATACAAAACAATAAATATTTAACAGTCATATCTATAATTTGTAAACAAGGTTCAAGATGTAGATTATAGGTCCAGATAGTACCAAACAAGAAACAAATACCATATATTGTGGGCGTATCTTAAAAATATGAGGCATATTTTAAGATGTTGAGGACATAATTTTCTGTTTAATGGACGCATATGTTGTAATGGAATTTAGTGACATTTCTTGACTTTTGTTTTTAATTAATGTATAATTAGAATGGAATGTTGACATTATTACGTAACTAGTCTTATTGATAATTGGCATAGTCTTAGGTTCAAGTGCAAATTAACATACATATTATATTTAATTTAATTATTTTTTAAATATAATTAAATGTTAATTATGAATAAAATTAAATAGAAATTCCTCAAACTGTTTTGAAATATTCTAGCACAAAAATATAACAACACACATATTATATTTAGTGTATATTTATTTTAATTCAAATATTGACATTGGCATTATTCTTATAATTTTTACACATTTTCTTTAAAAAATATCAATGATGAATTTTCTCTATCCAGATAAATCAGTTATCAACGAACGTTGGTCGAAATAACGACCAAAACGATGTGGTGTCAAAATGTAATCATTTATTAGAATTCGACAATTTCTTTTTATTTTATTCATCTAATTCAAAAATGATACCTGTAATTGGCTCCATACAGTAATTCCCCCGCTAACAAAAAAATTTGTTATAATTTTTATTTATTCATATCAATTTTATTTTCATACTTTGCATGTGGGGTGTCAAAATGTAGATTTGAATCAGTTTTTTATTTTCTGTTTCAAAAGCAGCGCCTGCACAAACTGTCCACGTACTTATTATTAGTATGTTTCTTTAGAACCATAATTGGTTACACCAGTAATCTGTCTTGACCGATTTAAAAAAAATTAAAGTACAAATACAAATTTTGAAAATACTTAACATGCATAGCTTTGAATTTAACTTTTTTTAATTGTAAAAAAATAACACAAACATAGACCCTATCACTCTACAAACACGTTCATATCATATCTATATTGTAGCCCGCGCGTGGTAGATAGGGCGATACTCGCAGCTGTAATTGACTGGAATGCACCGCGGTGAAGCTAGAACCATTAATTACTGAATCGACGCGTCGTTAGGTGTGATGCTACAACTACAACACCTATCTGCTCACGCAATCCTCACCAACATGACATGTTGTACCGTGTTTGTGTCTGTACCGATGCTGGGAATATGCTACTGTATGAGAAAAATGGCTATGTATCATTTTCTCATTTAA
Source organism: Sialis fuliginosa (assembly GCA_961205875.1). Classification (NCBI taxonomy): domain Eukaryota; kingdom Metazoa; phylum Arthropoda; class Insecta; order Megaloptera; family Sialidae; genus Sialis; species Sialis fuliginosa. The sequence continues at coordinate 12,873,363 of OY540817.1, forward strand.
TTGCAATCGATATCAGATTTATAAATTTGCAATAAACAAAACAGTACAAGAATGACTTTTTTAGCTTCATACTCTACTAGAATTTTACCCTAGCATGTTTTAAAATCGGTAAATGCCCACAATACAAATGCTGATGCCACATTTCTACTGGCAGTGATAACACCAACATTACGATGATTACCCAGTAGAGTGGAGTGAAATTGTTTTCATTCGAATCTTCGAAATGCTATGTATACAAAATTTGCATTTGTTTATCCTTAAAACACCTACCAAAGGAATTTGTAATTGAATATCATCCTGAGGTTCGTAAGTTATTTTCTTTATTAGAAAAAAACATAAATTTTTGGCATTTTATCTGAGTAACGGGGTAAGATACTTGAATGCGCAATAGTTTAAATTAAATAGACATTCAGTACCTTTAAAATGACATATAACAGTCAAACATTTATTATAGTTAATCGTTTGAAAAATGACATCAAAATAAGATTATTTAAAAAAATAATGATTCATTATAAAAAAAATTACAGTTACACATTATTTTTAAGACACTGGGTTGCTCTTTAATTTAAATTATTGCGCATTAAAATAAAGTATATTTCCCCATTACCGAGATATAACACCTTAATTTCATGTAGATTTTCCTTTTTAATTAAATATTGAATACGTAATATTTTTTGTATCTAAAACTCAACTTCAATCAAATTTTGTTATTTTGAATACATATTATAATAAATAAACTACAAAGTAAAAGTGGACTAAAGACAAATATAATGTTGTTTAGTATAACTTTCATTCACATTTGTTTCGAATCGTAGATATTTTCCCACAAAGATATTGAAACCTCGATACATACACATTACTATTATAAATAATATACATATGTATGTACATATAATATTATTATATTCCATGGTGTATTTGTATTGAAAACCAATTTCATCGTTTACATGAGACCTATAAATTGTAAACACGAATAGTAATTGTAGACCATGCATGACCAATTGGGAAATTGTCAAACAATAATTCATATAAATACAAGATGATCTCATACGTAACTCATAAAGCGAAGTGTGAAATGAAATAGCCACAGAACCGGCATTTCTAAAAACATTTTGTTTTAAAACATAGTGAGGGAACCGTATTTAAGTATTCTGTAAAAAAAATTATAACTATTGTCTCTTATTATTAGTTTCGTATAAGAAAGTTTAGTAATTCAAAACGTAAGTGGGGAATTTTATATTTAGTATAAAATTATACGGATATTTATTTTTATCAATTTTTATATTTTTCTAAATATTTTTGAATTGGTGCTATAATAGGAAAAAAAATTAATTTTGTAAGCTATAATTTATTAAATTATATTTGAAACGGTTCTTAATATAAATAAATATTATATAAATTTTTAGAGGATATTCTTCTTCTTCTTCATGGGTTTTATATCAAATGGATTTACTCCTCTTCTGATAGATTGTAGAGAATATTATTATCTATAATAAATGTTTTCTAAAACGACGAACAAAGGTATAGAAGATAAAATATACTTTTTTTTAAAGATATGTTTTACTCATTTTTCCGATTTAACTAACCCGTTTTCAAAATGTTTGTTTCTGTATAATATAATACAATAAATATACATATTATAAAATATTATCATTTGTTGATTGTAAAAAGAAATAAATTGATGAGAACAAATTGAAAATATTAAAAAATAATACTAAAAGTTTTCACTTAGATATAATAATAATATGTAGATCTTGGATTTAGGGTGTAAGCCATGTCGATTCGACCAATGTTTCGTCACACCTTATAGTGAACATCTTCAGGGCTCTTCTGCTGCACCCCCACGCCTCTGTGCACTTAAGAAGAGTCCTGAATGTTTGACGAAACGTTGACCGATAACACGACCAAATCGACGCGGCTTACACTCAGAAACCAAGATCCATATTAAGATCACCGCGGAAGCCTTGTATAATAATATATATTTAGTTTATATTGAATAGTTATGTTTTTTTTGTATGATTATAAAGACAGCCATATTTCTGCACTAATTTTACTTTAATAATCCTAGGGCACTTATTCTCACTACAATAATCCAAGATTTATATCAATTGAGACATGTGTATGCTCATTATTAAAATAATAAAAATGTATTGAAAATTAATTCCTAATTAAGTTTTAATGATTTCCCAACATTTAATGTGTAATCAATTATAAAACACATTCAAATATAAGTTCAGAATTTAATAAAATCATATATTTTCATGTAGATACTATAAACAGTATTAAAAATAATTTACAACCCAATATTTTGACCATTAAGAAATTATTACCCGGTTGCATAATAAAAAAGAACATGTTTATCTATAAATTAATAAATTAAACACGTCCCCATTAGAAAATTAAAAATTAATAACTTTTACCTTAAGCCGGCCACGATATATATTTTTACGAGCACTTTAAGATATTTGCAGTATTTCTGGTTAAACCAGAACTAACACAAGCTTTATATGATAGTGTTAATGATTGCTTTTATAAAAATGTAGGTACGTCTTATATATTTCATATGCATGGATAATACTATATTGCTATAGTGTTTTATTGCGGTAGAATAAAAAACCAAAAGGTTAATCTAAAACAAATACATTTTATGTTTAGATTTGAAGTGATGATTACTATTTCAATATTTATTTTTATTCTTTGTAGTGTCAACAAAAATATTCAAAGCCTAAATTAATGCATATTATTTTTTGTTTGCACTTTAACTTTCAAAAGAATAAATAATAATATGTGAAATTGTATACATTTATTTTGAAGTCATACAAAATCATTTTTGTGTAACACACGGTTCACGGCGAATTGTTTTTTTTCCGACTTCATGAAATTTACACAAAATATCCACAAATTTTACACCTAAACCTAACCTATCTATCAGTGAAAACCGGAATAAAATCCATTCAGTAGTTACTGAGAAAATCGTGTGAAATTATATTTTCAAACTCTTGGGAAAAGTCTCGTCTTAGAATTTCTATAAAAAAAAAAATAAGTTAGCAACAATCTTAATCAATTTAGAATATTTTACCTTTCTTGAAAGTGGAATGTTTCTTTATATTTCAATTTTCAATCAATATATTTCAAAATATTCAATTGTTAGCATGTATCAAAAAATAGTGACTTAACTTAAATTAAGTATTGAAACCGTAAATTACAGAATTTTTGACATCATGGAAACAAAACACGATAAAGATTTTTTAGTCTTTTGATGTTAAATCTTAGGTTTTCGTAAAATAATAACAGCCACGATACTACACAGAAAAATTATCTAACTGTTGGTGAAAACCACATTGAAATCAGTTCAGTAATTCTCAAACATTATACTCATCAACAAATAAATTAATATTATTATTACACCTAAATTAATTTTAACTTTTTATATCTTATTTGTTGAAAAAATATTATATGTCAACATCTAAATCTTAATTTTTGTTGTGTTATTATTCTGAAATGATACCAGAAATTATTGCTTTATCAAATAGACGAAGGTTATTAAACGAAAGAATTGGAAGAGAATAACATAATATATGTAAAACTAAAAGATGGAATAGTTCAAACATGGAGCTTAATGAAACCGAATATTTAGTTTGCTTGTACTTTCATTCTGAAAAAAATAAAATGTCAAAGCGGTATGTACAAATACAATTAATATGTAACAGAGGTACTTTCGATCTTTTAATACCCGTGTTAATTAAATATTAAGATTCCTTTATTGTTTCCGCGTATAAATATGATCGCACGTGTTCGCGACATGTGTCAATATATGTATATGTGAAGATGGCCTACGGGTTACACAGTCTTAGCTAATGAATCTTAATGGTAGAATGGAGTTGCATTTTTTTACAAGTCTTTTCAATACAATAATTGCAATTGTCTGATGATATAATGGTGGAATTTTTTACCAGATGGTGTTTGTTTTGTATTAGTAAATTATATATAATTGATTTTTTTTATTAATAGAGATTACGAAGATTTCAGAAATATATGATCTGAACAGAAAAGCAGCTATTCTTGCTATTTTTGATACGCTTTTTACAATTTTCTCATTATACCTAATTTTTTGTATTTTTAACTTCCCATTAAGAATTGTAATCGGTCCAAAAATCAAAAATTTCAACATATTTTTGTGTTTCAAGGTCACTATAGTATATTTTAACTATTTTCATAAAGATGTACATATTGAGTGTGTGTCATTTTTTACGTGCACGAAATCTCGTAAATAAAAAACACTATTGAATTCGTTGGAGTACCAATCGAAGCGTCTTGACGTATATATGATCTGAAATAAACGATTTTTCGAAATATAACCCCTACGGGGGGAAAATGAGGTCTAAAAGTTTGTGTGGGATTTACTTGAAACTTAACATAAATAAACATTCTACAATAGAAATAATGAAACATGTATTTCAGTATTTTTTATACGTGCCTAAACAGCCATTGAAGGGGTGGAAACCACCCTTAAAATTTGAATTTTAAATATTTATAAATTATACATTTACTAAATTATGTTGCCTTCTTCTAATTTTTATCGATTTACTTATTATCGATATTACTTTACTTTTTTCTGGAAGCTGACATATTAACTATTCAACTTATTTGTTAAATTTTCAATTTAAATTTCTTAATAATAGCCGAAGGCGCATTCGAAGGTCTTCGGGCATTAGATAGTCTTAAAGATAATGGTGTAAGCTATATTTAAAAAAAAAACTGGAGTCTCCTCGATCGCGCCTAGCTGACATATGTATTAACTATTCAACTTATTTGTTAAATTTTCAATTTAAATTTCTTAATAATAGCCGAAGGCGCACTCGAAGGTCTTCGGGCATTAGATAGTCTTAAAGATAATGGTGTAAGCTATATTTAAAAAAAAAACTGGAGTCTCCTCGATCGCGCCTAGCTGACATATGTATTAACTATTCAACTTATTTGTTAAATTTTCAATTTAAATTTCTTAATAATAGCCGAAGGCGCACTCGAAGGTCTTCGGGCATTAGATAGTCTTAAAGATAATGATGTAAGCTATATTAAAAAAAACAAACTGGAGTTTCCTCGATCGCGCCAAGCTGACATATTAACTATTCAACTTATTTGTTAAATTTTCAATTTAAATTTCTTAATAATAGCCGAAGGCGGTCTCGAAGGTCTTCGGGCATTAGATAGTCTTAAAGATAATGGTGTAAGCTATATTAAAAAAAAAACTGGAGTCTCCTCGATCGCGCCAAGCTGACATATTAGAAATTCTAATCTAAAAAAATTCTCGATAGTTCAGAAATATCGACAAAATAAGAACCCTAATTGTACTTATTGAGTAGTATACTTTTCCAAAAAAAACGCAACAACTAAAAAAAACATTTTCATATTTTACATTTTACTGCATTTCATAAATCATTTCACTGCAAGTAATCTTAACCATTCTTACTTCTGGACGTCACAAATATCAATTAAAAGCAATCATTTTAAAAGAGCTTCTGCAGAAGCTAACTAACTAAACTCTTAATAAATGTATTCAGTAGCTATTTGTTACACAATACCACATTAGCACTCCATAATCTCAGTTGTAAGCAATACCATCATAACAATAACCCATTAAATTCTTCATACATACACATGCAAGCACAAGCGTATTAAGTGTCACATGTCTAACAAACAAGAGCACGCACGCACACAGATGCACGCACTCACGTATGCATATGTCCCTTACCTGTAGTGCCAGTTATGACTATCCCATTGTGATGTAAATGCACATTGGAGTAATTTCTAGTGAAAACATTCTACGGTCGATAGCTATTGTTGTATTTTTGTGTAAATATTTTGAGTAGCGTCACTCATCAGAGCTACTGTATCAGGTGCAGTATAATCATAATAATAGTAAAGTCAATTCGTGTGTAAAATAATAAAAATAACGTTTTTTTTGATAAATTATTATGTTGATTTTTGTTTAATTGTTTCTAGGTATAAATCATTGTATAGGGTTGTAGTAATGTATTTTATCCAATTGGGGTGTAGTTCCGTCTGAAACCGGAAATAGCGGATTTCGCAAAAATACTCCTGTCAAAACCGTAATATTTTTCTGAAAAATACAATACAAAAGATATAAAATTAAATGTTCTTGACCATACATATATGTAATAGATTCAAACAATTTTAAATACAGAAATAAGGTACTGGAACGCTTTATGAACAACATATACTGTTTTTTGGGATTTATGGGTTTATTTTTTGTAATTCTCATGAAATCATGTTACAAATAAAACAAGTACCTCTTTATTAAGTTAATTTAATTACCAAAGTCCGTAAATATAGTTTGCTTGTTTTTTTTTTAATTTTTATTTTGTTTATGTTTTTTCTTTCTAAGTAAAGCCAGTAATTGGTACCCAGTTTAGTACTCTTGCTAATGATTAAAAAATTATAAGTAGATACTACGACACAAAATATATAAAATGAAGAATCATAAAATTTGAAACAATGTAGAACAGATGCTATGATAATATAATAATTAATAAATAATTAGTTTAAATGTTCACCATTGTGACACCCATTGACCGATTGTCATCAAATTAAGCTGCTTTACAATGTTACAGTGTCTATAGGTTATGAATCAATAATGAAATTAATAAAATATTAACAAATATTTTTAATTTAGTACATTTAATTATACAAGGATTCAACACTGAGGTATTATCCAAGACTGCTATCAGTACCTTAATACATTTTTTTATCAGTAGCTAATTTTTACCTAATAAAAAGGTATTCTTGGGGCCTATTGTATAAATATTTTATCAATTTACCATCGTAGACTCTTCTTGATATGAATGCAATTTTGACCGATATTTGCACAGTAAAAAATCGTATTTAAATATTAAATTAATTAATATATGATTTCTACAAAACCAAACATCATACGTGAATTGTGAAATTCCGATCTTGTTTCTGTAAGACTAAATATTTGATCAGTGTGTGACAGGTTTAGCGGCGGTGTTGATCAAACAGCCCGTGCCTGTAGAAAATGAAACGTCAATATTGACCCAGGTCCGTTTTGCAAAATGATCCGTTTGTCCTCGCCGGCAAGTTCATGACCCGTCACACCGCTACGTCAAACTCAATATTTTTTAATGAGATATATCTCATATTTTCCTTCTATTTCTATACCTCATTTTTGCTTCTGAATTTAGCTTATTTATCATTGATTTTGTATTATATTTTGAACTTTTCTATAGTTTGTAAAAAAACGCCAAATGACAAAAGTAAATTGAAAAAAAAAATCGAGATGGTAATCAAATCATACATAACTTTTTAACAAAGGAGCCACGGTTGGCCCAGGCTTGCGTCAATGTTAGCCAGCACTGGTCCAAGATACAAATAATAACTTCGTTCAAGTCTTGGCGAAGGCTTGTCGTCACAAGACTGGCCCAGTCTTGGGTAAAGAATAGCTGATTCGAAGCTTGGTATTTAAAGGTTGGCCCAATCTTGGGTAAAGAATTGTTTACACTAATTACAGTATTTGTAGGTTAGTCTAAACTGAGAGGTACCAACCCTTCTTTGTCAAAAAATCATTTTTATTCTCATTGCAAAAAATAACAAAAGAATGGAGAGAGATTCTACAAATTTGGAAATACAACTCACTTATCAATGTGACTAAATCCACATTTTATCGTTTTTTGATAAGTAAAATTCTTTCTAGAAATCTATTTTTGTATTTCTCATTCAACTGCATGTAAAGTATGATTTTAAAACATGATTTTTTCCGAGAGTATTTTAAGTCGTTTTGGTAGATGAGTGGCTCACATATAACCATTAGGGAACTCAGAAAAAAATTGTTTTTTTTGCAATTACGTATAAGTATGTACTTTTTATTTTTTATGTGTCACAATTGTTGAATTAATGAATGTATATTAACAAATTGGAGGGGGGGAAGGATAAGGCCTAAAAAACCTTGGGTACGCTACTGCATATATCTATGATAAAAATGGATTTACAAGAAAAAATATTTAAGTAATTTCTCATAAAAACCAAGAACATCTTCAATTTTTTCTTGTTAATTATCAAGCACTCTTACCTACAAGTTCAGTGAATAACACGAAATAAATTTCAACCTTAAACACACACTTTTATGTTGACATTTCAATAATATGTATATCAATATACCATACGTGTTTCCTGGAGTCCACATGAGACAAATCTTTCCGCGAACACATATGACGAAACGTCGGCAACTGTGATGGGAAAGCAAACACACACACACATACACACTTGTACAGACGGTGAGTGATAGTGTGCTCTTGTAATTAGTGTAAACTTTGCAAACAAGAGCGAGTTAAAACGTACCGCCGACAGCGACACAAGCGGACAGTGCGAGTACTTACGGCCTATTGTTACACTGGGGAGGTCCGCGCCAACTGTCTTCGTGGTTTATGGAATATGATTCAGTTTTTAAATAAATATGTAGTATTCTTTGATCTTTTGTTGGCGACGTTGATTGTTTTGTAAATTAACATTTTTATTACTATGTAGACTGCATATTGCATATGGCTCATTCAGAAGTCAAAACGATTAACCACACCTTTTACCCGACTGCGGCACGCATAAATAGGATGATGTGTTCAACAGTCTATGTATTTATTCGTTGAAACGTCAGTAGTACCCCAGGGCATATTAGATTGAGAAATTTACTATGTAACAAAAAAAATGACTACGAACATTGCTAATCAATAAGAACTAACTTTTCGGGCTGTTATTCACGTTGTCGTATTGTATTTTTTGACAGTTTCAGAAACACTTCTGAAGAAGACTTCGACATGAGAGTTGAAACGTCAAGAAATACAATACGATAACATGGATAACAATCCCAAAAGTTAGTTATTATAGACAAAGACCACTAAAGCCTACAAAATAAGATGTTAATCAAGTAAAACATTGTTCGCAATCGGTAGTTTTTTAATAAATAAATTGTACATATTTCAAATACCTGAGTCCTTGTCCTTCGTATGATTTATGTACTTTTTTTCTCCTTTTGTAGCTAGTTGCTTTGACTTCTGCATGGATTAAATAATTCCAATTACATACTGAATTATGATAATGTTATTTTTCTTGGGTTTTATACACCGTCATACTAATGAGTTGTTTTGAAGTCAAAACGGCTATGTTTAGTTTAATGAAAATATCAATTTTGACTCTCTCGGTCTCAGGTGCGGATCTAGGTTTGCAATTTGGGGGAAGTCATGGACTGTGACATGGAGAAAAAAGTTACTTTAGTATATTTAATAAGCATTTTTCTATTTAATTTGCCTTAATTTTTGAGGTTTGCAGAGGTAATGTCCCCCATGACCTCCCCCCTCCCTTAATCCGCGCTTGTCTACACTATAAGAAAGTCCCGTGGTACACATGGCAGATTTTTTTTTGTAAATAAATTAAAAATTAAATCGAGTGTTTTTATCCAAAAAAAGGTCGGAAACTAACGCTCATAACTACACTAAAAGCTTTACAGCAAGGAAAATGCATGAAATAGTCTGGGGAAAATATTAGTTTTCTGATTAAAATTAGAGCTAAAAGCACAAGTCATAAGCGCATCTAGTAGAAAAAATTAAAATATGAATTTGTATCGTTAACTGTCAAAAAACATGAAAGATTTGTATTTTGTTTCACTTTTACCCCAGTTGACCCTATATATATATATATATATATATATAATATATAATAAAATGAAAGGCAATCCTTTATTGACCATCCAATGCATATTCCGGATATAATCTATGTATTTTTGTTCTACATAGATAAACATCTAGAATAGCAAAATCCATCAAACAAATATCACGACAAGAGAAAGCAATACGTTGATGTAACAAGTGCTATATGATTCACAAAAATCTACTTCATTTCACAGCACCTTTATTTGATCGCATACCAAAGACAGATACAGTTTCTTAGAAACAATATTAAGTTCACGTATGTTATTTCTCTTCTTGTGTAAATGGAGATCCCAAATCATCTAAAAATAGATATTCTGTAATGTGAGCAGTATGTTTAAATTAATAAATAAGTAATGAGCAATAAAATGGTTTTATCGATAAACTACATATACAAGGTCATTAGGTTAATTTCAAAGAACTATCAAAAAATTATTTTTATAATTTTATAACAGTTTACGAATTTTTTACAGCAATTTGGATATCGATATCAATTTACGATTTTTATATCTATTTTTTATAAAACCAATTTGATTTTTATATGTATAGTACTTGAAAGCGTATAGAAAGCTATATATTAGAAAAATTTGAAGTTTTTAGTGAATAAAGTGTTCAGAAACCAATATGATCGAAATATTGAGAAATAATATCAAACTATTATAGTTCAAATATAGAAGTAAATTCGTTTTTAACATAAATATTTTTTGGTTTTTTAAAAATTTCACATTACAATGATGATGAATTATTGCTATTTTCAACACGTTTCAAAATAAATTGTTAATATGCTTTCTACAATAACTTGAAAAGTTACACTTTTAAAATTATTTCATAGTCTTGATTGAAAATAACCTCCGAAAATATTAGTAACTAATTAAAAATATAATTAAGTCATAAATATTAAGCAATAAAAAGTTAAAACTATCATATTTTTATCACTACAATTTCTTAACACTATAATTTCATTCAAAAATTACAATCAAAAAGAGGTCTCTATCAACATATTATAATATTTACATTTGAAAGAATACCCCAAAAATATGTAACTCTATATCCTCACACACAAACATTCACATCTTGATTAAGAAAACAAAATCCCGTAATCGATTATTTCCATTGCCTAATCTCCACCAAACATTATTCACAGTTTTGCAACAATACGAGTGATTAATAGCCGGGGCTGTTATCTGAGAGCTCTTCTAGCTGGACACTTGATACGTGTATAAGTAAGACGGATATTTTAATCTAGCAAGCCTGCGTATCCCAATCAGTGGTTACTAGATAACATGATAATTTTAATGTAATGTCTTACAGTATATACCTATCTATTTAAAAATAGTCTAACAATAAGTATCAAGAGATGGAAGAGTGGTTCTTCGTGCTAAATTCTGCAAAGGGAAATTTTTCTTTGTAAATTTTAATGCTATACAAAAAAATCCATTACAATTTTCACGTAACATACGTCGTTTTTGAGATATTAAAAGAAATTTCTGACAATACATAAATTTTATTAAACTATGTATTTAGGTAAACAAGGAACGAAAAGTATTTTAATCTAAAACAGAAAGATCGAGAAATTAAATTGGAAACATATTTCTTCTGCTTTCAGAATCCATTTACTACGAAGTATCAATATATAGTTGTTTTTCAAGAAAATACTATATAAATGTTTTATTTAAAGAAGTAGATTTACAAATAAATACATATATACCTACATTGTTATTGGATATATACTTTAAAAAGTCATAACTTAAATATTCATTTAACATCTAGTGATTTTTACAGTTCTCTTGTCAGTAGCAATAATAACTCTAAAAGAAGTCTAAAAGAAGCTAATTTTTCAGAGACCAGGTTAATGTGTGGCTAAAGGGCTGTAATAAATTTCACACCAACTAGAGTAAATGTAAATTAATGCATAAAAAGTTATCATGAAATACAATTTAAACATATATTTGGTGCTATTTCTTCTTCAACAATTAACTTATCATACTTCTGAGCTATCTGACAAGGATTTCCAGCCGAAACGAGATGAATAAAAAATAATGTTAAAAATGCAAATTCATACAAACAATTACAAAAATATTTCATAGCAAAATAATCCAAATAATCTTCACCCTCCAAAAAAGTTTAATTAAATATTTGAGTTTGATTTGCCGAATATAATATTTATAGGTAGATACTCCTAGAGGTAAAAAGAATAAGACATTGTACAAGTAATAACAGTTTGGGAACCACTAGTTGTGAGTATATAAGTACAAGTAACGCTAGCCGTCGACATGGGTGTGCCTAAGATTTGTTTAGTAATCTTCAATTTATTTGAAACACATTGAACTTGTGAGAACCGTTGGGTCACAACATCTTTAGAATTTTAGACAAATAAGCGAATTAACCAAACAAAATAATGTTACTTATTGAAATCACAATTTGTAAAAGTCAGTTTAAATATTATATACTTTTGTTGCTGAAATAAAATGTTAATAATCTGACGAAATTTATTTTATTCAAATTTAATAATTTTTTATTTACCATATTTTGAAGACAAATTATATACTTTCAAACATTAATTTATTATTTTACCAAATCATCAATGCCTTTTTCATAGATACGGTTTATCATTATTCGAGAATGATGTCAAAACACTGATAAAAATCTAAAATCATAGAAAATTTCTTGAAGATTTGTATAGCTAGTAAAACCATAGAGATTTAATATAACTGGAGCGATAACTCAATGTTATGAATATATCACTTGAGATAGCTTACATATACTCAGGTACCCACTTCCTTGTCTAACGAACTCTGATTAGCCGACAGCGTAAACCAACTCTCTGTACTAAAAACATTTTAATTCGTACGATATGGTGGAAACCATGGAAACAACTGAAACATGTTTAGGTTAGAGAATACTAGACTCTATTTTATTTAAGAATGCCGTTTTTGATGGTAAAATGCACGATTCGTACCGTCAAAACCTCGACAGCCACTGCATTAAATGAAATAGAATATAGAAGCAATGCGTAAAATTTGCAAATTTAAACATTTTTTTTCAAAATGACAATGTCTCTCTAATAAAAAATGAACTTTTTTTAATTTCAATGCAGAACGATGAGAAACCAACAACAAATGTTTGAATGATCAGAAAGTAATACAAAAAAATTTAAATTGAAGAAAAAAGTTTGATCTACAAAAATAATTCATTAGATTTTATCAAAAAAAAACAAAAGAAAACTAAAAAAAAGTCTGATCTACAAACATCCTTTATTTGATTTCACAAAAAAAAATTCTCAAGTCCTGTAGAACCTCTCAAAATTGATATATATTTTTGAACACTTTTTTCGGCGTTCCATCAAAAAAAGAGGTCATCCTTAAGGATATTAAAATTTTCAACAAATGATTCTACGCCCATTTTTCGCCAAGAGACAGCCATTCAAAAATACCTCAAAATATTGAAAACAATTAGTGATCCCTTAATTTTGGAGTTTAGGGTAGTTCCATGAATAAACAGTATATTAAATCACTAAAATAATAAAAAATGATACCCAAGAAGTGCCTATCATTATCCAAGGACTTAAGAGTCGTCCTGTATATAAGTTAGTTATTTAACGCACGTTAACATTTATATGACGGCCTCTGTCACAACTTGAACATTGTGTAGACCGCGGCACGTCATAGAGAATGAAAAGCTCCCTGTGATGGGTTTTGTAAACTGTTAGATACGCGTACAAATAAATGGCGAGCATGAAATCGGCTTGAATCATGAGAACCACTGCTAAAGGTTCTCGTCAAACTGTATATATGTGTCTGTAGTTGTGGTTGTTACATATAGAGGTGGTTATTTCTGTATGTACTATATGTTGATAATGTTTATTTTTAATGTAAATAAATTAAAGATATTTGTACATTATTACACTAAAATACATATATCAAAAACGGTCAAATGTGTGTTGGGCACGCACATGATAGGGTTCCGTAGTCATTCTCACTATGATTCATGAAAAAAAGTTTTGCTACAGTATTCTTTATAATTTTCAATGAAAGTACTAATTAAATGCTACATTCCGATTTTCTTTTCAGATTTTTGAATCAATAGTTTAGAAATTAGAGGGAGGTGGGGCGCTCTGACAACGACATTGAAAAACAAATATATCGTGACTGAAGGGTTAAAATTAAAAAGTCATTTAACATTTTTCGTTGCATTTCATTAAGAGTACTATCTAAAGATCAGGCAAGTGAAAAAAATATAAATATAATATAATGAATATATATAAATATGAATATACTTTTCAGTCTATGGGAGAGGGGTCCAAAAATGTGTTTTTTCAAAAATATCATCATTTCTGTTCTTGAGTTATCAATCTACATCCGTAAACCAAATTTCATCTTAATCGGTATAAAATGTATATAGACAGACGGACGGACGGATGGATATAGCGAAACAATAAGAGTTCCTAGTTTTCTACAGAGCCCTTAAAATAGAGTATTGTCATTTTATATAATTTTTTAAATAAAAATCTATATTCTTTAATTTTAAATAATATTGGCTGTCTAAATAAAATGTACATCTTCTTCTGGTAGAAGCGGATGTCAAATAAAAATGACATATAACGTAATAAAAATCATGTTATTTCACTCAGTCTTTTGTAATCATTCGGCTATAATAAAGTCAGTATGTTTGTAATCTAAGAAAAAGTATATTTTTAATTTAATTTGTCGGACAGACAAATATACATATATACAGATTTAAACGAAAAAATTCAATAAAACCTAAGAGATATTTGGTATATTCAGATTCCGAACCTAAACCATTGGTTTTCAAACTTTTTTAGTTCATGAAACCTTTATATAAAATAAATAAAAATATCGGCACCTTGATAACATAATATGAAGTTTTTTTAAATTTTTTTTCTACTCCTACTTAGGATCTCAAATCTAGATTTTCTTAATTTAGAACAATGATAAATCACATACTTAATCAAAATATTCTTATTAAAAATTATTTATTTAAAATCGACTCTCTCTCTCGCTTGATTTACGAATAATTAAATAAAATTTAAATAGATATACCGTATATATCTAGTATTTCTTGTCTAAATCACATAACAGTATGCGTCATGTTTATAGGATTTGACATAAAAAGGCCCTATATCATTCTTGAGTGGATGTACGAATAAGCATTATGAAGAAAAATTAATTCTCACTTATAAATTACGACCTAGCCACCCATGCAGTCACCTTGAACAACAAGTTTTCCTACTAGACTAACACCTCCCACTGATAATAATTAGTGTTTTCTCACTTGTTATATTTTTCATATATAGTGCTTAATATGAAAATTATAATAAATCATAACACGCATTTTATAAAATCAATTCGCAGTGATTTTGAAAACTTTTAATTTATTAATTATTTTTGAACGTAAACATTCGCGGTTGTTTAATTGTATAAACTTTCGATTATTGGGTTTTATTCCGCGTTGCACTATATTGTTACTTAACGTTTCGACCAACATCTTATTGTACTCAACACTTCACTTCTGAAGAAGACCACGAGATGTTGGTAGAAACGTTAAGTGACATTATAGTACAACGCAGAATAAAACCCAATGATCGAAAGTTTATACAGTCCATAATTACTTCTTATTTTTTAGGTATTTATATAACAAATAATATTTGTAACTTCTTCGGCCAATATTTCGTCACACGATGCAGTGTCCATACTAGTAAAGAAATCTGAGAATATACATACAAATTTATGATAAAACGCATTCTTAAAGAAGCAAAAATCTTATTTGTAACAAAAATTGTTAACTGAAAGTTACAAAATGCTTTATTTTATTCCATTTTTTTCTTTGATGCTTACCGCCTAAAAAAAAAAACAAGTATTAATATTCCTTCATATTTTTTTATATTATAAAAAAATGTACCTAAATATTAAAAATGACTAATTGCAAGCACCAAAATTTCTACTTCAAAAACAACTTTATAATGCGCGTAACCCCATTTAACAAATTTATACCGTATGGATATTTGTAATTAATATTCATTCTATAAAAGTAATCAAAATAATTTATGAGGTATCGATATCAGATGGTAAACTATTATTTCATGAAACGTTATACGGTGATTTCCAGATCTGTAATTATGAGCGCCGATAGAGTTTTCACAATCAATGAATAACATCTTGTTGGAAAAATGCGCATGTTGCACATTCAACAACAACTCATATTACGAATAAAATAATTGCATTCTGATTTTTAATTACTTCATGGGTCACTTCAAAAGGCCACATGCGCATCTTGAAATGCATTCTAGTAACAGGGCTATACAAAATTTTATTTAATAATTTATTTTTATTTCATTTGTGTTTTGTTTTTATATATCTAAGAAAAATCTAACAATAATAAAATTGCCATGATTTTGAAAACATTAGCACAGACTTAGCAACTTAGATGCTAAATAATTTTAATTTATATTTCAATCATATGAAAATTGTACACTTATATTCAGTTTCATAAACGATAGTTCCCTACATTTTATTTAAAGCTGTTTGGTTACTATTGATTTTATCAGAACCCTAAACTCACAATTCAAATATACGTAAAAATATATGGTATAAAATCTAAATGAAGTTTAATTGTCCCTATGTTGAATTGAATTAAAGAAAATCTAGTTTCTATTCAAAATAATAATATTTTACACAACATCCATCTCAGAATATTATAGGTAGCAAATAGTTATCTATCGGTTGTAACATTCAAAGGGAAGATCTATAAATGCTTTACATCTCTTTAATTATTGAAAACCGAACATTTATATGCAGAAACCTTTAGTTGCGATTAAGAAGTTATTAACTAATTTGATTATTTATATTAATTTTTTTGTTTTAGTACTTTTTCTTCCGTGTCTATCTGTCCCATAAATTCTTGTCATACACTTAATTCATGAACCACTGAACGGATTCTTATGAAACTTGATTTCTTATTGTTAGTTCGATTTGACTAATTGATGTCTCTATATGAAAATCATCAAAATCGAATGCAAATGAAAGTTTTTTTCAAAATATCTCAATAACGATATATAAAATGTGAAAAGTGTGTAGAATCTTTTTTGTAGAGCATTTAATTTTCTATAATAAAATGTATTATATTTTTGTAGTAAAATATCCCCTTGCAAAGATATATCTCCCTTTGCATAATTTAGCACGAGGAAGCACTGTGCGATCAACACTTGGCAGACGTTTTTTTATAATATAACCTACTTAATAATTTATTGTTTAACCCTACTTCCACAATACACACACACACAAAGAAATTCACATATCCACACGTCTGATTTATTATCTGCATTTGCTATCAGCAAATCTATCAGACTCGAATGTACATATTATTCCGTATCTCTATGTGTGTGCAGTACGGCACAACCTTTGACCCAACGGCTGTGACGTCACCGGCCACCAATCATGGCACACTAGATCTGACTACGTAAACCAATCACGGGAAATGTCACTAGTGGATATTAGATACAAATTAGCATTGCATTATTAGTATTATGAATAAAAGATATGTTTTTGTATATGTTTACAAATCTGTAGTAGGTAGGTATTAATGCAGTGCAATTTAATGTGAAATGCGTATTTGATTTATTGGTAGTAATAAAATTAATTAGTTGATAAATGGTAGGGGAAGTATGACCAAATTTGATAATTGACTTTTCTTTTAAAAGCTCTCACTGGATAAAATACCGTAATAATTTTATCACTTTTTTTGGAGTTACTTACTTAGGCTTCTGAAATAGTTCATATTTGTTATGACAAATAGTTTTTAGCAACCTAACAATTTTATTCTACTTATTTTTAATTAAAAGTTATGCTTCAATTCAAAAAATACAGTCACTATTCGATATTTTCTTTATTTCATGAATCAGCATATAGAAATTTATATCGACAATTTCCCAAATTTTCCCTACATTTAATATTATATTAATAATCCAATACTAGATATGTATTATATGAACTTGATTTATAGATTTTATATTAAAATTGGTTGATTATTTCTTTACAAGTTTAAATTTATGAATGTTTACAAGATGACATTGTTTATCGACTATGATGAAATAGTTTTTTAATGTTTCTAATAAGGCATAAGTAACTGTAATTTTGGTAAATAAATCATTATTAGGATTAGTTGTATGTAGTACGAAGAAAGCCTTGGGTGGGCACATATGTAATGAGTTACATACATATAGTAAATAGATAAGTATATAGACACATCTTGTTATACATATACATATGTTAATGCTTATTTTAAAACTGCAAATCAACTGTTCATGTAATGTATTAAAATCATTTGAAAATAATATTAACCAATATTTATATTTATAACTTGTGAATAATCAGTTTACATTTTTTTAAAGTAATGATAAATAACAATTTTACTGAAATCAAACAACAATATTTAAAAGCATTATTATGTATTCTTGTGTGAACATTATGTTTTGATACAAAAAATAAAATAAAAAGTTGGAGTAATTTCTGTATCTGAAATACCTAACAATTAACAATATATATACGTCCGGTATTACCAAGTTTAACTAAATGCTCCTTTATGGTCGATCCAGATTATCGAGCCGGTCTCGCTCCAAATAATATTTACATTAACGAGCCGGTCTTGGGCCGGGCTCAGTCTGATCTCGGTACAACCTATGCCAGGTTCGATCACATTCCAGTAAAATATTATTCTTCAATGTTGTATCGTAGCGAGATTGAACCGAGACCTGAGCGATACCTATAGTGTAAATGATTTCAGTATTTATTGTTTATTTATATTTGATTGGAGTGAGACTAGACCGAGACCCTTAACTAACTGTCGTATTATCAACATAATTAAGCATAATACATTTAATTAAATGGATTTTAATTTTCTGCGTTATGTTTTTACAGCGTATATTATTTGTATTTTTCAGTGAGAGCCTATATATTGATTTAATTAAATCACGTTAGTAATACATCAAATCTACTTTAAAAGAGCATTTAGCGCTAAATGAATATTAAATTGTTTGATACCAGGCATGTACCAAATAAAATAATTTTACAATAAATACCTTAAAAATATGGTAGGCCTAAAAAATCAGAATTACTTAATTCATTAATGTATTATAAACGAGCTAGCAAAATTTGCTTATTATTACTTCCAAATGAGGTTCAAACGTATCTAACAGTTCTCTAAAAGTTTCATTAAATGTTTGACAATTTTCGCGCACGCATGGTATGTAAACACCAATGGTATTAAATCAGTGGTGATATTATGAAAATTGAAATAAAAAATAACTTGAAGTATCACTGCTCTAAATTCCATCACTAATCCATAGATACTAGTACAGAATTAATACCCCATTTGAGAGTGCATGCAAGCTAGCAAATTTTGCGAGCTCCTTTATGATACCGGACATAATGTTCTTATCGATTCAAATGAATCAAGATACCTATATAATATATATATGTATACCAAAGCGACTAACAATAAATCCATTTTCTAATTTTAATTGAAATACTTTAAACAAATGAATACTTGTCCGTTTATCATCTAAACGTTATTATTATTTTTTTTTAGATATTTCATTGACTATATTCACAAGGTTCGTGATGCTAACCACTGGGCCAGCTGGAGTGAGTGCGACCACCTCAAACTGCGACGGCGGCGATCATGTCGTAATGGCAAATGGTCCAGCGCTCATTTACATATGAACACGGACCAGTGCGAGCATGTAAATGATTTTTATTTTACTTTATTACATATATGTTAGATGTCACACTTGCATATATGTGTATGTTTGGATGTGTGGGCCTTGAACAGTGACGGCGTGATATTTTTTTAATTATAATAATAATAGCACCCTTGCCCAGCGTTTCTCAACCTTTTAATATTTGCAACCCAATCTTCAATAACAATTCTCATCCCCCCGCCCCCCTCAAACAATAATTTTCACTGAAATCGTGCTGTAATTGTAATATAAGTTTCTATTTAATTTAATTGTATTTTGTTTGAGTGTAAATTACTAATATTAAACCTATTTCGAAAAACTTTGCTCTGCAAGACAGGCCCAAGGGAGTCAATAATAATTATTAATTTTGTTTTTAATTTAATATTGATAAGTTAATTATTAAACACATTGTGAAGTAATAATAATAATAATAAATGTTAAAAATATTAAGTAACAAAATCCAAAAAAAACAAAGAAGCAAAAAATTGAAGAAAAAAAATACATAGGTATGGAATATAATCTCTTCAGTTTCTCCCAATTTAACGTTTGAAATAATTCCATTGTTACGCCAATGTAAAAGAATCCAAAGTACGGGCTGGTTATGAGGACTGTTATAAATATGCAATACCTGAGCCAATATCATCGAATCTTAATTGGCGTTTATCACAATTTAGGTAAATATAAAATGCGCATGTTAGCGGACACTATCACGTTGTTTTTATACGTTATGATGTGGATCTGATGTTATGTTTTACATACTTTGTTCACAATAAAAATGTCGAATCAATAAATTCCATTTAGTTGATTATGTTACAAGATATAGCTGTTGGAATGGTTCATATTTATAATACTGTTATGTATTAAATGTGTATTCTTCTTCTTGATACTTCAAATAAAAAATATGCTGCAGCACTTTATATCTTATTATATATAAACGTTGGTGCATATGTATGTGTTCTCATCAGGCCTAAATTACTGGATGTATCGATGCCATATTCATACCATATGTTCGTTTAGTGCTCCGATAAGTTTTTTTATCTGGTTGGTGGCGCTAGGGTTGAGTGTATTTTTTCTATATAAAAAATATATCAAAATGTTGGTATAATGTATGTAAGGTCATCACGCCTAAACCATTGGACGTATCGAAGCCATATTCACATGTTCGTTTGGTGCTACGACAAGTTTATCTATTTTTAGACCCGGTAGGTGGCACTGGGGTCGAAATATTTACCAAAATGTGTATTTATGGTCCGATTTGGCTCATATTCAAAATATAAATTAGTTACGTGGAAATAAATATTTTAACAAAAAATGGACCCGATAAGTGGCACTGGAGTCGAGGAACCAAACTAAAAATTTTCTTTATTAAACTACAATATTATACCTCGTTTAATAACTTTTCAGGAGCCAAAATACTTTTTAAGCCAGGTTTGCTTTAATATAATTGAAAAATTAGATATGTAAAAAAAATACTATCGATATTATTATTTTTGTTACTAAAAAAATCCAAGAGATATTTTAAAATTCAACTCTATTGAGACACTTTTAACACCTGTTTTGTCCCATTTTATTTAATATGTAAATCTTGACATCCACTAATGACCTATGAGATTATATTTCTTACGGTTTATAAAAAAATCTTATTAAATTCACATTTCTATTGAATTTGCCTAAAACCCGTTACCCGAAATCTATCCAATATAATTATATTTTGTATTCCTATTAATAAAAATGAAGAAAAAATGTAAATATGATATACCGTACTATAAAAAAATATCTTCAAAACACATAGAATAAGTGTATACATAATCTTTGGTTACAAAATGTTGGTCATAAAAAGATTATTAATATTTGTGAGCAGTACCACAAAAGATTACAATCAATAACCGATGATTTCTCTCTACGTCTAATTTAATTATAGTTGAGTATTTAGAGGTAGGAAAAATTAATTACAAGCTCTTTATTTATAACATAATAAAGGTGTCACTAAACTGGCTGTGCACGGGCCGTATTAAATAACCAGGACCGTATTAAGTTTATTCTTGTTTTTATATTAAACACATCCTGATTTGTAGAATCATAAAGAACTTGTTGTTCAACTTTTTTGGATGTTTATTTTAGTACCTCGAGAATCCAATTTCCTGTTCCCGATTCTTGAAGATGAAACATTCCCAAAAAAATATTTTGCCATGATGTCTGTCTGTCCGCAACAACAATAAATAGAATGATGAAATTTTTTAATTTTTAAAGAACACATCATATTTAAAAAAAAAGATCTTACAAACGGAACCGAATGTATTTTTTTTTACTTTTCGAATTATTTTCTAACAATAAGCGGTGGCTATTAGAACAAATATTTTAGATTATAGATTAAATGAATACCATTATCTTTAGTTTATGTTTTATTAATTAAAAAAAAGTGATTTTTTATATTTAAAATAAAAATTATAGAAAACGTTTTTTTTTACAATTTTTTTTCTATTAATTTTTTTCTATCTCTTATAACCCCAAAAAAACTTTTTAATATACTTATATTTTTTAACTATATATTTAAAAAGGCTCATAATATAGGTAATAAAAGTTTTATGGAACATTTTTTTGATATCTTTTATGAGTAAGTCAAATTTTTTTACATAAAATACACTTTCAGTATTACATATAAGAAAGTCCCGTGACACTCATCGCAGCAATTTTATATTATTCTACACCTAGACTTTGTCCTTCGTTTTTATTTTTCTTTAAAAAATAAGCTATATTGGTCTTCTTATCAATTTGGTACCAAAATTGAATTATCGAGTTACAATATAATTTTCTCGCAACACGGATGTTCCCTGGGATCAAACTGCACCCCTGGTTGATGCGATTCCACGCCCATTATCCATCTCCACTTCGTTCGTATTTTACATAACTATTTGTATACGTCCATATAAAGTATTCCTATTAACGTTTATCACTTGTAATCTGTTAGTTAAGTAACTTTTTAGTATTATTAAGAACCAGTATTTTTATATTTATCTGTTATTATTGTTTATATCGAATACTCTAGTACGATACTGAATTCAGACTAATTAAAATTTTGTTTGTAGTGGAATAAATTATCGATTTAATATAGATGTTTGTTAATTAATTTATCGATCAATATATTCTAGATTTAATTTGATTATTGGTTTCAACTATAATCAAATTTATTTCCTTATTTTTTTTTCGGAAAAGTAATTTGTTAATTTAATAATTAATTGATAATTTTATAACTAACAGTCCTCTCGAAAAAGATTAAACCAGTCTCGTCTCGATCTTGTCTCGTGTCTCAATCTCTTGTGAATTTTTTTAAATATATTTTTTTCAATTAATTCTTACTTAATAAAGAAAGAACATTTTGAAATATAACGAAATAAAAAAAACAGTAAAAATTGCTCATCTTATCTAACTCTATAAAAGGAAGTTATATTTTTCTACATGTTACGCAGGTAAACTCCAAAACTACTGAACTGATTTAAATGCGGTTTCTAAATTACAGGGCTATAACGACAATTTTCCCTGATTATTTTATTTATTTATTTATTTTTTATTTTTTTCGTCTCGTGAAAATTTAATACGGTCTCATCTCGTTTAAATTAAAGCAATATCATCCCGGTCTCGTATCAACGCATATTTCTAAATACTGTAGTATAAAAAAATGTGCTCAATCATTTTGTCAATATTTTTATATTTCCGTGATTATGAAACTTATAATTTGCAGAATATCTACAAGTGATATTATATACTTAAAATCTTAGAAAAGAGAAATTATTATCCCTTCTTTCTTTCATACACTTCTAACATAAGCGTATTATTCTGTCTACACCATCATCGAACTCTCCGCAATAAATTCGAGAGTTTCACACACACATACACACACACACCCGCCCGCCTGCTCGCGAGTTCCACCTGCGCCGTGCCGATAACACGCGTGGGTGTGAGTAGGTCAGAGATCATCGGGCGAGCGGCCGCGCGACAGAGACAGCGTGAGAACATCGCACAGAGCACACATACATGTATGTGTGTATATATACAACATAACAGATTTCCATTGAATATACTTCGAATATTTAGTGTATTGGAATTTTAGCGTCACTTGATTTTTACAAATCATGTTGGCGCAGTATAAATTTTTTTTTATTTTCTTCTGTAAATTAGTCATTACTAGAGATTGGAAAAATAGTTGTTATTTTCAATGATATAATTACTAGTTGAATTTTTTTTCGGAAAATAGATAGATTTAATAATAATTAGTGCAAACGAAGCAGTAAAAAGTGTCGCAAATAGTTTAAAAATAGTTGCAAAAGGTAGTTGCAAATAGTTGATTTCAAATTTGTTCAAACAAACCAGTTTCTGAAAACGGTGGAGATATGTAATAAAAATTACAATAAATACATTTTTACGCAATAGTTGAAAAACTATTTTTCCAATCTCTAGTCTTTACATATGAATACTTGGATATTTTAACAGAGGCTCTTATTATGGACATTTTTTTATTTAAAAAACCATCATAAAATAGTAAGCTTGTTTAAAAAAATAGCTGTCGTGAACAATGGATCTTTATGAATTATCACAGTGAAAGAACATTTTTTATATGTTCCGTTTCAAAAATTAAAATTAAAATCAATGGTTTATGAAGTGTAGGAATACTCAAACTAAAAGATCTGGCAACGCTGGATCTTTTTGACATGTAAGATGTATGTGTGTGTCTATATGGCTACAATACGAAACTATTTACGCTATTACCACATTTTAGTGCTAACTAAATATATATTTTTTTAGAACACATAAGAAGGTATTATTTATACCTACTATTTTTTTTTCTATAAAAAAATTATTTCTGAACAGTAGATGACCCCCTCTTACCACTCGCCTTTTAAAGACTGTAACCAACCTCCTCAAAAAAACACTGTAATTAGAAATATGCCAATACAAGTTTAAAGTTTTTAACATTAGTTCAGAACAATGTTAATAGGTTACTTTAACCATTTTTTTCGTTACAACAAACCGTTTTCTGTACGATAATATATGTATAAAAAAGTCTTATTGCGGCCAATTCAATTGATTTTATAAAAATCGTTCAATAATTAAATATTTCTCCAGAAATCAGAATTCTTATTATATGTATTACCTATATATAAATTCTTACATACAAATATCTAAAAATAATACAAAGCTTAAGAAACATTTTAAGAGATTCATTGTGCGCGAAGATAAATCCATCAAAGCAGACTCTCTCCCACGCGTGCATACACATGTCCAAACGTTTAAGCGAAAACAAAACGGTGCGTTATTGAACCGCTATTGAACTGCTAATTAACCGCTAAAGAAGAACACGAAGACACACTCCGTACAGATCAACCATGACGCATAGGGTGGGAGAAATATATACAGGGGCGTAACAATATATCAGAAAACATTATCTTACGTATTATTATGTTGCATATATTATCATAGAATGAAAGATTTGTAAATTGGTAAGACAGTGATTTTCAAAATACTTTTTAGCATTTACAACAGTTTATTAGTATCATCTCCTTTTTAATTATTTTAAAATCTCTATTAAACACTGACGATATTCCAAGAAAAATATGACCGAAAAACTGCCATGCGTGCCACAGGATTTTCTTATATACACATACAGTGTACTTGTGTCTTATTATATTAAACAAATATTTTTGGCTAACTGGTAAAAGGTATAAAAAAATAAATGCAATAAATAATTCAAAATTTGACAATTCTAAACATTTCTTTTCGATTGTAAGATCGTTTTCAGAAATATGAGGTTTTCTTCCATCAAGAAAATTGATCCTGAATGTACAATTCCATTCTTGTATCTATTGTTAAGTTACAGCGTCAACAAACTGACTGACAGAGACAGTATAGCTAAAATAGTCAGAACTAGTTATTAAATACTAGCTGAATTTGTATTTTTCTAATAAAGGGGATACAAAGGATAAAAGCTAACTCCCTGCCAAATTTCATCAAGATCGGTTCAGCGGTTTTGCAATGAAAAGGTAATAAACAGACAGACAGAGTTACTGTCGTATTTACATATAATATTAGTATGGATGTATTCATGGAAGGTCAAAATGGATATTTCCATCAAAATATATGTAGTACTAATTATATACATATGTTAATCTTTTTTTATTAACCCTCCAAAAATGTCCCTTAATACTGCATTTCCCCCGTCATTGGTTAAGCAATGTCCAACACAAGAGAGCAAAATTTAACACCACATCTGCTACAACAACAGCGACACCTTTTGTCCGGCAATTAAAGTGTTTTAAACGCTCAAACAAAAGAGCGCGCTTTAATTGTGGTAATTTGTGAGGCGGCCTTTTGTGCTCAGTTAATGCCTTATTGATTCCCGTACCCCGGACGCCATTGTTCTTGCCCAATGTGCACGTCACTCCTGTCAGTTTTTATAAAACGCCCGCTGTTGTTTATTGTAAGGATTTTTCTTATTTTTTTTATTTCACCTGTAGAAAGACATGTATGTTTGTCGATCTTGTAATAGAGATGTTATATTTGTAGGCATACCTATAATAGTTTCATTAATAATATTGTTATTAAAGAATCGTTAACAATTCATATAGTTAGGTATGTATATAAAACTTTTATTTAAAACATTCTACCATACTTTTAAATAAAAATAATTATTCATGTCGGTATTTTAATTAACTATACTATTATACTATATTAAAATAATACAGTAGAATTTCGAAAACTGTTACTAGGTTGACTCAATTCAAACACAAAATAAGACACAATCAATAATTTGACATTTTCAATTTAAAAAATATAATTATTTGGAAATGAACGTAATAATTCGAATAAATTTCAAGTTACAAAATTTGATCATTTTCTTTGAGATTCTGTATTATAAAGAATTTGTTCTGTACCAGTGCTTCTTAAACAAAGATTCGCGGACCCCCGGGGGTCCGCTGAACTTTTCCCATGGGTCCGTGAAACATGTTTGGCATAAATTAAAGCACTTTTACAATTCTATTTACCAGTGATTAATTATTATCTAACGATCTCTTTGTTTTTCTATCCGGGGGAGGGGTTCCCTGAAATATAACTGTTCAAAAGGGGGTCCCTAGACCATATAAGTTTATGAACCGCTGGTCTAGACTATACCCAACTAAACGCTTTCTGCAGGGTATTAAATTTATATAACATATGTAAATATGTATGTATCTATACAAATCTATACAATGTTATATTCGAGTATGTGTAATTGTGATGCAATTAACGGCTGAAGCTCTTGGCAGAGAAGTGTAAATTAATTTATATTTCACATATCCACAGAACAAAGTTGTCATTGTATATGGGATTCGCCGGCAGCATTGTTTACTGTTCTGTTGCAATTATTTTATAACATATAATAGTCCTAACATTTATTGTAGGTAAGAGCGTTCAAGTTTTCAGAGTTGGATTCGAATCTATAAAATATTAAATTTTCCATATGTACAATTACCATTCTTAAAACCGCCTGTAGCACCAAATTAAATGGAGCACCAAAACAGTGCATTTTATTTATTTCTTTTAATTTTAAGTTTTAAATAAACAAAAATGTAATTTTTTTTATTTTTAGTAAGAAAAAAATATAATGCCTGTAGTACCAAAAAATCTAGCGATGGCCCTAACTAAACCCTTCTTATGATTAACAATAAACCCTAAATGTTAATGCACCAATATCTAATAAATGTATCTATACAATTAACTAATGCTTCGTTAATTTTTCTTATGCAATCAATTATTTTAACCGGATTGTCTTCTATACATTATTGTCCATACTTCATGAAAATATTTTGATTTGAATTTGTAATACGTTGTTTGTAATCACATTTTTGTTTGTGGTAAAATAATAACCATATTACGTTTTAAATGTAGCACAGTATAATAATAATTAATACGACCCTGATATAAAATTTAAACACACTCACGGTAATACATCAAGTACTTGTGGTTCAATAGAAATGTCAGTATTTATTATTGTGACCGCAAATAGTGCGTATGTGTCATTGTGACGCAGGTGTGTAGGTCGCATCTCTGTGTATAACAGTGGTTGTCAATATTTTATACAAATTAGTATTATAATTTTCTCAAAATAATTAACGATGAAGAAAGTAAAGTTAAAAGTTATATAACTTGACTCGGTGATAGTTTTTGAAAGTAATTACTTGACGATTGCTCCTGAAACATTGTGACTTATATTGTTTAGTTCTCTAAATCTGTAAACATTAAGAATTGTATAGAATAAAAAGATCTAAACATATTCGACTATATTTTTCAATAATTCTAAACAATAATTCCGTAGTCCACTTGAGCGAAGCCGCGAGCACAGCTTGTTATTGGTATACCTACATATGTACATATATCAATAGATCTATATATGAAAAAAACATATGCAAAGTAAACGTACAGTGCTTCCTCGTGCAAAATTCACCAAAGATAGTTAAGTATTGAACAATTTAAATAAAAACCGATAAAGTATTCAGAAAAATTGCCTAGCATTGGACAGACGGACGAAAAGACCAATTTAAAATTTTGAAATCGGAGAACAATTTTTTTGTCTCATTCTAAAACGATCACAAAGCTTCTCGATCTTCGATATTGCGAGGAAGCAAAATTAGTTCACAAAAAATTTTACTCTAAAAAATACATGTTATATTTGAATAAACCTACTATTTTTATGAAAAATGATCACTTTCTTAAGATCAACTTTTTATTTTTTAATTTATGTAATTTTAATACATACAATTTGTTTATGATGTTGTAAGATGATAAAACATATAAAAATATATCTTGGCCTTGGAATATGTCTACAACAAAAGTTGTTTCAATAAAATACAAATATTTTTACAGTTATCAAATCATATTGTATTTTTATTTCAATTTAAATGCCAATACATAAAAATTATTCATTGCTTACATTATCCAAGAATTTAATTAATCTTTTTATGAAAATATTTATCTACACAAATATAAACGATTATAAATTATATATATAAAAATTTGCATTTTGCTATTTATAATTAAATGTTTCAATTTACATTTAAGTCAGTTGAATATATTGAAAACTTTTTTTGTGGAATTTATTTTTTGTTACTTTTTCTTATAAATATATAAATATTTTCAATGTCAAATTTTTCCATCCTATGACATACATATCTACATAATATTTTTTTATGAATTTAATTTTTTAATAGAACATACCGGATTCAGATAAACTACCGTACAAAATATGTATGCTTTCGAACTCATATTACCTACAGCAAACTCTCAAATACATTTGTCTCTTCAAAAGCTTGATCTAAATTTGTTACCAGTTTGAAATTGTGTCCTTAAGTTTGACCATAAACATCAAAATTATTTCTTACAAATAATTAACAAATTGCATAAAAATGCCTTGAAATGTCCAACAACTACATTAATTTCATTCAAAATCCACATTTTCTAAAATTTATTAACCAAATACAAAAACTTATTTTCGTATTTGTGAACACAACTGAGTACATGTTAATTTTGTCATTCAATATTATAAGAAATATATCGAAACAATATTTGTTAATGAATTTATAAAAAAAGTAAAAAAGTAAAAACAAGTTATCTGCAAAAGGAAAAAGTTCCACAGCAAAGATATTACCCATTTTCTGGAGAAAAAAAATACATATTAGTGAATGATTATAACTATGATCTAATGATCATTGTTCACGACTGCTGGAATAAATAATATATGTAATAAATAATAGAGTAAACAAAAATCAAAAGTATGAAACATAACTGCGTTTTAGCATACTATATACAACCTATTAACATTTCAACTAATTTTATGATCATTTTATTTGTTATAAATCATTACAGGTTATAAAGTTTCTAATGTAACCAAGAGAGCAGAACAAATATTTGTTTAATTGTACATGTGTCACATTTATTTGTACATAAAAACTCATCTACTGTTATAAAGTTTTTATTTTGACATTAAGAACATTCAAACAAATTAAATTTTGTCAAAGAATCTATTAAAAATTTACAAATCATTGTAAATTGTAAATGATAAAACCATATACACTATTTTATAGCTATATTTAATCTTTGTGTATTTTTTGGAAGGAGGGTGGAGAGGATAGTTAAATTAATATTTATTTTTGATGAAAATTTAATGATAAATGCAAAATTAATTTTTCATTAGAAACTAAATTAATCATTCTAATGATTTTTTTACTCCATTAAAAGAAATTAAAAAAAACATGAACTTTATGTTTATAAATAATTAATAACGATATAAGGTACTGATACCAGTCTTGGATATGACCCCAGTAATGGCTATTTTTAAATTAAATGTACTGAATTAGAAATATTTATTGATATTTGATTACTACCATTTCTGAATATTAATCTATATACATTTAACTGTCTTTCAGCGTGATTTGATGACAATCGGCCAATAGGTGTCAAAATGGTGGACATTTAAACTAATTATTAGTATAATTTATTTATTAATTATTATATTATCATAGCAACTGCTTTACATTATTTAAAAATTTGACGATTCTTTCTTTTAGATCTTTTATGTCGTAGTACTTATCATTTTGTAATCATTAGCAAGTGTCCATCACTGCGTGCTCATTACTAGTTTTACTTTATCCATTACTGGTGAAAAATCATAAATAAAATAACTATATTTGTGGTCTTTGGTAATTAAATTAATTAAATAAAGAGTTACTTGTTTTATTAGTAACATGAGTTTATGAGAATTACAAAAAAGAAGCCCGTCAATCACAAAAACAGTAAACCTTGCTCTTATAGCGACCATAACTGGTGCAAATACCTTACCTATAAAAAAATTACGTAGGGATTCTCTTAAACATGAATTTAGTTCCATTATATAGTGTAAAAAAGGTTGAGAAACGCTGCTCTATTGAAATCATTAAAGAATTCTTATTTCAAGAGAGCCTTTGGTTTCTCTATATATGTAATTCTTCGACTATATATATTTAAAAAATTGAGATAACAAACTAATTTAAAACAATAGTAAATTCGCGAGGCATATATATCTGACACTGATTCAAAGCAAACATAAGTTATTAAGACTCTCTTCATTTATATATAATGTGTCTCGAAGCGGCGAGACCTACACGCTCGTCTGTGATTTATACTTATCTAAAGCATAAAACCTCACATGGACTAATGACCAAATGTTTAAGCACCATTTAGCCAAATAAACAACTCATTCCTCCGCGCACGACTATCCATTTCCCACCCACACGCATTTCCCAAATCACTCGCATGCATGTGCTTCGATCGCTTTTGGAGATTATTCGCAAATGGACATTCTTCAATTGTGTCATAACTTTCCGATCTTATTTCTCAAGTGATTTTTTATATTGACTTATATCTGATTTTTGTCCGTTCAGTAACGCTGTTAAAATAAAAGATTAATGTCTGGTATTATAAACGAACTAACAAAATTTGCAAGTTTACAAACACTTTTAAATGAGATCTGACAGTTCTCTTGAAGTTTAATGAAGTGTTTGATAATTTTCACGCAAAAAATAAAAGGTATCAAATCAAAGCAAATTATATTATACAATAATAATGAACGCAAATATTACTGCGCAAAACAAAATTTTAATGCTCAAAACGGAAAATATTATTACTTACATTATTTTATGAGGGGGGGGGGGGATGAGAATTGTGATTGAAAATTGGGTCGCAAATACTAAAAGGTTGAGAAACGCTGTTCTATACATATAAAGGATCGTCAAAATAAGTATCGGCACACACTTTACAATTATTTAAAACAACATTGTTTTCGTTATAAAACAGAAAAAAAATCATTTGAGTAGGTATTATATCAACAATTCAATAAAGTTCAATCATTTTTTGTATATTGACATATTTCATTACATCGATAACCGATTCATATACATTTCACTAAAAACAAACAAATGTCACATTTCAATTATGTATTTAACTAAAAAAAATCAAAAAAATATCTATTTACATCCCACACAAAACAATATATTTGCAAATGATCTTAACACAAACATTTTTAAATATTTAATATTTGGTGTACATCCTACAACTAGAATACCATTTTAATCACTTAAATATCTTTTGATGTAAACCAATACTTGTTATTTTATTTGCATAATTACGAAGTAAATCTTCCATCAAATTAACCGAGTATTATTCTAATAGCTGAAAGCAAACAATTTTATTATTTATGAATACTTATTTGAATAGTTTCTATGTTTAGAAACTTTCAAAAATAATTATAAATATTATTTTGATTTAATATTTTTTCCCATTCTTGCCCGGTATTATCAACCAATTTAAAGCTCCTTTAGAGCTAAATGCTCATTTAACGTAAATTTTGTGTATTATAAATGTAATTTGAATCAATATATAGGCTCTCAATGAAAAATGTATATATTATGCGTTATAAAAACATAATGATTGATAAATGATTCTGTTGATAATACGACAGTTAGTTAAAGGAATATTTAGTTAAACTTGGTAATACAGAAAGATAACGAGTTGATAAGTTAAATGAAAAAGGTTCTAACTTATATAAGAGGGGCACAAAAGTCAACGGAAAGGGGCACCAAAAAAGTCCAAAAAAATGTCGCAGCTATAGAAAATAAAATTTTGAGGACGTTTATTTCAGTTTTCGCCGAGGGCGTAGCGACCACAAGTAAACATATGTACATCAACTCAACTGTAAGAATTATTCTATCAAGGTTAATGAAAATTACTATAAGAGAAAATATTTTTTCTTTTCCTCAAAATTAGAATTTTTTTCTATCAAGAAGAAATTAAATATATGTATTAACTCCTACCGAATCATTTTTTCTAGTTCGTTTTTAAGAAAAAACCTTACGTTTTTAAGTTTTAGCAGAATCTTAAATTACTTCTCATCGAATAATACATATGATTTTTTTTTCAATACCCAAGTTATAATAATTTCTAACGTAGGTGGCGTCGCTAATACCGGACATTCTAATGTTAGAAACCGTGACTTTTAAATAAAGCTGATGTTGTCTTGATATAACCTATAGCCGTAAAAAAAAACAATACCTATATCAATCTAATCTGGTGTAAACAACTACGTACCTATATTACATTTTCTCTAAACGTATATAATTTCACCAACTCAAAATACTCACCTATAATTGAATTAAGTTCAGTGAATCTTCCACAGCCGACTATGTGCGTCTTCGGTCAACGCGATCGTCTCTATGCAAACATTGACAGTGCGAACGCCGGTCACCACTTGACGGTACAAAGTGTACAAGTAAATTAAGATGTGAGGCATCTGTTTATACGCGTAGGTGGAGCCCCTCGTGCGGCCAAACAGCTCCATGTGTTTAGGCAGTTGTTTCACCTCGGTGTTTCTAGGTCTTGTAGTCATTGCAAATATTATTCCTTCTCGATATTTCGTTTAAAAAGATATCTATATATACACACAACTACCTATAATCGCTCCCAGCAAGAGAACCATAATTTTGATGAGATTTTTAAATAAAATTTGACATTTTTCTGGTAAGGTTTAGAACTATAGACCATCAAGAAGCGTCTTCAGAAAGTAAACATTTAATATGTTCATTTTATACATATTTAGATTGCCTAAAATTATTTCATAATCTTAAGAGTTGAAAACATTGCTTCAGTCTTTATATTTAATAAAATTCTAGTTATCTAGCATTAAGACGTCCATTGGTTTAGTTATAAATTCACATAGGTGCAATTTTATTAGAAATTAAGTTTAAATGATAAATAAAAAATAATCCTTATTTCGATCGTGAAGTAAATTCATAATAATATTTACTCTTTTTAAAAGTCAAGAAAACATTTTCTTTATTTCATAATTTAGCAATTGAAACCTTTCCTGGTTATTTATTTTACAGACTCGTATTTCTGCATAAATATTTAACTTTCAACTTAACCAAATGATTCTTTCGAACAACAACGAATCGAAGTGATCCTTTGTAAACGACACAGCAAGCACATATTCGCCTTCAGAAATTTTACTAGGGGGAACTCTTGACTCTTAATACACAAATTTTCAATATTTGTTACCTTTATTATATTATACAGGATGATTTACAACTAGTCTAAAAAAAATTAACAGTAGATCGAGGATGTTATTTTAAGTCAAAAACTTTATGTAAATATGTGTCCGAAAATTCTTCGTGAGGGAGCTACAGCTTTCCAAAGATTTTGCTTTAAATTAGTGTTTATTTTATAACTAGAGAACCCACTGTGGTAAAGTTATGAAATTTTATTAATGGTTTATTATTAATAAGTATTATCGATTTCCAGTATCAAACAACAATAATTTAGATTTTTGTCAAGTATTTTTTTGTTCTTTATTTTTTTCCCGAATTAGGTTCTTGCATAAGAATCCATTTATATGTACGTACGACCCAAATGTAAGAACTCCCCGACTCACATCACTAGTACAAGCCATATTTTTTTAGCATTCATTTTTTAGGTAGAGGATGTATAAAAAATATTTCTATCTATCTTAAATGAATACACATTTACATTTCCTACAATTACTCAAATTAGACATCTTAATTAAAAAAAAAATCAATAGTTGATAATTTCTTAAGTCTGTTATACCCTTAAAGGTACGTGGATGAAAAATTCAATTCAGCAATAAGTAGTTAATTTTTTTTATCAACGAAAATGTAAAAGCAACTAAAAAAAACGTCGAGAGAAATTTTCGTAAAAAATTCAAACTGTCACCACTTTAACGTAAATGGTAAAAAATTCAAATCCTTTTAAAAATCCAACCTTACAACTCAAACACTTCTTTTTACGTCGCGCTTGGGATTAAAAAAATCTTCTATATAGGGTAAAAAAAAGATACAAATCCTCTCTTTTCTTACATGTGAGCGCCATTGATACTAACATATCTGCTCTGCATTTACAAAAACATTTACTCACTTACCCTCGCGACCAAAACACTCGTCTTATGTTAATGTAACAGCAATTTCACATTCAGTCTTGTCAAATTGAAGCCACTATTTACATTAATAAATTCCAGCATTTGTTTGCACAAGTGAAAAAATATCAATAAATATATGTAGGAGTTATGTTTTAGTGTGTGTTTTATAATATAGATGTTAACTTTCTTTCACTACTGATTGTGAGTGAAATAAGTATTTTCATTTGATTAACCGTGGTTTTCATAAAACAAAACACGTTTATCAATATTTACATTAGTTGCCATTAAATCATTACTGGGGGTAATGTTACTGTATAATATAAAATTCAAATTTTCTAAATAACGAACTGTAACAGTTACAAATTTTACAGTAATATGAACAATAAAGATAATATGTTTTAGCTCTAACGAAATTAGTAATGTTGCAACATAAAAATATATCAAGGTTTAATAATTTATTATAAAAACAAATAATTGTATATACATAAAGACATAATTTAAGACATGGAGAGAAAAATAATTAAATAACAGACAAGTTAACCATTAATTAGTTAATTCCAGACACACCTCAAACGTTCAAACATTGACTTCACATAAACTAGGATCTTAATATTAAGAATCAAGCTAGTAATTATGTACATCATTATTTGTATACGGATGAAGAACTAACTACCAAAAAAATCAAATTGCTAGTTTTTGTCGGTTTTGAAATAATGTTGTTTGGATATAAAACAGAGTTTAAAGCCTTGACAATTAAGACACCGTTTCAGTGGCAGTTTCGATGGTTACATATTACATAGGTCTTGAAAATGGCACTTTATCGAAACGGCCGTTGATGTGGAAAGCTTTTAAAAATTTGTATTGGGTATATAAATGATCTATATTGTTATTTACGAAAATAGTTATCTTATTTTATGAATCACTAAAAAGCGAAAATAACTCAATGATCTACGAAATAAGTAGGTATGCAAAAAGTACATTTGAAATTTATTTTGGTCTCATAATATGATAACATTAGTAAGTTCGTTGATACATATTTCAAATACCTAAGTAGATTTTATGTATATACAGAAAAAGTTTGGAAAAATAGAGTGGAAAGACTTAAAAACACAATATAATAGAGCACTTTCTGTTGTTTTTTTTACGCATTGTTTTCATGGAACCAATTAACCGCGTAAATAGAGGGATTACTGTACATTATAGTAATAGATTTACTAACATATTGAGAATTTACCGGAATTACAGGCTATTATTAATACAAATCAACAAATAAAGTTAAGTTAGTTTAGGTTAGGTTGCGGTTAATATTAATTCGTACCGGTAAGTATTATTACTAACTGCATGCATTTATTACATTGACCGTAACATATAATATACATACATACATTTACAAGCGTTATCTATACTATGTGAATTTTTGAGTTTACATCATTTTATTAGCTATATAATTCATTTTGATAGTGTTTTTAACTGATGTGCATCTGTCATGTTTGTTCCGCCATGTCACAAAACTACTGAACCGATTTCGATAGAATTTTCACTGTTCGAAAGCTAAAAACCCTAGAATTAATTAAAGCCATATGGTAATTAAAATTAATGCAGATGCGTAGTTTACAATTGTATTAAAAATTTATTAAAGTACCTATCACAAAAAAATCAAAAGTGATTGTGATAATGTAATTAAACTTACAATTAAGATAAAAAAATACATATAAAAATGAAAAGGATAATATAATTATTGCGATTGATTCAATGATTAAACCAAAAAAAATTCATGGAATAATTAGAACAGGCACGCATTAAGAAAAAATCTAAAAATGAAAGGATTTATTTAATTAGGTCAGGCACGTATTGAGAAAAAAAATACGATTTCTAAAAAAATTTAGAAAAATGAAAAGGTTTCGATTTCGAAATAAACGCAGGTCAAGCCTCGGGTAATTTGTAGTATACTATTCATATGATATGTCAATGACCACACCCCAAATACTTGCGAACATACATACACACACACAGACTAAGAAGCGCGCGTGCTAATGACGCCAATAAACTCCAAGACAGTAAATTCACGTTAGAGGGATAATATCTCCGGTCTGCCGCTAATGAAGCTACTGTTTTCCGCGGCTAACTTCAAACACGCGCGCTCGATTACAATGTTAATGCGTTTGTTTTATGGCGCCCCCGAGCTGCATCGGGTGAGTTTTTGCTGCACGCTGCTGCTGTAAAGCACAACGCGTTTTTGTCAACTTATCGTACGTTAGATTGTTCTTCTATACGTTTATGATTGACAAAGGTCGTTGGATTTTAATTAGGAATGATGAGTAACTGTGGTCGCTGCTTTTTAATTTGATGTATGCTCCCACACATATACATACATACATATACACACCAACGACCCGGAACTGAAGAGCTTCAATGTGATTGGTTTTTTTATTATATCAGAAATCGATAGAAAGAAATACGAAGTTTTATTTATGGAATATTAGAAATTATGTTTTTTTCTGCGCCAAAATTCAAAAGACGAAGGCACTCTCTTAAAATTAATAAAAATAAAACAGGAATTAATTATAGTATTATTTTTAGGTTTATTTACTGACGGGCCGGTTAAAACAATCATTTTTACATTATTGTAATACCATGGAAAAATCGTATCCGAGATAAGAGCAGATTCTGATTATACTACCTTCAAAACTTAAAGAAGTGTGTCTGTGTGTCTGGATGTAGAATTTTCTTTCGTTGACGATAACTACTGTAAATATACTATACACAAGTGAACGTTGCGAGTACTTTCTCACTAATTTTGAGAAGACTTGGTACATTTCTAGTTCAACTGAACCTAAAGGACATTTCTTATTTGTACATGTCTATACAGCTATTGAAGGGGTAAAAACCACCCTTAAAGTTTGAATTTTAAATATTAATTAAATTAAATTATAATACGTCACTAATTCATGTTGTCTTGGTAACAAATGCAACCAGATTTAAATTGTCAAATTAGTTATTATTATAATATTTATAATACAAAGGTGAGCTTTATTTCTGACCAATCTTATTGAAATGTTTCATGTATTACAAATTATTTTAAAAGATATTAAAGAACATGGAAGTCATGTATAGTTCTCCATACCGATATTTAATTCAGTTATTGGTTAATTAGTGAA
Source organism: Sialis fuliginosa (assembly GCA_961205875.1). Taxonomy (NCBI): domain Eukaryota; kingdom Metazoa; phylum Arthropoda; class Insecta; order Megaloptera; family Sialidae; genus Sialis; species Sialis fuliginosa. The sequence continues at coordinate 12,910,998 of OY540817.1, forward strand.
TTGATCTCTTGCTAGAAAAACCCAATTAAGTATAAAGTTTATATAGACCATTTAAACCGATTAATAAAAGTATGATGTCAAAATATTTAACAGCGTATAAAAAAGTATAGTAGTGATGTTACTGAATTACATAAATAGCGAGTTTCCACTGATTCTCCAGTAAAATATGTCACTGTAAATCAGTTGATTTTACTGAATTTGTCAGTCTCCACTTTTTAATTAATGGTACTGTTTTTCAACTGCATTTTGACAATAAATGGCTTTTCACTATTTAAATCAGTATTAAATCGCATTTTATCGGAAAACTTAGGTATTATCAAAAAGCAGACATAAACAGCTACTTTATAGTTATAAATAATGTATTATTCAATTTTTAAATTATTTCTCGGTTTTTTTTTTAATTGATTTCACTAACCATCTCTAATTTCAATTAAAAATACATATACATAGTACTAATAGTAAAATATGTATAATAATCACATATGACATATGACCTATCTACTATTTGCACCAATAAAAAAAATCAATAAGTACAATACTCACAATAAAAAATATAAAAACTGTATGAATATTGATAGATTTAAATTTATCATTTCACATTCAATTCATTCAATTGAAAGGTCGATTAACATTACTCTAATAACAAGTTTAAAAATCCATCAATATTATACAACTGTACATTGAGAAAGTAAAAAATAAGTCTTTACATTTAATACATATTATTAATAAATCAAAACAATCTAATTGTAGTCTTTAAAAATCAATTCTGCGGTATAGATATTAGCATAAAATTGCTATTTTCAACGCAGCGAAGTTATAATTACTATACTCTATCCATTTACCTTTGCGGACACACCTAAGATTCTCATATTGTACTTGTTATGTTTTGCTAGGAAATAACACATGTATACAACAAAGTATATTAATAGGTATTAGTCATTATGGAATATGGCCTAAAGTGTTCTAGGAAACATATATGTATGTGCATTTATGCACCAAAACCACATTGAAACAGTGACGTAGGGTGGATTTTTTACAAAGGATGTATGTAGAATTAATTAACCGTTATTGTTATTCATGTTTTAAATCAGGGATGGCCAACATGGCACCGTGGCGAATTTTAATTAATAATTTAGGATTTTGAAGTAAATAAACATTTTTCTATAATATTATCTCTATACATAAAAATTAATGGTCGTTTGTATGAGACTTGTAGATTCGGGAATTATTGAACAATATTAATATTTTATGAAAATCTAAGATTTAACATCAAAAGACTAAAAAGAATCTTTATCAAGTCGTGTTTGGTTTCCATGATGGCATAGCATACAACTGCCATTTAGGTATGTATATAAAAACATAGTACCTAACCATGGAATACAGAATTCAATAATTTTCGGTTTCAATATTTTATTAATTTAGGTTACTGTGATTACATCTCTTTCAAATATTTTGTCGAACAGATAGATGATTTTTGACGCAATTAAATATTTTGAAATATATTGATTGAAAATTGAAATATAAAGAAACATTTAACTTCCAAGAAAGGTAAAATATCGAAATTAATTATTATGATTGTTGCTAACCTATTGATTTATTTATTTTTGATTTTCATTCAAATTCTAAGACAAGACATGGTGTTTCCTGGGAGTTTGAAAATATAATTTTATATGATTTTCTCAATAACTACTGAACAGATTTTATTCCAGTTTTCACTAATGGGTAGGTAAAGTTTAGATGTATAATGTTTGTATATTTTGTGTAAATTACATGAAGTCGGTAAAAACAATTCACGGTGGTAACTGTCAGTTTCATTGTTATTTGTAATTGTTAGTTATTCTTTTAATTGAAACATTTTATGATAAACATTGTTTACATTGTATCGTACACTCATGAATCAGAGATGGATGTAATGTGGGTGGCCATGCGGCCATGGCCACCACCTTTAACGAAAAATGTATGTAGATATGTTAATCTTAATATAGCAACGACTGATTAATATTATTCACAAGAAAATTTTAATGAATATATATACACTTATATTTACTATTTTTTTTATTGTATGGCCACCCCCTTTATTTTTTTCTAGATCCACCTTTGTCATAAACAGTCATGTTGAAATACTAATTATTGACAATTCCCTAAAACCAAGACTCCTTTAAATAATATAGTTGACATCGTCTCTGTATCGTTTGTAGTTATTTTCATATTTTATTTATTAAAAAAATGAATTTTGAATTTATTATACTAAAAAAATGTACCTAATGCATGTACTATACATCCTATAGCGTAATAATACAATTATTCGCTTTTATTTAAAATTCAAATTTGATTTGTCGAAATGTAATTTTATATTATAAAACGTCTCTCTGTCTGTCTATCCGCAAGTGCGCTTATCAGTCGAGAACTTAAACGATTTACGTGTTTTTTTTTAATTCATAGATATTATGTTTTTGCCCAGGTTTTAGTATAAATTTTGTTACGTTATGTAACATAAGGAATAAGCAGTGACGATAATAGTAAATCAAGTCGGAAAAAAATTTGCCGCCGGCGCGCTCTTTTGCAAACCGTTAAATGTTGAACAACTAATGTAGTAAAGAATTGTGTAGAAGATATAAAATAATTCAACTACATTTTTCAAAAATCCTAAACAATAATTCCGTAGTCCACGCGAACGAAACTGCAGACACAGCTACGAGTAGTAACTAATAAAACCAAAAACTTAATAACATTTATAGCAAAAAAACTGCGCTGTTGTATAATATTTCAGAAATCGGTTGATATAACATTCATCCATCCTTGCTTTAAAAAAATTCATTCTATAAACATTAGAAATACTTTTTAATTCGAAAATAATCACAAAATGAATATTTAAAAAAAACTGCGCCACTGTTTCAGATATATTTGTAACTGTCAAAATTAGACCAGGTTTGGTTGTTAACTTACTCACCACATTGTAATTAACACCAGTTTTAGCCATCGTTAATATATTTGGTGACTCATATGTATATCTTGAAACAAAACTATTTTATTGATGACTAATTGGAATATTTGTAAACAGACAACTTATATTGTTATTTATTTGTTTCAGGTATCGTAAACGATTGCGTGCAGACATCGGAATACATTTTCGGTGATTTTTGTAAAATAATTGACGCGGAATTTTTTGTATTAATTCTGTCTTAATTCGAAAAATAAATACCTTGTCTGTGATTCATTAATGCATTTCGGTGTTTCATGTTATTATTTTTAACATCGACATTTAAAATATCTGCAAAGTAATATATATAGCGCAAGATTTAGATATTTGATGGTGATCTATAAATCATTTGATTTCTATGTAGATATAATAAGTGAGGGTTTTAAAATTACTTTTACACTTTATATGTTGGTAAGTATTTCAATAAAAATAATAAAATAAAATCATTTTATATTTATATTTTTAAATAATTTTTATTACACTATGCTTTGAATCCAATATGTAGGGGAAGGCAAGGAAATGCAAATCACATGTTTCAATAATATAGAAAAATAAATCACTCGTTAACAATTTTTTTTATAAAAATAAATTAAAATTTGAAATTAATCTTTTGATCATTTTTCACATTTTTTCAATAGAGTAATTAATAAAAAAAAATGTTTTGGCATTATAGGATATTTTTCTATGTATTGAAGATATTTTATTTTCTAAAACTAAACAAAAATGGACCAAATTATCTGTAAGTGTCCATAATTTAAAGAAAAAAAAAATGTATGCAATAAATATATCGCATGAATAAAATAATAAAAATGTACATCAATAGTCATTAAAATTCTTAAATTGATAAATGCACCCCACTTACTCTACCTATAAAAAAAATGAAAACAATATACCAACATAATGACCATTTTTCTTACCTGCATAAATACGAACACACACGCACAAATATGTACATGTGTATCGGCGATGTAAATATGCATTGTAATTGACACACAAACAGGCTGTTTGAATAACAGATGAACAACACGATGCTCCAATCAGCGGCCGCCGTTATTAATTAATTCGATTTACAAGTTTTAATTGATGCGTTAATCCAGTTTGTGTTTGCGCGCACTCAACAAGCGTAAATATCACACTTTAACTAACATGGACGTGGCCAAGTGTTATTGTGTAATAACAGGGCCGTTTTTATATCACTACAATAATCCCTATCTTTTGAGGAGCCAAATACAAATTATAAAATCTGCATTCATCAAGAGTTCCGTCCCCTTTAAAAGCTATTGTACTTTTTCGGATCAGAAAAATTCTTTTTTTTTATTCTTTCGACAGAATTTATCTACAGAAATCATATCCAACGGTCATACAATCCATTTCTACATACTTAACTTACAATTAGCACAGCGTACCAAAACAGTGACGCTCTTTGTGCGCGCTCGGCGCTTGGACAACTTTAAAAACGTTTTCCTCAAAACGATATTTTTTCACATGACGCAGGTGATTGCGAAAAAACCATTTGTGTAATCGATCTGAAGTTTTATAAGCATATTCAGCACATATATGTATATCGCTAGTACCTCAATTACTAAAAAAAAACTCTAATTTTAAGTATTGTTTTTAACCAAATAACGGTGTGAAAAAAACCTACATTTGTTATTATTTTGCAAAAATCGCTGCCATTTTGTTAATTTTCGATGAAAATTAATAATTTGATACGGGTTATAGCGACACACATACAGATTAAGAATCTTTTTTAATTTTTTATTTCAGACAACCTGGAAAGAATAAATTACCTGCGCCAGCGAAAAAAACTTTCTTCCAACATACTGACACATTGTTAAATAAACAAATATGTAAAAATACTCACGCTATAAAAAAAATTCTTTCTATTCTCTATACGTACTTCTTTCAGGGAAGAAATTTTTTTCTTGTTACATGCACTAGTTTTCGAAAAAAATTTAAAAAAGTGAATTTTATTGATCCGAAGAAGTAGAATAGCCCCTTAAAAACCCATGCACACTATAGACTTTTTGTCGACTAATAATTTGATCGGTTTGGTAATTTACATGGGGGTACAGTAGAATCTCATTTTTGCAGATTAAGTGACATTATAACTGGTTAAGAAAAATTCAAAAGAAGGTGATAAACAATTGGACAAAAGCGATGTCAGTGGGGTTGATCATTAACGATGAACGGGTGGTAGCGACGTGGTAATAAGTTTCTACTGTATATGGAAGAGTGCACACCTATCGACTAGAAATCAGCCGACTGAAAAGTAAAAATGTCCGATTCGTATATGATTAAAAAATTTCACTCGATAGTTCGCGCCTCGTGTTTGTGATTGGCTATAGAAACTACTATCGTCCGACTATATATCGACTATAAATCGGTTTGCAGATCGAACCCAATTAAACTATCGGTTGACTAAAATTCTATAGTGTGCACGGGCTCTTAATCTACTATTTATCAATTTTCTAATAGTTGAAGATTCAATAGTGATGGAAATTGTAAAAATTAGAAAACAAAATTTGTTACAAACAAATTTACTTACCTGTTTATAAACGTGGCTTTAAAATCTCGTTGTAAGTAGACTAATTCAAATAATAATAGAACAGAATTTCAAAAGATAGACATATTTATTTAAATTGCCAATTAGATGTAAAAGTTGTACAAACATTGAAATACAATACAATGGAATAAAACCATTAACAGGAACTCTATTAATTTATTTTGAATTCCTTTTATTTTTGTTATACCTTTACCAATTACATATTTTATAATAAATTTTTTTTAATTTTGCTTGAAAGATACTGTCTGGTACAATATCCATGGTTTTGTGATATTAACTCAATGTTACTTATGTTCTTTTTAGTGTATATTAAAATTTTGTATAAGTTTATGCCAGTTGACGTCAAAATTCCGTTTTCATTAAATAAATGTCTGCAAGTGACTTATTTTCGCAAGCGACTGTCCCTAAACATTATAATTTAAGTGTTATAATTAGTCTAGAGTAGGTAAATGCATAGTTATACAAATTATACACGTTTAAAAGTTGTTATTTGATTATTATAAAAATTTCAAGTCAACAAATTTTACAACACATATTACAACACAAAACCTTAAAAATGTGAACTGAATAATGTTTATAAAAATATAATTTTTTTTCATCTCTTTTTGTAAAGCCTGACTTTTAAAAATATTTATATGAAAATAATATAAATCTAAAAAAACAGATTTTCTACGAAATATAAAAACAAATTAACTATTCAAACAAATAAAATACAATGTACTGAAAATTACAACTGTACTTACAATAATTACATACCAATTCAAAATTAAGTATATATTTATATTAAAATTAATTAATATTTAATACAAATTATGTTCAAAAATATCACCTATTATCCAATTGTGAAATCCAAGAGTAAAATATAAAGTTAATATCTTCTTAATTAAAATTTAATTTAATTAATTAATTTCATTCAAACAAAATTATATTTTCATATACAAATTAATTTGTTTTATTCTTTTCACACTCATCAAATACAATAACTAAACTTACATGCCTGAAATATTTCAAATCGCCGGAGACTTCAATGAATGGACAAGCAACGAACCATAAAAATTATGTAAGTTTTAAAATCTCACTTTTAAAAACAATTTATTTATATTAGAAGATAAAAATAATGGATACTATTTAATTCTGTATCATTGCATCAAAAAAAAAATTATAGTGAAAAAAATAAACTTTTTGAAATATAATGTTTATCAAAATAAATGTGCAACTTTACAAGGTTGCAAATGTAGAAGATTTTTCAAAAAGTTAATCTGTTGATAAAAGGTTCAGAAAAGGAATAAAATTAAAGTAAGCGCACATTCAAAATGATAAACGCACGCATCAGAAAATCACACCTAGGTCCATCTGTCAAGTGATAAAACAACTAACTCGCATAAATTGTAAATGACCTGTTGAAAGAAAACGCAAATATGCGTTTTCTACTCAAACCGTCATTCTTTCTTTTTCTAACAATATTAACAGTACACTTAAGTACAATAGCGCACTTAAAAAACCACCCATCCTTATCTAAATATTAAAGAACAAGCAATATATCATCCCTACCATCACTTCGTCTTTCTCACACATAGATCCAAACGTATGAGTTAAAGTGAAAGATACTTATACAAGGCGGGACTTGTGTCGCACCTCCAAGTAAAGTACAGGTAAAAATATATCTATCTTATTCCTCAGCATGTTAATGCATAAGTTTGTCTTCGTTTGCAAGACCCGGCCCACTGTTGAATCTAAGCTCAAGAATAAAGTTGATTCACTTTCGAACTGGAGGTTCTGCAGATACCGTGTGCTATACTGTGTTGTGAATTCTGACAACCGCTGTTATCTCCGACGTTTCGTGCGTGCTTACAGTTATCCGGCACGTGTCTAATCCTGCATACAACTCACCGACTCGGCGAAGTAACAGTGTGTGATTTTTTATAAATAGACTAAACTTTATTTTTGGTGAATTTATGTAGTTTTGTCACGTGATCAGTTTTATAAATTGTGGAGATTTATTTTAAATTGTAAACAAAAAGTGTAAATGGTGATAAAGAAAATCGCACGTGTAAATATTGAATTGAATTTCTTTCAATAGTCAGTGCATATTTGTCAAGTAGCACATTTCTCTTAAAAATTATCGCCTTAGATATAATTGTACTGATTCATAAACTACTCTACTTTCCGATCGGGCGTTAATTGTTTCTGCAAATATCAAAGCGGACTAAGAGATTTCTCCGCGGTGACAAATTGTAACAGAAATACCAAAAGAATATAACAAATGCTACATGAAATTTTTATATGTGAATCATATTTTTTGTGATAAACTATTTAATATTTAATAACTCAAGTGAATTATTGTTTTGGTTGTATTTTACAATAAACTAAGAATGTGCTCTATTTTGAAACACAAAATATTCGCGCGGAAAAAGTGATATTTATTATACAAAACAATTTTTTGGTGCTGACGCAGTATACATTTTTGATACGAGTTTCAGTGGATTAAAAAAAGTAAGTCGTTTTTTATTTTTATATAAATTTGTCCCCACATTGTATATTTTTAATATTTATTCGAATTGCTGCTCAAATTTTTACTAACATTCATTTACATTTCACAACTTACCCTATATCATTAATTTTATTAAATTAACACTAAAAATTTTCAATAATTGAGTAAAGAAACTTCTTTGTAGACTTTTCAACATGCAGTACATAGGTATGTAAAAATATCCTATAATTTAAAAATATCCTCTTAATATAATCTAACATCTGTTCGCTTTAAAACGTTTCGAGAAAAAAAAGTAAACAAAATTAATTTAACTTTAAAATATTTTAAAACGATACATTTAAGTCTTCGTCAATAATTAGTAGTTTTACTTAAACCTACACATTCGCCGACGCAAAATGTAAAGAATCGTTGCTCTTAATTTACTAAAGTAGAGCTGAATAAGTAAGCTAATATGTTTTATTTGAAAAAATAATATCAAAAAACTAATACAGTTTACCTAGCTAAAATATGTCCTTATAAATATTAAATTAATTGAATTTTCAACCTTAAATAAATATGTACTTAACTTCCATGCATCTAATCTTATCTATAATAGATATGAAAATATGTTTTAAAATCTCAGATTTTTTATTTTTAATCTTAGGATTATAAATTGTTTGTTATTAGTACAGACAAATCTCAATAATTTTAAAATAACATATTTTTTGAAGTGTAGAAATAGATTAAATAAACAAACATTGCGCATCTTTTGTTATTTATAACTAGCGCATTGGACCCGGGGTTACCCGGGTTAATATCCACAAAATCACAGTAATCTTAGATATTCAACATGCCCATCAACATACTCACCTAAAAATCCACCCAACATGCCCACAAAACACGGTTCACTGCGAATTGTTTTTTTCCGACTTCATAAAATTTACCAAAAAATCATCTAATTGTTCAACAAAATATTTGAATAATTGAGGGGTGGTATAAGAATAGTGTTATAAATAAAATAAAATATTGAAACCGTACATTCTTGTAAATTATAAAATTCATTATTCCATGGCTTCTATGTTTTTATATAAATGACAGTTGTATGCTAAGACATGGAAATAAAACACGACTTGATGAAAATGTTTTACTCTTTTGATGTTAAATTTTAGGTTTTCATAAAATATTAATAACCACAAACATGCACAGAAAAATTATTTAACTATTGGTGAAAACCGCATTGAAATCGGTTCAGTTCGAGTTTATAAGCCTCATACAAACGAACATTCATTTTTATATATAGAGATATTTATATATTTTCTAATAAAATATAATATAATATAATAAATATAATATAATAAAATATCAAAGTTTTATCATATCGCTCAAAGTTTTTATCTTAATATTCTAATTCAAATAATGAATATGCATCTTAAATACAGTACATTCTACATATTTATTAGCACAAACCTTCAAAGAAAAAGAACGAAACCTAGTGAATAATTAGCACGATTACTTAAAATTCAAGTAATTCTGTTGAACGGCGGCAGCCGCACATGCAGCAGTTTATGTATTCAAAACAATAGAATCACGCGAATGCATATTTGATCTCTTCTCCCAAAACCCTGACACAGTATCAGTGCAAGAACAATACCAAACGTAACATTTGTTAAGTTAATTAATACATTTCAAAATCATCACAAATGTATGCGCGAGTTAACAATTACATGGCACGCGATCCCTATAGAATATACATAGTTAAAAATAATACCTAATTACTGTATATACGTAGATAATTCTAGGCTTGTTAAGGTTTTTAAAGGTTTCATATATCTGCCTTTCAGAATCGAAAACAATTGAAATTTAAATATTACATTGCAGTTAAAAACAGGAGACCGATTGGTATTTTTATTATTGACTTGTAACAAAAAAAAATTGAATCCTTTTTAGTTACAAAGTGGTTGATTATAAAATCAAAATTTGATCATAGGTTTAAAATATTAAACCTATCCCGTATTTGTGTTGGTTGTTACATTTATTTACCATTTACTATAGTTTACATATGCAACCGTCATTATATAAGGTACTGGCACCAGTCTTGGATATGACCCCAGTAATAGCTAATTTTTAATTAAATGTACTGAATTAGAAATATTTGTTGATATTTGATTACTACCATTTCTGAATACTAATCTATGTACATTTAACTGTCTTACAGCGTGATTAAATGACAATCGGCTAATAGGTGTCGAAATGGTCGACATTTAAACTAATTAATAGTATAATTTATTTATTAATTATTATATTATCATAGAAACTACTTTACATTGTTTCAAATATGACGATTGTTTCTTTTATATCTTTTGTGTTATAGTGCTTATCATTTTTTAATCATTAGCAAGTGTTCATCACTGCGTGCTCATTACTGGTTTTACTTTATCCATTACTGAAGAAAAAACATAAACAAAATAAAAGGCTAATATTTAAAAAACAAACTATATTTGCGGAACTTGGTAATTAAATTGATTAAATAAAAAGTTACTTGAATTACAAAAAAGAATCCCGTCAATCACAAAAAGAGTAAATCTTGCTCTTATAGCGGCCATAATAATAATATGTATCAATACGTTAACTTGATGTGGAATATTTTTAAACTCGCAGAACAATTTCAGTTAAAAAAAGTTGCAATACGCCAAAATTAATAAGTTTACATAAAGCGACAATCTTAAAACAATAAAACGTTAGAAAAAAAACTTATAAACATATATTAGAAACGGGAAAACTTTTTGATTAGTAAAATATTCATTTAACTGAAGAGAAGAAAAATTCAAAAGTATTCAAAAACGCTATTTTGAAATAAAAAAATCGTTTTTATGTGCAATGTAACGTGTTAATTCAAAAAATAATAGTACAATATACTGTACGAAATAATTTTAAATTATTTTGAACTAAATAAACACGGTTGATATTCCGAAACCCAGAGTCATATAATTTACAAACCCATAACTTTGTGCGATCATATCCCCACCAAACATCTATATTTTTTATAATTAATACAAAACTGACATTAATCCGATCTGCTTTTGTATTATAATATCCATATTGCGTACAATAGCAACACTTAATCTCATCTCCCAAAACCCTGACATAGTGTCAGTGCAAGAACAATAATAAAACATAACATTATAGTTAAGCAGCTCATTACAAAATTCATCAACAATATACGTACGTATGTGAACGTGTTAACAATTGTTCAGCACGCGATTAGTTTTAGCGCTTAATCGTCGCGTTTAGGTTTCATTCTCCACACTAAATTAATTTCGAGCGTTGGCTAATATTTGCTATCGACAACAATCGCTTTGTTGTTGGTTGATTTAATTATGTGCGTTTGTAGTATCATTGTTTAAGTGTTAGCTAATTGATTAGCAAGTTGAGTTAGATTGTGTCGTTTTATTTTTTATACTTATGTTAGAAAAGACTGTGCAGTGTTTTCAGTTTAGTTTTGGTGTGAATAATTTTGTTTTTCCAAGGATAATTTGGATATAAAGAATTGAGGTAAAGTTAAAGATTAACTTAATTTAAGTGAATTATTTAGAATTAGTATTTTCTTTGAATTTTAATTAATATTATAATATATAACAGTGCTTCTCATATTGTGATCCTCGGGAAGATAAATAATTAGATAAAGTTACTAAATTTTCTAAAAACGAAATCAGTAGGTACCTACTTTTTCCAAAACTTTTATATGCAATTTTTTAGAAAAAACAATAGATATATGTATATAAATTGATATTAAAAAAAAAAACTTCTGCCAAGTGCTTCCTCATGCTAAATTCACCAAAGGTAGCTAATTATTGAACAATTTAAATAAAAACCGATAAAGTACTCAGATGAACTGCCTGCCATTGGTTAACCATTTAATTTTGTTTGTATATTTTAATTTTTTTGACAGTTTTCTGCTATACAAACGTCAAAATAACATTTTAAAAAAATGACGACTTTTCAAACTATAGTTACAACAATAACAAAATTAAATTAAAAATAATTTTTATGGTTTATTTGTAATTACAAAATCTTAATTTTTATACACATTTAAATAATTTCATATTAACCCCATACAAGAGATAAATAATTCAAATAAATATGAAGTCATTTTTAACACATATAATTACAATAAAGTAAAACACTGATTTAAATCTTACAATTTATAGAGTTCTAGGTATAATAAATGTTTTCTTCATTAGATATTTATAGGTATATTTTTATATTTATGATTATTGAATTCGTCTCCATAGATAGAAAGTTTTAATTAATGAAGTAATAGAATAGCAATAAAGAATGTTATTAAATATTAATCGGTAACTTTTATAAAACTTGTCTAAATATGTGTTAAAATTTTTATAATGAAGAACACGATTTTTTTTATTTCATATAAAAATCTTGTATGATAATTTGAAGAAATCTTAATTAAGTTATGTATTTTCTTTGTTGAATCTTCGACCAACAAAGGTCGTTCAGTAAAAATATAAAAATGTTATAATAAAATTTTCTGTTGTATTTTTACCACCCCTGACATAATATATAAAATATATGTAGTATATCAAATTTATGTGTTATCCAATAGCATTTCAAGTTTCACATACGGGCTGTCATATCACTTGCTCAATACGCATGCGCCTTTTATAAACCATCCAGTTGTCACATGAAAGAATTGAATAAAATTAAAACATTGATAAATTTCCTTGTACTCTAAGCCAGTGTTTATAAAACTGTATACCGTTGAACTCTTGACTTCTATGCACAAAAGAATTCTTCGAATGCTTATAATAATTTAAATTCGAGATTTTATAGGATCAATGGAAATTATTTCACGAATGTAAGATATTGTTTGATAAAGTTTTAAGAAACACTGGTTTAAAATGATATTGCATTGCTTAAATATGACATCATATGTGCACAATTTGTCGCCAATGAGATATGTTATTTTATATAACTGGTTCTTCCTTATTACACGTATAAAATCTTTTAGGTTTTATTTAACAATAAAATACGGGTTATTTTATTGTTGTTATAAAGATTTGATATATGATAACTTTGGAATGACCAATGTGTTTCAACCTTATCGTATTTAATATGTGTTGTAAATTTTTTTCTTTATTTAATAGATTTTTAATCGAATTTAGCAATATGTTTAAAATTCATATTATTAAATTTTTTAATTAACATAAAAATATACACCGTTCTAAAACTTCATTTTTAACCGACTTCAAAAAAGGAGAAGATTCTCAATTCAATCGAAATATATTTTTTATGTATGTTCGAACATAACTTCAACAAATATGCATCAATTTGGATGGTTTTTTTTTTAAAGAATATACCTACTCCCGAAGTGGTTCCATATATAAATTTCATCAAAATCTGACCATGGACTTATTAGATAAAGCCAATAAAACACTTTTTAAGAAAAGAAAAAAGAGAACCGATTTCAAAGTCGTTTTTTTAAGTCGGTTTTATTTATTTTTTTAAGTTTTTTATTGTAACATTCTGCTAAGCACAAATATGGTATCTGCATTTAGATGAAAGTGGAGAAAATTCAGTTTGTATTTTTAAATTGTTGCCCTGCATTTAATACTTGCTAAAAATTATAAATAAAGTTTTTATCTAAAGTATTTTCTTTAGGTGATTTCATTTTTTTATATATAAATGTGATAGAATGGATATTTCCTATTAAAATCCACTTGATTTTACTGTAACTACTCTTTACTTATAGACATAATTAACCATCTGTACGCAGATACCATAATTATGCCTAGTAAAGTATAGTTACGTGAAAACGGCTTAGTAAAGTTTAGTTGTTTGGCTTTGATTTTTTAATTGTATCTATTCATTAAATATTCTAAAAATTAAGTAAAACTGCGTTAAATCTGGTTTATATTAATTTTTAAAATTAAAAGACATGAAGTAATTTTTGTCACATTATCAATAGATTATTAAAAATTGTATCTACAGTAGATATAAAACAATTCTTAGTTAGTCAACTGCAGATACACAATATAGTCTAGTAATTCAAGCCTAAAATTCAGATTACGATAAACAAAAAATGTTATTTTATTAGAAAAAACAAGTATAGGTATATATTATATTTAACACTATAGTAAGACGTAGGAAGATGTAGATAATGCCATATTGTGCTAAACTCAATTTTGACAAAATTGTTTTTAGTAGGGCAGCATAGTTTCCTGATAATTTCATTACCATCTTTACAAAACACGCATGCATACATCAACATTGAGCAAAAGTAACATAATTTTCATAGTAATTCACCTAAATTCTTATTATTACATACGTACATATGTATATATTTTATTGTCGCCTTGAAACAGAATTATAATCTGTAGAATTATGTAACATGGACGAATAATACAATACAAAAACAACAATTGTATAAAAATGTATTTATATAAATATGTGAAACAATAAAATAAAATGTGTAACAAAATAACATTGAACCAGATTCCCACGATAATTAATTTGCGCGAATATTCTATTGTTGGCGCACCTGATGTAGTTACACCATACTTAACTGTGATTACATTAAACGGTCTGCCTTTTAATATTAAATAGTTTAGTTCATGGCTGAAAAGCTGTGTCAGTAAATATACCAACATTAACATATATACTTTATGTAAATCTTTATCAGTGTCTAAAAAATAACGTTTACAATAAATACTGAAAAAATGCACCGAGGGTGCACAACTAACATTTCTTAGTCTGCCACTGGTTATTATTATTATTTTTTACTTCCATATTCCGAAGGGAATGGTAGTATTGTAATACCATCGAAAAATCGTGTCTCGATGTAGAATTTTCGCGCACGATAACTACTGTAAAAATGCACCGATCTGAATTATTTTTGGGGAAAATGTTTGTCTCACTGAATACTCCACATCTATTGATTTTGGTGTTAATCGGATTAGGGGTTTTGGAAATATTCAAAATTTTGTAACTTTTATCGTCTAAAAAGTGAACGTTGCGAGTATTATCTCACTAATTTTGATAAGACTTGGTACATTTGTAGTTCAAATAAATTTGTACGTGCCTAAACAGCTATTGAAGGGGTTCAACACCTTCCCATGGGGCACCCTGTACATCAGTGTTTATTAACAGTTACAAAAAGCGTCAAAGCACATTACATGATCAAAATAAGCGACAATTAACTCAACACATATAACACACACGCACTAAAGCCCTCTGTCGCGTGTAAAATGCTCCGTCACTTGCTTTCTGACAGCGTATAATTTATTGTTAATCTGTTTAATGAACAGCGTGTTTAAGATGTTAATTATGACCGAAATCGTTCGCTCGCCGAACCAGAACGGAAACGCTGATTGATAAAAATGTGTGTAATTGTTGATTGCAATTGAAACGTCTATGTTACAATAACAATAGCAAGGTTGTGCATTATATATGGTTGCTTTTTGTATCAATTGTTTTCTATTCGTTTCCTAAAATGTCCACGGGATATTTACTATGGTGACTAGATAATATAAATATTAATGTTTGGTTTTTGGGTGTTAGCAACGCCCACTAATATATTTCATCACATATTATATCATCATTTTGCTTCCTCGTCATAAGGGAATTTATGTGACCTTTTTTTGTTTTCCAATTTCAAAATTTTCCCTTAATTGCTTCCTAAAATTGTATAAAAATTAAATGGTTAACCAATGGCAGTTCGTCTGAATAATTTGTCGGTATTTATTAAAAGTTTTCAGTAATTTAGTCAATTTAACATGTTTTCTAACTTTAAAACACTAAAATTTTAATTTTAGTTTGTTTGCATGTTAACTGTCATTTAATAATATATTTTCATAAACTAAACCCTCGACAAAACTAGTTTTTACTAAACTGTCACCACTAAACGTTTAAAAATGAAAAAGCACTGGTTTAATTAAAATGCATATTAAATACATTAATTTTTTTGAATGCTTTTTGAAATATATAATATTTGTACCTACGTGCGTTTCTTTATGCATAACTATATTCTGAACTGTTAACTTAATATTAGTTTATAATTAGCATGTATGAATATTAATTTTATGTCTGCTTTCTTACACAAATAAGTATTTTCAAAATGTGCATAATGATACAGAATAAATAAATTGCCGGATATAAAAACACAAAATCAGGCAGTTTTAATTAAATTAAAATATTATTTTCATATAAATGTGAATTTTGTACAAGTTATTAGAATACTAATTCAGATTCTGATACGAATATGTTATCAACTTTTGCCAATTAAATATTAATTGCCTCACTTGGTCTATAAAAAAAACGCACTAATAATCCAAACCAATTTTTAGAAATTAGTTTATTAAATTAATTCGTTTCGACATTTGGCAATCGTAAAAATCTGGTTTTAAAATATACATTTTGCACATTTTAAGAGAATATCTCGATGCTTAATTAGTAAAGAGTTAATTTAGACTATGGCATTGTATAATACCGAAACATATTTTAAATTGAATTACAAATTTTCTCCGTTATATTTTTTGACAAATATTTAGAACTAGGGCTGCACGTCGAGACAAAAACTATTTTTTTACAATACGATATTGTCCCTATTGTACCTTATTTAGAACCAATATATATTTTTCATTATTATTTTTAATAAAAAATTCTTCCGCGATATGTTTTCATGCGACACTTGATCTTATAAAAAATATTCTTATTTTATAGGTCATGAAGTTTCTTAAGCATAATATTATTATATATTTTAGTGTTTGGGTATAATGGTAATTGAAATAAACATTTACTATCTAAAATGAGTCAAAACACCTAAAGATTAATACGCTATTATAAAACAATTTACTTTCCCAAAGTGTAGTAATTTTTCGGCAAGACGTTGACAAACGCTTAAATGACAACAATTAGTACACATTTCAAACAAACATCAAAAGACACCGAAAAAGAAATCAGAACATTAGCATAACTCAGATACACGAAAACATAACATGATTTTTGTATACATTTCTGGTAATACAAGGTTCTATGTCTATGTCACCACATATACGCTGCAAGATGGTGTTTTTTTTACAAACTAGCAATAAACCCTACACATTTTTAAAAACAAAGTGTTTTAAAAACACCGCGTTGCTGTTTTGTCTTTTTGGTCTAAACTCGACATAATAAATATTACAGAACCATAGAGTTCATTAAATCAATTTTTATGCGTTTAGAAATCAAAATAATTTATCTAAATTTTAGTGTAGAGAATATGTAGATAAACTGTTTAAAAGAATCTGTGTGTAAACAAAAATTGTGTAATAATATGTATTAATGTACCGGTTTCTAGGAAAAACATTCATTAAAAATATTGAAAAATGTTTAAAATGATATATATTACATAGTTTAAAATTTTAACATAGATAATTCATATTACAAATGATGGTTGATATATATTGTAAACAATATGTAAAATGCCATTACATCAACACAAAGTTATTTAAAACTGGCACATAGAACCTTGTAAACCTAGAGTGACAATATGGTTCTCGCTAACGGAAATTAGAACGGCGATGAACGTGTGCGCCTAGAGGAGAGGAAGCGCAAGAAGAAAAATACCGACATAAATCCATTAGTGAAACATGGGCGTGTGCGCGGATTATGCGAAAAGTAAACAAAAAAGTTCAAATGTTGAATACAACGCGAGAAATCACAAGTATTGCTGTATAGGTACTCACGGTGTAATATAATAGGTTATTGGGTATCTCGTTTAGTTGTCAAAATGAACCGAGTGATCATTATTAACTTTGTTATTACTCAAGTTAGAAGATCGTTTAAATGGGTAAAGTATCAATATTTTTTCTGGAATGAATAAGGTAAAGGCACCAGTTATGGCCGCTATAAGTTTTCATTTTTTTGGATTATTGGGCTTGTTTTTTGTAATTCTTATGAACTCATGTTACTAATAAAACAAGTAACTCTTTATTTAATCAATTTAATTACCAAAGTCCGCAAATATAGTTTGTTTTTTAAATTATTGCCTTTTATTTTGCTTATGTTTTTTTCCAGTAATGGCAAAAGTATAACCAGTAATGAGCACGCAGTGATGGACACTTATTTCTATTTCAGTACATTTAAGTAAAAATTTGCCATTACTGGAGTTCTTGCCAAGACTGGTGCCACTACCTTATATTGTTTTTACTTTTTACCACCTTATATACATTTTGTGAAGACTACATTCTCAGCTATAAGATCCAATAATAATATACAGGTTATTTCATTCAAAAAGTATATTTCATTTTATCTCTAAGATTTAACATTCAATTGTTTTTCGACAGCATCAATGGTGGTCCACCATTATTCATCCTTGAAAAAATACTGATAGGTATTTTACCTATAATGTAGCCTAGTTGTAGACTACTAGATGTAGTATTTACTTACTTAAACATAGATATGTAACAGGCCTAATTTGATCTTAAATATACTCATTAAAAATAATCTAAAATACATTTTAGATGTATTACCTACCATTTATTCTAGACTTTTTAGTGTAAAAATAACTAAAAGAATAATTACCAACACGAACTCTATATTTTACCCATATCTATTTATAATTATGGTTTTTCATTTTCTCAAAACTATGTAGGTACCCAGTTTTTTTAGTTTCAAACATTGAATTTAATTTAAAATAAAAACCGCTATAATATTCATTATACTTACGTACTTAAATTACATATAACAGATTAATACGTTTAAGTTTGCTCTGTACATATAAGGTCTTATTTTAACAAATAGATATATAATTCGAAGCACCTATTTTAAATTGCTGTGACTTGACCTAAGTGATTTCACAAATATTTGTTCGCGCGAGTATAATACTTTAGAAATCTGAATATTAATAAAAATTTCTAGTATCTACGTTATTAACAAGAAGAAAAATGTACGTATTTGTAATTTGTCATCCGGTACGATTTGTGAAATAATATTTTAACAATAGTTCCATTAAGTCTATCCACATCTATTTTTGACCTTAAATTTTATACATAAATAAATTTTAATACAGATGAGATCCCCCCCCCCACAACCTAGCAAATACATTTTTCATGTGTAAGTATTCGTATTTAAATGATAAAGTTGTCCCCCTCTTGGATGTAAAGATGTTCTACCACCCCTAGTTTTATGAGTTTTAAGTGCCAAATTATAAGTGATAAGTAAATTTTTATTAGAATCGAAATATCCTTGATACGAAAAATTAAAAAATAAGTTTGTACAAATAAATTCAAATACAGAATTTGTATTGTATTATTTTACAGCTATGTATATAATGTATATATGTAAATAAATAAGTATATTAAACAAAAAAAACTCGTAACGGTACACCTAAAAAAAAACAAAGTTCATAAAATCTAATAAATAAAACTAATATATTCAAAAATAATTCTAATTTCTTGAACTCGAGATAAATAATCAGGTTCGTGCTAACTTAACAGACTCTTCCAAGAACGTGCCAAGAGAAGCGCTTCATTCTTCATATGGAAGTGACACTAATACATATATAAATACTTACTCTATGTATAACACGGGCTAAAAAATATAAATAAAAATCAGTTTTTATGTGATTCAAAGCTATTAAGCGGTTGTCATTTATTTCTTATGAAATTCTAGACGAAATCTAACCGATTTTTTTAAACTCATCAAATACCTAATTTATAACATCACACTTTCTAAATGTTTTGCTAGAATATACATAGGTATAATAATTAATAATTCTTTTTATCATTTTGTAAATAAGATTGAGTTATCAAAAAAATTTTGTATGAAATATTAACAAATAAAGAATATAAATAAAAATATTTTATACATAGGTTACGTTTTATATCAATACAATTAATTATTTTAAATAGTATAAGACATTTACATTCTACAAAATTGTTGTTTCTAATAAAATGTTTATCATACGTTCTTTTCGATTATAAATTATAAAAGGATAAAATCGAAGGTGGTAAATCAGATATTTAGAAATAATTAAATATATCTAAAATTTTACCCATAAATGGGGAACAACTATTATTTTTCCAAAAAAGATCAATAATTAAATATCATTTTTATTACATATCTTGTATTACTAAAAATTTATTTTATGATGGTTAACTAATATTTTAATTAAATATTAATTTTAATTAAATATATCTAAAATATAAAGTAAAAAATTGTTTTTGCGTTATGAAGTTTTTATTTTCATTAAAAATAAAATATAAAATTATATTAATGTTTTTTTTTTTTTTTACAAAAATACTGTTATTTGAGAATCTCTTATACCCGGTCTCACTACTCAAACTTATTTCTGTCCCTTATCTATGTAAGTGTTCCTTAGTCTAAAGTTGAACCTAATTTTTACGTCGATCTCACAGGTCTATCTTATCATCAAGGTAATTAAACCTTGGTTTATGTCAATATAATTAATTTTGGATATAAATTGTCCATTTGATCATCCAAAAAATATTCAGTAATACACAGAAATGTCACAAGCGATAAAAGAGAGGAGCAAGTTATACGCAAAAAGAGCAATTATTATTAATACCTATATTAAATATATAAAATTTCAAAGTATTATAATTTTTGTTCTTTTTTATTTTAGTTTTAAAAAATACTACTAACATGTCGTATAAATATTCAAGTCTATTTTTCAAACGAGTTATAAAAGCATACACTGGAGGTTTTGTTAAACGAAACAGTTTTAAAAAGGTTAATTTTGATTTGAAAATGGTTATAGGTATCTATAATAATTTGGCTTGAAATGCCATAAACTATTATACCTATGATATCTGCATCATTGCCATCAATAATTTTATCAAAAATGTTTACAATATTCATTTTTGTGTACAGATTTCAGGTTAAGTGGAACTAAAGTATCACTTTGACTAGGACTTAAATTTAGGTAATACTTAACGACTTAAGGAACACAATAGTAGAATGTAGAAATAAAATTAAAAATTCCGGCGGGGTCCGGCCGGAATTTTCTAGTTCCGGCCGGAACCGGAACCGGAATAAAATCGTAAATTCCGGCCGGAATTCCGGCCGGACCGGAATTCCGGTACACCCCTAATTATTATATTATCATAGCATCTGCTTTACATTGTTTCAAATGTTACGATTCTTTATTTTATATATGTTGTATCGTAGTACTTATCATTTCGTAATCATTGGCAAGTGTCCATCACTGGGTACTCATTACTAGTTTTATTTTATTCAATGTTAAAGAAAAAATGAAAACAAAATAAAAGGCTGTTAGTAAAAAATGAAACTATATTTCCAAACTTTGGTAATTAAATTGATTTAAAAATTGTTTTATTATTAGTTACATAAGTTCAAGAGAATTACAAAAACGAAGCCCAATTTTCTCATTTGGTATGTGAATTTAGCAATTTTCATTTCTAAATTCTAAACGGCATATATTTGAATAATTTTTAAATTTTTTGTGTCAAAAAAAAACTTCACAAAATAAAAGGTTAGTCGTAAGTTTTTTTCTGTACGGTTGATATAAAAAATAAAATTTAATAAGTATGGTAAAATATTCACAAAATATACAACACATACAAGATAAAATATAGTTTATTTTTTTTACAAGATCCACTAATTTAAAATTGATATTTCGATGATCTCATAAACGACATTTAAGATTCAAATACAACCTGTAGGTACATTTATTTAATTGTTAATATATTTATCAATGTCGGTTTCTACACATAGTAATAACATCTGACATTTCTATTATATTTCCGCCATAGATTAAGACAAATCAAAATTGATGTCTCACAATATTGTTGTATCAATCACTACAGATAATAATTTGTAATAATAATAATAATAATAAGAAATATCTATTTATAAAAATGACACATGAAATAAAAATTCTCCGACTTGGGTCGTTTTAAAGATTTAAAAACAATTATGAAACTTATACAAACACAAACAAAAAACTAATATAGCTTTTTTCTATAATTACAAACCCATAAAATGTATACTTAAGATTTAATGTGAACATTTAGACCAAAAATCGGAATATTAATTAAGCAAAATATTTCATTATAAATAATGAAATCCCCTCATTTTGCAAATGGTTCGGACATTTGTAGTTATTAAGTATAGTTTGGACTCTAAGCTTTGGTATATAATTTATTGTGCATAACTTATTTGAGCTGAGTATAGACCAGTAGTATTCAATAAAAGTTTTAATAGATTTTATAGGTACCATTTTTAAATATATACTATATATAAATATTAGAATGCACAATACAAAATTGTTAAAATACTTCAAGTTTTTTTTTAAATTGGACCATTACGCTTTACGGTTATTTAATCGGAAAATAGAACTTATAAGTAGTTGAAATGGAATATCAATCGTTTTTGTTTTCTGAAAAATTCTTAAATTATTGGTATGTCTTCAGCGGTGAAAATCGAAACTAACGTTGTTTAGTAAACAATTAAATTAGGTAGTGATTAATATAATGAAAATAAGTATAGTTAATTCTTCAAAACAATTAAACACGTTTTTCAAACTAACATCTGACAGCTGACCCGATAGGAATAGTTCCTTTTTTCACTACACCGTGGCATACGATCAAAGACACATACCAATAATGCAATTTAATTTATTCGAATACCAACGTTTCAGAAGTTCTGATTTAGTCTTATAACTTACGGACCTTACTACTGGACCTTTGAACCAGGATTTGATTATCTGTGCATCATTTTAATTATCATAGTCATAATGACAGCTTTAGTAATATCTGAATGTTCATAAAAAACATTAACGTGTATTATATCGAATGTCAGTATTGTTTTAATTGTTGCTTCTATTCTTTTGTTTCAATCAATGAAATTAAATATCACTGTTTTTTTCATTTGTAGATATGTATTATTCCTTACTTATAATATTAAAGATTTTGGAGCATTTATGATCTCGCAAGAAAAATTTGGACCCCCTCGTTGTCTTTTGATCGTCAATTGTTTATTTTATTTTCAACAATAAAGAACAAAAATTATATGTACTTTTAGTCCAGATACGTTTTTGTTAAGTAATTTAGGTCTTAATTAGTTATTATTACAATAATAATTTGTACTTAATTCAACTATATTTATCAAAAATTCTAAACAATAAATCCGCAGTCCACGCTAGCGAAGCCGCGGGTACAGCTAGTTAAATATAAAGCCAGTAAAAATAACACTACTAAACCACAAATGACATGGATGACTGTGGGGATTAGTATGTGCCCTGGGTCGCCCTGAGGCTATCATAGCAGGATGTAATAATTATCTCCCATTCAATCAAATATAATGTAGTCCTTAGTTCTCACATTAGGTCATAATAATTTTTCAGGGATTCTCTTCCCCGGATAAAAACAAAAAAGGTCGTTAGATACTAATTAATCACTGGTAAACAGAAATTTAAAAGTATTTTAATCTATGCTAAATATGTTTCACGGACCACCAGCTAAAGTTCAGCGGTCCCTAATTTAAGAACCACTGCATTAGGTTTTACATTTAATTTAGGAACCATATCCTTCATGTAAAACTATTTTCTTACAGTAACTATTATAATATATGTATGTACTTACATTAGATGCATGTATGTGATCAATTATTATTATAGATGTATTCTTGAAATTACTCATCCTGATATTAAAATAATTATAATTGAATAAAAGGTCACTTGTAGATCATTTGTAAATGTTAATTACTTGAATATAAACAAACCAGTTTATGTAAAGTAAAATTTAAAACAAAGTACCTTGTTCGATTTAAAAATCAGTGTTCTTGATAAACATAAAAAATATCTTGATTACTTGCTACAAAATATTTAAAATACAAAGTTGTATACATACTTATATATCTATTATTAATTAAGGCTATGACGACAGTGTATTATATGATTTGCATAAAAGAATTATTTTTAAGTCGAAGTAAAAGGTATATATTTTAACAATGCGACAGAAATTAAAAGCTACCTTAAGGCCTAAACACATGACGTTTTTTTGAGGAAGTGCGTTTTATGAACGCGCGTTAACAGCACCGAAAAATTCCACAGAGCAGATTATTTACGTTTGTATCGCATATAAAAACATGCGCTAGCATCGATATAAACGCGCGTTTTTATCGCGTTTTTTACAGCGCATTTGCATTGATACAAACGCGTACATCGCGTCTCAGTGCCGAAGAAAAGGTGGAGGATTTTAACGTTTTCTTATAATAAGTAACAAAGCGTACGCAATAATGTGTTCTCGACCGACGCCATCGTCGACTACTATACTATTGACGAGTTTCTGCCCAAAAACGCAGTTGTTAAGCGTATTTTTATCGATGTTTCTGCGCGTTTATTATGTATTAATATGTTCTAATTTTATAAATAGATTATTGTTTTAAATATTTTTATAATCAACTGTATATCACAAATGTCGAGAGTAATGTAGAATTATATATTTTAAGTCACCTTAATTTATATATTCAAAAATATCTAAAACATATATGTATAATAAATATGTTAGTTTTAATAATGCTTGAACAATTATTTATTTACTTTATGATATACTAAGCTCTTTTACACTTAATAACGGTTGTAATAGAATTAAAAATTTCATAATATATTTTTTATTTCAATGCCTTTTTGCTTCATTAGTTATAATAGTGAATTAATATTGTGATATATTTTTAATCGAATGATGTAATAATAATATTTTTATAATATGTCAAATGAATTTTATATTTATTTAGCGATTTATTTTGCAATAAATTATAATGGTAATGGATAGTACAACATGTAATTTCAAAACTCATTTTTATTAGTAACGCAACCCTATACTGATAAATATTATAAACGTGTATAGATATATTATATATTAAAAAACACTTAAAAATATTTATTGAATGTATTACGGAACAAAATTACTATAAGTAAACATTTTATGATATTTAAACCATCTATAAAAACTACTTTGAAATGCCTATAATCACCATAAAATTATGAAAACGATTAAATTTATTCTTATTTATTTAATTAAATAAAAATGATCGATTACAACATTTTAAATAGTTTTATGAAAATAAAATAAATAATATATTATAACATAGATATAGCGAATAAATACGTTTTACTTAGCATATTCTTTCCACACATTTTAAAATTCAAAAGCTTATTCAAAAAAACCCTTTGATACCCTTAACATTAATTTTTAATGGTAAGCATGTGTCAAACTCAAGTAATACCTAAATAAATATTTAATTTGTGTTTTTGAACAATTACTAGAAAAAAATTTACATAGCTTATCTTAAATAACTAACATATCAAGTACCATGACATTTTCAATATAAAAAACCCTGTAGTTTTCATAGAACAATGTTTATAAACACGTTTGTACAACAAGCGTGAATACAAATTCTAAACTTATTTATTGTTCGCCATCAATTAATACATTATACATCGGTTAGACTGTGATTGTACAATGCAATATGTTCTCTATCGTAACAAGTTAATACTCTATTGGAAATCAACCTAATAACTTATAGTAGAACTGCAGTTAGGTCGTGTTTATCTAACATATTTATTATAAATTTATTATGTATTATGTTTACTATAAAACGATTAGGTTTTGTAGCGAACTATTTACCATGAACTGCTATGTTCTGTAGTTATTATTAATAGAGTATCAACACAATTGTTAAAAATTTTAACTGTTTGTTTTATAGGAATTAATATTGATTCGAATTAAATTTATAGTTTGTATTAGGTATAACTTATTGACAGTATTTATCAGCTTATTGAATAGTTTAAAAATTACTAAAACTACGAATAAGTGACTATTCACTACTTGAATTACTGAACAGTCGCTTTTTAAAAGGTTTTTATTTAATTTATTTTTTATGTCGAAAACCGGAGGAATCTAAAAAAAACATTCATTATTTAATAAAGTTAAATAAATAAGAAAATGATAATAATCATTCATAATCTAACGTCAATGTCAATTATGAATATATCAATTATCATGGCCTAATTTAGGTATAAAAGAATCAAAATTAATGAAAAACGTTTATTGCAAACACACTAAAAATTATTTTTGAATAGATTTATCAAGCTTTGTATAAATAAAATTATCTGATTTATTATTAAAAACTCACTCAAGACATTTGATTCATATACATTGACAAATCGAAGTAAGAATAAATGCCGTAATGTCGCCACTTTCGATTCGGAATCACTACTATTTTAGTGAAATTTAAAGTGACTTATTCAATTAGTGAAATAAGTACAAATTCAGTTTTAGAGAGCATATTATTTGCAATAATAGAAATAAGTGGGATAAATGACATAGATAAATTTAATTATTTTATTTCAATATCAACCTCTGTAAAATATAAAAGCAATTTTCATTTTTGCACATCTCCATTTGCCATTATAACAGTACACTGGCACCCGAATTGAACGTGAACGGGCACTGTTTAATTTGCACCGATCACGTCTCTTCGAGTTACTCCAGTTAGAAAACAATTTCAACACGCTGCTCATCAAACGCACCGCCCGCCTAGACAACCGTGAGAAGTCGTCCGTCAAAACTACTCAATACTCGCTTTATTATGTATGGTAGTACTGGTTCGGATAAATTTACATTTCAGTCACAAACGAGTAATTCCTAAGAACAAAAAGTATAATGTCCGGTATTATAAAGGAGCTAGCAGTTACTTTCAAATGGGGTATTAATTCTGTACTAGTATCTATGGATTAGCTATGGAATTTAGAGCAGTGACACTTCAACTAATTGTAACACAGTTGGCATCTTTCACCGTACAAAATAATTTTCATAACATCACCACTGTTTTAATACCATTGGTATTTACCTACAACGCGTGCGCGAAACTTGTCAAAGTCATCAACAAACTCCAAAAGAACTGTCATATAAGTTTGATATCTCATTTGAAAGTGCTTGTTAGCTACCAAATTTGCTAGCACCTTTATAATACCGGACATAAAACTTATAAATAGGTATACAATATTTTATTATTACCTATATGTTTCGATATTAAATTAAATAAATATGTGTTTAGTTGCTATTGATTCATATAAATAAAATATAAAATACAAAAACAAATATTACAAATAGATGGCCAACTATAATATAACTGATTAAATTAGCCTAGGCTTGGATAGAGAACCTATGCATAGTGTGCGAGTTATAATTTATAATATGATGTATATTAATTTTCTAGTATTGTCTAAATTGCATAGAGCACTTCATCGAAGGGCTAAGGTCGGTCCAGATCCAGTTTATCTGTGGGTCGATGAACTGACCCAGGTCTAGTGTGAGTTCAGGACTGTACTCATCATTAAAAACCCTCCGAAATATTTACCCCCATATTAAATTTTAAACATAAAGTAAAATTACTTCTCAAAATAAAGAAGTTTTTATAGATATACTTCAGAGCTATAATATAGATACTTAAGAACTTTAACAAACACAAGTATTTGTAGTTATAATTTAATACTTTTCCATAAGAATTACTTTGTTCTTGATCTTAGAAAAGTACTTGCATATTAGTTTTAATTTTTTTATTCAAAACAAAAAAAAATAATACATGTTTATTGTTTCCTGATAATAATATTACACTAATGAAGTATTTTAGTATCTGAATGGGGAAAACTATATTTTCTAAAAATATTCTGACACTTCGTTTTTTAAGATGAGATATTTTTATTATATGAAATAGCTTAATGCGGCCCCGTATGAACCATAGCACCTCTCTTATATGATTATACCTACACCTGTATTGTTCATAAATTACTTTACGTGTAGAAAGACTCTTTAGTTAATTTTCTTCATTTTTATTTTTGATGCTCTAGTATTTTCGGTTGTATATTAGATTTTAAATTACAACGAAACCTGTTATGCAGTAAATTATTTTTTATTAATGAAGCTATTAGGAAATGGGCTAACTTAATAATAGATATTTTGGAAAGATATTACAAATGTATAATTTAATCAATAAATGACTCATTTAGAAACCAAAACAACTGATTATCTTTGCCTTTAAGACAACTTAAATGAAATATTAAATAAATTAACTTATAAATAATAATTAAAAGACATATTATTTCACTAGAATTTCCCTGCTCTAAAAACGTAATCACCTTATATCCGCCTCAGCAGTAATTACTGTTTGATTACGTCAACATCAAATTGCCATTGATTATCCCTATTATTTTTATATTTTTACTTCCATGTTCCGAAGGAAATGGAAGTATTGTAATACCGTTGAAAACAACAAAAAACAAAATTCCCAGTTGTTCTTCTGATCCATAATGTATATATGTACGTATACCAATACCAACCACTTGCAAGGCCATCACACAAATATGTTACTAATAAAATTAATTTCATGGAATCACACTACATATTTTATACAATTAATCGTCTAATCACATACTTTACCTGCACGCATTGTGAAATTCTAAACACATATTATGAAGGTAAACACCAGTGTATTTCAAACATTTTAATAAGTACCTAAGAAAATGATATTTTACTTAACACTACTCTTAATTAGTGATATTATTTTCTTTCTTTTTTATCACTGAACTTCTAATATAATATTCAACCTCAATTGAATATGTTTTTTTTATGTATATTAGATTTAAGAACTTCTTTTTATTAAACGTTAAGAATACCTCATATTTTTTCTTGATATAACGAAAATCCTAGCGTCTTATCATGAAATAAAGACAATTTATTACGAAAATATATATTTAATTCTACAAAACTTCAAATTAAAAAATTGATATATTAATTATTGTAATTTCATATCAAAGGCACAATGAGTAACAACTTTATACTTTCATCGATAGGGGTATCACAACTTTTAGAGTCATGAATAAAAAAACAGCGATTTCAGGTACTGAAAACAAAAATTCACCATTTGGGCTTCGAAAAAATCATAACCATCATTTCCGCAAGTTATCAAATTAAGACCGAACTATCAGTAATTTTGATTGACATGTCTTTTTCGACATTTAAAAATATAAGCCATTATGATAGTTAAATTTAGAATCCTGTAGAATAGTTTTTTTAATTATTATTATTTTTGAAAACGCTGTAGCTTGGGATTGGGAATAGAACAAGGTTAGGTAGTAGCAACTAGTACGGATCTATCACAGAAGGAGTAAGGTCGTGACTCGAACCCACGTCCCGTGGTTCCGGACTGACATTAACCGTCTTAGTGTTTCCTCAGCACTGTTCTACTTATTTTAAGTAACCATTGCGTGCATCTGCCAGGGTCATTGTTTTTTTATTATTTCAGTATTTATTTTAACCATAATTTTAATACCAACTTAAAAACAGAACTTTAGTTTTGTGTACTTTATTCATATAGTATCTGTATTAATTCGAGAAATACGTAAAATAAATGGTAATTCATAATTTTGTTAAGAAAATGAGTACTTCAAACCAGGAACTTTAACTGGAATTTATTTATGGTTCGAGTTCGGTTCGGGTTTAAATGTAAATGTAGGTTCGGGTTCGGGTTTGAGTTCAATATGGTGAAACTATTTGGGTTCAAAAACCGTTACTTTTTAAAGATTCAGGTTCGGGTTCGGGTTCACGTTTGTAATAGAAAAAAAATATTTTGTTCAAAAAAAACATATATAATCAACAAATAAAACATTTCCTGAAGAAAAAAACATGAATATCCATTAAAATGTGGCTAAAAAAGAACAAAAATTTAAATTACACTTTAAAGATTGAAATCTCTACTTTTCAGATTTTTTTACAAATTGAAATAAAATAGAATTAAAAAATAAAGTAAAAAATATGTAAATTTTAATAGTGGACTTGATAACTCACATCATACCATAAAATTGAAACAGATTTCCAGTAAGTACATTTTATAATCTCTTTTAAAAATCATTGAAAAAAAAATTTATTGAACCTTTTAAAAAAGGTTCGAATTCAGGTTAATGAAAAATACGGGGATTTTCGGGTTTCGGTTTCTGGTTCAAGTTCAGGTTCAACTCCCTGCTTCAAACTTTAAACTCGCTATATTATCTAAATATAAGATTAGGTATTTATCGAAATATTCAATATGAATGCGCAATTAAAATTAAATAAAGATTAAACCAAAAAAAAAAAATTTATAACAATGGTGACACGTTGATATGAATGACCTCGTGAATACTGCTAATTCACTCACGGTCACTACGTGAGTTGTATATTCGTGAACAGCTCGCGCGCTCTCATTGCGTAGGCGGGGCGAATCACACCCGCACGACCAACTTAATTAATATTTTCTACGAATTGTTCGCGCGTCTCTCTCTCACACACACACACACACACACACGTACTTTGATGCTGTGGGAAAATACCAGTATCTCATTATGGGTAATATAATGCACGCATCAAATGAAACATTGTAGATACATTAAGGTACATTTGTTTACATATGTATATGATGCTGATATGTAGGATAGGAAAGAGAAGGAAAGGTATAAGTATAAGCCAATAGTAAATAATAAAATCTTTATTTACCAAACAGTTTATTTTTATAGTAAATTTCATCGTGATATTTTTCTGTATTTATGAAAATATTGCTGAAAAAATATTTCTTAATTTTAAAAACATTTATCGTTTCGTACCTTTTTAAGTAATATTAATATTTTTATATACTTTCCCTCAAAAATACATATTATCCCTTAAAAACGGTGCAAATATATGGACCCCCCCCCCCAATATTCAGTGTTCTTAAAAAAACGTATGATTTGAGAAAACATCAGTTCAAAATACCTTTATAAAATTTAACTCATATTTTCTTATTCCACCTCCCTCCGAAAATTTTTCTTACTACGCTACTGTCCAGAATAATATGACTTGTAGAAAAAACATACATAAATACATAAAATAATTTTAATAATAATTATTATAATAATAAAATTAAACTTAAGACAATAATTACAAACTGTAGAATACCGTTTCTTTCTCAATAACAATACACCACATTTATTAGTGTTTACTAATATATACGCCGCATTAACAACTCCAGATCTTTCTGAGAAACAAAGCGATAGATTTAATGAATATACGCCGCGTGTTTATGACACAAAAACGTGTGCATGAATGAACGCTCTTGTTTATTTCAAGTGTCGTTTTTGTAACAATTAACTTTGCACTGGAATTAGTTTGAAACTGTGAATGGGTAGGAAAATATAATGTATAATTAGTGTACATATGTTATTATGACATGTACTGATTGTAAATGTTGAAAATTTAGTTAGAAGGCTTTGTGAAAATCATGTTTATGGAGCGGTTGAAAAATCATAAAAAACGAAAAGTTTGGATACACGTACTATATACACCTTAAAATTAAGTTACATACTCCAATTTCTTCTTTTGCTTATGTTTTTTTGCAAATGTAAATTAAAATTATTTTTTTACTTAAAAATAGTAACCAATAAGACAAACTCTCAACAATTAAACAAGAACTGTGAATTTCTTAAATTTAATAGTTAGGCACTTAAAAATAGAGACAATAATTAATAGGCAATAGCGTCGCTAAAAAAAATTGATAGGTTTCATTTTTTGCATATAAAGCGAGAGTCAAATAAAAAAATTAGGTCCAAAAAATCAAATGGTTTGATTTTTTTTACACATTTAAGCCCCTAAAAATAAATAACCGATAGAAATTATATTAATAAACTGTCGTTTTCGAATTAGCGACGCCACTGTCAGCCCGCCCTGGTAAAAAATATTTTTTAGTCCATTTTTCTGTAAATCAAATATCAATACGAATATTTCAATTTTCATTCAAAATAAAAATATAATATATTGTTTCTTTCCTTTATTTTTTTATTTTTATGAAAGTTTATGAGAACATAAATAAATAAATACTAAACAAAAATATAGACATAAATTAAATAATGGGTTCAAACTAATTACAAACGGTCGAACAAAAACTAGTCTTATTTGACAAGCTGAGAAAACCATAACTAATTTAAACAGAAATATTTTAAAACAGTTTGCATTGAGTATAACGTTATATTTTATTTTTCTTCGGCGCTATACATAAGTATGTTGCGTACATGAGTATGAATAAATAATACATTGAATTGAATCTGTGCAAAGAATATGAATGTTTATAACAACATTACAATTATTTACGCTCTTTTCTTATGAGTGTGATAAGAAAATATACATAAAACTTTATTTTATACCTTTTGAAATTACATGTGACATCGAAATATCAATTTACTCAAGGAAAAGTGTTTCAAGAAATAAATATTCTTATTAATTCAAATGTATATAAGTTTTATAGTACGATGAAATATTGAGAAACAAAATAACTACTTATTTTCATCAGTGGTGTAGCGATTTTTCATCTTTCTTCCTTTCTTGACTTCCTTTTATTTTTTAAATCAACCACGATAATATATTGTCTTTTTAACACTTATTCTTACTGTAACTTAATTTTTATTATTTATATTATAAATTATGACTTAAATCTTACCAGACTGACAATGAGACAAAAGAAAAGCAGGATTAAGGTTTTGAGGTGCAAAAAAATCATATACTAGTTATAAAATTATTATTGCCATAAAGAAAATACAATTACAAAATAATATATATTATTACATAAACTATTTCAGTGACAATCAGAAATAGAACTAAAATATTCCTCAGAAACGTTTGTTTAGTGTATAAAAAAAGGTTCATTTATAGTAAAATTATTAAAATCAATAAAATAAAAACAAAATATTTTTTTTAGTTGTATTTTTTTTCTACGCCACTGGTAACAAATAAATACTAGACTATAAAGTACAAACAGTACTGTTGTTGATGCTGGTGGAGTATCATACAAAATAATTTTAATACGATAATTTGTTTACGGATTAACGATCTCCAATAGAATCTTGAATTAACGTAGTATTATTCGACTTCTTACATTTATGATCGAGTTGGTGACACTAATGCCCTTCAGAAGAGCAACAGAGATACCATAAATATATGAGTGAGAGAGACGACATCAGCATGTATCAAATTTCTAAGTATCTTGTTCTATTAAACAAATTAAAAATGCAACAAGTATTTTTTACTTGGAGATTTTAACGATGGTATAAGAGACATAATTTATAAACGGGCACAATTACTTTAAATATGTATTCCTTATTTTATTGTATTTTGACTGGACTCATTTATTACTGTTTCAATTTTAATAGAATTAAATTACTAATTAACTAATTAGTTTAAGGTAAATGTAAATAATAATGTAGTTTTATTCACTCAATTGATATTCTTACCATATCGTGGCAACTAATCTCTATTAAGAAGCTGGAACTTATTTCAAATAAACACGAGGACTTGCTACGACCGCGTGATTATATCTGTACTTTTTTTAAGAACATAAATTAAATAGATTTCTGTAAATACAAAATATCTTACATTCTTTAGCTTTTTGTATCATAGAACAAAATTAATTATAACCTATAGAAGTAATAAAATAAAATGGTTTATTTGAGTGACTACTCTCTAAAACTGTATTAGCGACAATTCACTATTTGAATTAGTGAACAGTAACTTCTTAAGCTAGAACAGATTCTAAAGATTTTATTTTATTCATTTTTTATATCAAAAACTGGATCAATCTAAAATACTCATATTTAATAAGCATAAATAAATAAAAAATCATCATGCATAAAAATATGGAAAACAGGTGTATTCTGTTTATAAAAAAATCTTCTCAATATTTAAAACTAGTTTTAAAAAAGAAACAGTTATGAAACTATTCGTAAAATATTAATTTAAAAAATTATAACAATACAAGGACTAAACAATCATTTGTTCATTTAAAATAACGGAACTTAATCATATACACATTAAAACAATCATCAAAAACAGTTTATCATTCATTTAAAAAAAGAAATATAACCTCCATAAATTAACATATCTTCATATCGGTTTTTACAATCCTTAAATAGTAAATTCTCATGTAAATACAAATTATTTCAATCAAATACTCAATAAAAAATGGACCTGTCTATTTCATATCCGCATAAACCTGACAAGAATTCCCAATAATATTTTATTACAACGTGCATGTCCTTGTAAATAACGCAAAATCTTAAACCAAATATGGCACGAAAGGTTATAACCTCTTTACATCGAGAATTATATTTAAAAGCAATTTAGGTAATGATTATTAATTATACACATATCTCAAAATCAAAATTGCTATTCAATTAGGACAGTTAATAGATTTTTTTCATTTCAATTAATAACTATTAGGGAAATTCGTTATTATATTAATAATATAATATTAGTGTAATTGCACGGTGCATTTTACAGTCTCGTATTTTTTCGGTTAATTAAAATTAGTTTTATTTGTTTGGATAATTGAATGTTTTGTTTTTTTAATCATATATGTTTGGGTTTATTTTTATTGACCTTAACTCACTGCTTGTAGAAATAAGTCAATATGTATTTCTTCTCTGACATACTGCGCATTTATGTAAAACAATTACACTAAATATAAACAAAGGTTTTTCTACCCATGACAATTATTTCAGTTTCTTTCATCATAAAAAATAAATGCATATTTTTTAAACTCTACAACAATAATGAATTTTACCTAAAAATATATAATTTTTTTACAGTTTTTGAAATTAATGCCATAAATATTACTATAAAGCGTCAATAATTTTTAGCAATAAATCTTAAACTGCTAAATTACTGTCAATTTTTTATCAAATTGTTCAAAACATTTACAATTTAACTTTATTGCCGTATTAACACTTTGATAATTTATTAGTATTTTTTTTACTCCATTTATAAACATAATGAAGATTCTTGACCATTTTTCAAATACCTTAATTTACATATTTCTCTATGTCCTTGACTATCTTCTTGTCATTTTTTGTAACAATACATAAATTATATCTAAATTTAACAGTAATCCATTTTAGCAAATGATTCAATGTACTGTTGCTCAATTTTTATGTAGGTAGATTTTCTTTTATTCATTTTTGATGGAAATAAAATATAATGATTCAAAAACTCACTGCTAATATTTCCATTTAGCCTATTTTTTATTAATCTTAAAGAATCATTGATATACAACAAACTATCAAAAGAGGCCTAAGCATTCTAAGAAAAGTAGTTCTTTTAGTGTAAATGTCGAAACGGTTAAATTAAATACTGACAATCACTTATAAGGTCAATCGTTGAAACAAAAGAATATCACTCAACTCATCCTGAATTTATAAAATATTATTTTGCAATTAACAATCACTAATTAAGTTGTATGAAGCATTTCGCAAAATACGGTCAAACGATGTTTATTATCATAGTTAACTGTTATTAATTCTTTATTAGTTGACTTTATTTATTTATATCCCGCTGTTTCTCTCAAGGTCTAGCTCGATGTTTCCCTTTGCGATGTGTATCATGAATTTGTAATTAAAATAAACACTATTTTTATGAAACATAGCCTTCGCTCGGTGAAATGAAGATGTGTTATTAAAGTAAAGTGATTTAATTGTTTCTTATCTATGTGTTTAGTGAATGGTGATGATATATTAGACTATGGTATTAGTTTTATTATTGATCTAGATATACTAGAACATCTTCATAGTTATTTTCCACTTGTACCTACATTCTTGATTTATTACGAACTGTATGTTAGAAACTAGAAAAATGATTCTCGTATAAAATATAATATAATGGTAGTTTTTCAAAATTCCAATTACAGTGAAACTTCGATATAACGCTCCTGTATATTATATATTCCCGTTTTTAACCTTACATATCCCTTTTATTTTAATTCTTTGTATCAACTTCGCAACATTTGTTGTGCACGTGTTAATTATTCCAAACTCTTTATCGGAAAAAATGGTGATTTTACGAAAATGTGACAACTAAGTAAGTGTTGAAACAAAAAGATTTAGCGAAAACTCCTATTACGCTATCCCGTTTATAACGTGTTTTTGACCCGATCCGCTGAAGAGCGTTGTAACGTTTCACTGTAATTATTTTTATACACAAAAAACTTTATGTTTTTGTATTTACTTATCGTAGTATTTATGCGAGCTTACAGAAAGAAGCATGTATGGTATATTGTTTTCATTAAAATATCCCAGACTCCATTTAAAATTAACAACGTATATTATACATATATACCTACAAATGTACAATGTACTACATAGTAAAGTACAAAAATAAGAAGTGAAAAATTACGTTTATATAAAAGCAAACATTAACAATACAGAAACTAATGTCGAGTATGTGTGAGTATGTACATAATTGAAGGTAAGTATTAAACACAGGAAATGTAAGATACCCGGTTCAATAATGCACAGAGCGTGTCCTCTGAGATATGCGAGTGTGCAACACTGTTCAGTAATTTATTACTTAGTTGATTAGAGGATCGCAGCAATTAATACATGTCCTCAACTGAACGCACTCGACCGGTCAAACGAACAAACGAGAGAGATCTGATTTGTGTTCAATTTTAGAAGTATTTCATTCAATCTAACCGATACTGTTTCACATATATACTTTATAAATTATACCATGTTGATACAAAAAAAGTTCACTACGATACATAAGATTTCAATGTTAATTCAGATACATCAAAATAAGGTATTGGCACCAGTCTTGGATATGACCCCAGTAATGGCTATTTTTTAATTAAATGTACTGAATTAGAAATATTTGTTGATATTTGATTACTAACAATATTAATCTATGTATATACATTTAACTGTCTTGCAGCGTGATTTGATGACAATCGCCCAATAGGTGTCAAAATGGTGGACATTTATACTAATTATTAGTATAATTTTATTTCAAATTTGACGATACTTTTTGACAAGTATTCATCACTGCGTGCTCATTACTGGTTTTACTTTATCCGTTACTGGAGAAAAAACATAAACGCTATAATTTAAAAAACAAACTATATTTGCGGACTTTGGTATGTAATGAAATTGATTAAATAAAGAGTAACTTGTTTTATTAGTAACATGAGTTCATGAGAAGCCCATCAATCACAAAAACAGTAAACCTCGCTCTTATAGCGGCCATAACTGGTACCAGTACCTTATATAGAAAATATACATACAATAGGGCCTCTTTTAACGCGGTAAATACATTGTAATATTATAGGGATACGTTCCATAATTTTCTAAAACCGCGTTACCAAATGCAACACTTATTTGTTTTTCAATTTTATTGAAAATGAACAATATTTTTTGATATTTTTTTATCAGAATTATCGTCACTATCTGAAAAACCATTTGTGAACTGATGCGAAATACCTTACCCGTCGAAACGGGCAGTCCCTGAATTTTCGTAACTTCAAATCCGCGTAAAAAAAGACCCTACTATATATTTAAATTATAATATTGTTGATATCTACCTACATGTATTTCTTAAATTTATTTCAAAAATAAATAAATTGTAAACAAATTCTTCATTTGCTTAAGCAACATATTAATTACAGTGTATTTAGTACAATGTTAAAGAGACAATAGTATCAACAATGGTAATATATCATAGTGTATTACATAAGTAAGCATTTAAGCACAGTTATTAAATTTAATCCGCCTATTTAGAACGTTTTTGTTTACTGCTGTACATAATTACGCATAGTGAACATTACAAATAAACCATTTCACAATGTTAATTTGAATACGCTTAATTTGCATAAGTGGCGCTGCTTGCACAAGTTTACGCATGTTCAATACAGAACCGGATTTAAGCTATTAGTCCATCCGGGGGCTTCAATCAGAGCACCATAACAGAAGTCTATATACACAACTTCAAAAATTAAATATTTTACTCTTCTGATTAAAATTAAAATCGGGAAACATTGAGAGCGTTCACGTCTGACCAAAAAACGGAACAACGAGCTTTGATTGGTTGATTCATGGAATTTCTGGTCTCAAATTATAGATCTCGATTAGATCTATGATGTATATATAAAAATTAAAACATTTTACTAGTTTTAGTGAGTTAAAAGCTTCTTACTGTTAAAAAAAATCGCATTTCCACGATTTTGTTTGTAAATATTAATTAATTGTATTGAAACAAAAAAAAAAACAGTATAAATATATAATGTGACCAAATCTAATAGCTTTATTAAAGGGTCGATGAAAGCATAATTAATATTAATAATTAATAAGGATAATGGGTAATGTAAAAATCTTTAATAAAGATAATGAACATAGGAAATGAGAGGGGAGAGGGGATTTATAGTAAAATATTTAAACTTAAAGAATATTTAATTCATTTTTTAAATTATGAAATAAAAAACAAATTCAGCTCTGTGCTTATGTGTCCACAAATATCTTAACTGATATGGTTCGGTTATGTGCAGGAGGAAAAATGGAGCAGTAAAAAAAAGTGAAATCTATTGTTTTGGATGAGTGCGACAACTAGCTACATGGCATTCTACTTTATGTTTTATGTTACTACTGTTTTGTAAAATATCGTAATGCTGTTTTTATTTTGTTCAATTAAGATTTGTTGCAATTGTCGACTTTTTAATTATATGTACCTATTTTACAATCTATTATCTTCTAAAACACTTCTTGTCAATTTTTTACATTTTAGAAAATTGTATTGGCTTCGAAACTTTTTAAAATTAATTACATACATACCTACTATACACATTTTTCCTCAAATGTAACTGTTTATTCCTTTTATTAAAAAAATATCGAATAATTTTTGTGTGATTGCTTTGGCATTGAATGGTCCAAACGAAATAAGGTACTGGCACCAGTCTTGGATATGGCCACAGTACTAGCTATTTTTTAATTAAATGTACTGAATTAGAAATATTTAATGATATTTGATTACTACCATTTCTGAATATTAATCTATATACATTTATCTGTCTTACAGCGTGATTTGATGATAATCGGCTAATAGGTGTCAAAATGGTGGACATTTAAACTAATTATTAGTATAATTTATTTATTAATTATTATATTATCATAGCAACTGCTTTACATTGTTTCAAACTTATTTTATATTATTTTGTAATCATTAGCAAGTGTTCATCACTGCGTGCTCGTTACTGGTTTTACTTTATCCATTACTGGAGAAAAACATACAAAATAAAAGGATATAATTTAAAAAAAAACTATATTTGCGGACTTCGGTAATTAAATTAATTAAATAACGAGTTCTTGTTTTATTAGTAACATGAGTTCATGTGAGTTACAAAAAAGCGGCCATAACTGGTGCCAGTACCTTATTCCTTCTTTTTTTTAAATGTAACTGATTATTAAAAAAATATCGAATAATTATTGTGTGTGATTGCCTAGGCACTAAATAGTCCAAAAGTAATATAAATAAACACTTTACTCACGATTCCCAAACAATCCGTGACATTCGTGAGCAGCACCCGGACCGTGAGCTGCGTGACAAATGGACAACACCTTCTTTTGTGATTCTCTCATAATTTATTGCTCCATTTTACGACCTTCATTACGGTATAATTTAAAATGCACCAATATCTTATACCCATGTCAACAGATTGTAAAATTAATTTTTATCGTTTTAATTTATTTCGATTTAAGTGTATTGTATGTGAGTCATATATTATGAGATTTGTTTATATTTAATATATCGGTGATTTATAAATGAAATATTGTAGAAATTAAGGCGGAGATGTTCTTTATTGAAACGATTTATTTCTTAAATGCATAAAGTGATTTACTCACTGTTTTGTAACTAAATATATTTCTGAAAAGAGGGAAGCTATTTTTTTATAACTAAGCAATATTCAGGCCATTCTGAAGTATGCGACTTTCCCAATTTCTATAGAATTTCTAATTTTTCGTTTAATATGTTATTTCAACATAATTTACTTTTTTTTATTGACTTTTATGATTTTAGACCATTTTCAGATATATTATTATTGGAAACCCGGAAAAACTGTGGTTTCTTAGTCACTTAATGAGGACTTCTTGTAAAGTCGAAACACGTGTCGAGTGACTTGTTATGGTTAAGGTGTATTTTTAGTTTATGTGAGATACAGTATTTTTATGTTTTTTCGTTATTTGTATTCACTAGAGAAATACATACGTTAGAATAAATGATATCTGAACAAAATGGTATACTTACTAAAACTTTCAAATCATTATCCTATAAGAAAGATCATCAAATTAGGCATTTTGGAATCTGACCATCTAATTTAGCGAATTTTAATCAATCAATATAAAAATAAGTACCTAAATAGGTTGATTATTTCTTTTTAATCTAGCTGTAGATATAATTATATAAATCTACATAGATCTGAAGGTTTACATTAACGCAATTTATAAATTTCTATTTTAAAAGCATATTGGCAACAAAAATAATTGATACTGTCTGAGTTAACAGTTTCAAATACCAATAGGTCGATCGTTAAATAAGTGCATTAAATGGACAATGTTTTACACTAATGTATCAACCCACATAAAGCTCATTTTGAGATATC
Organism: Sialis fuliginosa; assembly: GCA_961205875.1. Classification (NCBI taxonomy): domain Eukaryota; kingdom Metazoa; phylum Arthropoda; class Insecta; order Megaloptera; family Sialidae; genus Sialis; species Sialis fuliginosa. Next base: position 12,951,528 of record OY540817.1, read on the forward strand.
AACGTTTTTAATACGCCCGAAGAAAAATACACTGTGATTTTGTTACATTTACTTTACATATTATAAAACGCAAAGTCCCTCTGTCTGTTTGTCCGTTAGTGCACTTATCACTCAAGAACCACTTATCCGATTTAATAGATATGTATGTTCTTTCCCTAGGTTTTAGTATATATTTTGTTACGTCAGGTAACATAAGGAATAAGCAAAAAAATATATATTGAACAATATAATGTAGTAAAGAATTGTGTAGAATAAAATATCTAAAATAAACTCCGCGATACCATATATCTAACTATTATATTAAGGCGAGCGAAGCTAGTTTTCCAATAAAATCTGAAAAACATTTTTTTTTGTAACCAGTTTCTATTTAACAAAATCGGAAAAAGTTTTTTTGCAGAAAATGTTTTAGTTAAATGAGCTGTTTTCTGCAATAATATTTGCGTGATAGTTCAAATATACTTGACAATATAAATAATTTCGAATAAAAAAACATGACCGAATATTATTTCCAATTCTTACAGTAGGTAGTGTAAAATTCTTAACAAATATCCTACGTCGTCGTTTTGCAAACAGTGTTTTATTATAGTACTTGTTTATACATAATAATGTTTGCGAATCAAGGTCCGAAGGAAATGAAACAGAATTAAACGAAGGAAAAAACTAATTGAAATGGAGATGTAAAAATATGAGACAGAATGACTGCGCGGAACTAACACTGTCATTATTCAAAATGTGACTGACTAGACATTTTCAATGAACCAAGCGCTTATGAAGTTCTAATATAATCATAGATAAATTGTTTATTCTTCTTTTATAATTTTTAAATTATTTAATAAAATGGACTATTGAAAACTTTCGATTTAAATTTTAAAAGGCACGTTTTTTTGTGAATTTAATTGTTAATGTTGTCCCTAATTGCACGCTACATTAAAAAAAAACTATTACAGAATCAACAAAGTTCAACACTTTAATTGTGGCGCTAAGTCTATCAGACCTACATTTATTTATACCAGTTTTAAAATTCAACAAAAAAGAAATTATATTTAAAAATCAATTTAATTGAGGCTAGTAACATGAAGAATATATAACTTTAAATTGTATTAAATATATAATTTTTACCATTTTCAGAAAAAAATTGATTTTTTACACTTATTATAATATTAAAATTATTTTCTTCATACAATATTATTCTAGAAAATTATAGCGTGTATGGACAGCATTACAACGCCAACTCTATGATGAACCATAGAACATCAACTGATTATTATTAGTGCACTAACTATGTACGTATCTATCAAAGATGACATGAAGATAGTTAATATATATTATTTACTACAAAAACTCTATCCCATAATCTATTCAAAACTGAAAAAAACCACACAAGCAACGCATATAAGATTAGCATGCAAAATCATGAATATATGATGGAAATTGTTAATGTGGGTATTTTATATTTTATAAAAACTTGTTATATATAATCGTAAAAGAGTATTCATTCAATATACATATATAAAAATATGTAACGTTTTATTTAATTTTCAGAAATGAAACTTCTAATTATATATCTAAATTTAGCTATCAAAAATAATTATAATGAAAAATTGTAAATTATAGTGTATAAAATATATTTAATTGTAAATGTCCATTTCAATTTACGTTATATTTAATTAAAGAGATTTTTCATTCGATAGTTAGCAATAGTCATGCTGTCAGTTGGAATAAAAAAAACTGTTCCATTGATACGGTATTTAGTTTTTTAACTTTTACTTTTCGTATATATATCAATCATTTTCTACCTGATTGTAAAATTAACATTGTAACAAATTACAAGTTATAAGTTTATTTTCTTCAGCTATATCAAATGAGAAACGAAATTAAAATTAGCATTCACCACAAAAGTTTCAAATAATTATACAGTGTCCCAAGGGAAGGTGAAGACTCTAATCAGCTGTCATTTTCAAATAGATGCAGTTATTGAAAAAAAATGCGTTGAAAAGAGGAGAGTTCCTGTAAGAGATTTTGTATTAAATGCAAAAAAAACATATACATAGATACGGCTATATATATTTAATAGATTTGTTTTTAATTTATTTACAATAAAACTATCAATGTCGCCACAAGTATCCTGAATAAATAAACAATAAATTACCCATAAACTATCATAACAAAATAAAATAAAACTTCCACAAAAATAACATATATAATTAAGTTAATTCAGAAATTATAATAATTTGGCAATATCAAGTTGACCCACAGCTAGGTTCAGGTTATAAATTAATTATAAAATGGGATATTAAAATGGTTTTAGTTTTATTTCAAAAATAAACATTGTATTAATTCATCACAGTTTTTATTAAGAACTGAAATTCCTTTTCCACACCTAAATTTATAATATATGCGCATTTTTATTAACCAGAAATCGTCGGAATTATGTTCAAGATTTCAGAACTGTGTCAAAATTTAAAATATCAATTAATTACATACAAAATGTATCTATATACCAATAAAACTTGATGCGATAGTCAATTGCAGTTATTGTTATTATAAAGGTAACTTGCGAAACACGTAAATTTTTATGATAAAAATAAGGACATTTATAATTTTCTCTGTCAAAGGTTAAAGGGTTAAATTGACCCTTAAAAATGAGGATGATATTTTTTTTTATTATAAAGAGTTGCCTGATATTAAATATATGTTGCCAATCTGAGGTTAATAACTCCAGATATTATACAATACAAACAAACAAAAATACATAAACACAAAAAAAGAACCACATTCCATCAGTTTCATACAATTTATGTTCTCACAGTGTTTACACGAAAAATTAAAGTTTGTTTCTTTTCGCAGCATTAAAGTCACCAACACACGACTGTCGATTAGGTCTGCTCGGCTGGCTCGAACAATATAGTTCATAATGTATAATAAAAATACACATATATCACTTGCATTCCAATAGTCTGTAGAAAATAACAAGCATTACTGAGCGCCAGTCTCTAAGCTTGCTCAACCTCTTACATATGCCGGGTCACTTACAATATTGCATTTAGTTTATTGCCGCAGTGGCTGCTTTTGACTTCAAATTTGAGGTTAAATATTTTTGTTATAATACTGATTTTTTTTTCTTTAATATTGTTATTGAGTTATTCAGGCCTTTCTGAAGCCAAAACGATTAAAACTTTGTTTTTTCTTTAAGCGATTAGTTTTTATTTTACGATTTAAGTCGTATTTGCTAATCAAGTGTAAGGAAAATGATTGTATTGAACTTTTTTCCTTTTTTTCTCGAAAACAAGAATTATATATTTCTGAGAAAAACGTTATTTGTGGACGTTAGATTTTTGTAGAAAAGTTATGTTTAGTTTCATCAAATAGGTACTGATTATTTAAGAAACGGTTGTGTAGGGAAATAGGTCGATTCAAAAAGTTTCACTGTATTTAATTAGTGAAATATTTTTTTATATTATTTTATAAATAAATTGAAAAATATTTTTGTATCTTCAATTTAATAACATTTAAGTTTTGTTAAATGTACCTAAAACGTATAATTTTTTAAACGGCTAGTTTAAATAAAAAAGTACATAAATTGTTGATTAAATTCTAAATTGAACAAAAAACACCCAATTGCAGTTGCAATAATAATATTTCAATTTTCGTTTTCAATGTCAAAACAAATATTAAATATGACACCACTGCCTTAAACAGTCATAAAATTGTTCATATACGTACTCAGAAACAATAATAAATTATCTAAAAAAAAAAATATTTCGCACTCGTGTAACGTCTATCTCGTAAATGGACGTAAAAACATAATAGAGTAATAAATCTCAAAGTTCCATCTCAATGTTACTTCTATTATAAATACAACCACAGTTGCTTTGAAAGTTGCTAACAAAAAATTACAATCATAACTAATTCATATTAATTAATGGTATACATATAGGTATCGTACTTCTTTAATTAATATACAGTGTGTCCCAGGATAGATGTAACAAAAGGTGTAATAAACAAAACAAAAGTTAGAATAACATTTGAAAATCAGGGCCTGCTTGATATAAAATTAACCTATATCAATAATCAATCCATTGGGTCATCTACAGGGTGTTTTATAAGCAAAGTTGTACAAATAACCAAAAACAAACATTTTTCAAAAAAAGAAAGTTTTCTTGTACCCCTACACCGAATTTCAGAGCATTAAAAAAATTAACACTTTCAATTTATTTCTTTTTATTGTATCGTTCAAAATAAAATGTAATTTATTTAATTTGTTTCGTTTCAGTTTTTTTAGTTATTTTTGAAATTGGGTATGAGGTGCCAAAATTACATTTGAAACAACTTGTCTAAGTAATTTTTTCTAATATTGAAAAATAAAGGTACTTAATTCTTGGTAATTTTTTCAACTTTGCTTATAAAATATCCTGTATAAGACCAAATCAATTAATTTTTGTTATTTGTATTATTGTTTGACTCGATCCCCAAATCTCATTCCGAAATTCGAAAAAATTTTGCTAAAAAATCTTGTTGGGACACACTGTATATAATATTAATTATAGAATTATAATTAATCTTAATTTACTACATTTATTGAATACTTATTTAAGAATTTGAGTTAATTAATAAATAAGTGACCTCTCGAAAAAATATTACACTATTTTTAAAACGATGTTTGTATGTGTGTGTAGGTATGTATTTATGTGGCAATTTAGTTGTCTGACAATTTCTCAAAAACGGCTCAACGGAAACAGGTGCGGCTTTTTTGTATTATTTGCCTTTACTTCATTTAAAATTAAATTTGATTCTTTTTTCATTAAGAATTCAGTCTGTATATAATTTTTATAAATATTGAAATATAGAACAATTCGTTGGCGGGCCAAACGCGGCCCGCACGGACTTCCAGTTAATATTCTTATAAATAATATTAAAAAGTATTATTTTTCATATTGAGGTTTGTAGTTTTTTAATTTTTATAAACTTATTTATTAGGTAGATGTATGTCTAGAAGTCAAAAAACAAATCAAGTATATTTATTTTTGTAATTTATTTCCTAATTAATATTTGCGTAGATTTCCTTTAACATTGTACCTAATAATACGCACATACATAATTTAAAAGGAAATTATAGACCTCACAAAAGCAATTACATTAAGCAATTAACACATTTTCTACATGGAATCATTTCAGATTTAATGAGCTATAAAATACCGAAACACCAGTCCTTGGTTTTAAATAGATACATCAAACTATATTTATAATTCTTTTCTAAATATTCATTTAGCAGTTTATCATTGATTATTGCATATAAATTTTCTTTTTCCTCATTAATATACAGATCTATATTATGTATAAATATAAATCATTGAGTTTTAATAAGTTTAAGACCAATAAAATTGATCGTAAAAAATATACAAAATTAATTGAAAAATTCAAGATCTAAATAAATTTGATTAATTCATATAACCTACCTCATTTTTATTTTTTATATTCATACTAGCGCATTGGACCGGGTTAATATCCACAAAATCATAATGACCTAAATAGTTCAAACTATCTTCAATGACATTTGACTGGGAATAATGAAATCTATATAATTTTTTTAATTTGTCCACCCAACATGATGTTTTTATATAAATAAATATAAAATGATTTTTTAATTTTTTTGATGTTAAATCTTAGGTTTTCATAAAATATTAATTGCCACGAATATGCACAGAAAAATTATCTAAATATTGGTGAGAATCGCATTGAAATTGGTTCAGTAATCCCCGAGTCTTTAAGCCTCATACAAACGTACTTTAATTTTTATATATTATTATATAATAATATAATAGTAGTGACGTTAAATATAAATAAAAACAAACTTGTTTGTTTAAACTGTGAATCGAAAGCTTGCGTTTTCCTCTTCTTTAATAAATTTTGACGTTTAAACAAACAAGTTTGTTTTTATTATTATATATATATTATATTTATTGAAACTTTTCAATGACTCAAATACCATAGCTTACTTGCAAAATAACTGCAGATAATGTTAATTGATTTATAAAGTCTTCAAGTATATATTTACCATCTTTCACTACTCTACATCGTCTGTGTAATTGTAATTTAGAAAACACATCGATGCGTTCGCGCGGTGATTAATTTCCCATCTATCATCCTTTCATCATCGTTTACCAACATTTAATTTTCCCTACGCCACTCCCTTAACAAGCCACGAAGCAATTTACACTGTAAACTGTTTACATGCACTACCATGGCCTTACGTAGAACATCATTTCTTACAACAAATCATAATCTTCCATAATTTAAATATTTCTTATACAGATACCTTTTTAATTCGAGTTTCAAGATATAAGCAAAAATTAAATCATTTTTTTAATTCGTTAAACTATATAAAATTTAATACTAACAAAACTTTTATATATTTTAATTCCTTGGATTGTTAACTTTCATTTAACGGAATTGGATAAAAAAAATTTGGTAATCCATTTAGCCACCTGAAAAAGCACCAAAACTTAAAAAAATATTTTTATAATTCTGGTCTATTATTGATGAACCATTTACTATAATTATGCCAAATCTCATCTTTTTAGGTCAATTGGTTCAGTAGCTAGAAGGGTGTGAAGACAGATTCTTCTTACGCTCACAAATAACTTTTAGTATATCAAAATTGCAGCTCCCACAGGTCATTTAGTTGACCATGTCTGGTATAAAAGAAACAATACACATCCGGTTGTAAATATCACTATGCAAAATAGAATATTTAAATTCTTCTTATATATTTACTGTTAACGACAATGTTTATAGTTAAATCATGAACTACATGATCTGCTTCGATTTTTCACAGCGATGTCTGAGAAACGTTGTGACTATTTTACAACCATCTCTGCACGGTGATTTTCTTAAATGGAAATGTAATGGTCGCGCATAAAACACTAAAGATAAATGCACACCGCCGCTATAACCGGCACCTAATGGTCCATACAGCATCTGTCACTAACTCAGCTCGTTACGGGAACATCGCGAGTGGTTATTGTTCTACAGTGCTACACAAAATGTTACTTTACGAGAAATGACGAATAATCAATTATTAATCAAAGAAACTCACTTCTACTTTTTTAAATTATTTTGATATCAGTACTTTATTTCAGAATAAAAAAAAGTATCCATACGTAAAATGTTACTCTTAACATTTAAGCCACTTTTTAAAATTGAGTTCCTAGTTTTAAAACCAAAAAGTAAGATATTTTCAAAAATCAAATTAAATGACTCTTTCTGTATCCCATATGTTTCTAGTAAATGTTTATATGTATAAACAAGCTTATTTTTCAACTCTGTTTGGTTTGTAAAACTGGTCGCATTTAGTTCAGAATAATAATAATAACTATTTAATGCAATATCTGCTTAACATTCAAATGACTTTTCTCTTACAAAGTAAGAAATTTATCGGTATTTAAAATTAGACATTATGCATTTATTTATAAGCAAAGTATTGGAAATTTTCAATAAATTAAAATAACTACAAAACATATTACTAACACCTTTTAATATAACCATTTAGATTTTAAGTAAATAAGGAAATTATAATTGATAATCCTAGTATAATTGAAATATACGAGTACATAAGTAACATAGAGAATCCTACCCATCCACTGTCAGTCTAATGGAAACGTATAGCACATGTGAACACGCACCATGTTATACTCTTGGGATTTATCTCCAGTAAACTCGAATTTATAAAGCTTTTGTTCTTTTGGAATATATCTGTATTTGTGCGAGTCGAGAAATAAAAGCCTATTATGTACCCATAATTTCTGGACTGGTTTATATCGGCCGATGTCTTGAATATGAATGAACGAAAAACAATACGCGATTGTTTGTTATAAATTCTTTGATAACGTTATTGGATGTCAAAATATTTCACGTCAACGCATTACTATTTACAATACGAATAAATATTTCTTGAAAGAAAGGAATTTTATTACTCGCAACTTTAAATTTATCTATGAATACATATAATACGTAGAGTCGTATGCAGAAGTAGTCGAACAGTTTTCATTCAAATTCACTTATCACAAACATAGTAGACTCCTCCCATTTGATTATTATAATATTTAAATCATTTCTTCATGTACCAAAGACAGATATTTTGAAACTCATTTGGTAGATAAAGAAGTACTCTATTAATTATAATTTATTATAATTTATTGAGTGGAAATCAATATTTGATTTTCCGAATTTTGGTATTTAAATATGTTTTAAAATAATCTAACCATATAAGCTCCGCCCTAGAAAAAGATAATCGATGATGTTTGTCATAATATTGTTAAATCTTTTGTAGAGATTCTGACGTTTAGCGTGGCAGACGACTTCTGAAGCCCAAAGTACGTATACTCATAAAAAAATAAAAAGCCTCATATTAAGTTCTACTGAATGTAGAATTTAACAACCGTTATTATAAATAAATTTTTTATCAATTTTAAATTTCGTCCTCGAGTTTAATTACAAATACCAACATTTTTTTAAAATAATTAACAATTTATAAATAGTAGGGTGAAGTAGGGTAATATAATATTATTTTATTTTATTTCATTGAATCAATTTGCCATCTCTTGACAGCTTTAAATGTTTTATTTACCACGTAAAGTTATATAAATTAATAATAATCTATAAATACATATGTATTGTATATTAACCACTGAAAAACTGAATTATTTAAACCAAAATCCATAAAAACCCAATAATCAAACAACCGCTTGTAAATGTCAAACAGAATATCAAATACAATATTTCACGGCGATTATCTCTGCAATAAATAATAATCCAAGCTGTCGTTAGGAAAATCAGATAATGAAAGAAAAAAGTCAAGTAAATTAAAAAGCAATGATGATACGGCATTTCTGATTGGTCAGGTGATCGGAGGCGTGATTTCCAATTTACCGTTTATTGTGATTCGAAGCATATCGTAAATATTAACGAAATATTAATAAATTTTACAAAAATACTAACCAGTTTTATTTGAGGTTATAAATTCAACTAATATCGAAATCAATGTTTATAATATTTACATGTAGCATGTGTGTTTGTGCATTTTGACACTTAATTTAAAGAATAATTTCAACTTTCAAAGAAATTAGGTATGCAAGTTTTTTCATGAACTATTGAAAATTATTTGGGGAACAAAATGGGGCCAAGGAGTAACACATATAGGTTTTTATCTTATATTGATGTGTCAAATATTATGTTTTCTTAGATTCGAATTTACTTAGAAAATTACAAAAATTTATATTTTCATTTGGAAAAGGTGAATAAAAATAATGCGAAATATCAGATGGGGTCGGTGTTCATACTTTTTGTGTCCTGTGAAAATAAACAATTTTTTATATTAAATTGATATCTGTCTTCGATTGTCAGATTGTTAAATTAATGAATGATCATGTTTATTTTTATTTTTTTAATTATAATTTTATCAAACATCATCATTTAATTATCTTGCCCCCTCCTTTCCTATATTATATTGTTAAAGGAAATTTCCTTAAAAATTTTAACAGTCTGATATTAATTTGTTTATAATAAAAATACTATTGATTTTTCAAATGATTTAGCACAGCATTATTTATTGACTAAACTTTACCCTCCACTATTATTTCAGAATCTATAATATCCGTGTAACTGGCTACTCATAACACTGCTCAGCCTCTTTATAGATTAGCGTGATGATATATAACCTAAGCTAATTCTATATTTGGACTTTAGACTTACTTCGTGACAGTCTTTTCGAAATTGATTCAGTAGTTTAATAGATTCAGTTAAATTCATAAAACCCAGAATATTTCCATTTTTGTACTATAGGTGTCACAATTTATAATTGCTTTTTAAGAAAATCACAAAATTTTCAATGTGTGTATAAAAATTGTCATTCGTAATATTAACTTTTATTTATTTCTTTTCAGAAATGAATCAACAGTGTAAAGTCTGTGGAGAACCAGCGGCAGGATTTCATTTTGGTGCTTTTACATGCGAAGGATGCAAGGTAATTGTTTTTTTATTTTTTATTCTTAGGATTGAATACTTAAAGTCATAATAAAATATTAATATTAAACTAACAATTGGTTTGTACAAAATAACTACGCCATCTATATTTACGTTAAAAGTTTTCCCTCAATAAGTATTACATAAAAAAAATTCAAATTAGTTATAATCTGAATACTTTGACGCAAATAAAATTTCGTAGAAGTTCTAAAAATAGCAGATATTTTAAGAATGAAAACTCATTAAAATATAATCGTTATCAATGTGTTTTCCAATCAGAATTTTATCTTGCTTTTTCCTGTATTCAATTATTGCCAACAATTTTGGATATTAGCTCTATTGCTTTATATATGGAGATTACAAACACACAATATTGTGAAGAAAATAATGGATCATAAATAATTTGCACGCAAATTTGCTTCCAGCTAACGCTATCTACTAGGAGTCAAATTGTTGTGAAATTGCTCAATATTTTCAAGCAGTGGTAATAAATGTAATAAAATAAAATGTATATATGTAATAAAAAATTGTAAATGCTATGAATTTTATGATGTAAACCTTGCAGCACTTATTTTAAGTCGCTAATTTCTACTTAATACGTATGCGTTAGCAATTATATGTACGATTTCATTGGCTACATCTGTAAGTGATTGTCATTTATATTTAATTCCTAGCAGATAGCGTTAGCTGGGAGCTAATTTGAATTTGCACTCAAGAAAATTCTTTATAATACAGGGCAGAAGTAAAAGTGAAAATAATCAAATAAATTAAAATATGCGAGGCTCGACTCACACTTGACAATATTATTTTTATTTTCACCTACATAAATAAATACTCTACAGTTAGTATAGTAAAAATAACTCAAAAAACACGTCGAGCGGAATTCTCTGGGAACAGCAAAATTTTTATGCCATAATGTAGGGGGGACATTGTAGTTTCACCACCCAAAAGTCCCACGAGCTAAACCTTGTGCTAACTCGGGGAGCCCCATTCAAAGTTGGATTTTGTGCAAATATTTGTTCATTTTTCTAGCTCATAAAAATACAGATATCTCGAGAACAAAAGTAGATATCGAAAAAAATTTTGCTGTTTTAGAATTGCTATAAAATACCCAACAATATGACTAAATAATATTAGAACCTATACTCTAACATTTAGGTGTCACGTTCATTTGTTTATCAAAAATCGCTGTAATTTTATTGTTTTTTCAATTCCATACTTTTTCATTACATTATTAAGTATGAAAAAAAAATTGTTTTTTACTTTTTGTAATTTTTATCTTATTCTACGTTTAATTTCCTTTAAAAATCTGTCATGGATTTTGATCTAAAAAAATTGTGTGAACACGTAAATAAAATTTCAAAAAAGTATTATTTAGTTTGCAAATTAAATGAATGTTAAATTAACTGTATACGGTTTTTCAAAAACATTAAATATTTCATTAACCCGTCATACTATCTGCAAAACTTTAGGCATTTTGGAATCGCTATGAAATTTGAATAATATTATAGGTGCACAGAAAAAAATATTTGAACACTGTGAACATATATGGGGCGGTTTTTTTAGGAAACTGCATAAAAATTACAGTCTATGAATTCATACATGGCTGTGCTCCTTTAAATAATTCCTAGTACTATGATGTCTTTTACATATATAGTGCCCATGCATGTACGTTTATATAAAAAAAATGTCCGCGATTAAACCATTCAAAAAAAAATTACAGTCATTTTAACTTGTGAACTGAATTTTATTTTTTCGTAATTTGTTATAATCAAGATATCTCCTAAACAAATGAAGATACATGCAAATACCATTACATCAAAATACGTAAAATTTTATGTGCTACAACTTTTATGAAAAGTATTTTTTGTTATCTTTATTCTAAATGGTTAATAAATCTACGCGAAAATTAATTTTTAGAGGGGCCGACGAAAAATAAGCTAGTTTTGATTTTTTTCTGGCCCTAATGTGAAGAATTGATAAAAAATAAGTAACACTAATTTTAGAGGATAATAATTTGCAAACTCTCTGAAAATTAAATTTTAATAAGATTATATATAACAGAAATATTTAATTTTGAAGTGCTCAAAAAAATGACATTTTACATCAAGATTGTTGTACAGAGTAAGCTATGGAAATTAACACTGTGCAGAGAAAAACATTGACGAAGTTAAAAATTGGGAAAGATGTTACCAAATATTTATAGTTTGATATAATAAACAATTATCAGTAATAAAATTTTTAATTCAACCCCTATATTGAAAAAACTACCCTTAATGTATAACTCTCAACTTATGTTCTCGATTTTCATGAAAACGGTATATCGCACGAAAAAAATGTATGGAACTAATTGTGTAGAGAGTAAAATTTACAATTGATAACAAATAGCATATTAATTAAGTTATTTAAAATTACGGCGTTATTCAAAGGTTTATAAACGAGGCCAAAAAACATATTAAATGTTGGTTATTTCTGAAAGGCACAGACATTTTTTTGCCAAACTTTGTAAATATAAACTACTTACACTATTATATAGTCACACCAAATTCCCAATCGATCAATGCCACAGAAAAAAAGTTATAGCCAGTTTAATTTTTAAAAAAAATATCAAAAGTGTGAATTTTGTAATATTGATATGCTGTTATAATCAAAATTTACGAAAATTTTTCATAACATTATAAGTCTCTTAAACATTCTGATATTTATTTGAAATTTCACAATAATGATGGCTGTAGTTTAGTTTCAATACCTAGTAATTAACAATTGTGTATGTCAAATTATAGGGTTTTTACAGCTCTATAAGTGCGCAAAAATGAAAAGTGTTAATTTTAAATTCCAAAACAAAAATATTCAAAAATTGTTTACACCAAAATGAAGATAAAACTAGAACTTTTACATATTTCATAAAATTATTAGATTCTTTTAGTTTTTAAATGATAACATAATATCAATGTGCTATTTAATCTAGCCTATCACACCAACCCCTTAATTAAGGTTATGAGGAATATATGAAGTTGGTCCAGAAAGTTTCAAAAATCTTTTTAAGGTCTTACGAACAAATATAGAGATTGTCAATTCATCAATAAAATTTAAAAAAAATTGAGTATAGATACCCCAAATCGTCAAAATTAAAAATTAAATATTTTTGAATTCTAAACATTGATTTTATCTATAATTATTACATTCGCTTTGTTTTAACTTGTAGTGAACCTACTTTCAAGGGTTAACATCTCCCATTAAATTTAAAATTTTTTTTATAGATCAGGAATAGTTTAACATATTTTGCATTCAATATTTTGTTATTTTAACGAATAAATCCATTTTTTATGTCATCTCATTTAATTAATTAATTTAATTTCAATAAAAACGGTGTAGTGAATTGAAATGTTAATAAATAGGTAGTTGTTAATATTATATTTTGCTTTTATTGATAAATATACAATCTCTATATTTGTTCGTAAGACCTTAAAAAGATTTTTGAAACTTTCTGGACCAACTTCATATATTCCTCATAACCTTAATTAAGGGGTTGGTGTGATAGGCTAGATTAAATAGCACATTGATATTATGTTATCATTTAAAAACTAAAAGAATCTAATAATTTTATGAAATATGTAAAAGTTCTAGTTTTATCTTCATTTTGGTGTAAACAATTTTTGAATATTTTTGTTTTGGAATTTAAAATTAACACTTTTCATTTTTGCGCACTTATAGAGCTGTAAAAACCCTATAATTTGACATACACAATTGTTAATTACTAGGTATTGAAACTAAACTACAGCCATCATTATTGTGAAATTTCAAATAAATATCAGAATGTTTAAGAGACTTATAATGTTATGAAAAATTTTCGTAAATTTTGATTATAACAGCATATCAATATTACAAAATTCACACTTTTGATATTTTTTTTAAAAATTAAACTGGCTATAACTTTTTTTCTGTGGCATTGATCGATTGGGAATTTGGTGTGACTATATAATAGTGTAAGTAGTTTATATTTACAAAGTTTGGCAAAAAAATGTCTGTGCCTTTCAGAAATAACCAACATTTAATATGTTTTTTGGCCTCGTTTATAAACCTTTGAATAACGCCGTAATTTTAAATAACTTAATTAATATGCTATTTGTTATCAATTGTAAATTTTACTCTCTACACAATTAGTTCCATACATTTTTTTCGTGCGATATACCGTTTTCATGAAAATCGAGAACATAAGTTGAGAGTTATACATTAAGGGTAGTTTTTTCAATATAGGGGTTGAATTAAAAATTTTATTACTGATAATTGTTTATTATATCAAACTATAAATATTTGGTAACATCTTTCCCAATTTTTAACTTCGTCAATGTTTTTCTCTGCACAGTGTTAATTTCCATAGCTTACTCTGTACAACAATCTTGATGTAAAATGTCATTTTTTTGAGCACTTCAAAATTAAATATTTCTGTTATATATAATCTTATTAAAATTTAATTTTCAGAGAGTTTGCAAATTATTATCCTCTAAAATTAGTGTTACTTATTTTTTATCAATTCTTCACATTAGGGCCAGAAAAAAATCAAAACTAGCTTATTTTTCGTCGGCCCCTCTAAAAATTAATTTTCGCGTAGATTTATTAACCATTTAGAATAAAGATAACAAAAAATACTTTTCATAAAAGTTGTAGCACATAAAATTTTACGTATTTTGATGTAATGGTATTTGCATGTATCTTCATTTGTTTAGGAGATATCTTGATTATAACAAATTACGAAAAAATAAAATTCAGTTCACAAGTTAAAATGACTGTAATTTTTTTTTGAATGGTTTAATCGCGGACATTTTTTTTATATAAACGTACATGCATGGGCACTATATATGTAAAAGACATCATAGTACTAGGAATTATTTAAAGGAGCACAGCCATGTATGAATTCATAGACTGTAATTTTTATGCAGTTTCCTAAAAAAACCGCCCCATATATGTTCACAGTGTTCAAATATTTTTTTCTGTGCACCTATAATATTATTCAAATTTCATAGCGATTCCAAAATGCCTAAAGTTTTGCAGATAGTATGACGGGTTAATGAAATATTTAATGTTTTTGAAAAACCGTATACAGTTAATTTAACATTCATTTAATTTGCAAACTAAATAATACTTTTTTGAAATTTTATTTACGTGTTCACACAATTTTTTTAGATCAAAATCCATGACAGATTTTTAAAGGAAATTAAACGTAGAATAAGATAAAAATTACAAAAAGTAAAAAACAATTTTTTTTTCATACTTAATAATGTAATGAAAAAGTATGGAATTGAAAAAACAATAAAATTACAGCGATTTTTGATAAACAAATGAACGTGACACCTAAATGTTAGAGTATAGGTTCTAATATTATTTAGTCATATTGTTGGGTATTTTATAGCAATTCTAAAACAGCAAAATTTTTTTCGATATCTACTTTTGTTCTCGAGATATCTGTATTTTTATGAGCTAGAAAAATGAACAAATATTTGCACAAAATCCAACTTTGAATGGGGCTCCCCGAGTTAGCACAAGGTTTAGCTCGTGGGACTTTTGGGTGGTGAAACTACAATGTCCCCCCTACATTATGGCATAAAAATTTTGCTGTTCCCAGAGAATTCCGCTCGACGTGTTTTTTGAGTTATTTTTACTATACTAAGTAAGAAAACTATTAAATAAAATTTAGAAAAATAAACTTCAGTAGGTATATTAATAACAGAATTATAATCAACCATAACAAAAACAAAAATACAAACGCCCATGGGATACGACACATGGACGCCCATGTATATATTACGTATGTATGTAAACATGTCATCTTAATCACTTTCATTGGTGTGACTTGAAGTGGCTCGCGTCTCACTTCATATGTCACCTAAAACTCACAGCCGCGACAAATGTTTTCTTATAAGTTTGTTTGCATTCTTGTCATTCGACACCAGTTTATCTTTCTTAAGTTGAAACTCTTTTAAAACTACAATTACTCCATAGGCTTTCGCGGTTGTTATATAAAATATCTTATGTTTGACGTATCGATTAATATGTCAATTTTAATCGAAGTTAAAGTATTTTTTTCATTTCATGATTGAAATGTCGAACATTTTAAAATACAACATAGAATAGATAGAACCTATTAAAATATTTAAAATAAGGTTATTTCGTCTCTACTGCATTTAATAATTAAAAAAGAGAACCGGGGTCAAGTTAATGATTATTTATTTAAGGAAATATTTAATTAAGTACTAATTATTAACAATTGACTCAAATATGTTCTTGTTTTTCTCTACATGACACGATATTTCTTCAAGAAACTGATGACCTTTCGATTGGGTTATATATGTAGCTCTATTCATTCATCATAATTAATAAAACAATTTGAATTAAAGTGATCAATGAGCACCAGTCAACACCAATACATCATTCTATTTATTATAAACAACATTTAAATATTATTTATAAAAACAATTTGAACAATAGATATGTGAGTATATGGAAAATGCATATATTATCTGAACTTTCATTAAGGTATATCTACTAAATATACATACATATTAAATATTAATTAATTATTATAAAAAATACCTGCTGAATGATATAATGTTGTAATTTATACTGTGAACGTATACATTAAGTCAAAGAAACTAAATAAATTACATTATATATCATAATGTGGTTTTTATGCTAAATTTATACTAATTCTATTAGTTTTTATATGCGTTTAACATTTCGATTCGTGTATAATGTTCTAATTTAATATGCAAAACATGGAACAGTCTGTTTATTAATAATTTTCATGTATATTTTAAATATATAGCGGTTTCTTGTCTAACTATTAGTGAGTGCTTATTACACAATTATAAGTATTCGTATTGATGGGTTATTTGAACGTAAAAAATCTTCACGTGTTTAGCTTTCTGATTTATGGTGTTTAAAATTATAATAATGGATTTAATTTGTATTACAATGCATGATAAAATTGGTTGTATTTTTTGTATTATCATACATAAATAATTTTTTTTCAGCTGGAATTTTTTTTTAATATTAGATATAAAAAAATAAAATATTTACCTACTAATAACATACCCTTAGATTTAGATTTTCATCAATAAGGCGCCTAATTTTCTTTTTGCTAACCTTCCACTAAAAATCTGCTACTGCTCTTAACAAAAATTTTAATATTTTTAAAGTGGCATATGAATATTTACCGAATTTCGCTGTCTTAAAATTAAATCTAAGAAAACACTTGACCGATAATCAAAATAATTAATTAAAATTCGATCTTTTTCTTCGAATCGATTTCTATTTATTTTTAAGTACAAAAAATCTCTTCAGCCACATAATATTATCAACAGTGACACCTTGAATATTTTCATAGCAATAAAAATATACAATTAATGTTCAGTAAAATAAACAACAAGAATG
This sequence comes from Sialis fuliginosa, assembly GCA_961205875.1. Taxonomy (NCBI): domain Eukaryota; kingdom Metazoa; phylum Arthropoda; class Insecta; order Megaloptera; family Sialidae; genus Sialis; species Sialis fuliginosa. The sequence goes on from OY540817.1 coordinate 12,968,979, forward strand.
AAAATAAATATTTTTATTTATTTTAATTAGAGAAAACTTGATACAAATGTCATACAGAAATTGACCTCTAAACAGAGAACACTTACCTACGCATCTCCAGCAGTAATTATGTTTTATTTACATAAATCTACAAAACGACAAACCTGTTGACCCTATAACGTCCTAGACTTGTGTATCGAGTGCCATCATCATCATCTATTCGACAACTCGTATTACAATAGTTTACTTCTTTAGAAGGCCTTCGATTAATTTATTCTATTTGGGTCGAGATGGTGCTTTTTATAAAGTTGATGTATTTTTAATAACTCAAGAGTTACTAGTAAAAAATTTTCTTTAATCAAATATTTATATGGCTTACAGATATGTTTTCTATTAAAAATGATATAAAGATGTAAGTACTAAAGTACTTATTTAAGTAATTGTAGATATACTTGATTAAGTACTTTACCAAACACTGGAAAAGTATTTTGTTATACATTTGCACTTATTGAAAAATAAGATTATTTAATAAAACGGTCAAATGCGTGTTGGGCACGCATATGATAGGGTTCCGTAGTGATGGGGACGCTCATTGAAAAGCAAATATATCGTGACTGAAGGGTGAAAATCAAAATGTCATTTAACATTAACAATGGGATAAGTGACAACAAATTTTTGAATATACTTTTCAGTTTATGAGACGGAGATCTAAAAAACTTCTGTTTTTGGGTCATCAATCTACGTCCGTACACCAAATTTCATCTTAATAGGTATAACATTTTTATAGACAGACGGATGGACGGACGGTCAGAACGAACTATAAGCTTGAAAACTTAACTGTACTTAAATTCTTACTATAATAATCTCCATTGGAGTATTCCTAAAATAAATGACACTTTGGCATTCAAGTATCAAAATTGGATTGGTGCATTGGTATATTGTTTTTTTTTATTTATTTTAACTAATTTTAAAAATAGAAAATCATAAATTCTTTATTTAATCTTTAGACAGTAAAAAACATCAACAAAATTACAAAAACATATTGAATAAAATGTACTTTATATTTATAAAAACCAACCATTAAGATCAAATTGCAACATGTTAAATTTTATAATAAATTAACTGATGCATTTGACATCGACAATTAATAATTAATGAGAATTAAACGACAATATGCGCGCATCGTCCAGCGTAGTGTGCTATGGACTTCCTCTTGGAGCCATCTTCAGTAACAACTGAGCCACGGGGCCAAGGTCGGGATGCAAAAACCGAATCGCCTTGACTCCACTAAACATAGCACTAATTGCAAACTCAGCGGTACCACAACACGATTTATACTATGTTCGCTTTAAGTTCAATGTGTAATAGTTTTGGGTATACCGTGTTCACAGCTGATATCGGTTTTTATAAACAAAATATATTTAGGTATATCGCTTTAGTTCTTCTTAAAGATATTAATTTTCTCAACTGATTATTTAGTGTTGTAAAATCATATTGACTTTTTAATAATCATTAAAATGCAAGATAGTAGCCTATCCTAATTTTTTTCATATTAATAACAACGCTATAGATAGAATACCCGCTAGAGTCATTTTGTTGGCTGTTTTTCCTAATTCGTTTTGAGAAAAATCTCTCTCGACTTTTATTCATTTTAAAGGCTTAACAGAACTAAAAATCAGTGCTATCGAATATTTACTTTGACATATTTAATGTCATTTTGACATTTGCATAGCAGAAAATTTGTTATACTTTATCGGTGTTTATTAAAATTGGTCGATAATTAACTATCTTTGATGAATTAAGCACAAGGAAGCACTGTGCATTTACTTGGTAGATGTTTTTTTATATATTCATTACCATAGCAAAAAATAATTTTTATTTAACTAAATATCTATACATATATTCATTTTCTTATAAATATTTATAAAGATTATTTAATGTGACAAAACAAACCATAAAAAATAAATTAAGAATATTACTGTATGTATCGAAAATTATACATAACAAAATTCTAATTTCCAAAAAGTGAGATAATCAACGTAAATAATTGTGAAATAAAAAGTAACAAACAGTCATGTGATACTTACATTTGCACGAATTTGATGCATAATTCATATATGATTTTTTAATATGTGAAATAATCCATAGCACCTAATAAAAAGCAATATTATTATTGGTATTAATCGGCAAATTTGATAGCCGTGTGCAGATTTCGTCGCTAAATGTCAAGACAAGTTTCTATGTCACGGGGTTCAAGTACATTCCAATATAAAATTATTAATACACGAAATACCTATTATAGAGCCAATCAAATACCAAAGTAACTACTTTTAACAATATACAAGGAAATTGATTTTTTTAGGAAACTAAAAATGAGAGAGAAAAGTTATCAGTATAAAAAAATTAGACGTTATTTTTATAAACAATGAAATTAAAATTGATAAACAGTGGTATTAATTGCTTTGACTCCTAAGTACAGTGACTAAATAAAAACTAAAATACGTCAATGAAAATAAAAACTGTAATTAATTATTATAAAATATTTTACATATGATTTCATTTTTATAATTTTTTAATAATTTTTTATAATAAATTCTGATGTCAAAACAACTAACTTTCCAAAATAAGCCAATGAGAGACCCGATGTTTTTTTAAACATATATAAAAAATTAAATGCCAAATTGATTTTAATTTATTGATAAACTAACTGTTGTACTTGGAGTTGCTCGGTTGAAAGTCAGTAACTTTTTTTTTATACAAAAAAAACTTCCCTTACTGTAACATCAAAATTTAAAAAAAATCGATAAAAAATAAGTTATGTTTTTTGACTTCTGAACGGTAAGTATTATACCGCATTAAAATCAAGTTCTTTTTACCCCCACTCTTGAATATGTAAAATAAATTACACACTTTATTTGTTATGGCATACTTGTCGATTATATCGATTTTGCGTTTGTACAATATCTTCCTGGTACATGTGTGATTTTTTTCCATAATTAAACTTTCATTTGAACTTTTCGTATTCGATTTATTTGTGTTTATGAATCTGACATGTAATATAATTTATTGATTTTTTTATTCCAATAAATTTGAGACGTACCTACAAGTTTTTTATAATAGTTTTTACACATATATGTGCTATTTTAACGAATGTTATAAATGGATATGATTTGATTCTATTTGACTTTTTAAAAGTATCAATATTTATATATTTATACAGAATAAATAAATTATTTATAAAAGCAAGAACGATTAATTAATCGTCCATTTACTAAACGTGATTAATATCAGTCTTGATTTGATAACGAGCGATTTACTAAAACATAATAATTATTATTATTAAACTCACCGATAAATGTTTCGCAAAGGCAATGGGGTTAACTAATCAAATGTTTATCAATTTTCTAATTTAGGTACCAGTATACAGGTCTGTTTAACTATTTATTAGAAAGTAAAATAGAATAATATAATAAAAAAATATTTTTCTAATTTTTGTATTTCTAATTACTAATTAAGTTTTTTTTCTCAATGATTTTCTTCATTGTTTGTTAAGTAGAGTTAATTGTTTTAGCTTCTTAATGACTCAATAGAGCAATTTTTATTTAAATAGTTTGTAAATGTCTATTTGAGCAATTTAACTAACATTGGGCAACTAAACAAAAAAAATTAATTTAATTGCATCTAAATATGTACCTTATACACATAAATTCATTGAATTTTTATAATTTATTGAATTATAATCAAAGTGTACCCGTGCGCAGATGTTCGATAAACTTACAAGTTATATAATAATCAAATAGAGTAAATAGTCCATTGAACTGTAAAAATAGAAAACTCACAAAAATTATAATAATATATTTTTGTTCATACAAAACGTAAATTTTACAAATGTTGCGTATACAAAATACATACTTCTATTTTAAAATAAACGGTGAACAATTTCGTAGATATCTCAGAACTTCAAAATAAAATATTTAGTAAACTTTACAATCCGACCAACAAAATCTAAATTACTCTAATTATATCTGAATATGCATAATTAAGTAACCCATTGATATAATTAGCAAAACGTAGTATTAAGGCGTTACTCCACGCACCCGTGACGTGTCGTTACGTCACGTACACACACACACACACACGTATAGAGTAGACATATAACAATAGAGTTTCCATTTCCGATTCGGCGTTGCGTGAAAACTCGGTCACCTCAGTTTTAACTGCTCCAGTTAGACGGCCGGTGTTACGAAATCGTGAATAAATACACAAAAAACGTGGATCTGTTAAGATTGATTTGTATTTCTTCTTCTTGAATGACCTTAACCTATTAGTGAGGTCAATAAAGTGTGATCTTTTTTTCGCGAATTGTTGCAAGATTTTAGGCTACCTCGATGGATTTAAATCCTTGTAAAATCTTGGAAAAAAATGGTGTATTAAAGATTACCGTCATTGTTTATCTTTTATGACTGAATTTAATATATGTAAGTCAAAAATATGTCATAAGAAAGGTAATAATTATTATAAAATATACTGACGCTATTAAATTTCAACAGAAAATTCGAATCTATATTTTTTATTTTTGGTACCAAGACCTGCAGGGGTTATTTTAGTGTGTAGTTGTTTCTGCAGTTCCAAAAATGAAAACTGTAGTTGTAAAAGCTAGTTTGTGTAGTTGAAAAATTTCAAGTGGAAAGAAAAATATAATGTGTAAGTATAGAGCAAGAAAAAAAAGGTCACTATAATTTGTAAAAGAGAAGTATACAAAGTGTAGAGCAAAAAAAAAGTATTTGCAGTTGAAAAATTTTCTTAAAATAACCCCTGAAGACCTGAAAGTTTTTGGTGCACTAAAACCGCATCGTTACCCAAATACACCAACACATCAAATTTTCCAGATATTTTAACCTTAAATTACCAAAAATAACGAAGATTAATGGACTATACTACTTCTAGCTTATATATAATAGAAACATAAATAGGTACTTCTATTAATATAATTTCAAAATCTAATATTAGAATCAAGAATTTTTAATTTCTTAATACATAATAATAATATTATTTTTATTGTATATTGTCGATAAAATGAAGTGACCGAATATATTAAAGCTTGTTTATGATAACACGTTTAATGGTCCTTGGGATAAAGTAATTTTATTGCTATTAACTAACAATAAACCTGTCGACGTATTTGTTAAAATAAGATCCCATAAAAAATATGTCTGTGAAGGTCGGCCGTTTAAAATATCTAATTTATGTTCTATGACAATTTTAGTGGATACATAAAAATATTGATTTATTGTTTTATTTGTATTTGTTAGTAAATAAAAAATAATTTAATGTTTCGAACATTTGAAATAAAGTTATGGTATTTTCGATAAGAAATATAATTAAAATTCGTATATTTTGTTGATTTTTTTTTCATGAGAACAAGTTACAGTTAAATTTATATAAATAACGACCCTCTTTCATCACGGTCTTATACCCAGAATCCAGCATGATAACGTCACATCAGCAGGGTTTTGCTGACACGCAAGAGCACGTGCCATACGTAACGGCACGCAGTACGCGCTAAACGTGCGGAAAACTGATAATAGTGAAACTACTTGCGGCAGTAGGCTGTGACAACGGACTCTATTACATAACCACAAAATGGTCCAATTGTGTGCGTGTTTAATCACAAAAACAAACAGCTAACGTTGTGTTAATTTGTTTATTTGTATGATTGATTAATAAATGATGTAAATAGGTATTCGTATATCTAAATCAATTGAAATTAAAACTTGTATGCGTAATGCCGTGTTCAGACCGAAAAAACAAAACAGCAACATCGTGTCTTTTTGACAAAAGTGTAATAAAGCCTATGCATTTTTAAATACGACGTGTTTTCAAACACCGTGTTGCTGTTTTGTTTTCTTTGGTGTAAACACCGCATAAGAAATACAGAATGATTTACAACTAGTGTAAAAAAAATTAACAGTAGATCGAGGATGTAATTTTAAGAAAAAAACCTTATGTGAACCTATGTCCGGAAATTTTTCTTGAGGGAGCTACAGTCTTTTACCCAAAAATAGTGTTTAATATCTAGAGAACCCATTGTAACACAGTTATTAAATTTGATACAGAATTTGTATTAATAAGTGTTTTCGATTTCCAGAATCAAATAATAATAATTTAGACCAGGGGTGAATGGGGCCAGTGGGCCCGCCAATTTTTATCAAGTATTTTTTTGTTCTTTAATTTTTTCCTGAGTTGGGTACTTGTAGAAGATAATATGATACAAAATACACAAAAATATACTTTGTTCATTTGTCATAAGATCAACCGTTTTCAAAAAATATCGAAAAAAGGAAGTACTGCAGAATATTACTTAATACGGGTGCTTCAAATTACACAAAATAAGTTTATATTCTTGTTTTATAATTAAAAATAAGATAAAAAGTTAATATAAATATACCTTCTAATACTTATCATCATAGAGTTATAGCCAGTTATATAAACTGTTACACGTATTTTACTAACATGACTAAAAAACGAAACTATAAATGGCTGTTTGTTCTTAATAAGGTTTTTTGCTTAAAATTACATTCTCTTATACTGTAAAAATTGTTTGCACTAGTTGTAAATCATCCTGTAAATTAAAATACCAAAACAACTGAAAAAAAATGGTGTATTAATGCAATCACAGTCCATACATAAAATGACACCATCCGTTGCACTTTTTCCACTATCAATCACTCCACGAGGCGAGCCTAATTGAGCGCGAAAAAAACATCTAAAACACACCACAATTAACCTGTGCGGGTGTGTGTAGTACCTCGCCCGGCCGCCAGGGTGTCTAAGACAATACCTTTACGTCACCTAGCGCTCTCAGTTTCCGACCTACTGCTCCGAATGGGTAATTATCCAAGCAGTGCTCTTGAAGGTTCTCTCTCAGTGTGCTGTGGTTTCATCACTTTCGTTTGTTCTAATGCAAAACGTATAGAGTTTTGTTATTGGGTGGAAAATCTTTGTAAAATAAGCTGCGTTTAAAATATATGATGTTTAAATGTATTCATTAAAACTAGGTATTTAATCGATTCAAATTTTAAATAATTAATATTCATTAGCTTAAACGATTAAATACACGGAACAAACAGTTGAGAGATATCAGTTTTTTGTAAAAAGATAATTAATTTTAATTCTTTTTCATTTGTTCACATTAATGTTCATATTAAATATAATTAATAATATTTCACTTCATCAATAATAATAATCAAAACTGAGAACAATGCAAACAAATAAAAAAAATGTTTTAAATATGTTTAGCATTTATTTCTATTTTATTAAATTTTAATAGCACACTATTTTGACGTGAATAACGTTTAAAGTTTCAGGCCAGGTAGGCATTTCAGAAACTTGATGTAACGCGCAGAGATCAGTTTTACGCGCTAGTGTAAATTAAAAATCGGTATATCTCGACACTCAAAGCAGCTACCACGCTCAAATTATAGATATACGAGGTATAAGTAAAAATCAAAACAAACCAGTTTTAATGAGTGATAAATTTAATATTATAAAAAAATAATAATAAAAAATTAAATGTCCATGATTGCACTTGTAAATATTAATAAATTGAATTAAAAAAAGAACAGTATATTAGCATGTATTCTTTACGACCGAACGTTTTTAATATTTTGATTAAAGTTTTTTAAATTGAATAAAAAAATAAAAAGTAAATTTCGCTTGTAAATATTAATAAATAAATTGTTTTTATATTCGTACAAATTATAAGAACTATATTATACAATACTAGTTATATATTATTTAGTTTATGGAAACATTTTGTGTCTATTTTACAAAAATTTAAACGTTTCTGAGTAACAAAAAAAATTAATCAATCCATGAGTTTAAGTTTTATTTAACCCCACTGCTACGTATTCACGTCAATCTCTCGGCTGTGCATCCCGACACAGTCACGCCCATTTTTTGTTCTTTTCTATTACTTTTATATACTTTTCGTGGCATCAAATATTTTTCTATTATTCTCAAAATAATAATACAATTATGCAACAAATAAAATACCCAACCTTCTTAACAATTACAAGTACTAGCTTCTCATCAACCTGACCATCTCTACAACATTCTTACATATTTACTCCAATTGCTTCACTTTCATTTAATGCAAAGCGGCTTGTATGTATCTGTTATCAGTTTAAGTAAAAGTCCGTGTATTGTTGTAAGTGTTGCAGTATACTTAAGTAGGTAGTTGCAATGTATAAGTAACTATAGGTACATACTACACTAATGCAGGTTGTACCAGCCTTATCGGACATGTGTTCATTTCCAATGCAATGTATATTATACGGTGTTATACAGGATGTCCAAAAAGTCACTACCTATTGTGTTGAAATAGGCAAAATGATAATAAACATGGTATTACAGTATTTAACATTTTGCATATTTCAACAAATTATACCTATAGGAGCTTTTAGAACACCCTGTATAACACAGTATAGGTACATTGATTTCCTTTCTCATGGTTTAGGTTTGTTGTGAGTGTTGTGACAGTCATGGTATCTTCACTTCGGATCTTTACATTGTTTGGACATTTGTTTTTAATGTATTTTCACAGGAACTTAAAATTGTAAGAAGGAAAACACGGCTAGTTTAAGTTGATTTATCTAGGAAGCCACTAAGTTCTAAATTGTTTAAGGTTCTAAAAGATGTTTTGTATTGATAAAAATGAAACTCCAACTGGTTCAATAATTATAATTTAAATTTTATTATATTTCATTGGAAAAATATTAGTTGTGGTTCAAACTAAAATCCAAATGTTAATACTCATAAAGGTTTAGATATATTTAACCAAGCTATCGGATTTTCTACTGTATTTTCCTTCTATCAAAGCAAAATTGAAATGAAAAAAAAAAACTATAAAATAACATTGCAAACATTATTTTTTTAATATTATAAATTACATAAATAACAACTCGATATTTACAATATTAATTCATTGGTTTGTATATATTTTTTTCATACTCTAACCACGAGGTGTCATTTTGCTCAATAAGCTGTTATGAAACCGACAACAAAGTGTCTTAGTTTAAAGTTCTGTGACAATGTTCCGACTGAATAGCCTCTTCTCCATGCTCTGCTTGTCGTAGGAAATTGTTACTTAAACTGTCCGTGTTTTTATAGAAAACAGTAGCTATTTGTATCATATGGTTATGTAATACAGTCATTTAATCAATGATTGAGAAAAAATGTTACAACAATGCTTATAACTGTCATATATGTAGATCACGGTAGTAAGAAACACATTTTTAACATAATTCTGGTGAAGAAACATTTACATTCTTTCTCTTTCAATTTTTACTGCACATATATGTTATATGAGTCACCAAGATATCGATCTCGTAAACACATATGATTGTCAATTTGCTAATTTTGGTACAAAAGTTAACAGCGATATTACCATTGACAAATGCGTTGATTTTAATATTTTATAGTAAAAAAGAAAACTTCAGTCTGTAATTTATTAATACTTATTATTATTGTACTTATAATGAAAATTTTTTTTGACTTAAGAACGACACCTATTTCATTTTATTCCATTTTAATATATCTTAAATATACATATCTATACTACTTTATCCGGCAATTTGTTTAAAAGTCAGACCATAAATACACATTTTTGTAAATATCTCGACTCCAGCGCCACCTACTAAGTCCAAAAAATATACACTTATCGGAGCACCAAACGAATATATGGTGTAAATATAGCTTCGATACGTCCAGTGGTTTAGGCGTGATGACGTGACATACATATTTACATATACACCAACGTTTTTATATACCTATTATTAAATGCATTGCTTCTTACAAAATTTGCATCAACACTTTCATCAAAATTTTAAAATCTAAACAGATATTTTTGAATCTAAAACAGTTCGTGTATGTATGAAGAACTAATAACAATTATTAATATAAATTACGAACCATAAAACGTAATCATCATTAAAATCAAATCGAAATGAAGCAGTAAATAATAGTCCGCCATTAATTATCACATCGTTATGGAGGTTCTCAATTTTTTAATCTCCATTTTAAATAATAGTATCTGTTTACATATATGTACCAATTTCAAAATATTTCATGACGATTTGATTTTGGCTATTTCGTAACATAAAATATGTGTATGCACACGTATTTATTATTGCTTGTGTAACAACAGTGCTGTCCGTTGAATGTAAAAGTAGCCATGCATGTATTTGGGCCATTCGGTAGATAAAGCGACTAATGCCACTTTTTGAAATTAATAATTCCTACTAACTACTTATCAAAACTAAAAAAAGATATTACCTACATAAAATTTCTACGGAAACTTTTTTGTAGAGCATTAAATTTTTTATATAAAAGTTGTAGTAAACTAGTCCCTTACATTGCAAAATTTAAAACGAGGAAGCATTGCGTCATTGCTGGGAGATGTTTTTTTTTATTTCAATAATAAAATATTATATTGTATTGTAGTAATTATATTATTGGCATATTTAATGACATAGATTAATTACCTGAAATCCATTCAATTAACAAATAAACAACTTACATGTCAAAGGTTACAAAATTAAATATTATTGACATGTGGAATATATCATAATTTATAATTCTTTATTTGCGAGAATGACTATTTTATAAGCTCATTAAATTTTTTTATCTATATATGAACATTATATTGATTAATATTGTTTAAGTTTTTTTTTTATATACATATACCTACTATAATTTTCAATTATTAGTTACGTTTAAATATACAGCTCTTTGTTATGGAAGTTAATTTTATATTTTCTATTACAGTCGTTCTTCGGCCGTTCATACAACAACCTGAGCTCCATATCGGAGTGCAAGAACAACGGCGAATGCGTGATCAACAAGAAGAACCGCACAGCATGCAAGGCATGTCGACTACGCAAGTGTCTGCTCGTTGGAATGTCCAAGAGTGGTTCGCGCTACGGCCGACGCTCCAACTGGTTCAAAATACACTGTCTGCTACAAGAACAACAGCAAGCCGCCGCGCATGCTGCCCATCAGGCGCAGCAAGCACATGGAACTGTTTCCAGTCCAGGGACGAGTCCCCGAAGTCCTACGGGAACTCCGAGAAAGTCACCGCCTCCACATATTACTAGCGGACTTAATTTAGGTTTGTATTTATTTAATTTGAGTTTTAATCATAGTCTTTGATAGATCTTTGACATATTTCTTTAGTAGTGTAATAGTGGCTTTAATCATATTTTTGAATACCATATTCAACATTTTATATCTATTTTATTTTTAAATTTTAAGTAGTTGCTAAATAACAATGTTTTTGAATAATGATTTTTAAATGACTCTATTAAATAATACTTTCTTATTAAACGTAAATTAATTTTGAATTATTTTTTTCAGGTTTATTGGTACCCCCTCAATTCCAACACGGACCACTTATGCCACATCTACCACGAACAAAAGGCGAGCGTCTCCTGTTAGGTTTAGATGACATGAAACATCCCCACGCTAGTCCATCAGTGAGCTCCCCTGAGTCACACAACTCCGACTCATCAGTGGACATCGGCGACAGAAGGGCAGCGCCACTACCTTTCTTCCCGTCCCTGCTCCCGCCACACTTCCTGCCACCGCCTGGACTACTATTCCCTGGAACACATACTCCCGGATACCACCTGTACCCAGGCCTTCTCCAAGTCGCCGCTGAAGCATTAAACAATAACATTAAACTGCATCCTTCGCACAATTTGAACCAGCAAGTGTTCAGTAAAAGGGTGTTCCTTGATGCAGTTTTACAATCCCAAAGAACTCCTAGTCCACCGCCAGTCCAAGATGATCCTATGGACTTGAGTGTCAAAAGCGGAACTATCGGAGATAGCAGAACGGGAAGTAGGGGAGGCAGTGAGCGAGGATCGTCTCCTTCTATGAGAAGCGATGGAACTAGGTGTTCTATTGGCGATGCTAGTGATGCCGATAGAGAAGATAGCGAATGTAGCGACGAGGAGAGCGAATACAAGAGAATTAAATTAATCAGAACTCCTCTGGACTTGACAACTAAAGTGTGATACATGTATATCTGATTTCACATGCCCTAGAAGGGTAAGAATCATGTCGCGTTCTTCATTGAACAAACGGTAGTCATTGACGGAGTACAATAAGTACTTAATGGAAAGATAACTGTTGATAAAAACGTGTAAATTCAACGTTATCTGTGTATATTTTGATCGACCACTGGATGGTTATGTTTGGTGCTTTATTTATGTTAATTTAGATATTCTTTGGTGTAAATTGTAGTACTTATTGACAAAAATGCAGCTAGTGCAATTTATATGTATATATGTATGCAGTTAGTTACAATACAAATTGCTCACGATTTGTTACAACGAAAAAACACAATATTCATGGTTAGATTGATTGTTGTTATGTGTTCTAATATTTTATAAGATGCGTACGTAGCGAACATTGAGGATTTGCTCATTATCTATTCAGATTTGTAAATAAGAAGCCCGTGTGGTTATATGTTTGTAAAATATACTTGTTTTCTTACAAAGACAGTGCCTTAAATTATACAAAACTTAAATTGTAATTATTATTTGTTCAGTTATGTGGATCCGTATTAACTATGTGTTTAGATAATATATTAATAAAATTGAGGATGTTACATATTTAGTATTTTTTATTATTCCTACCACATTTTCTTAGTTTTCAGAAGACAACGTCAACTACTTTTTGAGGAATAACGATCTTTCAGTGTTAATTAATTAATCATAATATGAAGAAAATGTATGCTGATATAAGTAAAAGCAAATTTAATGAGATTGTTGACAATTTTTTTCATACATTAGATGTCAAAGTTATATTGCCAAATTAAGGTAAGGTAAATATCCTTATTTTTCACTTTTAAAATACAACTTATTTCATTCTTCGGTTCTTTTTTATATTTCTTATTATAATGGAATAAAAGGTAAAGATCTACAATTGATAAATCGCAATCAACTGGTTGAGCACCCCTGATATATAAAGTAATTAAGTTAAATAAAATAAATAGATAGTAAATTACCTATAATTCATTATAACATCCAAACTGAGTGTCAGATGTCACTTCAAGGCATTTAAATTTATCTTGATAAATATTTAGTGCATCCAATATATTAATCATACTAGTTATGGAGCTGTACAAAATTCACACATACACGCACACAAGTACCCATAAAGCATTAGATATAGCAACTCCTTCCTAGCCATATTGATTCATATCGATCTTACCTGCTATTCTCGATACAATAGATGTAATTAACTCGCTGTAAACGCGCCATTGTTCGTGGCAATCAATAAAAATTCCACACACACACATACACATACACATGCAGAGATAACGTGGGATACAGCAATTAGTGGTCAAATGTAAAGCACCACCCAAGATCTCTTACAAACTATGGCTCCATTAGATTTTTCCAACGTGACGCCATTGTATTTGTTGACGGGTTTTTAACTTGTGTTTTAATTGTATCATATACAGCCATTGAAATAAAACGCCCGAGTGTCAGAGGTCATATTTCCCATGTGATGCAATATATGGGTATATCGATTGGTTGGTTTTAGTAACCTTTACAAATCGAACAGTTGTTTTTTAGTGCGATGTTGATTTTTAGTATTGGGAAATATGTGAAATCTTTTTATTTGAATTGTACAAAAATCGGCCAAGACATACACGGGGCCATTAGGGTTTCGAAGGTACTTATGTACAAAGTATGTGGACTGTTTGGAACCCCTTGGTGGCACCATTTTTCAGTTATAAAATAAAATATGGTCAAATTCTACTGATTGAGATCTACATTTTGACACCCCACATGCCTAAATATGCAAATAAAATAAATATGTAACTAAAAAAAAAACTCTAAGAAATGATATTATTGACTTTAATATTTGTCGTTGGTAGCATTACTAAAGCCATGTTACCTATTGTTTTAAGATTTTTTGAGCCAGTAGTTACCGTGATAGAGGAAGGGAAGCAAAATTAACTTTTTCCACAATATGATATAATTTTTTTATTATTTTTGGCTAGCTGTAGCTCTACGGAGCCTCCCCTGAAAAAAAATTTTCCAAAAATTTTACATGCATTGTCTAGAAGTCATAACTTTACGTGTTCAGTTAAAATTTTAAGGTAATAGCATTCCGGCCAAACGAAAAATTAAAATTAATAGGTTTTCATACGGACCCTAAAAATCAGTCTTGGTGTTTTAAATGCCTAGTAACCGCTCAATTATTACCTTTTATTGTATTCTCGAAAAAGAGTATGGATAGAGAAAAACATACAAAATATAAATTTTACTAATAAAGTACGTTGCATCAATTTAAATTAGTCAAATTTAAAACACATATTTATATTATGCCTAAAGTATTTCTTTTCATTATTTATTGCAATTAATAAAATATCTAACGTAAGTACCTAATTTGAAATTTGTTTTAATTTATTAGATTATTTTCCATTGATGTCTATAAAAACCAACATTAATAAATGAAATATTGAAGAATTAAAAAAAAAATTGTAATAAAACAAAAAAAATTCAAGCAATTTAATGTTTTTAATAAATGGAATTTTTTAGCAACCCTGGGTTTAATATATACATATATACCCACTTTTTAAGTTACTGAGTTGTTACAGTTAAAACCGTATGCAGTAAGTTTGTCAGCTCTTTCTGGTTAAATATTGACGTAAAATCAGACAGTATCTCATAATTAGCAGTTCAACGCATTAAAGTAAGTTTGTTGTTATAAAAGTATGAAAATAAATCAATAATAATAGAGAAAGTATTGAGATATAGAAATTATCTTTACGACTAGTTACCTATAGAATTTTGATTTATTATACATCTATTTTAAACACAAACAATCAATAAAAATAATTATCTATTCGATTTTTTGCTATTTAGAAAAATATTCGATGAATAGATGTGTAGGTATACGTATAATACTTTTTAAATGTTATTAATTTCATTCTTGGCGTATTAAATATCATATATGTATATTTATATATTTTATACATTACAAGTGACAAGCCTGGCGCCAAAACTGATTGCATAGATGATGGCAATAAATTCGCATTTATCTTTATAGCGATATACCCAGCGCCGTAAATAGGATATGGCAACAACGAAGCGATTCTTAGTGTTGAATAAATACCTTATATTAATAATAAATATTAAATGAGTATTTCCATTCAAAAGCTTTGATTTGCACACAGTGTGTCCCAGGATAGATGTTACAAGAGGTGTAATGAACAAAAAAAATCGAATTTCGCAATGGTATTTGGGGATCGAGTCCTGCTTGATGTAAAACTAACGTATACCAAAAATTAGTTCATTTGGTCTCCTATAGAAAGTCTTATATGTTTTAGTTTTAGTTTGTCAAAAATGTCTTAATAAAATAAGAATCACGTACACTATTCACTGTTAGGATTACGTATAAGAAAGTCCCGTGGTCCCCAAGGCAGATATTTTTAATTTGCAAAATGGAAATTCGTCATTGGATAACAATATTCTGAACATCCCTATTACAAGATATAAGATTATATAACTAATCGAACACTACCACATCATATACTGTTGTATACATGCGAGTCCACGAAGCGCATTATAACGCCAACTACATGGCTGTCATTCCGCACATGTGTCGCGGCCGCGTAATTCACCACGGTCTTTATGTCGGCACTGATATTCTAATACCATTGTTGTAGACGCGACAATGTCGTCACTTCCTCATATGAATTAACGCATTGTTTCAACGCGAGCTTTTGTTGTCTAACATCGCGCTACTAAGAAGTTCTATTTGCGTTTGAAAAAGGCGCTTTATTGCTGCATAATGAGACGGTATGTTAGAAGTTGTTTTGAAAAGAATTCTTCGATTGAGTAAGTGCACATGCAACGATAATTGTTAATGAAGCAAAAGTTCTTCGTTTATTAATATTCATGCACTCCTGTCTGGCGAATTGAAAACTTTTTTGTATCTTTTCTTCATGAATCTTGCATGTTTGCAAAGAGACCATCCATAAATTACATCACACAAATTTCATGGGTTTTTATCCCCCCCCCCCCCATGTTGTGACGTCATTTCGAAACAATAATTAGGTACTTAAAATCAACGAAATCAAACACAAGAAATATTGTTTCATTGTTCTTGGTTGTTTATATTATTTTTATTTATATGAAATTTTACCAGCGCATGCACGTTTTTAAATTTTTCCCAAAAACTCTTTTTTGGTCTTGAGTTACTAACAACATATTAATTTTTCCTCACATTTTTGCTCTTAAAATTCATTGTTTTGATTTTTTAGATGGACGTCACAAATCCAATATACACCATCTACTTATATGTACTCACCAAATTTGTAGGGGTATAAAATTAGTTACAGCGGCAAATAACCTTAGTGCGGCTCTGCTTTAAAAGTAAAGGCAAAAATCATTGATTATCTCACCCACATTTGCATTTTAAAAAACGAACACAAAAAATACATGAACCAGTACTTCCACGAGAGTCATAAAACTAAAGAAAATATACTATGTTCAAGTGCATCCAACTTCACATGCATAAGTGAATTACGAGAGTGTAGTGCATTTTGGCCCGGGTGGTCCCTACAAATAACTGCGGCAACGGCGAGGAAGAGCGCCTTTAATGTCCAAATAAATTTGCTCAAATGGCAGATAAAGAGTCTGTAACGATCGTCCCTGAATCGTAAATTACGAGATTTCATATCTGTACTCTCAGGTGCAGTGTGTGTGTGAATGCATTATGAGGAGGTGCAGTCAACGTTTACAGAGCTGGCTTCAACAGGGGCAAAATTAATACCTTTTTAGTTCAATTCTTAAACGACTAGATTTACACTGACAAGGGGAACCCTTGAACTTGTTCTTTCCGATTTTCTTCATATTGAAATATGTTATAGAGAGGGGTTCCCTGATAACACCTTTACCCAGTTTTGGGCGTAGACGGGTAATAGTTTAGAAGATATGATCCAAAATATTTTTTAATGCTGTATATATACCTATTTGGTAAAACTGTAGACATAAGCGTCTGTTGGCCTAGCGGTAATGATAATAGACCTACGCGTTTTAATTGCACACAGTAACATTATTTAAATATATAGACCTTCTGTAAAATATCTTATGAAATTATTTTCAATGTTTATTTTTCAAAATGTTTGTTAAAACTGTAGACATAAGCATAGTATATATGCAGCATTAAAAACTATTTGGATCATATCTTCTAAACTATTACCCGTCTACGCCCAAAACCGGGTATAGGTGTTATTAGGAAACCCCCCTCTACAACATATTTCAATATGAAGAAAATCGGAAAGAACAAGTTCAAGGGTTCCCCTTGTGAGAAAAATACGGATTTATTATTTGTAGTCTTTAATTTAACGTATTTATTTCTTATTTATAGGCGTCGCACTGACGAAAAATATTTTTATATTTTCCGGTAAATATTTGTTTAATGAAAACTCTAAAATAATTTAGTAGTTAATTAAAATATATTGCAATTGAATCGATGGCAATATACTATTTAGGTAGACCTTTAAAATAAAACGATCAATTTAAATTTCAAAAACAGGAGAGAAAATTTACTTACCCCAAGTTCAGAATCTTTAATTTAAACAATGGTGAATTTACTAAATTGTGGGACCTAGGCGCTATCTAACTTCGGGGCCCCTGTTCCCCAAAATAATATTAATGAATATGAAAAATATAAACATATTATAATTTAAAAAATTGTATTAGATTAATGGAAGTCATTAAATCACTATTCTACATTTAATTGATAAATATATTATATTTTCATTCATTTTTAGCCTTTTGCTTTTTTTTTGTTTTTTTGTACCTATACGTAAAATTCTACCGAGTTTTAGCTACAAAATAGTAGAAAACCGTTTTTTTTGCATATATTTTCTGTTAGTGCTCAATATCCATACGTTCATAAAAAATTTACATCCATTAGTCAAGTGACATTGTTTTCTTGTGGTTAAGGTGTATTTATTTAGTAAAATTTTAGCTGATATATTTTTATTTTTTAAATCAAATTATTTTGAATAATTGATTTCTTTTTAAATCAAAAGTAATAAAAATCATAAATAATAATACGAACAAAACAAGAAAATTATTGCGATAAAAAATGGTTATTATATTTCCTAATAATCATAAATAACATCAATAAAAAATTAAACTAATATAATATATAAACTTTTATTTACAAATATCAGCAAATATACAATAAAATTAACAATTTGTTTTACGACTGTTTGCAAACAATAATAACAGTTATTGATATTTTTTTGCATAATTATAAGAAGGTAATTGAAATAAAACAATAGAAATCACATGTAAGTAAAAGGTGTGATTGGGAGGAATTTATGTACAAATAAATTATAAAATTTTTACTAAATTATATTCGTTATCGATATATTTCCATGTTCAACCTAATAGAGATTCTAATAAAAAAACACTAATATAAAATTCAGTATGTTTCATAAATTAACTAATAAATGGAGTCTTGTCATTTTGAATCCTGAATTAAATAATAATATAATTTCATATTAGTAACTTTTGTTCTTTTGTATTTTAAATTACTACGACTCCATTATAATTAAAATATATCGATTAATTAATTTATTATTATTACACATTTATTATCTATTACGCTCTCTTCTTTTTCTGCTGAGGTGTAAGATTATTTAACTGTTGATATTCCTGCATAAGTTTATTTTGCACTTCTGGCAAACAAGGCGAGTATCTACTATACTCCATACTGAATTCTCCCTTCCCTTGCGTGCTAGAACGTAGTTCACCTGCATATCCAAACATTTCATTCAAAGGTACTTCTGAATAAACTGTGAACCAGCCATCACTACCATCCGTACCAGTAATAATTCCATGCCTCTTGTTTAACTGACCAATAACCGTACCTTGGAATTCATCAGGAGCTGTGACTTCTACGGACATAATCGGTTCAAGAATTTGCCACGCTCCATTTTCAAAAACATTTTTTACCGCACCTTGTGCAGCTAACATAAACGCAAGTTCACTTGAATCTACCATATGATGAGCACCATCCAATAAACGGAATTTAATGCCTGATAGTTTATGTCCCGACAATAAACCTTTCTCCGCCATTTGCAAGAAACCTTTTTCTACCCCAGGTATAAATTGTTTTGGCACATTAGTACCTGTTGTTTCATCAACAAACTCAAGAGTGGTATTTTTATCTGCTGGTAAAGGTTCCAGTATTCCAGTTACACGGGCATACTGACCCTGACCGCCTGATTGTTTCTTGTGTAAATAATCAAACTCGCACGGCATTACTAAAGTTTCACGGAACGCTACTTTTGGTTTACCTAATTCAACTACGCAGTTATACTCTCGCTCCATACGCTGGGCGTAGATTTCTAAATGCAATTCACCCATACCCGATACAATTGTTTCCTTATTGTCTGGATCGTAATGGAAATGGAAAGTAGGATCTTCTTTGGTAAATCTAGCTACTGCTTTACTAAAGTTATCTCTATCACGGGAATCAGCTGGTTTGATGGCCATAGAAACGACAGGGTCTGGTACATAAATAGATTCCATTGAGATTTTTGATTTTGGTTCGGTAACGAACGTATCACCGCTAGCACAATCAACGCCGAATAATGCAAAAATATCACCAGCAAAAACTTCATTTACATCTTCCATGTTGTTTGAGTGTAATCTTACCAAACGAGCTACACGCACTTTTCTGCCTGTACGAGAATTAAAAATATTATCACCTTTTGCTAGCTTTCCTTGATAACATCTTAAATATGTAAGCTGTCCAAATCGACCTGCTTCAAGTTTAAATACTAACCCTACAAATGGATTAATATCATCACGTGCAGGTGATAATACAATGGTTTTTGTTTCCTCGCCTTCGATTTCTTCGTAAGCTGTATTTGTAACTTCACCTGGATTTGGTAAATAATCAATTACGGCATCTAATAAAGGTTGTACTCCACGATTCTTTAAAGCAGTACCGACTAATACAGGTGTGAATGTACGTTTTAAACATGACCGTCTGACAGCCGCCATTATATCTTTTTCCGTTACAGGTTTTTCTTCAAGAAACAGCTCTCCAAGTATGTCATCTACATTAGATAAATGCTCTATAAGTTCCTGCCGTCTTTCTTCGGCTTCAGTCTTTAAATGTTTTGGAATTTCGTCTTCTCGGATAATATCTCCGAACTTTCCATCGAAATATAAAGCTTTGGATCCAATTAAATCTATGACACCTTCAACATTTGCTTCAAGGCCTATAGGTAATTGTATAAAAGCAGCGTTATGATTTAATTTTGATCTCATTTGTGATAGAACACGATAAGGATTAGCTCCCATACGATCTAATTTATTTATAAAAGCTAAACATGGTACATTGTAACGTTTCATTTGTCTGTTGACTGTTAAAGTCTGACTTTGTACACCACCTACAGCACATAGCACTAAAACCGCACCATCTAAAACTCTTAACGCACGTTCTACTTCGACTGTAAAATCTACATGGCCAGGTGTGTCGATTATGTTTATATTGTGATCTTTCCATATCGTATATGTAGCAG
This sequence comes from Sialis fuliginosa, assembly GCA_961205875.1. Taxonomy (NCBI): domain Eukaryota; kingdom Metazoa; phylum Arthropoda; class Insecta; order Megaloptera; family Sialidae; genus Sialis; species Sialis fuliginosa. Next base: position 12,989,593 of record OY540817.1, read on the forward strand.
CTGACTGTATGGTGATACCTCGTTGACGTTCTAACTCCATTGAGTCCATGGTTGCTCCAACGTTGTCTTTTCCTTTCACTTCATGCATTTCTGTTATTCGTCCAGTATAGTATAAAATTCTTTCGGTTAATGTAGTCTTACCGGAATCTATGTGAGCTGATATCCCAATGTTTCTAATTTTGTCTAAAGGTTTATGATCTGCAAACTTTGTTGTGGACATATATTTTTGATACACAAACTAAAAAAAAAACCGGTCGTGTAAATAATCGTAAAAACGATAATATTATATTAAATTACCTTCATATCGCTGTTCAAAAAAAGCTTCAAGCTTTTCATTTTTTGTACGGTGTACTTTGCGACAATCATTTTCGAAATATGTTTATAGATTTAATATAAATCTAAAAAACTTGAGGTGTGTATTTTTTAGGTTATATTTCGTAACACATCTGACCACGTGAAGTTAGGTAAGGAATGTATGACGTTTATTTCAATCAAATGAAATATATTCTTCTTTATCTTTTCTTACATTTCGAATTATGTAACATAATAATAATATGTGGTACATATTCGATATACATTTTTTAAATTTGAAGTACCTAAGTACCTATAATATTTTTACATTTGCTTTTAAAGTATATTATTTCAATAATTTCAATATTAGTTTTTATTTAATATTTTCAGAATCAATTGTATTAAATTATAATGGATCTAAACGACAAGTGTTTCATATTTATAAAATTTATAGAATTAATACTTTATAGGAAGAAAACCTCTATTTAAAAATGTTTAAAAAACAGTTGTGGGAATTATTATTATCTTCAAATTATATTTCATTTATATATTTTATCACTTATACAGGAATCAGATATATTTGTTTTTTATATAAATAGATACACGTAGGTACACTGCACCGCATGTAAATCACATTATTACGTATAAGAACATCTTGTGGCACCTATGGCAGCTTTTCAACATTTTAAAGATGTTCTTGTTACTTAAATTTGCATTATTGTATTTTAATTTTTTAAGTTCTTATCTTTTGAATTATAAATCTCATAAGATTAAACATTGCATAGGTACTTGTGATTGGGTGGATCAAAACTATTATCTAATTTTGAACGTAATTAGTAATCTCGTAAGTATTCAAATATTTACTTATTCAAATAAATACAAAACAAATATTTTAACTCCAAAATGTATGGTAATTTAATTAAATTTCGCATAAATAACCGAAAGAAAGGAAATAGGTCTGTTGAGACATCGTAAACGCGTTGATTTAATTAATTTATGTACATCGGGACGACCGCGGCGTGATGGATTCCGCCGGTCGCTTAATGAGCGCGTGTGGTAATTAATAAATCACGGATCCAATAAACAGCTGGACCAAAATGTATAAATCATATAGGTACGCTCGTATCCTCAACGTACCGACACACACACATACCCAGGTCTGTCCATTAGGCAAACTTATAGGCAATTAGATAGGGCACAAAGATCTTAGGAGCACATTTTATCAAAATGTAGTTTTATACTATAATAGTTGCAATCTAATAACTATGTATTTCTAAATATAATATTGCTCAAATGTTGTATCTACTAAATGTATATTAAAAATATTTATTTAAGATTGATTTAAACATAATCGAAGTCTGCAAAGCTTTTGCCCGCGAATAAAAAACTATAAGTGGCATAATAAAGCTAGCCTATAAAAAATGTCGTTTTTTAATATAATTCCAATTTTGAGTCAACTTTAGCCACCCCATTCTCTTATCGTTGTTAATAAACATTTAAACATCTACTCGATACTTTTGTATGCTATAGGTACTCAAGTATTTATTATTGTGTATTTGTACTTAATATTACTTGATGTAAAACGTAGACTTATGTAGAATATTAAATATTCGAGTACCGAGTACAATTTCTTTTTGGTACTCGAGTACTCGAACAGCTTTAGGACCTGGGCGGCAAAATTTCAGCAATGATAAGAAACCAATTTGTCCTTTACCAAAAAGTCGTACTGATCCCCCACCCCTTAGATTAGCTACTGGTTCTATCATTCCTCGTGTGGAAATGTGATTTTGTTAAATTCCACAAAAATTTTACAGCATAAGATTTTATATTGCAAAAATTCTTCAAAACTAAAATATAACTTAATCCATTAAAAATAGTTTCACACAGATATACATACATATATTAAAAAAAATATTGAATATATTTTTAATTGGTTACATACAGGTTTAAATTATAAGTAATATTCTAACCATGCATTGAAATCACCAATTTAAACCCTAAAAGACAGACATCAGAAAGCTCCCAATTATAAGAATAGTTTATTTATGGTCCCCACAAAGGAGGGGGGGTGACGCTCTAGCGAGAAACTGCCATTTTTATTAGGATTCCGTAGATCTACGGCTGAAATTCTGTTGATCTCATATTTGTGTCCGTCTAATATAACAAATATTTCGTAAGTTATATACGCTAAACATGCAAAATAATTTTAAAAAGGAGAAGCGTCATAAAGCTAAAATTAAGCTTCAAGTTTGTTTTTGATACCTTTATGCATGTGACATATCAAAATATAGTCAGTAAAACTTTATGGGCTTATTTTAACTGTCGAATAATATGTATTACTTACCCAAGTTAAAAGAATAATAAATTTTATAAATAATATTAAAACAATAGCAAGGTGTATTAATGATGGCCTTGTATTTAAAGGCATATATACCTCCTATGTTACATATTACACATATAGTAATATTAGTAACATACTCAAATATGTACCTATAACTACATACATGTTATACATACGCGGCTATTATTTCAAGATCGTAGCGTGCCCACGAAAAAACAAGCACACAAAAACTGCACGGCAATAAATAACGCTTTAATAATCGAAATTGAACCTAATTTAGAAGCGAGGTGCGCGTGGTTCCCACACTTGGTTCAACTTTCGACCACTTGAGGTCGCACGCGATGGTTTATAACTAGCGTCGTCGGACTTACATGTGTTTGTGTGTGTATACAGTGTGTCCCCGGATCGACGCATTAATAGGTAAAAAAAAGGATTGTGCTTTGTTCTTTTTGTCATAAATTTTATTTTTCAAAATCAAGTAGGCCTTGATAACTAGGTAGGTAAAAAAACTAAAGGCCATATACACCACCCAATTTGAAATCCAATCTGCAAACATCCTGGGTCGTGTATAGGCAAGTCGGGGCGATTATATTTAAAAAAAACACACACCACCCAATCTGCAGGGCCGATTTGTAGGGAGTTAGAGTGGGGGTAAATCGAGTACTGTTATAGTAAGTAGTGTTTTTTTTATATATAACCCAAATTGCAGGAACCCTGCAGATTGGATGTGAAATTGGGTAGTGCATGTATAGAGATCTTTACTATAACAGTACTACCTACAAATCGGCCATGCAGATTGGGTGGTGTGTAATAGAGGCCTTTGTTTATTCATATAAAGTATTATTTCTGTTTTAGTTCTCATATAGAAATTGATTATTTTATAAATTTTACATTTTTCTTATATTTTCACATAAAAAATCAATTTCTTTAGAAATATAATTAATCTGTAATCATCAAAGCGTGTTTATATTTGGAAAATCATAATTATAACAAAAATATTCAAGTGGAACTAAACCTCATGGCCCTTACTAATCGCGGGCCCCCAGGCTAAAATTTTCGGCGGGCCCATTTCCACTAAGAAGTTTAAGAAAAACATTGAACCCTCTTAACTCTGCTCTCTCCCCTCCTTATGTGGGTTATTCTGAACCCCAAGAAAACAAATTAACACAATTTTTTTACACGTTTTTCATGCGTCGATCCGGGGACACACTGTGTATATAAATATGTGTATATGTATGTATGTGTGGAGTGCTTAGAATGGACCTGTGGACTAGATAATAAGACGTCATTTTATAATGATCGGAATTTTAGGCGGAGGATGATTTGAAATTAATCGATGCTCCGAAATAAATATGTTAGTCAGTTAAATTAAACGTTGTAAGAATTTGATGTGGGTGGAGATGAGGTTGGCATGTAGACGTACTCGTCGTAAATTAGATTTTAAATTGTTCGTTATTTAGGTTTTAATTTGGCCAATATTAGGTACTGTTTTTTTCTGTTAATTTAATTTTTTCATAATATGTGTGAAAATATTCATTGGGTTCTTGTACTCTTGTATATTGACCGATAAACGAGTCTTTTGGAAGGGGTAGGTACAGTACATTGCATTTCAGTCTAAGGATCTATGGAATTTTAAAAGTCTAAAATTGCTTATACGAATACATTCTACAGAAATGTTTATCAATTTAGTAACAAGTAAATAATTGTTTTGTATTTTGTGTATATGATGTTATGTAACATTTTTTTTAACATTAAAGTAAAATGTTTTAAATACCGTATCTACTAACCAGTTAATATCGCAGGAAGTTAAAATAAAGTTGATTTCAAATTGAGAAATTTTATTTCTATTACCCTATTAGTTTAACTTTTAGTTAAAAGGTATATGTGACGTTTTATATGCCATATTTGTTTATGTTCGATGTACAAAAAAATGTTATAATAATTATTATTATTACTATTATATTACATTATCCCCGAATCGCTGAGAAAAATGTAATACGCTGCCATTCTGTTTTTATTTTTTGTTAAAATATTTAGAAACTCTAATTTAATTAGGAAATAAGGTTTATGACCCAAAATAAATCCCCCACAAGGATTACCCTGTAGTTCAATTTTAAAGCTCAGTAGAAGAGTAATATATTGCTATTTAATTGATATTTATAAAAAATTGACGTTAAAATGTTGATTTTTGTAAAAAAATAAATATTGAAAAAGCTTTTAAGTTTTAATTCATTGCATTTACATCTATAGATCTCTGGACTATTTTTATAGAGAATTAAATTTCCTACAAAATAACCATTTAACTTATTTATAGAAAGAATAGTTTAGCCGTGAGAGCCTTTTAGACGTATGTACAATTTAACAAATAAAATAATTTGAATGCCTGTAACTTTTGATACGTTGAATTGAGAGATGTGACTTTGTAGACACTTTTATAGAGAATTTTATCTTCTACAAAATGATGTCCCTAACCATTTTTCATCAGGTATCATCAATCAGTAATACCAACCTTAATACTAAACAATCAATTTCCCATGTTATTTAAATGAGAAACGGGAACCCCCTTGCGGCACATCTTAAAATTTAACTACAAAGTAATCCTTCGGCAAGGATTTATTTTAGGTCATAAGCTAACGTATTTCGTAACGAGAGCAAATTTTTTTTGAGACACTCTAATGTACACTACTTTTAAGCTATATGTAGTAAAAATTAGCAAGATATAGAATATACAATATTAACAATAAGGTTTGCATTTATTCCACTTCAGTGACAAAACATAAAAATTAAACTTATACTCTAAATGTAAAAACCAGTAAAATAAGTACAATCCATTGATATTTTAAATAGCGAAAGTTTAAGTTCACATACATTCTTTCTCCATATAAGTAAAATTCAAAAAAACAATCTGCTATCCGAAGATGAAAACAACGCAAATAAATAAGATATTAAACACTACCTTTCAAATATCACATGTTTCTATTAAAGAGATAAATAAAATTGTAGAACATTATAAGGTCTAGAAAAGTCTGAGATGTTAGACATGAAATATCAATAACCGATTAGATTTCACTGAACTTTGATGCGACTCAATCGTTAACAATATAATATTGTTTGCAACTAAATTTCTGCTAGTTAAATGCAAAAATTGTAATATATATAATACTAGCTGTGCCCGCGGCTTGGACTACGGAATTATTGTTTAGAATTTTTGAAAAATATAATTGAATTATTTTAGATCTTTTGATTCTACACAATTCTTTACTACAGTACTAGGCAGCGTATTACAAAAAAGCGCGCTGGCGGCAAACTTTTTTCCCGCTTGATTTACTATCATCGTGGTTCTCAAGACGTTAAGCTTTATTTTATAATATAACAACTGGAAAATTTCGAAAATCTTTGATGATATACAGAGATAATCATATCAATTGGACCAAACTTGAACAGTTTATTGAGATGAAAATTTCATTCATATGAACATGTGTCCGAAAATTCTTCGTGGGGGAGCTACAGACTCTCAAAGATTTTGTCTCAAATCAGTTTTTATTTAATATTTTGAGAATCCATTATAATAGGTATAGTAATTAAATTTGATACACGGTTTAGTATTAAAACGTGTTTAATACTAAACCGATTATAAAATTTCAAAACTGTATCACAATGGATTCTCGAAATATTAAATAAAAACTAATTTTAGACAAAATATTTGAGAGCCTGTAGCTCCCTCGCGAAGAATTTCCGGACATATTTATATAGACTTTTTTTAATATTTTTCTAAATTAACTGTTCAAGTTTGTTCCACCTGATATGACTCCCCCCTGTATAATTTAACAGTTCAATGTCCGTAATATAATGAAATTTTTGTTAATATATTATTATACAAAAATTTACTTATTTTTTAAGGCTATAGTTAATGTTTTAACTACAATCATACTTTTACTGCACAAAATGTTAAAAAAACTGCATTTGTGTTATGAAATGATTGGTTCCATTAAAATGTTTGCCAATAAAATATTGTTATATCATAATTATTATATTTAACCTATGTTTGATTTTTTAAACAAAAATAATTAATATTATTTATGAATTTCTTAGCAGTAATAAAATGTAAAAATTCCGGTACACCCTTAAAATAATATGCAAGTATACATCGATTGGTTACTTGGCAAACTTTTGAAAATTTGAAACATAAGCTACAGCTCTAATAAAAATTCACTATTTTACTAAATAATTATAATGTTTAACTTGATAAATAATATAATTAATTATTGTCAATCAACAATAATCTACCTACAATACTATTAGAAGTCCTTTTATTGAACATTTAATGGCTGACAATTGAACCAGGTCAAGAACTACCTCTTTAACCCTATTATCTCAAATTAACTTAATTTCTTATTAATATGAATATGTTTGCCTTGTACGTACATATACATTATATAAACCATAGAGGTATATAAATAATATTTACTATATTTTCTAGCTTTCTCAGTTTGGCAACTGAATAACTCACTTGATGCTCCAAATTGAGAGCCACGATTCAAAACACAATAAAAATAACTGAGTGCCCAAAAATAATATAAAAAGTATCAATACAATGCTAGACTCATGTGTCAAAGGTTATAATACCCACCTACTTTCTGTGTATCTGTGTCATTTATTTTTAGACAGTTTAACAGCGCGCATCTTTGATAGGCGCTAATGATCTTAGACATATCAATAAATCAAAACGATTGGCAACGTAATTATAAAAACAAAGAAATCGCGTTATAATATACGCGAATGTAATCATTGGAAAATAAAAACATGACATATTTTATTCGTTATTAATAATAACATTTTTGTAAATGGCAGTTTATAAGAATAATAAAATTAGGTTTTATGACTTCACACAAGATGAGTGTCATCTCATTTCGGATTTATAATTGATAGTCTCGTCTTGTCTCAGATTTTACAATAAACAAACTCGTGTCGATAACGCCATTATTATTAGTATTATTACCAGGACGAGATTGGTTTTAATTCCACGAGGCGAGGCCCCTTAAATTTTACGAGATCGATTTGAATTTGTTATGACTAATTATTATTATAATTATAAACTAATAATTGACAGAAACTTTCCTCTCGTCAAAATTTAAACAATCTTGTCTCTGTTCGCGGCGTGAAGCTCTAAAAAATATATACAAGTAAGGTACTGGCACCAATCTTGGATAAGACACCAATAATGGCTATTTTTAATTAAATGTACTGAGTTAGAAATATTTGTTGATCTTTGATTACTACCATTTCTGAAAATTAATCTATTTATATACATTTAATCGTCTTACAGCGTGATTTGATGATAATCGGTCAATAGGTGTCAAAATGGTGGACATTTTAACTAATTATTAATATAATTTATTTATTAATTATTATATTATCATAGCAACTGCTTTACATTGTTTCAAATTTGACGATTCTTTCTTTTATATTTTTTGTGTCGTAGTACTTATCATTTTGTAATCATTAGCAAGTGTTCATCACTGCGTGCTCATTACTGGTTTTACTTTATCCATTACTGGAGAAAAAACATAAACAAAATAAAAGGCTATAATTTAAAAAACAAACTATATTTACTGACTTTGGTAATTAAATTGATTAAATAAAGAGTTACTTTATAAGTAACATGAGTTCATGACAATTACAAAAAAAAGCCCGTCAATCACAAAAAAGTAAACCTTGCTCTTATAGCAGCCATAACTGGTGCCAGTACCTTATATTATTTTATATCAAAACTAGTCAAAAAACGAATAACAACTTTTGTTTTATTTTAAAGTTAATATGAGTCCTCAAAACACGTGTTACAGTGTTTATACCTATTTAAAATTTAATTAATCATTTGATTTTTGAAGATGAATTGAACAAACTATACTGATACCACTAACTTATCTTCTTAATAAATTATTTTCTTAGTATTTTATTTTTTTAAATACACATAATTTATCAAATCACACAATCAATTATTTCATCTTACAAAAAGCAAAATATAACTCTTCGTATATATCGTTTAACACGTTTGTAATATTTGCCATAAATTACATATAAAAACCAACTTGAATGTGAAGAATCCGAACGCATATTATCAAATTAATAATAAAAACACAAATGCCTACTCAAGAAAGAGAAAAATATATAATTTTTGGGGGAAATATTACATCCATAATCCTTATCATATTCAGTAGCGTTACTAAACAAAATTTACTTTCTATAATATAATAAAATAATGAATATTACAGTATTACTGATCATAATAATAAAATTTTAGGTTCTTTATCTTTGAATAAAAATCACAATTGCCATGGAAAACTAAAATATGTTTGTTAGTCGAAGCGTCAGCCAAAACTACAACAATCACTTGAGTGCAATATTAAATTTTTAGTCAAGTAAGCTTTGGAAAAAAGAATGGTTGATGTTTAAAATTTTTATATTTATTAAAATTCGTTGCTTATTTTGTTAATCTGTAACAGCAATGCTGGCTTTAGGCGGGGAGACTAGGCGACCGCTCAGGGTGCCAGTTCAGAAGGGGCGGCGGACGTATGATATACAAACAATTTTTAAAAAATACTATTTTTATAATGTAATTTAGGACTCTAATATAACACGAAGCATACTTCAATATTCAAACAACCAAGGGTCTAACAAATATTAGGTTTACATTTTTAATATTTTTTAACAAATGGTTTATAATTTAATTTTTTTTAAATAAATACCTACTCACGAGCCACCACTGACTCAAATGACCATCATCATTTAACCATGCGCGCAAGAGAGAGACAGGTTTATGTGAGTTTTGAAAAGGTATTTGGTCCGGTGCGCGCGAGGACCCCCGGAGAGAGGCTAAACAATTATTCCGGGCCAGCGCTAGGCTCATTATCACACCCAGCCCGACGTGCAGTAAATCAGTACCAGATAACAGATGGCTCTGAAGTCGTCACATCGAGATTCCTTAATTAACTATATCACGTGTACAGATAACACTTGTACATATGTATACCTATGTATATCAAGAGCATTCGGTTAAACTTAAACATCCAACAAGGTAAATTTTATAAACTACTATATATAGTATTGTTTCATAAACCTCTCATGTTATTAAAACTAATAAAAGGCTTGAACTTCCCGTTCTTTGAAACAATTCGATATAATGATTTAAATATACTTCAAAAAATGGATGTTTAATGATTTTTTCTTGAAGCAAACATAAAAACGTGTCAAATTTTAATTGTGATTCTGTCACTTGATCCTTGATCTTACTGTTTTATTCAAACGGAAAACTTTCTATCTTTCTTATACTTATTGTAAAGTGTCCACGTCATGGGGGGCTTTTTTTACCGTTGACAAAATATATATTTTTAATACATATATTTTTTAGCGAGAAAGATCCCGCTGAAAATTCTAGTCTGGGGACTCACGATAGGATATGGGATCCATGGTCCACGTACTTTTCTATCCTTTTCTTTAGATAAAATAAAGCTGTTAATTTATTATAACACGTTCCATATACTCTTTTTGTTGAAAAAAAATTTTGTTGAAAACTCTCCTTAATTACCATTAAACACAAGAAATGCTTATTATTATTATTTACATATATTAAATCAGAAATACTTACCTATTATACAATACCGTGTGTCGACTAGCACGCCGCCACCAATTAGCGGCGTCCAGGTGAATTATGGACCGACCTCAAGGTGTGGAGCGGTCAAAGATAGTGTTTTTAATTTCACGTATTGCGTTTTTTAATTAATCCTCCAACTTCACGAATGCTATTAGAAACTTTATGCAAAATACTGTTCTCAAATACATAATCCGAATATCTAATTTATTATATTGATATGTTGTTTGCTATATTATCTTTATAGATCTGATGAAAATTATACAGATAATTTTATTTTTGATATTTGTTTTTGGTTAATTATTTACATAATTTGAAGTTTAGTTTAATATTATTTTTAAGAAGAGCACTTGAAGACAATGCGAAATAGACTACCTTAATAAACTATCAAGTGCATGGCCCCTACATCCTATTGTGGGTCTTCATGCCAGGATTTTTGACAAGCCCCCTCCTGCTAGGAAACATTTTTTGACGACGACCAGAAAGCTCGTTGACGCATCGCGTTGGGGGCTCCCAGGCTAGAGCCGTGCCAGCCCCATCCCCCTTGTGAGGGAAGTGATTAAGTGAATTGAAGTTTGTACTTCTTATAATTAGAAAATGTTTTTTTAATATATTTTTTTGATTTTTTAATTCCCAATTAACATTGCGTTAAAGCAAGTCAAACATTTGGATCCTGAATAAAAACCCCAAATATAAATATCAAATTAAGAATTTCATATAATCGTTATAATGTAATAAAAATGTTAGAAATAAAATTGAGTTAAAGTATGATGAGTAAAATTCAATTATCTATTGTTTTGCAACTGATATTACTGTTAAGCTAAAGAAATTATAGATACGATAAACCATAGATCAGAAAAATATACATATTCAATTAACATTAAAAATTATCATATAATATGTAAATGTTTAAAGTAGAAAAATATTCGTTCATCTGTTGAACAATTATGACAAAAATAAAACCATTTATAAGGAAATGTTGACCTCTGTAGTCCTTCCACTTGCCGCGGAGGACAACAGCCTGACATAATTTCATTTAATGGAAGTGTTTTTCACAGAGGGCGCATTGGGCGTCCAGGGGTGCAGTAATTTTATAAAATCGAACCTGTTTAAGGGGCCATTAAACAAGTCAACGCAAATGAATTATGATTATTAAACATATGTACATTCCTTTATCTCTTTAGTGCTTTTTTGTTGTCATAGTATAACAATAATTTTAATATAGGTGCCAGTACCTACCACACATGTATAGCTATTTTAATAATAAATGAGGTGTGCAGAAGCAAATATTATTAACTGCACAAAATATACAAATAAAAAATTAATAAGTATGTGTATATATTAAGATATCTTATCACATATTTCTTATTTGAAGTTGTTGAAAAAATACATATAGCAAACAAAAAGACGTCAAATTATTCTTTTATAAAAACAACTGTAATATCTATTAATAAATTATTTAAAAAAATAGTACCTATATTTTAAAATCAATATAATTTATGTTTTTATATTTTTAAAAGCAGATTCAATCTTTAGGTATACAGTATACACACCTGAAAACAGGTAATAAAATATTCAAATTATCTATTATTTATAATTAAAATTACATTAAAAATATCTCTAATAGCTCTAATGATTAATAAATATAAATTATTTTATAGAAACTTCCAATAAATTATGATATTCTATCAATGATGCATACAACATTCTCCATTAATGTAAATTATTATAAACATTATTTAAATATATCAAATTATAATTCATAGTACGTAACTTTGGCCAAATATTTACACAATTTTTAATCAGATAAATAATTTTTCACAATACAGAATCAATGACAGCATGTTTTAGTTAATTAACCAGTATTTAATACAGTGGCGCTTGTATACACTTATATGAGAGACATAACCTAATCTCTATCATGATCTTTAGAGATCTTAGTAGATCATTGAAGACCTTTGTAGGTCGTTATAGATCTTTGCATGTCTTCACAGACCAAACAAAAATATATGATTTTGTCTCAAAATACAGATCTATCCCAGATCTGATTTGATCACTTCAAATCTAAAATTTTTTCCCGGGATATTAAGTGTATGTTTTAACTGTTTTTTGATATAAATAATCGATATTTATATCGAGATTCTATATTATACAGTGTATAAAAAGTCTTATGGTGGCCACTGCAATGTATGAATTATGGTTTATGACAGATGCCTCAAGATACATGCATTTGTATACTTCGAAATGTCTTAATTCCAGAATGTGTGTATAAATATTATTTATCTACTATTAGCTATTACCCGCGACTTCGTCCACATGGAATTTGTATTTTTTCATCTAATCAATTTTTCGGGATACAAAGTAGCATATGTCCTTTCTCAGGATGCAAGCAATCTCCCTATGCCAAATTTTATCAAAATCGGTTTAGCGGTTTAGCCGTTAAAAAGCAACAAACAGACAAACAGAGTTACTTTCATATTTATAATCTTAATTATAGATTGTGATTTTTTAAGACCAATTTGAATATGATTATTAAGTTTTTCATAATGCATATAAAAAGTAAACGATTGTCATATTGTAAACCTGTATTGTACAGACAAATTCGTCAAAATTTTAAGATTTTCAACAGTATTTAAAAAAATACAATACATTTAACTATTATTAATATTTTTCATATAAATAAATAAAATACATAGGTAGGTATATACTTTAGAACTAAAATTAGGGAAAAAAACGATGCTCAAAAATAAACGTGTTTCATGTTCTCGTATTATAATATACACAGACCGCCACTGCAATTGAGCAGTATTTAAATACCTATACATATTAAAACTAATGCTCGCTCGAAATTAGCTATTAAGAAATATAGCTGTGTTTATGTTTTTAATTGCTTTTTTTACATGTAACCTCATTTAGACGAGATTTTATAAAACTATCATCGCCCAAATTGATTTTTGTTTTATTTGGATTCGTAAGTGCAGGGGTATAATTAAGTATTTTAATTATCTGTATTTGTTTTGTGTCATATATAAAGCATAAAACTTTGTTTAAGAGTTTATTTTAATAGACTTTCTATCTACTTTTATTTCTTTTATTACATTCGAATTTTTTTACCTATTATTTATTATACTTATGGGTTTAAAAGTTGAAGCACTTATTTAAATATTAAATTACTACGATTGTTTTTTAGAATCTTTTTTATGGAAAAGCTCGTTTTTGGTCACTGCTGTACAGGACCTTACCTTAAAAATTTGTCAGAGATCTGAAATTTGTATAATAATGCCACTGAATCAAAGAATTTTCATTATTATGCCGTGTTTAGACCAAAAGAACAAAACAGCAACACCAATACTATGAATTGTTTTTTTAAAAACACCGTGTACTGTTTTGTCTTTTTGGTGTAAAAATTCCATTAGACATCTTACGTTATATTTTTCAATTAATGATTTTATTAAAGACTAAGGAAATTAAATAAAAATTTGTATATTTTTCAACAAAACACGTAATAAATAATTTATGCTCTTCAAGCAATTATGGCAACTCGTTTGTTAAAAAAAGAACAAAAACATTTTTTTTCGTTACCATGCCCCCTGGCACTTCAGGCCTGGTACGAATTCCCCCCTCCCCTACCGTGAGTACACTACTGACAATTAGTGATATTATTTAATGTCTCGTACACACTTCGCCGAACATTCGTCAAATAATGCCGATATGTCGTCTTAATAGTTTGGAAAGCACTGCTTTAACATATAATATAATACGTACTTAATTAGTGTATGGGTGGGGTAAAAATTTCAATAAAACATTTTTATAGAACACTATAGATGCGAGATATACCGAATAACTCACAAAAAATGAATTATATAAAAGCTAAACTGAAACATTTAAAATTATAACGAGTGGCCTATTAAAAACTCAATTGATTAAAACAGAGGCGCATCTTAATAAGTTGAATAGAGCAAAGGTTTAAAACATTTCAATTTAATTTATTTACAGAATTTTCAGATAACTAATATACGATGTGACGAGATGTACCCTCTCCCCCACCCCCTCCAAAAAAATATTATAATCAAATTTTACTCGGAAGCCAAAAAACTACTAATAAAGAAATTAAAAGAGGGGCACAATCGATGCACACCCCATGCACCACCAACCCCTAACACCGGCTCTGCCTGTCACCCCCCAACCCTCCTTTGTAGGGACCATGAAAGGTACTTATATAATGTATATTTTGTTTATTATCTTACATCTTACACCCCCTCTAGTTACGCTACTGGTTTTAAATCTACTGAACACTTCACTGTTCTCACATTTTCACAATCGTGATCTGATAGCAAGAAAGCGCTAGTCAAATTGTCAAAATGATAAAGGAGTGAGAAATATATTGAATAATTAATTTGATTCTGATTATAGGTTGAGAAACGTGTAATTGATATTTATATTTCAATTTTCGATCTCTGATACATTATAGCCAAGGGATAATCGTGTATCGTACATTATAGTTCATGTCTCTCTCTGCTACCAAGTAATGTAATATCTCTATCGCACTTAATCGCCCGTTTCGGTTCGTTAGCGTTTAATCGTGTTTATGATAATATATCCTTGTATAATATATACGTCTCATTCTATGAATATAAATATTAATTGACCTATCTTTTATTTTTGTAATATATGTGATTTGTTTATGATATAATTGTTGCAACCGTTTCTTCTTTCAAAAACTAGTTGAATTCAACTACATAGTAGGTATAATTATGATAATTATAGTTATTTAGTTTATTTATTATAATACAGTACTGTATCTATATTTGTATGTGTCTATCAGTATTCTAATCCGAAATTCAACTGTTTGCCCCTTTACTGATTTTTATTAGGGACCACTTAGGGATTAATTAATAAATGTTGTATTCAACAATCAACTCACATAATAATCAAACCAGCTATATACATACTTGTAATGATAAAAAGAAATGAATATCAAATCAGAAAAAATATATAATTTATATAAAATAAATATAAAATTTAAATAACAGAGACTAGACAAATTTAAATATATACAAGTTTAAACTTAAATAAAGTACAAATATTACAGAAAATCAGTCTTTTTAAACTAACACAGAAATGAATTAAACCACATTAACAAAAATTCATACAATCACTTAAATATTTTGTGATTGAACATGCATAAAACATAATTTTTTTGTTTTGTAAATACGATATGATCCATAATATGATAGTTATTTAATACATAATATTGGTGTAGCTATACTGTTTAATGCCTCGAGGCAGAGTCCCTACTGTACAGGGTACTGAAATTTGCATTTTTTACGGAAATAATGAGTGTTTATTAAAATAATCGAAGTATCTGTTCACAGCTGAACTGAAAAATTGCTACAGTACAATCTGATTTTTAATCACTAAAAAAATTATCTCAATGTAGGTAGGGAGATATATATATAAAATGGATGAAAATTTGGGGATTTATAAAAATTTTAACAAAAATTGGTATCTAGGAATGATTATATTTCTCTGAAAAAATTTTATCTTGCACTTCAGATTAGTGTTGCACTTTAAGAGTAGAGGAAATTCTTTACATATAAGAATTATCTGGGATGATTATTTTCATGGAAAAATTTGATATTTTCAATAATTTCAAAGCACATTCACTGTAGCAATTGTTCAATTAAGCCAGATTTCTAGTAACAAATCGGTTAAAAGTTACTTATTATTTGTAAAATTGATATTGTGATATTACTTATTTTTCTAGATTGTTTTTTTTTGCCAAAGCACTATAACAATTTTATTCTTTGAAAATTAAAAAAAATAATTTTATATTGTACCTATATTTTCAAGACATTACTTCTCAAAATACAAAAGTGTATAAATGACTATTTTTTTTGTAAATTTTGTATTTAGTCATTAATTCTAAGAGATCGGGACTAAGGCAACTGCCTTGTTTGTCTATATGGTAGTTACGCCACTGATTACATATACATAGATTTATAAGTTTATGCTTACATACAGTAACAATTTATTCTTAATTTTTTTCTTGATCACAGTAGTGACTGTTGACTTAACTTCAGAGGAGGCTACTAAATATTTTATTTTATCATTTCTAATAATACAAACTATGAAGTTAGATCACCGGTTGCCATAAATATTCACAGTTATTAAACAGGAAACAATTATTATTTCTTATCATGTTTCCGCTTATGTACATCTACAATAAACTTAGACTTTGCTGAATAACTACACAAATCACATTTAAACGGTCGTTCTCCCGAATGCTTCTTCTTATGTTCTTCAAGTTCCTCTTGCTTGGCAAATCTATGTTTACAAGTTGTACAAACGAATCGACGTGAGTCTGTATGTACAAACTTGTGGCTTCTCAGATGCCATAGATTTTTAGCTCGATAGTCACACTCGTCACATTTATATGGTCGTACATTTGTGTGTTTGTATTTATGCGTCTTTAAAACGTACTTATACTTAGCTTTGTATTCACATTTGTCACATTTGTGTACCTTTTTTTCAGGTAATTTTATTTCGATTACTTCTGGTGGAATGTCTATTTCTTTTTCAGTTTCTTTCACTGGAACATTTCCAACATTCTCTCTTACTTCTGCAATATTTTCAGTATCTAATTGGGTGTGTTCTTCTTTGCAATAAAAACTTGAAAATAAATCAAATAAACACCCATTCATGTCTTCTTGTATAGTTTTCTTTGAATCGTCATCTTTTGGTTCTTCTTTTATTTTTGGAGGAGACATTTCTTTTTCATGTATGATTTCTATGTTATTATCAGTATCAGTAGCTTTTGGCAAATTTTCTGTTGCATCCATTTTTTATACGGTTGTTTGTAATACAGATTTATACATCAAGTTATTGTAATAAACAAGATTAATTTAAACATTTTTGTAACTATAACTCAGGTCTTATATTTCTGAAGAAGAAGTATATACATTTGCTCATTTTATAATGTAATGTATTTATCACATTTTGTTTATATATTAATAATTATTTATATATTAATAATAATTCCAATTTGATCTATCAGACAACTGTCAGAAACGTCAAAATTCCATAGAATGTACATAAATAATTTAATAAATTCCATAGATGAAAAATATTTTTTTACAAAATTTAAAAAATTGATTAATTTAAAAAAAGTAAATTAAATAAATTAAAAATATTTATTGTTCTGTGAAATTAATTGATAAAAAAACATATTTGATATTTTAATTTTATTAAATAAAAAATGCTCTATACCCACATCGGTCACATTTAAATCTGGGTTTTGTTTTTCAAGATCCTCAAAATGGATAAACTTTTGTTTACATACATTACACATAAATTGTCGTGTATTAGTATGTATAAACTTATGACTGAGATAATCTTGTGGTCACATTGATCACATTTAAAAGATAAATTAATAATGTGATTGTCGTGATTGTACTTGTGTCATTTCATAAAATCCTTACGGTCAGTTTTATATGGACACAAATCACATTTATGAAGTTTTTTCTTGGTTAAATCAAAATAAATGTTTTCTTCTTTTATAGGTTATCATTTTCTTCTTTTTCATATTTAATGTTTGGTATTCATTCAAAATAACTAAGATTTCTTTTGGCTCCTTTTTAATATCCATATTTAAATCATTTGTTAAGGAATTACTTTTACTTGATTCTTGCTCATTTTTATATTCTGATTCAATGTTTGGTTCTTCATTTTTATTCAATAGAAACATTTGCATTATTTCATACAAATCAGGTATTTATAAAAAAAAATCATATTGTTGGCAAGTGATTGTTGACATACATACATATTTGATAAAAATATTTACGGGAATTTAGTGATTTTGCTGTCAAACAACAGTCAACAATCTAGATAAGCACTGTGATCTGTACATAATCAATATTGTTGTTAATTTTGATTTTTGACTTGGATATTTTTATGTTCTTTCAATTTTTCAATCATTTGGTGACATTTTTAATATCTATACAAATAATTTTAAATAAGAAGGGTTGTAATAAGATTTTTATGTATGATTGTATATATTTATATTTCATAATATGAGTAATTTACACTTAATATAAAATAAACTACACCGCATCTACTATAATCTTTTAATACTATAAATCAATTTTTTAAATTGAATTGTTTTCTGAAATTTAATAGGTAGGTACATTCATGATAATTTCATGATAACAAAAAAATATGTATAAACATAAAATTGCATGTACAAGAATAAAATTATTAAATAATATCTAAAAATAAATTTAATTTTACAAATAAATTATACAAGATTATAATAGACAAGGATACAGTCTTTATAGATGTAAATATGATCTTTACTAAATACAAATTATTGACTTATCTATACAATATTCAAAATAGCCATGGTAGACGTAGTACAATAAACATATAGTTTTTAAATTATCAAGATTTAAAATGTATTTGAGTTTTTGCCATGTTTTCCTTAAATAAAATGAATAATTCAGAGTCAAAAATATCAACAATAAGCATTTTTCATAACTTAAAATAAAATCTTCGTATGTACAATTACAATTAAAAAAAAAGACAGTTATTCATTAAATCACAATCATTGTTTTAATTAATGTACCAAAAATAATAATAAATTTTATCGTGAACAATAATTATACATAAAATTAAATAATAAAAAAAGATAAACGTCAAAAAATTAATATTTACATGTTTTACTTTATAAGCAAAATAAGTTTAATAGTATCATAAAAAACAGTGTTTCTGACTAGGAATCAGTGGTGTATCTCTTGGTCTTGGAAGTTTTGGGGGCGCACAAATTAATTTAAAACTCAGAAAACATGGAAAGCAACGGATATCATTTACATTAACAGACAAACAAATGTATTTATATAAAACCTTTTTTATGAAATTAACGATACACTACTGCTAGAAATCATCTGTGTAATTTTTATTTCATATCATATTTACATTTTGTAAATGGCTTTACTAAATGTAAAATATAACATTGCAGTTGTTTTTCTTAAGTGAATTTTTATTTATTTATTATATTTTATGATAAAATGTTATAACAATAAAACATTTTAAATATTTTAATTCGCGGATATTCCAACTGACCATAAAAAAGGTTATGAATCAGAAGAGAAAAACAATATTATTTCTGTATTCCAACAACAGCCCAGTCAAATTAAACCAATTTGTAGTAAACATTAAATCCAAAATTATTTTAATTTTATTTTACATTCTCAATGGTTCAAAATATTTCAAGAAAGAAGTGATGGTTTTAAGCACGTTTTTGTAAACTCTGTAAGATCTCGACTTTCAGCTTCAAATGTTTTTATTGATTTTATCTATGATTTCAACACTTAATTTTTTTATGAGTGTATATTTTTTTTACTAGGAAGATTATTATTATTCTTTAATAATAGCGGGCATAAAATAACAAAATGGTATTTTTTGTAGAACAAACAGCATAAAAGTAAAGAAATAATAGTGACCTTGCTACAAAAAAATTTCAAAAATTGTTTGCTGCTGCTCCACTGTTAGCTTGTACAAATTAAACTATTATAGCACACACTACCAACTTGTGAATCAATCAGGTCACTATTTAAAAACTCACTTTTATTTAAAAAACACAGGCTCTGAAATATCCGCAAATATATTTTAAAACGCACTTTCAATATGAACACGGTTTCCAATAATTAAAGACTATCATCGCTATCTTCAGGCAATGCGTTGTACACCTGGTCATGAAGCAGATGTGGCGGAGGGGTTTGGGGCCCGTCCGTCTCTTCCTCGGCTTGAGATCGGCTCGTCGCAGGCTCAAAAGCCTCTTTTACTAAACTACTCGCTCCTTTTGGGTCCAGGTCTGTGGCCCAACTGAAGTGCATTAAAGCTAAATGTGTGTTACCTAATTTCTTATGAACCTGTAAAAGAAATATAAAAAATATATATACAAAATAAAAACTAATTTTTAAGATTTATTGTATAAAATATAAGATTCCATGTGATTGACTGTTAAGATATAGACGATAACAAATATACTAACTTTTCCTATAAGATAATAAACCAATGATTCCTTTGGTACAATACGCCTAAGTTCTTCCAACTCTGCCAATGCCTCAGCATGTCTGCCAGCAGCAAAATAAATAGAACCTCGATGAAACTTACACAATGGATTATTTGGATTACTTGCTATCGCTTGATCTAATGTCCGTAATGCCCGATCAGTCTGTTTTCTTGCATGTTGTACGACACCAAGGTGACACAATAAAACAGAACTGCGTGGATTGACTGACAGAGCTCTACGGTAGTGAACTTCTGCTAATTCGAAGCGTTCTTGTTTTGAGTAGATTGTACCGATACCAAACCACGCATTGTAGTGGCGTGGGTCCAGGCGCACAGCATTTCGGAAGCACGACATCGCTTTGTCGAGCTCTTCAGTTGCAACATATTCATGCCCTAACAGTGTATATGCGTAAGCAAAACTTGGATCGACCTGTAGAAGAAAACAATGATCGTTTGTATATTAAGTACACTTCTGGAATTAAATTAGTTTAATGGTTTTTAACACATTTTTATATGTATTGTCGTTTTTGTATAAATCATTATCAAAAACCTAAATGAGCTGCGTCATACATAAGCATGGTAAATCACAATATTGAAAATTTCTGCGGACCTTGCAGAATAAATTAAGGGATAAAAATAAACCATTACCTGAACTGCTCTGTGGAACATTTTAACAGCTGCATCATGTTCTTTATGCAATGAAAAACAATTCCCAGCTGCACACCATGATACTGGGGAATTTCGATCCAATTCCACCAGTTCTTGCGCCAATGCAGACAGCTGCGTCTCTCTCTGTAGATGCCACAGAGCCGTAGAATACAGTTCTAATCCATCCAACCTGGCTGGGTCAAGCATTCTGGCCTCTGAAAACGCTCGCACTGCGGCTGCGTAGTCTGGTAACTCAAATAAAGCTTTAGCACGCAGAATCAGAGCCCACGATGAGTTTCGGTGACGGGGAGGTAGATTGTCTAAGGTGGTGATCGTGCGGGAACATTCATAAGATGAAAGCCGACGGTATGATTGACCTAGCTCTCGCAGGAGACTTAGTATATTCTCGGTTAAGTATCGGTAGTGTGTAGTGTTTAATTTGGTGTCAGCTATACACAAAAATACAAATATTAATTATAGAGATACTTTCAAAAATGCACAAAACATTGACTTACACTCAACAGAAGTAATAGTCTCAGTCTTTTCTCTATCTGTTCGTAGATTTTTTGCATTCAAATCAAATGTCGGTTTCATTTTGACTTGTCGTTGTTTCATTTTCCGTGATGGAGATTTTGGTGCAACGCCTTTCCCTCTATTTGGTGACTTGTTGTTTTCTTTAACTGAATACCCGTTACTAAACAATCTTGAGCTTCTTCTCACTGCAGGAGTCATCGGTGTGATATTTCCAGTTTGACTAAAGACTGGTTTACCAGGACGTCCGATTATCTGCCCAACATGAGCTCTCACACGTTTAGCCAATGATTTTTGATCATTTGATTCACTAAGTGGCGGTCCGGTGGGTGTTGCCATAGAAATAACATCAAGCGAATCATCTTGACCGACATTTTCTAAAGGAAGAATACCGAAACTTTGAGTTAAAGGGCTTAAATCAACCGAGTTTGAAAATAAGCTTTTATAGTGTGGCATTCTACATCGTAATGCTGGTTTTACAAAAACAGGACTGTCTGAAGGGCCATTAATTTTTTTATTAAGTATAGGAGGATTGCATGTTTGCAAAATTGGATTATCTGGAGTTCCCTCAACATCAGACTCGCATATCAAATGTTGTGCATGTGCTGGTATATTAGAATCGATGTAATATAATGCAGGATTAGATCCTTGACAAGTTGAGAGATCTTCTATGTTTAAAATTCGAAATGTCTGTTCTGGGTCTGGTTTTTCTCCTCTATCACATAGATCGGTAAATGAAGTCCAAAGAAATGGATTCAATTTTAACGATTTACGAAATGCTTCAGCTGCGATTGTGCCACGTTCGGTCTTAGCACATATACGGGCAAGTAACTGTAATGCAAAGCTGGCAGCATCACCGAATTCGGAAATTATGTCATCTAAGTTACACTGTGATGCAGAAAAATCACCACATAAAATGCGTTCAACTTCAGCATATCTATAAAAGAAAATTGTGTTATATTTTGTAGCATGTTAAAAATAAAGTATTCTTACTTGTTTAAATGGTTTGCACAGCAGGCTAATAAATATCTACATTGTGGATGATGCAACGTTCTACTTTTGTCTTTTAGTAAAAAATATGCTTGATTGATTCTTCCAGATCTGTAATATGATGTTGCTAACAGATATAAATTCTCATCTGACTCAACTAAAATCGAACAAAATGTTTTGTGAATAAAAATATTAATCACTGCATGATTTTTAAAACATACCTTCATCATACAGACGTTCAGCAAGAAAAACGGCATCAGAATAAGCGTAATGATTTAAACAGTGCCATACAGCAGCCTAAAAAAATGTCAATACCAAGTAAATATAAAGTTCAATAATATAGAAGAAAAAATGTTTGATGTTATTTAGATCTTTCATTATATTAAAAAAACTCTGAGAACTTAAAAAACTTTAGACAAAATAAAAATCAATCTTATTTCAATTTTTCATTACATACAACTTACCTGCACAGGCTCTTGGACAATCATTATGTTAATATACAATATACAAATAAACAATCTTTAATACAGCATAGTTATCAATAAATAGTGATATGTGTTTATAATTTGTATACACCAAAAAATAATAAATAATGTTTATAATTTTAACTGAACTTTGACATATGACAAATCCGACATTACTTTTTCGTCGTTCTTCCCCTCCTTACCCTTTTGAACAACGAACCCTATTCAATTTTGAATACAACCAACATTTAATATTTAAAATCCCAGCTCTGTTTTTTCAATCTTATTTTTATTGTCTGCTCTAAAATGATATTTTAGTGATTCCAAAACTATAGAAATTAATGTAGTAAAATTTATGTACATATTTCATACTATATTTTTTAGAAAACACGTTGAAAGAATTATTTTTAAGTTGACGTTAATTGAAACGACGTATGCGACGTATGCTCACAATGGTATCAGGTTAAAAAACCTAACAAAATTATACTAAAAATAAAACGTGTAGTGAGAATAAGCACAGAATAGAACAAGTAGGATCCGTATGTTAAAAAGTGAAGAAAAACCTAGAAATAGGATACCGTTGGACAAAATTTATATATTTGTAAAATAGTTTAATATTCTCACATAAATTGTAGAAATTCTTTTTTTAGTTTAAAATGCCTCCTAAACCAAAACCTGGTGCACCAAGCAAGAAAACAGAGTCAAAGAAAAAGGAAAAAGTTATTGAGGTACTTCGTCAATTAAACGTGTTTTAAGATTGTCTGTTTTAAACTTAACATATATTTTAGGACAAAACGTTTGGTTTGAAAAACAAAAAAGGGGCAAAACAGCAAAGATTTATACAACAAGTTGAAAAACAAGTTAAAAGTGGCGGAGTTCATCCAGTACGAGATGATGCAAAAAAGCTTGAAAAAGATAAGAAACTCAAAGAACAGAAAGAAATGGCTTTACTTTTCAAGCCAGTGCAAAATCAAAAGGTCGAAAAAGGTATATATTTATAAATGTAGTGAAAATCATTTCTAAGATAATTTCATTCCATATTATTCCATTCAGGCACTGATCCAAAGTCGGTAGTGTGTGCATTCTTTAAGCAAGGTACTTGTGGGAAAGGAGACAAATGTAAATTTTCCCATGATTTGACTATTGAACGTAAAGCTGAAAAACGTTCGCTGTACGTCGATATGCGAGACGATGATGAAGAAACAATGGAAAATTGGACTGAAGATAAGCTTAAAGAAGTTATTGAGAAAAAACATGGTGAAAGTGAAAAGAAAATGCCCACGACTGACATTGTAAGTTTCATTTTTATTTAGCGTATGCTGTATTTCAAAGAAAATAATGATTATTTTAAGATTAATAATTAATTCTATACAGTAAGGAACAAATTTTAATAATTTTTAGATTTGTAAATATTTCTTAGAAGCGGTTGAAAAATCTAAATATGGATGGTTTTGGGAATGTCCTACTGGTGGCAAATGTATATACAGGCATGCTTTACCTCCTGGATTTGTACTGAAGAGGGACAAGAAGAAAGAAGATAAAAAGAACGAAATTTCACTAGAAGACCTTATAGAAAAAGAAAGAGCTGCATTAGGATCAACACAAACTAAAATAACATTAGAAACATTCTTGGCATGGAAAAAACGAAAATTACAAGAAAAGAAAGATGCCGCTGTGAAAGAAGAAGAGAAGAAAAGAAACGATTACAAAGCTGGAAGACAGGTGAGAATATTTTATATGCACATATTTGATGTCATCCCATATCAAACATTTATCAATGTTTTTTTTTTAGGTCGGATTGTCTGGTAGAGAAATGTTCTACTTTAATCCGGAATTGGCTGCTGAAGGTGACACGGAGGAAGGAGGTGAAGCTGTATATTCATACGCGCGTTCAGAAGATGGTACAGAAGATGATGAAACGCATTATCGTGAACTCAATTTAGATCTCATAACACTTGAAGCACAAGAGGTACTTTATTCATATAGTTAATAACGATTTTTAAACTTAATTCTAAATCTATTTATTTCAGGTTGATGGATCAGGCACCGTAGCAACAGACAATAGACTTAAAATGATAAATGGAACGGAAAACGGTGAACAAAAAAATAAAATTGAAGAAACAGCCACAAACACTGAACAGGATATTGCTACTGTTCCTATCAACGAAAACCTTTTCTTAGATGAAGATTTAGAGGATCTTGAAAATGAATTAGAAGATCTTGATTTGGATCAGTGACAGTGATTTGCATCAAATAAATAAATGAATATTAAATTTGTAAATATTTGGATCATTATGAAGTTCTCTTATATGATACATTTTTATTTAATTGTATTTTATATTATTAAAATTGTTATCTATATATTTTGAATTGAGTAATGTCCATTACATTAGAATTTGTCATTACAAGCATCAAAATATACTATTTAATAAATTTATAGAATTTTAGTTTGAACACCTTATAATCCTTATCTTTTTAACTTATGCGGAGATATTAATTAAATTAAATTGTAGAAAATTATAAAATAAATCCATAATTTTTTTTTTGTGGTGTAGCTCAAGGTATATAAAGACAAGGTAGTCTCAACAATTCCTTGACCAATCAGCGTTGGCGCGGGAATTGACGTCACCTGGGGGATATATTCAAATGTCATAAATTTTTAATAGAATATTAATTACAAAAAAATCCTTTATTTATTCTTGTTTTCGTATATGTTGATATTTTAACAACACATACAATCAAATAAGTACAAATTCGACATTGAAAAATCATAAAAAAGCTGTCAAAGACAATTTGGTTAATTCGGGAAGCATCATTTTTACTATTCTTAAGTTGGCAATACGTTATATGATTCTGACAGCACTTTATGATTTTGCTATGTCGAATTTGTACTTATTTGTTGTATGTGTTGTTAAAATATCAAAAAATACGAAAACAAGAATAAATAAAGGATTTTTTTGTAATTAATATTCTATTAAAAATTTATGACATTTGAATATATCCCCCAGGTGACGTCAATTCCCGCGCCAACGCTGATTGGTCAAGGAATTGTTGAGACTACCTTGTCTCTATATACCTTGGGTGTAGCTGAGGTTTCATATTTTATTTTATACTCTAAGGTTTCACGATTGTTGCATTTTGATATAAAAGTTGGCGACACTGATTAAAATGTAAAACAAACTTAGGTTAAGTTGATTTTAAAATTGTAAAATTTCTTGTTATTGTTCTTGAATTTTCTTTTTGAATTAATTTAGACCAGATAATAACATTTATATATATAGTTTTATTTATTTATTTAAATATTAACTGTTTGTAGTGATGATCAATGATTTGGAAAGACAGTAAAAGTTAAGACAGGATAATGGGTAATTAATTTTGATATTTTATACTTCATAAAATCTAAATTATTTTGTACTGTTCTAGCTATTTCATTATTATATGAATACCTGAAAAAATTCTGGACGAAGGAGCCTATATATGATGTTATATTCTTCAGTGATAGAATGAAATTTGATTGTACTTTACATACTAACAATCAGACATGTAATGATACTAATTGTTATTTTTATAAAGTAAATAAAATAATAAACTACATCAGTTCAGCAGAAAAGACTATAGATGTTTGTGTATATCGTATAACTATAAAAAAGTTTGCTGATGTTATAATACAAGCCCATAAGCGAGGCGTTAAAGTGAGAGTTATTGTTGACGATGAAAGCATTTATTCAAATAGTTCAAATACAATAGATTTTCTGAAGTTTGGTAAGTATTAAAAAATAAATATAAAAACGAAGCAGTAATGTAACTTCTTACCTTTAGTATTCTGGTATTTTATATGGATAATATTGTTCTTTATTAGTCTATATTTTCTTTAGGTATTCCGGTTCGATCTAAAAAATCAGATTACATGATGCATCACAAATTTTGCATTATTGATGTAAATACTGATAATGAATTATTATTAAATGGGTCTCTAAATTGGACTACTTTTAGTATTAATGGAAATTTAGACAATATTTATGCTACGTCTGACAACGATATAGTTAGTAAATATTCAACTGAATTTGAAAGACTATGGAAAGAGTTTGGATCCTAATTTTTATATTACTTAAAACATTGTAATAAATATTAAAATTTATGAAATTTTATTCACTGGAATACATTATAAACGTGTGTACCTATTTGGCTGGTTGAATTTTTTTCTAAAAATTTGAATGATTAAAATATTGCAAATATTATTTTAAATACTATAACTAAAATCCATTTTTTGCAACAATGCTTATTGTAATTAAATGAATTCCATTTGTGCAAAATCAAAATTGCTTTAATTGCATTGTTGCACCTAAATTTTGAATAATATGTTAATACCAGTAAAATGTATCACCAGGATTTTATCTACAGATTGTTTTACATAGTACATAGTACAAAACCTTTGTTCATGAAAGAGGAGTTAATAAATTAATATTTTGTATTTATATTTGTATATTAATGTTTTACTGAAAAATTAATTAAAAGTACAGTATCATATGAATATATTTTAATTATTATTACACAATATAAACCTTTTTATATTACATTTTTAAATATTTAATACATTTGGCATTTTACATTATTGTCAGTTAATTATTATTATTAATAGAGACATCTACTTTATGTACATATTCAAAATAGTTAATTAAACCACTATGAATACACTTTTTGAGTTATAATTGAAATAGCTATTTGATTTGATACATATTGGTATATATAATTTATTTCATATATTTAATAAAATTGAACACATTTATAGAAATAGTTATACAAAAGTAGAAATATGAAGTGTTAATTTTAATATTTTATATGTTTACATTTTGAAAAATATATTTTTTTAAATTTTCATGAGTTTTTTTTCTTGTTCCCTTTCTTCAAAACTTGCTATTAAATCATAATCAAGGATGGAAAAAATTATTTAATGTAAAAATTATAATTCAGTTAGTTACATTTTTATTTATGTAATTATTATTATATTAACATTCATTTGGTTAGTTATTTAAAAAAAACATGTAAAAATGAAATATTTTTGAAATGTCATCCTTGATAGTTAATTTTTAACCCTTTAAGGACATTTTTATCTCAGTGAAATCTAACGTCCTGAAAGAGTTAAATTAAAGAATTCAATTATTTGTTTAAACTTAAGGAAGATGTACATATGTATTATAATTTACAACAATTTTTCTCTTATATACTATATTTTTCAATATAAATAGTTTGAAAATAGAACATCAAATGAAAATATCTGTACAATAGATTAGATAGAAACTGCATATTTACAAATAATAACATGTATTTTTTTTTATAAATTATTTTTCAGAGAGGGTTTGGGGCTTTGAAACCTTCTCTTAAAAAAGAATAATAAAATATTTAACATTTTCTCACAGCAACTTTTGAAATGATATAACAATATATAATAGCATTTAGTGATATATTTTTAAAGTATTTTTTGTTTCCCTTACCTCAGATATTATAGTGATATCTATACATATATACTTTATGAACAAGGCTGCTATATTATATACATATATATTCATGTATAGGCAAATACTGGTACTTTTTTGTCAGTGTTGTTAGAAAATTGTTTATATTTTTAATCATTAATATATAGAGACCAGTGGAGGCTGTAATTAAAAATCTTGAGAGTGATATGAGCTACGTATATACATACATATATAGTATATACTCTCCAAATATAGCAAATAGTTAATAAATAAATAATACATTTACTATAAATCATATTACAGATAAATAAACTTGGATAACTTAAAATTGTGTGAACAGTTAACACCTGCATAGATTTTAAAGAATGTACTTACCTATATCTTTTGATACAAATTTTGTATATTAGTATAAAAATATAAAAAATGTTTTGCAAGTTAAAAACATTAACTCGGTACGCCGAGACATTTTATCCGGCCCACCTCTTCCCGATCAAATATTAAAAAAAAAATACAAAATTAAATGTTATTTGAGGACAATTTGTAACTGAGATAACTCATTCTTAATGCCTTCAAGATGCGGGGGTAAAATTAATTTATGTCTAAGTAATAATCAAATTTAAGTCACCCCCCCCCCTATCTTTCCCTACACAAATGATTCACCATTAACCTGCGGATATAAGTAAAATAAAAGAAATTAATGGCTCTGAAAGAAAAAGGTTGTACACCATTGGGGTTTTTACTTTAATGTCCGGTATTATAAAGGAACTCGCAAAATTGCAAGCTTGCGAACACTTTCAAATGAGGTACCAAACTTATATGACAGTTCACTTTGAGTTTTTAACTGATAGTTTCATGCGCAGTAAGTTGATTTTTACCGTTTTTACTCAAGATTAGTAAATATACTTTACAAACCTTTGTTTTTACTTCCTATGCATGAAACTATCTGTCAAAAACTCCAATAGAACTAGTTTGATACTCCATTTGAAAGTGTTTGCAAGCTTGCAAATTTGCGAGCTCCTTTATAATACCGGACATGAAAGTCGCAAGAACAGAAAAAATAGCGACGGTTGGTGACTTGACTTCAGATGAGGCTTTTTTAGAATTTTTAAATTACTGTCAATTTAATCTCCGAATAAAATTAATTTTAGTTGATATATTTTGTAATTTGTTGTAATTTTATTAATAATACCAGGCATAAATTATTAATCAGTTATTAGATTCAACAGCACTGACAATCTAAAAAAATACTAGGAATATTTTAATTTATCATAATTACAAAAAAAAGATTTGATAGCTTAATTAAATATATGCTGGTTTATACTTAATGTTTATACAAAATATATTCTACAAGATCTGAAGATTCTCACAATTCTTAAACTTAGAGTCCTCTTTACCAAATATCCACGTGAACATTTGCCTAGCTTTCATTGTGGCCCTCACCATGCCTCTATTACGGATCCAGGGTTGGCTCGCCGCTCCTTCGGGTAGTGTCCCCGCAACTTCCTCCTTCATACGGATCTGGTTTAAGATGCCTACCAGTAATTCGTCTACGTTGTGATTGATTCCCACAGATATTTCGATGAATTTTGCTTTGTATGTACACGCTAAACATTTTCCATCTGTTGAAAATATTTTAGGTAATATTAACATGTTATTCATCGTTAACGGAAGAAGCCCGTTAAAGATTTATCGGCTTTAAGCGAGATAAAATTTAAACAGTCTCGTGCAGGTTTGCACGAGTACGTTTGAATTAATTCTTTTTATGTCCGGTATTACAAAGGAGCTAGCAAAATTCGCTAGCTAGCAAGCACTTTCAAATGAGGTTTTTAACCTATCTGACAGTTCTCCTTTAATTTCATGAACACCAATGGTATTAAAACAGTGGCGATATTATGAAAATTATTTTGTACGGCCAGAGTCGCCAACTGTGTTACAATACGTTGAAAAATCACTGCTCTAAATTTTATAGCTAATCCATAGATACTATCACAGAATTAATACCCCATTTGAAAGTGCTTGTTAGCTAGCAAATTTGCTAGCTCCTTTATAATACCGGACATTAAAATAAATATTGTTTACATCGTATCTGCAGTTATTAATAAATCTAGAAACACGGTAAAATACTAAAACCGAGATTCGACGAGATTTATAAATGGACACTGATATGCACTAATATGTAAACCATTCAATTTTATTTCTTCAGTCACGATAAATTTGCTTTCAAAGTCAGAGCATCGTTTTTCACTTACCCTGTTAGATAGGTCTTCTAAAATGCAATAAAAAATGTCAAAGAACCTTTTGATTTTAACCCTTCAGTCACGATATATTTGCTTTTTTAAGTCGTTATCAGAGCGTCCCCCTTCTAATTTGTAAACTATCGATGCAAAAAATCTGAATAAATTCTTTCAATGAAAATTATAACGAACACGGTAGATTTTTTTTTACTTTATATTGTAGAAATGTAGTTAATTTCGAAAGAGAAGGACTACAGAATCCTATAATGTGCGTGTCCAACACGCACTTGGCCTTTTTAATTTTATAATCAATCTCTCTTCTACCAAACCGCAGAGTTTTTTTTACGGTAAGTGTTTTTGTTTAATTATAATTTAAATAGAATTTTAATAGCCATGAGCTATTTTCTATAACGTTGTAAACTTTATTTTGAATTAAACTGCATTCATAACTAAAAAAATATATTTGTGCGGGTTGAAACATTACTGCATAACAGATTCCAAATAATGTTGACATTATCTCATCAAATTTTTGTAGGGTCAAAATTTAAACCGATCTCGTTTCATTGAGAAATGTTTCGTGTTTTTTTTAAAGATTTTTTAAAAGATTGTTGTGAAATATGAGCTGAAGAGGGCTTAAAGAAAACATCAAACTTCAGTTGTTTTTTATCTTCTATAGACCAAAGTCCAAAACTATAGGAACCTTATTTCAAGCTCATTTTAAACCAGCTCTGTACAAATCAATTTCTACTGTTACATTAAACTAGGTAGTAAACTGAATTCCAAATCTTTAACAACTAGATTATGCAAAACAGTACCTTGCGGCGTAACGGCTCGACTACGCGCGAGGTCTATCTTGTTGGCGGTAACCAGGGCTGGTCTTGTGCGCAACAGGCCGGCGTCTGCGAGCCACCCGAGTGCTGCCTCGGCTCGCCCGAAAGATGATCTCTCCACGACCGAGTAAACGATGACGAATGCGTGCGGTACTGGGTCGTACTTTACCACGTCCTGTTGACAGTTATTAAATTAAATGTTTGTATATTAAATAAAATAATGTTTATAGTATCATCTGCTTATTTTTTTAGGAGAGAAAACGAAAAATTATTATTTTGGATTTATCTTGTGTATATTCATTTTTTAATGCAACAATTACCTGATCAATACCTACTTATATAACTTTAGGTTTCTTAAACTACTGAAATTAAAATTTCTTTTTTACGCGGTACAATTTTCAATAAAATTCTCCGTTTCAGCGAGTGGAGTATCTGATGAAAGCTGACAATTAAAGGAATTTAAATATGTAATCGTTTTGTTATTATTAAAATCTTCGTTTAACAAGATTCGCACCATTTGACAAACGGTGCCGAGTTGTACATCATTAAGTTTTACATCAATTTTTTCCGATTTTCGAACTCATTTTATTTGTGTTTTTTTGAGACATTCCTATTTTTGTGAATTTTCAGAAAAATCTGTATGCGTTTTTCGGTTTATTTCAATTAAAGGTTTTAAAAAAATATGGAACGTTTCTCTAATTTTACAATGTAATTTTTTATACCTATATACGCGATTTCTGTGGAACGTAACCACCGCGTAAAAAAGACCCTACTGTATATCAAAATTCTAAACGGTATACGAAAAAATACCAAAAGAATATCCCATTTAAACACAATGCTATGAGTATTGGAAAAAGTTAAATAACTTTTTTTTAAAGGATACTGGAAAAGTTATGGATTTTTTGTCCAGGTATTTGTGACTACTGTGAAAGTATTCGATGATAGGTTTTTAATAAAAATTGAATTTACCTTTGGATTCGTAAAATTAAAGAATGTTAATTCAGATTCCTCGCCATCTAACATAATCGATATCGTTTGTTCTTCTGCATCATCTGAAAAAAATAAATAAACATTCAACAATTAGAACAGGGTCGAATTTATAGAAAGGAAAATTTGCAAATTTTTGCAAATTATTATTTAAAGATTTCAACATTGAAATCACGCTTGTTTAAATCATAAACTGTATGTTATATTTATCACTGCTGAGCATAGAAAGTGGTCTACTCTGGAGACCGGCCCACAGTGGGTTTAAATGACAAAATTTTGCGCGAAATTTCTCTTCAAGCCAATTTTCAACCAATTTGAATGCAGTCGATCTCATTTGAGAGCTAAGTAGTTGTAGTTTATGAAAATACCCCAAGAATAGTATTTTTACCCTTTTAATTACTATTACTCTTCATCCCGTAAATCTGATTAAACGATAAATTCGTAAATTAATAAATCGAGTAAGAAATACTGCACAAAAATCAATTTTTAATTTGTTAGTACATTTCTACAGAATGTGTCGATAGTGTGTATTTCTTCGATATCTTATTTCTTTTAAGAGATAGAGAAACAAATCAAATTTTATATGATACTCTAGTTATATATGCAGATAGTAAAGTGTTATTTCTATCTTCTTTTAATTTAATTTAATCCGTAATTCATGAGATAAAAAATGTATATGATCGAGACCGGCACGTGACTGACTCGATAGTTTGAATCGACCCTAATTATGCAATATCTATCTTCTTCACCCCAGGGTCTCCATACATTTTAATCCGACCCTGGAGGGGAACGTTAATTAAAAATACCAAGGTTAAAAACACGCTAAAATATAGTTTGCGTACATAATATTTTCCATAAATCACTAAAAAGTATAACCCATAATTCACTCAACCACTGTGATGAAACACTAATTTATAAACTGTTATTTACACAAATTTAATGACTAACATTAAGAAATCGAATATGTTTACAAAAAGTAAAACGGTCTATAATACAAGCATTTTCTTGTGCAGTATGAAAATTGCATGCGTTTCGAAGAAAATAAACAGGGTACTATTTTAGACTCATTACGTCATCGCGTCAGCCAGTGATAACCAGCAGATGTATTGTTAGCATTGTAACGATAACAAAAGAAATATATGACTTCATACTGGCGGCGCCAAAAAAAACACTCTGTTCAAAGTAGTATCTACAGTTTGTTTAGATTTTTTACATTGTGGATTTATATATTTTATGTAAATAGTGTCAAAACTTTTTTCTTATTTTAGAGCCTCCAGCAACGGACATTCGTCGCTCTGTTGAAACATATTAGCATAATTAACATTGAAATTGACGCAATTTTTTTATTAAAACTACAAAACATTATTAAAAAATCAACTACGTTATACATATCTCTAATTATATTAGTTTAATTCAAATTAAACAAAATTTTAATTAGATATATTTTGAGATCTATAATCATTTTTAATCTATTTAGTACCTATTTGTATTATTACTAACAATAAGTATATTTAATTCTAAAATTTTGATTCATCAAGTCTAATTGTTTATTTAATTACATTTATTACAAAATAAGTTCCGCAGTCCTTTAACATGAGCCTATATTGCATTTAAGGCATTTTAGCCAGTCAACGTTTAAACATTAAAATTATTTGACAAACTTAATCTACACAGAAATAAGATTTCAAAAGTAACTTGCCATTAATGTTTGACTCAAATATTATACAAAATATCAGAAATACAATAGGTAAGCGTAATATCAAATATCTCACCTTTAGAATTTTTTTCAAAATACTATATTTTTAGTTTATTTACGACGACAAATTATATTGTCAATACAAACATAAACACATGGCACTAGGCAAATTCCACCTTTATGGTGTGGTAAATGGAGCTTATGCCCGATATTATTAAAAAAATTGCTTGAGTGCAAATTAGATTCCAACTAACGCTATCTGCTAGGTGTCAAATTGTTATGAAATTGCTCGATATTTTATGAGGTACACTTGGCTGCACTTATTTTAAGTC
Organism: Sialis fuliginosa; assembly: GCA_961205875.1. Lineage (NCBI taxonomy): Eukaryota > Metazoa > Arthropoda > Insecta > Megaloptera > Sialidae > Sialis > Sialis fuliginosa. The sequence goes on from OY540817.1 coordinate 13,024,130, forward strand.
GCTGATTGTACTTATCGCGCATGCGTCAAGGTTATGATATGTATGATTTCATTCACTACATCTGTGAATGAAATACCTAGTAGATAGCGTTAGTTGGAAGATAATTTGCATTTACACTCGAGCAAATTCTATATAATACCGGAAATGAGTGATACTAACAACAAAATTTGAATTCATTCGTTCGGATAGTTCCGATGGAACAGACGTTATCCGTTTCATTGCATATCTCCCATATACATACTTTAAAAATATTCTACGGATATTATTTCAGATATGTATTACACGAGAGATTATCATGACTATTAATATAATCTCCTAATTAGGAGTACAACAACCAAATGAATATTTTCAAACCAGATCTGTGTATATGCGAAAGGGTAACCCCATGCTCGTTGAACATCCAATTAAAGTAAAGTCCCATTCAATTTTCACAAACGTCTGGAAATTAATTCGTGTATGAAATTGCAGACGAAACTAAGAGCGTTCTTGCTTTTATATGAAATCTCAATCAGTGGAGTAACGACAAATTTAGCCTCCCGCCTCACCGCAGTGTTACCCGCAACTTAAGAATATGGTGATCTTGTTTCAGGAGTGTATCAACGAGGAAGATTCTTAAAAAACTCTCAACTCTGAAACTATTGAGTAAAAAGATGTATATACATCTTTTACAGTATGAATTCACACTTATGAAACATAATTTCACATTAACGAAAACTGATTTCGCACAAATGAAATATAATTTCACATTAAAGTAAATTCTGTTCATTGTGTGAAATTAGTTTTCGTTAATGTGAAATTATATTTTATAAGTGTGAAATCATACTGTAAAAGGTATAGTTTTCGTGAGTTTAGGTTAGTTTTAGTTTTAAATTCAGAAATAAGAAATAGGTTAAATGGACCCGACAGGAAGACGAAAGGTTAATTGTATCGTCAAGTTTAACTACCCCAGCAGTGTTACTCGCAACTAAGAATATGGAGATCTTGTTTTAGGGGTAAATCAATGAGGAAGACTTTAAAAAAAACTCAACTCTGAAACTACTGAGTAAAAAGATGTATATAGTTTTCGTAAGTTTAGGTTAGTTTTAGTTTTGAATTCATTAATAAGAAATAGGAAGACGAAAGGTTAATTGTATCGTCAAGTTTAACTTTGACGTCCTGCATACGAAATACGAATATATAAGGCTGTATCAGGTACATATTCAGATGGAAAGTATTTTCTTGAATTTTCACAAAATAGTCTTCAAAAGTAAATTTTACATCAGAGTAGGCATTCTCTTTTTCTTTAACTCTTTGAGTCCCACTGGGAAATACGTCCCACGAGCAGATTAAAAATCACCTACATTGATTTACTTCATGTTCGAGATATACCTATATTACCTTTGGTCTGGTTGGTAAAATAATTCATTTGAGAAAAAAATAGTTCGGTACTCAAAGTGTTAAACTTATTGTTGATTTATTAGGTATTTTAGTAATTACGTTTAAATTTATGTACAATTTTATAATATATTTTATTGTGAAATGAGCCACTCAAAGAGATGACTAGCTTTACAGCACTCAAGTTTAGAAAGTGGTTTTATAATTGCCTTATAACGCCCTATGTATAAGAAAAAAAATGCTCTAACATAAAATTAAACCACATTATTTTGCATCGAATTGTGTTATGTTTTCTATTTTAGTTTGTGTAGAAACTAAATTGCTAAAATCCGTAGACAACGAAATACAACTGTTGCCATATAGAAAATATCTCGTAGAAAGATTTTACTTGCAATTAAAATTTGAAATATATGAACTTACCTTTTTTAACTATTATATTACCTAATGAAATAAATTAAAATTGGAATTTTTTTCGGGGAATGTGAAAACACATTTTGAGAATTTAAGAAATGTCAGCAGCTAAAATGGCCAAAAACTACTGCATTATAGGGTTAGAAATAATAATAAACTTATTAATTAACTCTAAATAATTGTACTTTTTCTGGGTACTATTAAAAAAAGACAAATGCTCCGCCCCCTTTAAAAATATGAGGGACCTAAGGGCCTGAAAACACTACGACCCTGATTGGTAACGCTATATATATGTACGTCAAATAGCGGTCCGAAGTTAATATATGCACCCTTAACCAACACATAGTATTAAAATATTTCCGTTTCTGTGAGCTTACCGTCGTTATATATTTCTCAATGTAGGTATTGTTTTCAGTTTCTTTGTACTTAAGTTCCAGATTTGCAGGTAAAATACGACTTGTAGCTTATCGCAATTATATGAATTGGCCGGTTTTAATTTTGTTTTTCTTTCTTTGTTAATAATATAATAAGAATTAAGAATAGAACTTCAAAGTAAAGTTGGGTGTGAGTCGTGATTTTTTTGTGAGTCAAACACCCGGTATTATAAAGAATTTGCTTGAATGTAAATGCAAATTAGCTTCCAGTTAACGCTATCTGCTATCAAATGTTATGAAATTTCTCGATATCTTAAAGCAGTGGTAATAAATGTATAATAATGTAAATGCTATGCATTTTATTAGGTACATTTGATAGCACTTATTTTAAGTCGCTGATTGTACTTATCGGGCATGCGTCAAGGTTATGATATGTACGATTTCATTCACTACATCTGTGAGTGTTGTCATTTATATTTAATACCTAGTAGATAGCATTAGCTGGAAGCTAATTTAAAACGGTTGTACGTGAGTGCATAATTTTAGCAAATTCAAGAAATAATAGTTATATTTAATAGCTTGTCTATAAGAAATCAGATTGATCCAAATGTAGGTGACGTAGGTGTTAAATTTTGAATCATTTTTGCAAAAAAAATTCAGTTTCTTTCAGATTTTTCTCGCTATTACTTACGGAGGTATAGGCCCCCTATATTTTAATATATATATAACAAAACGTTTGTGAATTGTTATTCTAATAAATATTTTATAACACAGTTTTAACTTTTCTAGAATTTAAGAAATTATTATAACGCAAAAATATAATTTTTAAAATAGAGAAAAAAATCAAAACATTGCTTTATAGAAATAGATATACGGATCTTGTTAAAAAAAACTCATAGATGGTGATATAATATAAATAAAATATATACATATAAAAAAAAAAATCATAATCTAGTAAGTACTACAAAAACGTCCATGTAAAATTTAGATTTTAATTTTGTCCTGTTCAGTTATTTTATTAAAACATTAGAGCAATATTGGATTCAGAGAGGGAAAATGAAAAATCATAATTTTACATTTATATTACAATGATGGGAAAGAAGAAATGAAAAAAAAGTAATTAACTGATTTTGAAGAAGTCAACGGAAATGTTTGGTTATTAAAATTAAACATCAACGGTTAGCAGTTTTCTTTGACAATCGTTTATACCAGGTAATAAAACTTTTCAAATGGCGCTTTGTTGATTATTTTCACTCATACGGTGGGTAAAAGTTTGCTTCATTCAACAATTGCATATGTTTCATGTTGGTTTTGTCACCGAGTCCATCAGTGCAAACAAAAGAGGTGTGCCAACTCGTAAAATGTTCCACAAGTTGACAGACATTCAGTGGCGGTCGTAAATTTAAATAAAATTATACCAGCATCGACAATAAACACTAAAAAGCTAATTTTGCTTTATATGCTTTGATTTAGTTTACATAATAAAAGTGTTATCTGTTTATTTATTTGCTGCGTTTTAATTAAGAATGGAAAATATAAAACCAGTTACACATTATTACAGTTTTTGAAGTGTATTAGAAATTTCGTATAATTTATTATTATTATATTATTATTAACTTATTATAATATATTATTTTTTTAAGATTCATTTTCAGAAGTCACGGCTGAATATTTTTCTAGTGCCATACCTTATTTAGTTTCTGAATGGACAATATTCTGACGACCCAACATAACATTAATAAAGGATGATCATAGATCAGCAAAAATATAAAAATATAAAAACATTTTTTCTAATTAAAACACATTTTAGTGACTAAAAAATTTCAATTTTATTAAATCACTAAAAAAACTGGCATTTTAAATATTTTTTATACCTTTCAATAATGCTATTGTAATTTTGTTCTAATTTAGACCCTAATCTTTGTTACTACTCTACAATAGGAAATAGTCAATGATAAATTTTCTACTTTAATAAACAGTTAAATTACAATTTTGACATTAAATTACATAGGTATATTCTTTGATCCACCTCTGGTACGTTGCAATGTTTTTTTGTTGTCATTTTTAAACTGAGAGGTTCATTGATTTTTTTTCAAAACATAAGTTATTTTCTCCTGTCATGCCGGGTCGTTAACCATGCGGTTTATTTTTAAACACGTAAAATGAGAATTGTTGAACGCTTTCAAACATTAGCTAAAATTGAGCACTTCTGTTTTAGAACTTTCTTATCACATTGTATTTTACGATTGACGCACACTTTTTATTACACTGTATATTTCGATTTCTAGGTTTTATTGGTATAATTTAGGGTTGGCCAACTTACGGCCCACGACACTCTTATGTGCGGCCCGCGGCCACATATGAACAAATTATGTTTTTATAATGTTTATTTTTAGTCTCGGATGTTTCAAAATGACCGAGGCTAGTTTTAATTTCTTATTGTTTTCTTTAAAATATTATTCTATTTATGTAATTTAACTACTCATTTTAATTATTGATAAATCTTTTTTTAATAATATAATACAAAATTAGAATTTGAATTTTATTTATTTTTGAGGTGAGATTGGAAGTTTTGTTTCTCTAGGTGACAGTTAAGCAACTTAATTTGAATTTTGTAACAAAGCGTGCAGAAATGAAAGATAAATACTTTTTACAAAGAACAATACACATTGAAAGAGATACTATTTTTATGACAGTTACTTTGTATATAAATTAGAAATTATAATTTGTTGTCAAGAAAATTTGTAAATAATGATATTTCAGGTAATAAATTTCTTTTTTATGATTTTAATAAATGTGTGTATGAAATAAAAGTAATATTCGTCTCGATTATTTTAGCGCCAATCAGTGGCAAATGATGCCCTAAAAAAATATCAAAAATAGATGGCTGTATGCATCCGAGAAATACACACAAAAAGTTAAGTGCTGCTTATGCTTAAATCGTCGATGTAACGAAAATAATGTAAGGTAGAGAAAAAATGAACATGAACAATTTTACAGATAATAAAATTTCCTGTAAGAAAGGTACTTTTGGTATATAACTAAAACTAATAAATTCAGAAGTGAGAGTCGTTTAAATTTACAAGACCAAAATGTCACAATTTGCATTAGTCATCTAATACCTTAAATACCTGTGTTGTTTTTGATTCAAGTTTCCTGACCATTAAATATTTTAAAATAATTAAACAACCCAACTAAAGTTTCGATTTATGTAGCTATAAATTTTATATAAATTAAGGGAGTACAAATATATTACAGTGAACATTTCAGTTGAGTTTTTCGATATTATAAATATAGCACCTAACGTACTTATTAACTTCCCAATAAGAAGTTATTATAATCGGCCCGAAAATCGAAATTAAAAACATTTTTATTTATATTTTAAAACCATTTTAAAAAATCGACAAATTTAAGAGTACCGCGGTGAGTTGAGAATCACAGGTTTTTATCTTACATAACTTATACATTTCCACATACCTCTAGGTCTATCATACGCATTAATACATTCACTGGTCATGAACTGGCTGATGAGCGCCGTTTTGCCTACACCTGGGGCGCCTATGAGCGCCACACGGTAGTTTTTCGCTGGTGCGGGCGGGGGTCCGGACCTCTGAGTAGTACGGGTGCGCGGCGGACGCGCAGGCGGTGGTGCTAAGTCCTCCAGACCTGGCACCAGGCTGTCGCCACCTACTGTAGCGCTACATGATCGTCTACGTCTGAACGAGTCGCCTCGGTTTACAATGCCTGGAAATAAAAATGAAAGTTTATTTTTTATTGGTTTGTAGCTTGATTTCAAAGGAAACACAACAGAGACTATGGTTTTAATTTTAAATGTATGTTTTAGTTTGTATATTTAAAGTAGATTACTATTCACGGTGTTCAAATGACGACTTTAAATAAAATGTTTTTGCAGCCGAAATTTTATTCATTGGGGTCATTCTTGGATGTGCTCCGAGTATTTTTCTATAAAAAATTTTTAAATCCATAGAGCAGTTTTGAAAAAAAAAATAAAAAACAAGAGAGACAACGCAAAAAAATACAGTAGACGTTCCACACTGTGAATGTCCATTATTGTTCATACTGTGAACCGCACCATCAGTTCTATTATCAATGACAACTGTACTAAATATATTTTTAAGTATATATACAGGATGGTCCGGTTTTGGATACAGATATTATAAGAGCTGATTCTTTGGCTCATTGTGAGTAAAAAAATGTACGGGAAGGTAGGGTCTATATTCAACACCATCTAAACTGTAGGTGTTTAAAAACTTCCTTCAGAGTAATACTTATTTTAAAAGCAAAAAAAGGTCACTATAATAATTTGTAACATGTGTAGAGCAAAAAAGCAAATAGAAAAGTATTTGCAGTTGAATATTTTTTTCAAATAACCCCTGAGCACTAGGCGTAGAAATTCCGGTCGTGTGGATATTCACTAATTTCGAAATATATAGGCAGAAAAAAAATAAAAAAATAAAAACAAAAGTTAATCAATAAATTACTAAACTCCCAACTGTACCTAATTAATAATGAACATAATTGATGGAAGAGTTACATCCCTGGTATAATAAATCAAATAAAACAGAGAGCAAATAAATCAGCCAAGTCAGCCTTGATACGCTAACAGTAGATATTTTCAATGATTTATTTTCAGGTGTGAAATTTTAAAATAACACATAAAGTAAACATGAGCTGTGTACAATGTCGACCGTTTCCGGCCAAACTATACAGGAAACTGACTTCTTAATGCGCTTCCGTAGAAGAATAAGAAAAAAACACGTTATTTTTCTTTGAAATTTTATTTTAGATTTATATTTTTATAACTCGATTTCAACAGCTGCAGTCGAGTTTATTATTTATAAACAAAAACAAAAAAATGTTAAATATTATTAAAGCTGTTCTCAGAAGACAAATAGAATAAATCATCGAAGATCTACAACATACTGGTATATACCTATTAATAAAAATTAATAATCTTTTTTTTCTAATAATAATATTCGGGATACGAATTTTAAAATTAACAAATCTAAATTAACATAAAATATGTGTACCTTCACTTCATAGTAGGTATAGTAAAGGTAGATATTTTTAGAAATATTATTAAAATGATCGATTATAAATGAGCTAATATAATGTAATTTTATTTTAAAGAAAAATATAACCAAAACACTAGAATAACTACAATGTATAGGTGTCCCCTAAGATTTGAATAAAATAAACGATATTAAAAATGGTACATAATAAATGTTTGATAAAACTCGTTGACTATATGACTAGTAAATGTTAAAATATTTAATTGGCTTAAAAAGTACAATACTAAGAATTATTTCATTATGAATGATTTAACCATGCACTGTTTATTTCATAATTTATTCTGTTTGTAGACACATACAAGTTATTACGATTGTTTTATAGATCTGAAAATGAACATTTAGTAGTTTTGAAAATAAAATGAAAATAGATTATGATTGTAATGAATTATTATTTCTGTCATATTTACAACTCATTCACTATGTTCTAGGTACTAAAATATTTATTATTAATTGGAATACTGCAAAATGAACATTGTTAAATAAGTCAATATTTATCATCAGACATTCTATATACAAACGTGTTGAAAATTGGATTTTAATATTGGTAATATTAAATTATAGTTACGTAATACAATATTTTCTAAGCAAGTAAACCAAATTGCTAAAATCCAATTTTCATTGTCATAGAATAAAAATAAAAGGTATTATTAATTATTACACCGTATCTTCGAAATGTTACGTTACATACATCCAATAATTAAAACCAATCGACTTTCTTTATAATGAAGATATACCGGGTGCTCTATTTTAATTTCCCCAGACCAATATCTCAAAAACTAAGCATGAACTCATTTTACTAATTAAACAAGTAACTCTTTATTTAGTTTTTTTTTGATTATAGCCTTTCATTTTGTTTATGTTTTTTCTCCAGTAATGGATAAAGTAAAACCAGTAATGAGCACGCAGTGATGGACACTTGCTAATGATTGCAAAATGATAAGTACTACGACACAAAAGATAAAAAAGAAAGAATCGTCAAATTTGAAACAATGTAAAGCAGTTGCTATGATAATATTTATAATAATTAACAAATAAATTACACTAATAACTAATTTAAATGTCCACCATTTTGACACCTATTGTCATCAAATCACGCTGTAAGACAGTTAAATGTATGTCTATAGATTAATATTCAGAACTGGTAGAAATCAAATATAAACAAATATTTCTAATTCAATACATGTAATTAAAAAATACCCATTACTGGGGTCATACCCAAGACTGGTGCCAGTACTTTATTATATTTTAACTTTTTCATCAAGCTGATAAAGTTTTTCATCATTGAAAAACGAAAAAAAAAATTATCTTAGTTTTTAATTTTTTTTAAGAATCAAGAACTTTCTATTAATTTTGCTTAATACCGTAAAAAATTAATGTTTTCTAAAAAAATGTTTCCTAGAAAAGTTACTTATTTTTCTCCGTAGATTACGAATCTGAAATAAAAACACAGGTTACCATTTGCAAAAACTACAACATTAATTATAAAAACCCATAGCAATAATAAATGGTATATACAACTTTGATCGAAAACATTTTTCACCATCCTGCTTAGTTTTTGAGATTTTGACCTAGGAAAATTAAAATGGAGCACACGGTATGTGTATAATTAATATATAAGATTCTATATGTAAATTAATATTAAATTTATTAACAAAGATTTGTTAGTGAAGTATTTATACTTTATTAATAAAGTGTACTTTTTAGTAAGCAAACAAACTGCAGTACCTCAAACATAACTTCCGATTCACTTGGGATTTTAAATGTATCAGAAACAAAATAAACTATCTGCGTTTCTGCGCCAACAGTTTATAAAGTTTTCAAATGTTGAATGTTGGTATACTTGATATCGAATAACCACAGTGTGTAATTACAAATTCTCAGAGAGGGGCTGCTAATCAGGAGCGCTATATATAAACAGTACAGTAATTATTTCTAGGTTGTGGTATTCATCTCACCTTATCAGTAATCTACGGTAATATTATCTTTGTTAGTAATTTAGAAACTCAGGTGACAAAACAATTAAGTCCATTTTCCGTCAACGTGTTAATTTTGTTAATTACAGTAGATATTTCACAGTTATATATATGTGTCCAGAGGTAATTTTAATGAAATTTTAGAGCTGCACAATTTGAGGAAACATTAATTAGAAACGATCACAAAAAAGGTTCTTTTACTATTTAAACGTCGCTTCCAGTTACATGAAGTGCTAAAAAAGCTGAACTGAATTGAGTTTTGACGCTACTAATCTCAAAGAAGTAAATATTAATTAAAATTGTTATGAAACATTGTTTCTTCGTTTTGATGGGCTAATTGAAAAGCAAATCAATCACTATAAAATCCGGACAGACGTCATAGACCTCGTAAACGTTTAAATGTCAGACATCAGATGTTGACGCCACGCCGGTTTTTTAACGCTCTCTCCACAGTCGGTCACGTGATCAGTTTTGACGTTCGACACTCGTTCGACCGTCCACCCGAAAATTCATCTATACATAGTTAGGGTGACCAGATTTTAGTTTTAGTAAACCCTGACATGTAAATGAAGACCCCATTTTTATTTTATTTTTATTTTATTTTCATAAAACTTATTACCCTCCCTAATTTGCACTTTTGCGCCCCCTGCTCTATTTTTGACGACCTTTTTTTTAGTCGTCATCATTTTTTGCAAAAGCCGGAGAAATTGCATCCAAACCCTGAGCCCGGAGATCCAGTATGCAAACCCTGAGACTCCGGGTCAAAACCTGAAACCTGGTCACCCTATACACAGTTGACAAAGTTTTATTGATATACCGAAGTCTGCCTGTATTTATTATACAAGTCATTAAACCGCAAATTCACTCTGACTACAATTTCCTGGTTTCAAACCATATAATATAATATATTCACATAAAACCGCTCAAATCTATATAAATAGCATTATATTTTTGCGATCGACTCAGCATGACGTGCGGCTTTTATTAGACAAGTGCATATGGCATATGTCAGTGGCAGTTATAATTTGATCGTAAACCAGCGGTAACAAAACATGTGCCAAATATAACTGGTTTATTTTCAATACGACCACTATTGCGGTCAATACTAGCCTGACCTTTGTACTTTCAGCGCCGTTTGGTTTTTGTTTATGAGTAGTAAATGGCCATTATGCGAACGTGCGTAAAACTGTGGATCTTTGAAGTTTTCACAGCTTTAGTAAATGTTTTTCAATTGAATGTATTTTTGTGTATTATCTATTTTAAATATATACATTTATCATCGTTTTGTTTAAATTAAAAATATTTCGTTTATTAAACTAGTAAATGTATAAATATTTCAGGGTTTACAAATGTTTTCAATGACCATATTTTTTATTTATAATGGCACATAATATCGACCAGTTCTGGTCTTCTTCCGACAGCTCTTCGTTGATCATATTAGGAATAATCAAATCAAAGAAAGAAAAATAAAAAAAAATAAAATTGCATTACGCTTTAATTTAAGAAATTTTTTTTGTGTAAATATTTTTCTCAATTTCAGTACGGTACGACAGTGCCGAATCATTCTGTATATATATCTACTTGGTTCTACATTAAAAAAAATATTTTAAAATGACGTTTGCACGCGCTATCTTAACGAAGGTTTTTCCTCAGTATCACGTTCAACAAAAAAAAAACTGTTTTTTAAGAGAATCGGATAAAATTTTCAAGTAAACATACAATACTTTGCATTCGATTTTTTTTCACAGATGTCGGGTATTAAAAAGAATATGCTCTAAAGTAAAAGCTAAGCTAACGCAATTTGCGAGGTGTCAAATTGTTATACATATATTATAATGTCGATTCCTTAAATTACGATTATAAAAAAACACCAAACTGTACTATTAATTACTTTTTTTTCTTAATTAATAATAATAATGTGTGTTTATAAAATAAAAAATTCTTGTAATGCCAATTTATTTTTCTAAATTAACTTAAATGTTATTGTTTTCACACTAATAAAATATTCATTCTATACACATGTTTTAATTAAATGATTGAACTTTATATGAGGTCGTTTGTGACAGTATTTTTTGTTCGAAATATTTACATAATAAAAGGATCTGTCCTCTAATTTGATGGTAGACCCTTGATACTAAAATAATAAATTTACGTTTGTGAAAAAACGGTATGTTGATCTATACAAATTATTTAAATAATACATGAAAATGTACAAATTGTTATAACTAACCGCATTCTTTAATATAACAATTACAGTAAGTCCTCGACTTACGAGATTAATTCGTTTCAAAGGTTTTCATGTAAGTCGAGGACTTACTGTAGCAAAAAATATAACAATCAGTTTTGTAAAACAAATGAACGCAGCAGAGAAAAATGTTTTAAAATGTAAACAAAATGCACCAACTCAGTACTAAAAACCCTAAAAAATATATATATTCCCTGTTGTACCAACTAAACTTTGAGCATATAGACAAAGGTGGAATGAGGAAAGGGTGAGGTGTTTGACAATCTTGGGTGGCACAATGGCTGCAAGAATACAAAGAGCCACGAAATTAAAAAAAACAAAACACTTTTGAATTCGCGTAAGTCGAAGATTTCCTGTATTGAAATCACATAAACTAAATATGTACACCTTAATCACTCGACGCGTGTTTCGACTTCAAAAGAAGTCGTCATCAGGAGCCAAATAGTTCCAGACTGTGACGAGTGATATTATTTTCTTATAGTTTTGGTAAATATATTCAGTTCAAGTAACGAAGAAACCACAGTTTCTCTGTTTTTAGGTAATCAATAAAATATCATAGAAGAAAGATTTAAAAAAATATTCTTTAAAAAACTATTTAATAGTACCTTAAACACTAACATTCCCAAATAGTAAACAGTTTGATTAATTGCCTACATAAGCACAATAAATATATTATCTAAAAATACAAACAAAAAATAACAAAACCTCTGTAAACAGTTACAAATATAAAACAGCAAACGTCGGCAACTGTGGAAAAACTGATTTTACTCGTATTTGATGTCGCCATAAAGCTAAAGCAAACAATCACTGCACACAAGATATGCGTACAAACTACCTCCTATCTCCATACGCCTTCTCGTCCTTCACCCCTCTCCAAAAAACATCCAGCCCGTCAGCGAAAATAGCGTGTGTAAGTGCAATTAATTCTTACCCGAATAAGATGTTATTATGCTTGTAGTTTCACGCAGAATATTTTGTTTTTGGTATACATGTTTAGCATATAATATGTATTTAGTAAATAAAAATATACGTAGTTAGTAAATTGGTATATAAAATAGTTTATTGATTATGACTTATATACCTAAATTGTAATACATGCAGTTGAAAATAAAAACAGTCCATGAAATTATTAGTAAATAACGAACCATATATAATTCGAACGATTGGTTAAAAAATTGGAATTTAGATTCTGATGATTTTTACCTCCCTAAACATATATTATTGGAGGTTATGTTTTACTTTGCAACAATGATTATCACCGTTTAATTCTTTATAAATGGAATTTTCACTTATGTCCGGTATTATGAAGGAGCACTTATCAAACTTAAATGGTAGTTCTATTGGAGTTTTTGACAGTAGTTTCATGCATAGGAAGTAAAAACAAAGGTATGTAAAGTATATTTACTAATTATGAGTAAAAACGGTAAAAATCAACTACGCATGAAACTATCTTCAAAGAGAACTGTCATATAAGTTTGATACCTCGTTTGAAAGTGTTTGCAAGTTTTCAAATTTTGCGAGCTCCTTTATAATACCAGACATTATACTTTTTATATAAACCAAAAATAGTTAAACTTCAAACAACTCTATAAATTATTTTGATCTGAAATGAGTTTTTCTCAAGTATATATGCGGTTGTTAGAGGGGAAATATACTTTTAGAGAGGTTGTCAGATCCCAAGTGTATACGTTTAGGGAGATTTTTCTGTATTTCATTTATCTGTGACTACACGAAACTTTCCTTTCGTTTTGTTGTTTTCTTTGCCCATAATGTCTACGATTTTATTATTCTTTAAAAAAAAAAACATCTGCCAAGTAAATGCACAGTGCTTCCTCGTGCTAAATTCACTAAAACCGATAGTGTTCAGATAAATTGCCTGGCATTGGTTAACCATTTAATTTTTATACAAATTTTACTAAAAAATCTTAGTTCGAATTTTTTCTTAAAACGGACCTGAATATTTTTTCATATATTTTTAATTTTTTGACAATTTCAATCTAAATCTAAATTTATGCAAATGTCAAAATGACATTTAAAACGTCAAAGTGACATTTAAAACGCCAAAGTGACATTTAAAACGTCAAAATGACACTTAATATATCCAATCAAATATCAATTTAGAAAAACAAAACACGAATTTAAAAAATTAATTTAGATAAATCTTTGTAAGGGAATATTTTACAACAAACGTAGTAGACCCATATTATAGGAAATTTAATTCTCTACAAAAAATATTCCATAAAATTTTCTCGTAACATGTGTCGTTCTTGAGATATCTTGAAAAAATAAATATTTTGGGGTGTCACCCCTCCCTCTTACACACGATTTTGATGATTTTGAAATGGGACCGTCCTCAAACCAAACCCAACCATCCGACTAAGTTTCAATAATATCGGTTCAGTGGTTCATGAGTTATGCGTGTGACAAGGATTCAGGGGACAGACGGACGGACGGACACACGGACAGACAGACAGACACGGAACGAAAAGTGTTTGTCTTGACGTGAAACGGATAAATAAATTTAAAATTTTGAAATTGGAGAACTTTTTTTTGTCTCAATCTGAAACGATCACATAGCTTCTCGTATCTTCGATATTGCGAGGAAGCAATACTCCACAGTAATATTATTTAAGCTTTAACCACCCCTCTCAAAAAAAACAAAAACAAACAATATATAATATTATGAAATAATTAATTTAAAAAATACAGTTCTTAACTCACCCCCCACCCCCCTCTCCAACAATAAAAAAAAACCTATATTGGCCTCTGATTGTATCTCATATATACGCTATAGCTATTGTATATTTGGCTATTTTGTTAATGACAGAGAATGATTGTTAATGAAAGGGATACCGCTGATATTGCTCTATTTACAAGCGTTGTATTTTTTATTTGACCGCAATTGAATTGTTACATGTATGTTTGAAAATAGTCCCATGAGAGTTTTAAAAATTGAAACGCTATGGATATTTTTTATACGGGTACATTAGTATTTGATGCACAGTCGGTAAAAATACTGTGTTGATATAAATTCAGTACCAGATAATCCGAACACATATTTTTATTTTGAGGAGTAATACTTGTGTAGGTATTATGTATGAAAGTCCAAAATCTGGAATTATTTTGTCAGATATCTTGTTCAAAAAAAAGTTTTCAATAAAATATTCGTGTTTTTTTTTACGTAAAATAAAATTACTAAATAAAAACTAAGGTTCCTATTTAAAAAAAAATGACGCCAACCTTAAAATATCCTTGAATGCTACGTTAAAATAAACAATAAATGTTACTATTCGATTACTCCCTCACAACCAAACATTTTTTTCAAATATGCGATGGTTCTGAGATAAAATGCGCCATCCTGTATAATATATTATATTTAAATGTTTTTGGTACCCTTCTCCACTGTTAATTGAGTGAACACTATGGCTTTATTTCATTTAATTAATTTGTTAAGGATTATATTTCGTTTTATCTGTGGGATTTTACAATTATGTACATAGTTTATAAACCGATGTAACATGTAACTAATATTATTGATTTAATATAAGCTATATAATGTGATATGGTTTAATAATTACTGAACCGCAAAATATTTTTCGTTAAGCACCAGTAAATTGAACCTAAATCAATAATTAAAATTAATAATAATAATTAATAATACAAAATAACTTTAATCATTCGAAATAGAATATTAACATTGATCTGGATTTTAAAGAATTTAATTTGTAACCAAGTAAGATTTAATAGATTCCTATGTTACAGTCAGTACTAAAAATACCATTTCAAAAAATTTGATGACTAGACCTGATATCCTCTATATATTTAAAGGTCAGACAGACATACCGACAGACAGACGCCAGTTTTAATCAATAGAAAAACACGACCAATGAGTAACGATGGTAAAATTGTATTCGATATATAATAAAATACAAAATTGTATACGATATGTATGTCTAGGTATATAAAAATTATTCAGAAATCAAACTTGCTAAATGCGTTATATTACATTTTCTTATTAACTCTCGAAAAGAGATTGACAGGTCTTCACAGTGAGTTTAGCCTAGAAAGCGGACAATTAAATAAATTGTTTGTAGATAGAGTAAATTATAAATAATTTCAGAAAGGCACTAAAATCCATGTTGACCATTTTCTGATTATGGTTCCAAATAAGTTATATGTATTCTATTGTTTTGTATATTAATATGTTAAATGCTAACTTAAACCCAAGTTTAAATTTAATTTTATTGTATTGCTTTGTACAAATACGGATTCATTATTAATGTTAAGAAGGGGTTAATAACTTATGAATTTATTTCCCAGAATGGACGATAAATTTTCTTCTTAATCTGAAAGGCATTTTATAATTCTAAATTACGTAATTATATTATTCATTGTACTGAATATTTTGGAGGGTGTAATTGCTTATGGCAATATTTTGACAATATCTGAAAAAATTAAATAGAATCGGGAAATACTTAACCGATTTCAATGCGGTTTTCACCAATAGTTAGATAATTTTTCTGTGCGGTTTCGTGGCTATTAATATTTTATGAAAACCTAAGATTTAACACCAAAAGACTAAAGTCGTGTTTTGTTTCTATGATGTCACAGCATACAGCTGTCATTTAGCTATATAAAATAGCACCTAGCCATGGAATACAAAATTCTATAATTTACGGTTTCAATATTTTATTTTATTAATTTAGGTTATTATGATCACGTCTCTTTCAAATATTTGGTCGAACAATTTGATGATTTTTGACACATGTTAGCAATTAAATATTTTGAAATACCTATATTGATTTAAAATTGAAATATAAAGAGACATTTCAAATTCTAAGACGGGATCAGGTATTTTTTTACACGATTTTCCCAGTAACTACTGAACAGATTTTATTCCGCTTTTCACTTGTGGATACGTTAGGTTTAGGTATATCATTTGTGTATATTTTGTGTAAATTTCACGAAGTCGGAAAAAAACAAATCGGGTCCATTGCGCTAGTCAATAATAAACTGATAGACCATTCCATAAGAAATAAAGTTTTGTTTACAATATATCTTTCATAATCAGTATTTACCCTCTATTCTTATTTCGATCATTTATTGACTTGTTTAAAAAAAAATCAATAAAATTTACCGTTCTAAACCGAAGTAAAAATTGCATACAATATCTCCTATATCCTATGCCATCATTCGTTTAAATAAAAATGTATTAGCCTCTTGAGATACAATAATCAATATCTCATTTGTAATAAAATGTCCAGACTGTCCAGCGCTCAGTTGATTTATGTATTTTTTTAAATTAAATCGAGTGCAACAGAAATTAATTTGATATAAAAGTTAAATAAGAAATAAGATTTATCTTGATTACATGAAAATACTTTACAATTAATTTAATTAAAACTTTTTCTTGCTCCTCTTGATTAAGGTATAGAACGAAATCTCTATAGTTTGTTCATGACGTGATTAAACTTTTTATAATGTAGGTACCTATTTCTTTAAAGGCTGTAACTACCAATTTTTAAGATTCAAGTCACTTATTAGATTTTTTTTAATAATAAATAAATAAATAGATGTAGTTTATATCATTTTTCCTGTATCCTGTGCAATTGTACTTGTCTAATTATAGCCTTGATTTAATTAATTAATTAAAATTAAAATAAATATAAAAGTTTCAAGAGAGATGTGTGGGGTTGTATAACTAACATTCCTTTCGGGTACCAAGTTTCCTTAGTCCGTCACTATATTATATTAAAATAATATATTATTAAATAAATTATTTATTTATTTCGATCTCAAATGAGGAATTTAAAAGTCCGAATATGAAATTGTCTCAATTTGAAATTGATTTTTCCCAATTTGAAATTGTTTAGTCTCAATTTAAAATTGATTATTCTCAATTTGAAATTGATTAGTCTCAATTTGAACTTGAAATGGTATAGATATGTATGTGTATTTTATATTTTTAAATCTCATTAAAATATCTATTTATTTTCATAATTCAATATAATAATTATTGAAAATGATATTTGTATATCATAAATACGATTTTCCATTTCAAATTAAAACGAGTTATTAAATTAATTTGGTCATCTTTTAAAGATGAAAGTAACGATAAAAGGAAACAAATATACGTCACAAGAATGATTGAGATGGGATTTAGAATAAACGAACGAAATTACATTACAACGAAAAAGAATGGAGATAAAAACTGTCGACTTACAAAAAGTATAGAGCAAAATATCTTTATCAAGGGGTATATATATATTGTTTTCTTATATTGCTCTTTATTAAATTTTAACTATACCGTAGTTCTTTTCGAAATTGCTGAAAACGTTCAATTATAAAATGTATTAATTTTCAGTACCAAAATCTAGTTTATTTAAAGCAATACCTTTAATAAAAAAAACAATATAAATATAATTAAAAGATTTATGCAGTACTTTTGTTTTATTGAAAAATATTATTGTAAAATTAATGCATAATAAAATTGTCGGTTCGCCAATGTTTTTATTGCGTATTATCTAGAATTCTAGGATAATACAGCTTTTGTAAGAAATAGAACTGATTTAAATTGATTTTAATGCAATATGTGTTGATATGTTGAAATAAATAACTAAACAGTAAGTAATATAATAAATAGATAAGTGAAGCCCGTGCTTATACAAAACGTTTATGAAGAGTTTTTAGTTCTACACAGCAGAATTAATTCAACTTGAATGTTACATGATTGATGAGTACAGAGGCGCCGTAGCCGAGGGGGGGGAGCAGTTTGGGGGCAATTGCCCTCCCAAAATTTTCAGTAGAGGGGCCATGACTACTTTTCTCACCCCCAAAATTTGGATCCTGTTTTCAGGGCGAGTTAGAAGCGATGTGCAATTATAAAAATCTGTTTTACTCTTAAAAATTCTTTAATTTTTGTAAACTGATGTTAAAGCTCCGAAATAAAATATAAAATGCACCATGAATCTAGTCAAAAACAAAGAAAAATAAAAAGTGAGTACAGTGAAACCTCGTTAATACGTTTTTTTCTTTTTTTTAAGTCCCGACATCTTCTATAAGTTAAAAATATTAAAATATTTCTTTCAGTCCCTTTAAAAACATACTAACAAGGTATACACTGTATTTCTATTTATTTTTATTTTTTAACAAATAATACGATATTAATCAAGCTAAAGAAAATTGAAATTAATTTTGTATTTTAAGAACGCCAAGTCAAATTAGATCAGCTTTATTTTTTAGGTTCGTACTGCCCCCCTCCTAGAAAAAATTGGTTCCGGCGCCACTGGATGAGTATATAGTATATATATCATATCATATGATTAATATATGATCATATGCACACGTAGTTTTATTAATAAAATATTTATTTCAATTTATACTTTTATTGTAAGTATGTATATTTTGGATGAATTCTGCAAAGTTTTTGCAGTAGTTTATTTAGTAGTTATTTCTATTCTTGTTCGTAGGTTTTACCAACGCAACGTTTCGTTATTTATTAAAATGAAAAAAAAAAGGATTTATTATAATAAGATAATTCTAAAATATATATATAGATAGTTAAATTAGAATATAGCCTTAACTAATTATAGGGTTTTATTGTCTTTCGATTAGTAAAAGTCTCATCGAATTCGGTTCAATAGTTTTCATGTCAATCTACAACAAACAGACACAAATTTGACTGTATTATTATATAAATATACATATTAGTATGATTATTTATATCTAAAATTGAATTTCAAGTATTTTTTGTCATAATATTTTTAATATCAAAACTCCACAAAGGTGAAAAACCACGTCGAAGATATCAAATATTATATGTACATTATGCCTATATATAAAATCCTCGAATATAAAAACCTTACCCAATCTTTTTTTCAATATAAAAGTAAATATTTATTTTAATTTTTCATTACGAGAATCTTGCACAAACACATTCACTTACCTTTTATAAAAAAAGTATCCACCTGTACGAATACCTACATAGCAAATGAAATCATCTCGATGTTTACAATGGTATCCAATATTTACCGAACACGATGTGTCTGACATTTACACGCGGCTCTACAGGGCCGTATTAGCCGGATACATGGGCCTCAAATGTTAAAAATAATTAAATATATTTAAACCTGAAAATATATTAGTGTTTGTATTTTATATACAGTGTGTCCTAATAGTTGAGAAACGATCAAATATCTCAAAAGATTTGAGTTTCTGGTAAAAATTTAATATACAAAAGGTATACGGTTTGGAAAAATTGTATTGAAAAGTTTCGTCATGATCAACATTATTTTTTTAACGGAAACCTGTATTTTTATCGCGGATTCTTATTTATCTTAAAAACATTTTTTATTTGGCAATCATCAATTGGAGTGAAAAGATACAAATTTACGGTTAATCAGTCATTCTGCGTTCTTCTTCTTCTTTTGAATTTTTATGTTTTTTTTTCTGTATTCTGCGGGCTGTTCGAGCTTCTTTCGTTGTCTAGGTCGCACGAATCTTGGCATGTTTTAATCACTTGCGCGGTCACATTTATCAATATAACTTCGTTATTAAAAGAAATTTTCGAGTATTTTTTTAAATGTTCATAAAAATATAGACAATAATAAAAAAATAATAAAAATAAAAATATTTTCTTGAAAAAAAATATATGTAGTATGTAACCCCTTAAATGCAGCTCTGCAAATCTCAATATAAAAATTGGATCCTGTAACGGCCAGTCTAGAAATAGAATATACATACGTAACCCTTTATATAATATGTATCTACCTACACACAGACATACTTACACGTAGTACAAATAAGTTTACATATTGAATTTGCCATGCAGTCTGTTTGTTTGGCGGCTATTGGAAACAGGCAGAACTTTGTGGTGGCGGTGCGGTTTTGAGGTGAACACAATTGGATTTTAATTTAAAAAGTGAAAATACTAGGGCTTCACGCTAAGATGAGACCGTTTTTTTTATAAAATGAGATCGAGACGAAACCGGCCTGAATGTGGACATATTTCAACAGTCAATATGATTTTGGTTCGAGATGACTGTAGAGGTATCAGTCCACGATGATATACATATTTCACTTAAATACAACAAAAATGTCAGCAATAATAATTGCGTAATAAGGGACGGGCCGTTTAGAAGCAAGGGTACCATTACAAATATATACATAACGTACTGGCACCAGTCTTGGATCCTTTGAGAACAAGGGCTTCTTTTTTGCAATTCTCATGAACTCATGTAACTAATAAAACAAGTATTTCTTTATAAAATCAATTTAATTACCAAAGTCCGTAAATATAGTTTTTTTTATTATAAATTATAGCATTTTATTTTGTTTATGTCTTTTCTCCAGTAATGGATAAAGTAAAATTAGTAATGACACTTGCTAATGATTACAAAATAATAAGTACTACGACACAATAGTTATTAAATAAAGAATCATCAAATTTAAAACAATGTAAAGCAGATTCTATGATAATATTTATAATAATAAATAAATAAATTGCACTAATAATTAGTTTAAATGTCCATCATTTTGATACCCCTTAGCTGAATCTCATCAAATTATGCTATTTTATAGTTCAGTGCCTATTAGATTATGATTCAGTAATGACAGTACATTTAATTAAACAAGATAAGAACACACCAGTGCCTTATAAGTATACTCGTATTATAATATGGTGTAACAAGCTGTCCCCATTAAAATAATGGTTGAATGAAAAAAAAGTTTATACAAAAAGGAGTCAAGTGCGAGTTGAACCTCACGCTATTAATGTTCCTCACGGTTATTGGAAAATTATCATTTTAATTCAATTTGCAGTTGTGAACACTAAATGACATTAACTTTGTTACTAACTAGTAAACCAATTGAAACACTTAAGACAAAATTTGTTTACTTATTAACGAATAGATGGCGCCAATTATTTATGTAACTTTGGCATAATTATACACATTTATTAATATAGTAATGGTATTGATGTAATTAACAATTGTTTAGTATTAACATTTTATAATAAAACGTATATAAAATAAATGAAAAATATAAACAATAGCTGTTAAACCCCCAAATATTATGAATAATTGGGTTAGGCACGTATTAAGAAAAATGTCAATTGATTTTTTCTAATAAAATGCACGGAAATGAAAATAATTTTATTTCGAAATAAACGCGGGTCAAACCGCATAGAATTTATAGTAAAAAAATAATGTTGCAGTTAAAATACATAACTAATTCAACAAAATTATGTTATACTATTTTATAGTTCGCTATAATTAGGTTTTTGGGGATAAAAACAAAATCTTAACGTAAAATTCATAATGTAGGTACCTATTTAATCTACCTACTTATTTAATATATGCAATTGGATTACGTTTTTTACCAGAACATACGACGATGTAAGTTAATCCAATATGGAGGTACACAATATTCAATTTTGACTGATAAAAGTAATTTTAAAGGCAAAAAGGCAAGTTTTGTATCGAATTTAAAAAACAGAAAATGTACGTAAACATAATAATACATTCTATTTTACTGAAAAAGCAAAGTGGGTAGGTAACAATAAAAATTGAATATGATTTTTTTTAATAACAAATATCCAATTTAAGACAAGTGTTAATAATTATTGTAATAAATATATATATTATATCATGGTATATTAATATTAAACAAGATTACAATGTTACAAAATATTTAATTAAACTGAAGTTAAAACAATTTAAAATTAATAAAGCACTTAACGTAATCTTGAAAATGACAACTAAAATAAATGTCAAAATTAAATAAATATAGCAAATAGGTAATATAATAATTTCATCTTATTCACAAACGTTTCATTTTGTTTTATCTTTGAAGCTTTCAGCAAAATAAGGTTGGCTACGGTTTAACAAAAACAATTATGATCTCAAGAACGGAAGTTAAAATAGCATCGTTTTGAATAGCTTCATTTAAATTTTATTAGGAGAGTTGTATTGAGTATAAAATAAAAAATGTTGTCTTGCCGCTGTAAGTTTTATTTAGACGATTGAATTCAGTCTAAAATCATGTTTGTGAGGTGCGATCCTTGAGGTCCACACAACCAACTTCCCAACACGATATGACTATCAATACTTGAAGACTGATTATTATTTATTGTTTCCATATAGTTTATGTGAATATGATATTTAACAGTAGCGACCTAAAATAGCACTTAATACTCATCTGAAATATATTTTTAATTTATTAAATAATTTAATTATTATTATATCCAATGTTTAAAAGTATTTCAAAGCATCCATTGCCACCAAAATAAATTAGATCTGATATTCGTTAGTACATTTTGAATATTATAAAACATTTAAAAAAAAATTACAGGAAAGTCAGACGAGTAAAAACAAAAACTGTAGCTTACATAAAACGGAATGACTACAAATAAAATCATAGATTTAACAATTTTACATAAAACAAAGATATAATGACCCCATTGTAGTCGCAAAACAATTAATTTCGTCGAGTTTTATTTTTGTAAAAAAGACAAAGACAAACAGATAGGACTTTGTGGGATTTTTAAATTAAAACCCGAGCCAAAACATCAGTCGATGTCATGGCTGTCTGTAGATGAAACTATATCATTAATTCAAATAACAATTACATTATAACAGAGCTGTTACATTACCTTGTCGGTACAGAGGAACTTTTTATAACCTTTTGTTACAAACGGACTCGTTTTGTTTGGTTTATGGAACAAAGCTTCTTTTTAGTTGATTTTTTTGTCTTTCCATATTTTAATTCTCGAAGGTCAATGTCTGATTATAAATAATTTAATCCGTAATGTAGTATTATAAATCAGACTCTTATAGTTAGTTAAATAGGCCGTTTCTACACTGAAAAAAATTGCTGAGAACAGCAAATATTTTCAGATTTAAGCTTTGTCCTAAAAACAGATTTGAATGATATAATTTTTGATACAGGAACTTTTATTTAGAGTTTTCATAATGAAATGAATGCAAAATGACAGTGGAAATATCAAATTACTTATAATAATAAATTCCAACACATTGATTTGTGTATTGTTATTTAGCCAATAATACTAAAATTAAACTGCCAGAAATAACAATTCGGTTTGTCAAAATGGTTCGATGACCGATTCAATTGAAATTGAATTATTTTGGGTTAACATTTCAGAGGTTCTCAAACTCTTTGTAAATCAAATGCAACATAGATACTCGTGAGTTATTCTTTAATAATGATTTTTCTCTCATTTAAAATACTAACCCCCGACCGTACTGTTCGTTTTCAAACCTGCTCCGACAGGTCCGGTAGCAAACTCCTCATCCATCAATCCAAAAATCCCAAGTGATGTCTATACTAATTAAGTAGAAAGCAAATAGAATAGAAATAAACAAACAAAAATAGGAAAAAAAATTTAAAAAATAAAACATAAAATAACAACAGAAATAAAAATAAAAATAAACACAAGAAAAAAAATATATATAAATAAATATACACTACAGTTCAAGTCTGGCTGAGGGGCTACGCCCGATGGCCAATAATTTAAATTAAAAAAAAAAAAAAAAATACTAACCCCTTGATATACGATTGGTATTAAAAAATATAAAGAATTTGGTGTTGTAAACATATTATATTATAGCCGCTTGGGTTATTATATCATGATTGTAGAAATTAGTTATAACATTAGGTAATCATTTTTGTAGAGAGACCTGTGAAGATATGTATTGAGTCAGTTGTTAGCACAGAGTCATGAGAAACACAATAATTTATAAAGTGCCGTAGGTGTTAAAATAAATCTACCTTAGCCCTGTAATGCAAGCTAAGGAGAATTAAGGCTCTGTGGTAGTGACCACCATTTCATATTCAAAATAGTGCAAGTTTTGTGTAATAGACATAGTGAAAGAGTTTGTATTTGAAATAGTTTTTTTTTGTAATCGAAATAGTTTTAGTTTTTGTGTAATAGATATAGTACCAGCTTTTGTAAAGACAGTGTAAGTGTAGTTAAAATTAAATTTATTTAGTGAGTATAGCAGTGTTTACGTTTCCGAGCACCTACAGGTCATTCTACCGAACCAATTAAAGGTTAAATGAAATTATTCAAAGCATTTGAACCCAAAAACGTTACAGTGTCAACTAAAAACAAAATCATTCTTCGAAGTATTTTCGGTATAATTGGTAACTGTATTATGGTTGTGTTATATACCTGTGGATTTAAGAAATTTATTCCTTTATCTTTTTTGTCTAATATAAATCGGTACCCTGTAGAAAGTTTTTGGTTTAATTTTGATTTAAACCAAAATCTTTTTTTCAAACATTGCTATATTTTGACTATAAAGAATAACTGATTTACGTAGATTTCAATTTTCAATTAAAAAAAGTAAAAGTAATAAACTTTTTTAAAGGCATAATAAACAATATTAGTATTTTCAGAGCTTTTTCAAATTCGAATCAACATGTACATAAAAACAAATAAATAATTTATGAACCAGCATACTCGTGTTGATCATTTCTGATTCTGAAACACTCCTCTGGCAATATTTAAATGAACGAGTTTAAACTGATTGTGAAATATATGTACTGTTGTAGGTACTCATATTCATGATCAACCAGCTATGAAAATTGTAAAAGTTAATTTGCAGTGCTTGAAACATGCATCTGTTTGAAGTTGGCAATATTGTGTGTAAAGACTTTCGAAACGTAGTGTTTTTGTATTTATCATAAACAGCAAAAACTTTATTTAATAATAATGCATCAGCATATTGCGAATTTCCCATTGGAAAATTAGCTATTGCTATCGCTCCATGACAAAACTGCAAAAATATCGTCAACTATTAGAGTTGGGCATTTTAGTTTATGACAGAGAGCGCTCCCTATAGTTCAGTGGTCTTTTAAGTTCACAACCGTAACCCCTTTGTAATTTTCTACATGGAAAATAGTAACGATAATAGTAAATCGAGTCAGCGCGATCTTTTGCAATACGCTACCTAAACCGTTAAATGTTAAACAATATAATGTAGTAAAGAATTGTGTAGAATAAAAAGATTTAATTCAACTATATTTTTCAAAAATCCTAAACAATAATTCCGTAATTCACGCGAGCGAAACCACGGGTACAGCTGCACAGCTAGTATTTGTTTAAAAAAGTAAAAACAATAATACTTATTGTAAGTAAAATTTACTAATTAACTAAAAAAGTATAATAGTAAAATAGACCCACGATGACGTCACTATAAAACAAGTCCAGCACAGAATGTGTACAAGTAGCGTATGTAATCGTAAAATGTGTATTAATAGCAGACCACCTCTAATAAAAGTTATATTTAATACAACATGCTCACGTAATACATATGTATATATACATTATACATATATACATATAGATATAATTTAATTATACACATATTATTATATACTTGCAAATAAATGTAAGAGCTACAGATATTTTGAAACAGAATTGAAATATTGCTTTGTCCAGGAGCGTTGCCTAAAATATTTAAATTTATTTAAATATTTCTGAAACAAAAAACGGTTGAAAATCTAAGCAGTTTATAATTTTTGGTGTACTTCTAATAAAAATTTTCTAATACGCGCCTAGCTTTAAGTTATAGTAATATAATAATTAATATTCTTGAATATATTCCAACTTACTTAAATCAATGAGATACGTGTATTTCGAGTTCAATAATTTTGTAATTTAAAACTAAGAGTATGTTGCAAACAACTTTTAATGATGAAAAGTTAACTTTTGCATGTATAATTTTGGTCTTGTTAAAAATCTATTAATTTAATTTGAAAGCGAAGTATTTCAGTTGATTTTTTTAAGATTTGATTTACATTTTTTGTTCGTAGTCATGATATTAAGTACAAAGTAATATATTATGTCTAATGTGAAATGGCTGTGGAAAAAAAATATAAAATACATTTTAAAAAGTGAGTGACATTGAGAGTTTTTGTCGACATTTTTAACATTGCATACCTGACACAAAATTATGTTTTGTTTACTTTATAATATTGTAAGTCTATGGAAAATGAATAAATTTCCAATCTATGAAAAGAATTAGACGGTAAACAGTAGACACATTAATTTATAAAAGCTTTGAATAAGTATTTCCATTTTTTTAAGTTGAATTTTTATAACTCAGATCTATTATTATTCTACTATTTACTATAATTATGCCAAAACTCAGCTTCTCAAGAAAACATTTTAGATCTGAAGTGATCAAATCAATCTTGATAGATCTGCATTTTGAGACCATATCATATTTGTTCACTGGATTTTGATCTGTCGAGACCTGCAAAAATCTACAACGATCTACAAAGATCTCTGAAGATCGTTGTAACGTTGATAATTCATGAATTTTCAACGTTTAAATCTATATCACGATCTACAATGATCTTAAGAGATCTTTGTAGATCGTTGTAGATCGTTGTAGATCTTTGTAGGTCTCCACAGATCAAAAACCAGTGAAAAAATATGATTTTGTCTCAAAATGCAGATGTTCAATTTTTTTTACTTGTTAAAAATAATACTTACATGCTTTTTTGAATAAATTGTGTCACCGCCGGTTTGGCTAAAAATGGCGTCGCTGTTAAAATTCTTACTATGAGTATCTCTAAATTAAACTGTTTTGTAGCTATAAGGCTGACAGACAGATGGACAGACACAGTGTTAATTTCATATGTATTCTTTTTTCTTGATTTCGGTACGAAACACTCCAAATAAATAAAACTTGATGTTTTTAATTATTTTCTAGTTTCAACCAAAATACTGTTTTTTTATAATTACAAATGACTGGTTTTCAACAACGAAAAATATTAATATCTGCAAACTTACACCGAGCTGACGTTTTTATAATGATTTTTTGCGCAATTCCATTGTAGAAAAATGACAGAGATTCAACATAGAGCTCATTTCATATCTTCCATAATACAGGTTTTATATTAAACTGAAACAACACAAACACGGTATTTTTAAAACAAAATCTATACATTTTTATATTCAAGTCTTGCATATGACCCCAGTAATGGCTATTTTTTAATTAAATGTACTGAATTAGAAATATTTGTTGATACTTGATTACTGTTTCAAATTTGACGATTCTTTCTTTTACATCTTTTGTATCGTAGTACTTATCATTTTGCAATCATTAGCAAGTGTCCATCACTGCGTGCTCATTACTGGTTTTACTTTATCTTTTACTGGAGAAAAAACATAAACAAAATAAAAGGTTATAATTTAAAAAACAAACTATATGTGTAAACTTTAGTAATTAAATTGACTAAATAAAGAGTTACTTATTTTATTAGTAACATGAGTTCCTATCAATCACAAAAACAGTTAACCTTGCTCTTATTAGGGCCATAACTGGTGCCAGTACCTTAGCTTTTTTGTATAATAATTTTAATATAACGTTAAAGAATTTATAATTTTATAATATATTAATTTAATTATTTTCGTAAAATAATTTCAACAGACAATTATGTTATTTTAGCTTTATGAGCCCTTGTCAAGAGTTCTAAATCCGACCATGATTAATCCCTTGTAATTCTGCCATCTGGAAACTCTTATAATAATAAATTCATAATGATATTATTATTTTACATGTCAACAAATTCAGATTTATCTTCAATATGAGCTTTTTATTATTTATTTTGTAATCCCTAACTTATTATTATATTACGTTTCAGGTAACATTTGAAAGGAAAATACATGACAATTATTATTCAAAATATATAGCATAAGGATTTTTTTGTTTATATCGCCCTCTGTATGTCAGGCCAAAGACTTTTCAGCTCATGTAGTATTTTCTTGGTCGTTTTTCGCGATAATATTCCACCTATCCGCATAGCAAAGCGTAGTAAACTATACTTATTATCATAGATAGTTAATGAGACGTGCAATACGTTTATATTATTATTATTTTTTAAATTTATTATAAGTACTTACAAAAGACCCCCTTAGCACTCGAGGATCGTAACAACTGCCCTTCTCTAATATTAACCAATAGATAATTTAATTCTTTTTCTGAATAGTTCATATGTAAATAAATAAATACAAAAAATTCTATATAAATATTTTGTTTAGTAATACTACAAAAATATTGGAAACCATACAAATACTATACAGAACCATAATATTTTTTTGATTTCAATACAGAATGATTTACTTTTGAGTTTTACTGCAGTGTATGAAATATATCAACAGCAAATAACGCAAATTGATTTTTTTTTATCTACGTTGATTATAATCTGAGATTATACTTTATGGGATCATTTTTATTCAGCAATAAATAACACTTGTGTTGTGTTAGTATATCCGAATCCAAATATATCTTTTTGTGTAAACACATATAACAAAAATTGATTAAAATTATAATTTATTGCTTAATTAAGATATGTTTAACATACGCTGTATATTTTTGTTAATGTAAATATTTATTTTATATGTGTTTGTATAAATAAAGGTTAATAAAATAAACCGCAATTTAATTGCTGAATTTTATAAGGAACATTACACATAAAATTTTCGAAATGAATTCATTTGTGCCTGATTAGATTTAAGTAAGGTATAAACCATTTAATTCTTCTTGATCAGTTATTGTCCACTGAATCGGGTATTTTGTAGAAAGCTTCTTCGCGTGTCTGTAGTTTAGATGTATCGTGTGATTGTGAGATAGTGCAGCTGATAGAGAACACTAAGACGCAAGACAGAATGGGAATTTGATAATCAGTCGATCATAGCAGATTTTGGCTTACAGAGGGGCTATATTAATAGTATTAAGGTCAGATTTTGCATATATTGTTTTTCCTTATTATTGAAATTTCATGAATTTTCAACGTTTCGATCTCTATCACGATCTTCAGAGATATTTGTAGATCTTTACAGGTTGCCACAGATCAAAAACCAGTGAAAAATATGATGTCTCAAAATGCAGATCTTTCACAATCTGATTTGATCACTTCAGATCTGATTTTTTTCCCTTTTCTGTATTTAGGAAGCAGTTTAGTATTAAATAATTTAAACCTGTTACTGTTGTTTGGTGTCGAATATTATAAAGAATTAGTTCTAGAGCAGTGGTCTTCAAACTTTGTTGCCTCACGGAACCTTTAGAACTATAAGGTTTTTTCGACGAATCTCTTCCCACCTTAAGAAAAATATAAAAGCAGAAAAACTCACACATAGCTATTACATACACTAGTAACTTCTTGGAATACATACAATTTTCAAATATAAGAAATAAATAAATGTAGTTTAAGTTCTTACTCTAGAGAAATTTTTTTATAATACCAAATATGGAAGTATTTAAGCCTTTTTATGTTATACACGATGAAATTTGAATTTTTCTGAACATCAGTCCAGTTGCATTGAGATGACTTGAAAATTAGTCACGAGCCGAATATAAAAATTTTAAGGGCCGGAACAGACACGCGGGCTGCAGTTTGGTACCGCTGTACTAGTATTATTACTTTTCTAAAACTAAAAAAATGCTATGTAATATGAGTGGATATTGTAAGCGGGATTTTCAAAGAAGATATGTGTAATTATCCGCTATACAGAAAATGAAAAAAGTGCCAACAAGTGTCTAAATCCACTTTGTAATGTTTCAACTACAAATAATATCCAATTTGCCAAGAGCAAATGAATTTGCGTGTTTTCCAGTACCGTACTTTATAAATTGCTTTGAAATTTAAATTAAAAAAAAATAAATTAATTAATTTATATTCTTTTGTAAATTTCTATATCAAGGTAAAATTTTTCTGTTGTTATGTTTGAGTATATTATAGTGAAATATGCATGTTTAACCGACTTAAATAAAAGGAGGAGGTTCTCAATTCGACAATATATATTTTGTACGTTTTTGTGTTTGTTTGGTCCCATATAAATTTTATTCGAATCTAACCATGAATTTTGAGTGTACGTCTCTCAAATTGGAAAAATTAAAAAAAATTACTAAGAAAAAAAACTGACTTAAAAGATGTAAAAACACTGAAAAGTACATACAAATACAAATTAAAATTAACAGTTTTTGAAGTCGGTGTCAAGCTAATAAAATATTTTATAAGAAAGAAAAAAAGAAAGCCGATTTTAGAAACTGTTAAATTTTATTTTTATATATTGTATCACATATATTTCATTCTCTATAATTCTCTATGTATGTTTAATATTATGTTATGTTATATTAATTTAATATGTTTACCATTTTTATAAAACAAAAAAAGAAATTCATTTTACGAATTAGAGTACAAAATAGTATATAAAGGTTGATTTACTTGATAGAATGTTGATCAAAAAACATTTAAGTTTTGTACGTAAAAATAAAAAAACAATAAGTACAGGTAAACGTCGTTTTGCGCCGGTTAGATTTACGCCGATTCACAATTACGCCGATTAGTGCCGGCGTGGGATTCCCCGGTTCGGCCGACACCAGACGACAGTAGGCGCCGCGATTCTAATAGCAGACACACTTTTACACGTTGTTTTATTCTATTACCGTGTACGCGAGCAGCCCAATAGTGTGTGTGAAATTGTTTCCGAGTTAGTTTTCGTTTTGTTTTTAAGAAAAATAAAAAATAATAAAACTATATCGTCCATTATATTTGTGTTCATTTTACGTCGGTGTCTCTCGGAACGGAACCCCGGCGTAAAACGACGTTTACCTGTATAGTATTACTTTACGTATAATGAAATACTCTGTAGTAACGTTTGTGACAACTTACTCGTATGATAAGTAGCCCTTATAACCTTATAAGACTCAAGGATTGACGTAGCAAAAATGACGATTCGATTTTTTAACATTTCGTTTTTCCTTCGTGAAACGCCGCCGGGGTGTATACGCACCACCTGTAGCTACATTTACACTTAAGGATAAATTATAAAACACGAGTTTTTTATGTCAGTGCCTGCGAGGTAACACCCTAAGGCTCGACATTAATGTATTTGATTTTGCACTTTAGATAGATTCAATTTTTTTATAAAACAAAAAAAAAGTATCTTAAGAAAAGCCAAGCATATTTAATATTTAAATAACATTGTCGCCAATATGCGAGGATGTCAGAAATATTTAAAAAGTTGGATCATTTATTTCTATCTTGCGAAAGTAGATATAAGAATACAGTAAAAACTCGATTTAACAGACGAAATTTTACCGCTCTTATGTCTTGTATGTACAGTAGGTACATATGTACTTCCTTAAGCTGTATATAATTCGTAATTTCTCTGTTTCGTACATATGTTGGTTGTATTGAACATTGCCAATTTCTTGTCATTATTGTAAGAGGATTATTTCATGCTTTTTTAAATAGTCGCAAAAATTGTGTGTTTAATACTATTTATTTAAATTTTTTTAGAACAAATGAAACTTTAGAACCACTACGTCATCGAAATACAAATTTCTCTGAAATTTGTTTGAGGTTTAAAGCTATAGCTGAAATTCGTTTAGTGGGCGCGTGAAAATGTATTTAATTTATAATAATTATTCCCTTGTTAATAATTACTGTAGTTTGCTTTTATGAATAAAAAAAATAAAATATTTTTTTTATGTGTTATTTTACAGACTGTATAGTTTGCTATAGACGTTATTTTACCAGCATTTTGGTTTACTGTATATTTCTATCTAACGGATAGCTCTCTCTAAATAATTAACGTTCTCAAAAAATATATTGTCTGCATATTGGAAACAATTCTTTTAGAGAGAATTTTTTTTTACATTAACATACCTATATATACCTATTATAAACAGACACTTAATGAAAAATGTTTGTCTTGACGTGAAACGGAAAGATCAATTTAAAATTTTGAAATCGGAGAACAATTTTTTTGTCTCATTCTAAAACGATCACAAAGCTTTTCGTATCTTCGATATTGCGAGGAAACAAAATTAGTGAAACAAAAAAATTATAGATATGTAGAGAAGATTTTATTATATGGACATAACGGATACGTTAATTTCATTAAAAACAATGATATATACAGAAAATGTATATTTATTTGAGTTGGAATTTATTTCACCGTGGCTTTACAGAGAACATACATTTTAAAGGTCGAACTTCACTAATCCAACTCTTCAATTACAACGAACATATGTACAATATCCCACACAAACACGAGAAAGACAGAACCATTACACCTAACCTAACCATACCTACACAAGAGAGATATTGGATAACAACAGCGACAACAATAGTGTTTTGTTTCTGGTGTTTTACGTGAGCTAATTTCCCCAAGCCTGTTCTTCGTAGATACTCGCGCTGTGTTTTTAAACCAGTAGGATTATTGAATATGTATGCATGATGTACTCAGGGGCTACTTTGATCTTTAGGTCACCGTTCGATGGAAATGAGGACAGTTTAATTAATTTTTGTTGATTATTTTTAACAATTACTTAAAGGACCATTCCACTGTGACGAGCATGAAAATTGTTGATTTTTTTGTTTATTCAAATGACATATATTGTACATTAAAATATTTTCTAATGTTTTACCTTTATTTTTTATCTAATCTCACTGGAGAGTTCTACTCAGTATTCGATGTAAATTAATAAAAAGGTAGCCATTTCAAAATTAAGGGTCAAATTGGACATTTTTTCGATACTTTTTCGTTCAAAAAAATGTGAAATTTTTAAATAAAAAAAGCGTCCGTTAAGGAATCGCGTGAAGAATGATGTAGCAAAATTTGAGACGGATAACTTGAAAACTCTTCTTTGAAAACATTAAACTCTTTGAATTCAATTTCAAAAATATGAAATGGTGTATAAACTTGAACCCTAAACAAACTGTTTAGAAACCACAAACAAAAATCATTGCTCCATCAACTTTGATCTTTTGACCAAAGTGAAACTATGTAGTTACGGAAAACGTTTAAACTAATCGTGCGTATCTATATTTAGATAAACAAGTAAAATAACCGCTGGTAGTAAACAAAACTGAATTAATTACTTTGTGCGACAAGCATTTTGTGGAAATTTCGGAATCTAACCACAAATGATGATACAGTTATTTTAATAGACCAGAGTTTTTTTTTTTAACTTTTGTAATCAGTTATTTTTTAGGGTTGCGAAGAAACCCTATAATCTCACTTTGTCGTCACTCAAAGCTAAATATCTCGTAAATTAAATAAGATAGAAATTTTTACTAAATATGTAAAATAGAATTTTTTATTTTTATTTTTTATCTAGACATGTAGGGTGTCGAAATGTAGATCTCAGTTAGTAGAATGTGGCCATATTTTTTATTTTTTTTCTAACTCAAAAATGGCGCCTGTAGGGAACAAAAAACAGTATTTTATTTTTCTATCAAAACTATGACAAATCGTATATTAAAAAAAATTAATACATAAATTCTCAATTACACTGGATAAAAAGTTAAACTGAAAATAAACATTAAATGTCAGAATGGTAAGTAATAGGAGAAATTGTAGTAGTATAAGTTTGTTTTTTCTACTAAAAACATTTTATTAATTTTTCTTTAGAAATTCCATTACACATGGAAAGTTTCTTTATGATATATAGTTCTATAACTAATACTTGAATTATAATCGATGAGAAATTACTCGTGGTCTGGTAGCTCAAGCAACAACTTGGAAAATTGAAACTACGTTCCCTTTAACTGCCACTAAACAGATAATCGTTTTCTTCAAAGTACTAATAAACTTTGATGCAAGAAAACAAAAAGTCATATTTTATTTGTAAACGGAAAAGTAACTTTGTGGCATATATACGTACAAACCGTTTCTTAAATTTATATTTCAATTTAAGAATTCATCTTTTATGTTGGTATATATTTTTATACTTTTTTCCGGTTACAATAAATAATTGAAAGTTTAGAAGTCAAACTGATAAACTCTTGTTTATAATTTGGACACCAAAAAATTTGATTACATTATTGGAATGTATAATTATTATCATATAAATGAATTAGTGGAATACTTTTCAGAAAAAGAAATAGGGTAAGTGGGGATAAATGGGTATATCGATAAATTGGATGGTATTTTTTAAATTCACAAAAACATGATACTATCTTAACGTATAAACATAAATTTAATTCTTCACAAAGAGATGTTGTTTCTAGAAATTAACTTTACATGTAGTTTTTATATGAAAAAAATCTGTTCAAAATAAAACCAGTGAAAAAGATATATTTTGAAGTTTTACTTCATTTAACTGTATTGCAAAAGAGCGCGCTGGCGGTAAACTTTTTTCCGACTTGATTTACTATTATCGTCACTGCTTATTCCTTATGTTACTTAACGTAAAAAATATATAAATATATCTCATATATCTATGAATTAAAAAAAAATCGTGGTTCTCGAGTGATAAGCGCACTAATGGCCGGTCTACACGAGGCTAGTTTTTTAAGCTAGGATAGCAAGCTAGTGCTAGTAACCTAGCAAGCTAGTAACTCTAGCCCCGTGTAAACTAAACTAACTTCGTTTTTAAATTAGCAAGCTAGTGAAGAAGCTAGTAAGCTAGCATCTCAAGCCAGGATAGATTAATAGGATGGGGTTCTATTTTTTAAGTTAGTAGCGCCCCCCATTTATTTACTATCCTGGCTTATGTGCTGGCTTTGTGTGGACGGCGAAGCTAGGACATGATCGACTAGAGTAGTGTGATGACGCGTTCTGTATTTTCTGAGACGCTGTCAAAAATGCCGAAACTAAGTAACGAAGTTATTTTAAAATTTGTACAGTTGTATTGTGAGGAAGAATGTGTGTGGAACGCCAGTATTTTATTTCTTGTGCAATGATACTGGCTCAAAATTTGAGCATCGTGTAAAACCGCTCTAGCTTGTGTCAATCCAGGATAGAAAGCCAGGATAGCGCCGGAAATACCTAGCTTGCTATCCTAGCTTATGGACATAAAAAACAGATATAGAGACGTTGCGTTTTATAATATGTAAAGATAAGGAAAAATACGTTATATAATAGTTAACTACCACTTGTGCATGATGATAATATAGTTTCATAATATTATGGTTATACTGTTGTGAAGATACGTACTTACCTACTACAAACTCCATATCATAATAAGCTCTTGAGAATTGGCAATGGTATACAGAGTCGATCTAAATGGAATTATCTTCAGAATCAATATTTCAGAAAATATATACAAACACCCATTTACTTACCGTAAACAATTTATCTCGTAAAATTAAAAACAAATTAATTTTTTTTCAAAATGGATGTTGCTTGGGAATTTTATAGCAAACAACTTTTATTTGAAACATTTTTTTGTATAATACTTATTTAGGCCACTATTTAGTAAAAATCAGAAAATCTAAATAATTTTGCAATTGAACCATGACGCGGAAAACCAAAATCGGAGCAAACTTAGGGTGTTATTCTACATCATATTTATAACAAATCCTGCGAGTAACAAAACTGTAGTAAAAAACCTATTTTATACTCCATAGCCTGGACTAGTGATTGTATATAAATTAAAAAAATGTAGTTATTCTTAACTTAATCGTCATTGCTTGATAGGCATGACTTATTGTTAGTCGCTTTACAAATGTATGTAATGAAAAAGATATTTAGATATTATATTTTCTTTTTGAGAAAATGGTTACCAAGAAGAACAAGTGGTTCGCAAATTATAGACTAATTTATGGCATTTAAAATATGTTGTTTGTATTTAATCTATAAATCATTCGTCTGTATTTCTTATTGCT
The DNA here is from genome assembly GCA_961205875.1 of Sialis fuliginosa. Lineage (NCBI taxonomy): Eukaryota > Metazoa > Arthropoda > Insecta > Megaloptera > Sialidae > Sialis > Sialis fuliginosa. Next base: position 13,060,251 of record OY540817.1, read on the forward strand.
ATTGATATTTCAGAGACCGAATTTTCATATCGAAGTAAAAAGCACCGTAACATAAATATATAAATATGCGTTTATAAGGTTGACACACTTGTTGAACATCGCTGTATCGGTACAAACGCACTTACATTACTCGGTTCTATATTTAGCTACACTCGTGAATATTGAATAGAAAATCTGTTACTTGGATATTCATATTGAGACTATTAGAATGTACTTTTGCCCTCGCTTCAATGAATCTATTCCTGTTTATATAATAATAATAGATATGTACATACTTAATAAACATATATTATAATACATATTTCATGGATTTATATAAATGTTAGCTTTATACACATTATGTATGCATACATTATTATCATACAAGCTCTCCTATTAAAGATTCAAACAATTATTTCGAAAACGATTAAATTTAGAAAACTGCACTTTTCATGTTTTTATGCTCTACTTTAAATGACATTGATTATTATTTATGAACGTTTTGTAGAGTTCAATTAGTTCTACATAAAATTCTAACTTTAATATTTATGTTGCTGCAAACACGGATGTTTTTTGGTATAAAATGCAGTCAACGCTATGCATAAAGTCTATTTTCAACCTGCATTATTTCAGTAACGATATTAACTACATAATATCGGGTTTTAACCGACTTCAAAAAAGGAAAAAGGTTCTCAATTCGTCTGTGTATATTTTTTATGTATGTTCGGGCATAATTCCGATAAACATACACCGATTTGGATGATTTTTTTGAAAGAATACACTCCCGATTTAACTTCCATATATATTTTTTTCAAAATCTGAAAAAACTGACTTAAAAAAAACCTAAAAACACTGAAAAGTATAAGTATCTATTATAATTATTAAAAACAATTTTTGAAGTCGGTGCGAAGCCAATAAAAAAACTTTTTAATAAAGAAAATTCGTTTTTAATTATTATGTCAACTTTTCAGTGTTTTTAGTTTTTTTTTAAGTCGGTTTTTTTTTTTTCTTAAAAAGTTTTTTTTAGATTTAAATAGTACATTTATCATGGATCATTTAATGTGCAAAACAAATACAAAACAGATGTTTATACATCACAGTGCGAGAGATATAAGATAAGGTATCTACGATTTAGTTAGTATTACCCCATTTAGACCTGAAACTATTTTTTCATATTTTTATATTATTTCGTATTTTAATGTTATTTAGTGGATACTTAAGACTATTTGTTTATATCTGCTGTACCCTATGTGACATGTGGTACGGTAGCTTTAAATGGCTTAATAAAGATTTTGTTACTTTTTAATTTATTTTGCATAGTAAATCCATAGCAATGTAAGCTGCACTTATTACAGTTAAATGATTTATTTATACAAACATTTTGTTTTTGTTTCGCGTATCAAGAACTGTCAATTATTTTGAAAATATTATTTTAGACTAACAAATTGTTGTCAAAAAAATGGTTAGAGTTAAACAATAGAACCTAGATACTTGCAACAAAATAAAAATTTGCTATAATAACAACGATTTTGCATAAACTTGCATGTCCTTCTGAAATCAAAATAATTATAGTCGATTATTTATTTAAATACTTAAGTTTAAAGTTAAACAATTTAAAATGTTTATACTCGGAACCGGCGAATCTCCCAAAATATATATTTTTTTAGAAATACTTATTTGATAGAAATATAGTGACAAAATATCGTCCAAAGTGGGAGAAGGACGAAGGTAATTTAAAAATATGATGTTCTAAGAATTTTTTATTTTTAAAGAAGAATAATAAAAACGATATAATTAAAATCAATTGCAATCATTAACTCATAACAGTTTAATAACTAATCGAAGTTTTCCTACAGATCCTTCTTTACATAATGTTTCACAAAGCAATTGAAAATATAAATTGACTTATATAATTCAATATAAAACAGATGATTTTCTATTGAAATGAAAAGGTCATACTTTATATTTAATAATTCATTGCTTTGAAATTTAACATTGAATTTTATTGGCACATTATAAATGTGTAAAAGATGTTTACTGAATCAGTTTATTTGAGTTCATATAAAAAAAGATTATGCCATTTATAAAATCAAAGTTAAAAATAACCATTTTATATGTTTTTATTTATATATACTCGTATATATGACGTTTTTGACCAATTTTGTTAATTTGTTTGATGTCTCTAATATTAAAATGTTAATTATTCTTTCTGTTTACTAAACACGACGATAAAAAAATTAATAAGTATAATAGTATATAAGGTACTGGCACCAGTCTTGGATATTATATTAAAATTCAATTTACAATAATCACTGAAAAATAAAGATTTTTATTTTATTTTTACCATAAATACAGAACTTTCAATATTTACCCTTTTATCTAAAAATATTTGATCCCTTAATTATTTTGATGAGTGTATTATAATTATAAGCATAATAAAATCATAAAATAATGTAATTATGCTATTTAAGCAGTTAGTTAAATGTACTATACCTACATTAATTTTATATTTAATGATCTATTTATTCTACAAAAATAAAATATGGGAAAAATAACCGGTTCTTTCAGAGTAGGTATTGGCAACCCTGATATCGATATTGAATTCAATGGATTTCGGAAGAAAATTTGTATTCACAGTTATTCAATTTTTGTACGTCAATATTTAGAGCATTTCACGAGACAGCACTTTATTCATATTTGTAAAACAGAATTCATTTTATCTTATTTTTAATACTTTTATAAACTTCAACAGGCAAAACAACCACGGAGAAGGAGAAGAAATAACAATATGTGAATTTTGTATTATTCATAACTGTTTTTATATTTTAAGTGCTTTTGTGACTGCAACCTAAATTAAAAACTCCATAAGCCAACAGCTTTGACAATAAAGATTTTTATTAGTTTACACATATTTTTAAATGTATTGATAACTAAAAAAATAATTTTTTAATTAAATATACATAAAATAAAAAGTTAATCATGTAATATTGTTCAAGCTGAAAAACTTATATCTAGAAACACAGAGTTAGCTAAAACTACAATAAAAATCGTAAAAATATATTTTAGTATAGTTACATAATCAACGTCTGCTTACTTCGCAATAAAATAAAAAAACGAAACATTATTTTTTCAACGGAAACAATCTTGTAAACATTGCTTGAAAGAGTTCGGAAATAATTATTGACATATTTCTTATAGATACAAACAACGTTTTATTTTTACTTGAAACTTTTGAAGGAGATTGCGTGTATTTCAAGCGCGCCGATATAATTAACCATGTGTATTTGTGTATACAGGTGGAAAAAAAAACACTCTTGCACGATTAAACAAACAGAATACTAATTAATATCTCACCTTTTATATTCAATTGTGGTCAAGTAAGAGGTAAGCTTTGTTGAAATTTCAAAGCAGTAAATATAATTAATTTTTCTTTTTAACCCTTAACCCAGTGGTTCTTAACCTTTTCAAAGTCATGGAACACTTTTGATTGTAAAAATAAATTTCAGATCTCTATCTTAATTATTAAGGTCTTTAAACAAAAAATAAATATAAATATGCAAAACATATTTTTTTTATTAAAAACTACATCTTACACATTAATTTTCAATCAGATATAAAAATATATATTCATAAAAGCCTAATCAACATAATTCGTAAAAAAGTAACTCTTGTAAAAATTTTAAATCAAATTTAATGTGATACTTCAGCTTATTGGCTTTTGCAGATTTTACATATAAATGTCAGGCCTAATATGTGATAATGCTTCCCTCATTTCTTTATCAATATTCCCAAGTTTATCACGTTTTTTAGTTTTAATGTTTGTAAATGTTGAAAAGCCCAGTTCACATAAATATGACTGTAGCAAAATTGTCTGCTTTTATGGAAAGAAATGGGTACCCGACTTGCACAAAAATCCAAAATTATTCAAAGCCAGTTCATGAAACGAAAATTCATAATTCGAGATAGATATTAATTTTCTGTATTTAGAAAAGAAAAGTAATGTACAATATTTTCTTCTAATAATGATCTAAGTATTTATTGTTATGTAAAATGACTGAAATAAGATTAAACACAGCTTCTCAAATGAATTATAAGTGGTAGGAATGAAAATTGGGCTCGGCAGTACTGCTTGTAATTGTTTTTATTATTTCGTGGAGCACTTGTAACATGCCCACGGAATAAGCACCTGTGTTGATCGCTGATCACCGAATAAGAACCACTGCTCTAACCGGTATCTGCTTCGTTTATAGTTTATACATTCTGTATTTTCTAAAGAAACTGGTTCTGAAACATATTACTCCATCCAATACTCCCTCTATTGGACTCTAACCCCCGCACAATCTGCAGCTTTTTCGTAAAATTATGCGCAATTAAGCAAATTTTTCTATTTACATATACATACATCAACTAATTTTTTAGTATGCTTTTTTCTTTATTTTTTTTGTTAACGATTTAATAAAGAAGAATAGATGTTTAAATTATGTAAATAAAGCGATTTTTAAAATTATTTGTCAGAATATTTTTTTCTGTTTGTGCACCAAAAGTTCACGTTACCGGTTAAAGGTTAAAACAACAGAGACTGTTTTCAAAAACAGAAACTAAAACAGCAGAAAAACATGTTGTAAGTACTACATGTATAAAACAAATATAAAACTCTGTTTCTATAAGACCGAAAAAACAATAAATATCAAAATCTGTACCATTTTACCTATCAGCATTATACAATATAAATATACCCATTTTTCTAATTTTTCTCACTATAACTTGTGGTAACCCATTTGCCTCTAGAAAAGCTCCAAAAACTTAAATATAATTATCGAAGCCTATTTAAATTTTTTATGACAAATAATTTCCTAGTTTTAAGCTTTCAAAATCCCAATTGACCCTTTATTTTTGATATACTATTTGACAATAAGTTTATTTTTGTATTGATTTTATATGAAAACTTTATAACTAAAATATTGTCGCAATTACTAGGACCGGCTTCTGCCTATAAGAAAACATTTTATTTTAAAATTGAATAAATCCCATGTACCCTTACCATCTTATCCTTTGTATTCCGACCTCCTTTTTTGTGAAAACTTGATAAGATCAGCCCATCAGAAACCTCCTAAGAAGTCCTGTGTTTCTTCGACTAATGGATTTTATCTTTTTCAAAACTTTTTAATAAAAATATTTGAGTCATTCAGAAATAAAAATGATTAAGCAGCTATATTGAAGATTTATGAATGGGATATTTAAAAATAATCAATTTATTGGAAAATAAATCAAAAATTACATGTTTTTTTGGGGACTTAATTTTGGCATTTGAGTCCTAGGTTTATTACAAGAAAAAAGATAACATCGGCTTATCCTTCCTGTATATAAACAGTCTCATTTTCTCCACATGTGTCAAGTCAGAATCTCTCGTAAAGCAACCTAATGGTGTTAGGGCCAGATTTATTGTAACGTCCAGTTTATATTGACCGAAATCGTGTATAAAAATACATAGGTATTTATAAAAAAATTCCATTTATATAAATAATCCAGACTTCAATATCTGCTTGTTTAGTTATTGAATGTTTATTATTACGACACGAATGCAAGTTTTATAAATGTGAAGATTGAATTATTGGATTCTATTCAGACAAAATGATACAGTATAAAAGTCAGTTTGTCTGCATTCTATCCAAAAGCCAAAGGAACAACTTGAATTCAACTTATTTATGACGCAAGTATGTATATTTTTAGAAAACAAATAAATATGTTTATAAATAAAATAGGATTGTATAAATTATTATTTGTTTAACACCATTTTTCGATGAACACAACATATTTTGTTTTCTACTCATTGTTGATGAGGTGTCATGATTATACATAGCCTCTGTTACTTCCGGTATCCCAAGATACATACATAGTTATAAATTAGATACAGATATAAGAATATAAAAATAAAATAAATGATTGATAGCCCAAAAATAATTAATTCATTCATTACATACATAATTATATTAAATAGTACCGAAATCAGAAAAATGAGCACTTATGGAACCAACATTGTGTCTGTCACAGTTCAACCGTGTTATCTATAAAGTTAAGATTTGGTATAGTTGTAGTAAATGGTGGACCAAATAAACCTTTGTAATAAAAAAAAATTTGGGTACTTCTTAATGAGGGGAAACATGTTACTAGTTTTTTATTCAATCCTGGCGAGGTAACAAATGAATGCTCATTTGTTATCCCTTTTTTGAATCGCCTGCATATAGATCATAAGAAAATTATCAAATTATCAGTCATATGTTTTTTAATACGTTCTTAACTTTGCTAAAATTAAATTAAATTAACATAATAAAATACATTGAAAAACTATACGGTACGAAATACTAGGACGCGAGGTTCGACTCGCACTTGACACTTGTTTTATTTCAATTTATCTTTTAAGCAATATGAAGCCTATCATAATCTCATGTAGGTGAGTTCAAAGTTAATATCCTATCTAAAAATAAATAAAAATTTCGAATGAGAAATGTGAAGCGAAGAAACAGTTGTTAATTGCATATTGTTGGGAAAATCCGTTAAAATAACTCAATCAGTGCGAGCACAAATTCAAACAAAGGGAGGATTACAGAGCACAAAGAGGAATTGGTAAATTAAAACACCGTGATCTCAGATGTAATAACAATAATATTCATGAGGATTCCTCGCTATTCATTAACTGCTTTTTTTAATTTTATTTATTCTGCGCATTTATTATTTTTATTTTTATTATATTTTCATTAATTTATGATCACAGTTATGTTTTTGACAACCATAAGTTAAAATAAAATATAAATTTGTAGCGTCTAACAGTAAAAATGATTTTATTGTATTGTACCTACATCGAGACAAGATTTTGCTCGGTCTCAGAAACAGAGATCGAAACGAGATTGACTTAAATTCATACGAAGCAAGGCTGAGACAATACAAAATCAACGTTATTTAAGCCTCAATTTAAAGGTATAAGTATAAGGGCTTATAAATTAATTAATTGAATAGAATTTTTATATTTATAAATATGCTTGTATTAAAGGTAAAAAATAAGGGAACAGTTTAACTGAATTATTGTGCATTTTTTAGTAAAAATATTAATTAAAATTAATTTGTACTGTAAACTGTAAAAATAATAAACCGATTGTCTTTAAATTTAACTGAACAATGAGAAAGAAAATTTTGCATATATTCATATTTCAATTGTTTAGTTGAACGTTCTATAAACTCAATTTATGTGTAATTTATTTCATTTTAGTCTTTTATTTTCTTGAAAGAAAGAAGCGTATCGACGGCCTGATGTAATATTAGTAGTAATCTATAGGGACTTATTTTTGAACAACATGTTTCTTTATGTCACTCTGAAAGGCATTATCTTAATATGCAGTAATAAGTATTTATAAAATGTATTATTTATTTGAAAGTAAAGTACCTAATTATTATGAATATTATATATTTTTAAAGGAATTTTATTTTCTAAATGTCTGAATTAAATAAATTGCCTGTAATATGTATAGTGTAATTATACAGTTTACACAAAAATATGCTTTTTTGCTAAAAAGAAAATATGTTCCAAGACGAAAAACATCTGCCAAGTAAATGCTCAGTGCTTCCTCGTTCTAAATTTTGTTGTCTCATTTTAAAACGATCACAAAGCTTCTCGTATCTTCGATACTGCCAGAACAAAAGCTAAGGTAACGCTATCTACGATGTGTCAAATCGTTCTCGAGATCTTAGAGCACTAATGATAATGTTTACATACACTAGTCACCACTGCTTTTAAATTACTGATTTCTACATAACGCACATACGTCAATGTCGTTCATAGAAAATATAAACACTACCATGTATTAAAATTGTTAGTGGGCTGTCATTTATATTTATTACCACGCAGATAACGTTAGCTTAGCTTTCGCTCGAGAGAAAATTCTTTATAATATACAAGTACATCAATTACTTAAAACATTAAATTAATATTTTATATGATATAAAAACGCAAACCTATGTTACCCAGATGGATGTCTGTTTGATATCACAGCTATATAATTTATTATTGTCTATTATGAGTGGTTTTCAAATTGCAACTTCGCATGTAGCTTTTTCATAAATCGATACGTTGTGGTGCAAATCATGTAAGTAAACAAACATGTTCAGTGAGACGTGAAAAACTATAATGTGCACATTAAATTACCAGTTCCATTATTGAAAATAGAACTTCAAAGCATAATGAACGTAATAAATTAATAAAATGATTAGTAGTATAGTAATACGAAATCGTTTAAAAATGAGTGTTGAAAGGGTCTATACGAAAAAAAGCTAACTCTCAAAAGGCTGCAAAAAAAAAACTGTCGATTAATTTCTTAATTAGGTCAGTTCCGTATTATGGAATATTAACTATTGATTTACAGTTATAATGTAAAGTAAAAACTTTATATTAGACTAGCAAATTGAACCTGGTGTTACCCTAATTAATATCCACAAAAATATAGTGACCTAAATAGCTCAAACTATGTTCTTTGTTATTCATTCAAATTGACATTCATATTTGACTGGGAATAATGAAATCCAAGTATTTTTTTAATTTGTCCACCTAACGTACCCATTCAACATGCCCACCCAACATACTCACTCAACATGCAAACCTAACTTGCCCACCCAACATGCCCACAACACACGGTTCAACGCAAATTGTATTTTTTCTAGCTTCATGAAATTTACACAAATTACACACCTAACTCTAACATATGCATTAGTGAAAACCATTCAATAGTTACTGAGAAAATCGTGTGAAATTATATTTTCAAACTCCTAGGAAACACCAGGTCCCATTTAAAAAAAATAGGTTAGTAACAATTAAAATCAATTTCCATATTTTATCTTTCTTGGAAGTGAAATGTTTATATTTCAATTAATATACAAATATCAAAATATTTAATTGTTAACATGTGTCCAAAATCATCAAATTGTTCAACAAAATATGTATTTGAAAGATCATTGTGACCTAAATTAAATAGAAACAAAACACGACTTGATAAAGATTTTTTAAGTCTTTCAATGTTAAATCTTAGGTTTTCATTAGATTTTAATAGCTAAGATCACCCACTTTAAAATGATCTAATTATCGGTGAAAACTGCATTAAAATCGGTTCGGTAGTTTTCCAGTTTACCTGGAATATGTAGAAAAATATAACTTCCTTTTATAGAGGTGTAGATGTAAAAGCCAACTATGTTTGTGTTTTTATTTATGCTGTACATGTATGCCAACATTGATTTAAAAAATAAATAAACAAGAACTGAAAGGGTGAAGGAACAAACTTCACTGTCGCAGTTACTTTGATGTACACACGTACGTATATACATATAAAATATTTACCAAACACGCCTCTGATTTAATATGAAAAAGAAATCACGGAGTGTTAATAATAGTGTTAATATAAAAACTTGATATATATGAGCTCTTTGCGTGCGAGTAAACAAAAAAGTACACATGACAAAAAACAGTCTGAATGGCAAAGAAATTTTATATTATATGACACATATTTGAATAGTATCATATAGAATTTACAATATACAAAGGTAGCCAGATTAACAGCACTGGCAACAAGTTTCAATTTTTTGTAAATACTCGAAATGACTTATGCTAATTTTGAAAAACATACAAATTTTATACTCGAGTTTTCCCGATTTTTTTGTGGATTTTTATCACAAGATTTTTTTACTTCATAGTTATGTAATGGTACATTTTAATAATATTTTTTTATGTAAATATACCTAGTGCTCCATTTTGATTTTCCCAGGCTAACATCTCGAAAACTAAACAAAATGGTAAAAACTGTTTTAAACAAAAGTTGTAGCTTTTCAAGGAGGACATTTATTATTGTTATTTATAGTTTATGGGGTTTTACGGGGTAACATTTTTAACCTGCATTTTTATTGCAGATTCGTAATTTACAGTTTATCACAAAAACAGTAAACTTTGCTCCTATAGCGGCCATAACTGGTGCCAGTACCTTATAAGGTTTTTAAATAGGTCCGATTTTTTGTAATATAAATTCGAATATATATTATTTTTGACATTTTATTAAACTTATTTAATATATGTTATACATTATTATCACACATAGATCTACGCACAGAATATAATAATCATTTGGGATTATGATTTATAGTCGCTTTATCTGTTTATACCATTTGTATTTTCTTATGGGAGACAGAGACAACGCGAATGTTTGAGGGAGATAAACGATAAGCAATACAATCCTAGGGGACTGTTATACAATATAATGAAAATAAACTTTAATTAATTAAATTGAATATAAAGAGGATTGAAGTCGGTAGGTACAAGTCCAAGTAAAGTGAATGAAACAGTCACGTTACATATGTTTAACCCTACCATGTACGAATTTACATAACGAGGTGATATTAATTGTTTTATTGTTAGTTTATTTCTTGTCAATGTGAATACATAAGAAATGTAGTATAATGTTTGTTGTAATAATAATAATAGAAACAAATCATATTAAATCAGAATTTCAGTGGTAATGTTTAAAAATGTTAAATGTTTTGATTAATATTTTTCATAAAAGAAAAATCGTTTAATATTTCACTTATGTCCGGTATTACAGCCTAACTAATAAAGCTAGCTTGCAAACACTTTCAAACGGGATATCAAACTTATATGACAGTTCGCTTTGAGTTGCACTCGCATTAGTTGGTTTCTACCGGTTTTCCTCAAGGTTAGTAAATATAGTTTACTAGTGGCGCCGGAGCTGGAGGGGTGGGGGGGCACTTCCTTTTCCAAAATTTTTAGTGGGGGGCAATTACTACTTTTTGCTCCCTCAAAATTTGGATCCTGTTTTTTAGGGTGGACTTGAAGCGATGTACAATTATAAAAATCTGTTTTCTGTAATTTTTTTACTCTTAAAAATTATTTAATTTTGGAAACTGATGTTAAAGCTCACAAACAAATTATAAAATGTATAAAATGACAACCACGAGTACTTTGTAGAGAACTATCATATAAATTTGATACCCTGGTTGTAAGTGTTTATAAGTTTGCATAGTTGCATAATTGCCAATAATTTTAAAACTTGAACACGAGTTATTAATTTTGGTTTCTCAACAACTCTCAATTGCCAGTACTTTTAAAAATAATTATCAAGATACGCGTTGTAGAAACTTCAACATAACTGATTTGATATTACATAAAAAATGAAAAAGCTTTTGTTGAATCCTTTAGTACTTAATTTTATTAAGTTTTTATAATCTTTTAATTAAATTGATAAACCTGAACAATGTTGAATATATCAGCTAGTTAAATGTAGAGAAAATCGTCAGTGATGTATAATACAAAGTGATTTAAATAGTCACGTAACGTATGTTTAACCCTATCCTGCATGAATTTGCATAACGTGCAGACCTTAATGATCGTTTTCGTACGTTTCTTGTAAATGTTTACTTTTAAAGATAGAATTTCTTTAAGTAGGAATTTTCGGAGGGTGTAATGAATACTGAAACTGTATTGATTTTTAGCTTATTTATTCGTTTGGTAATTTAAAAAAAGCTGGAGAATCAGGAGAAACAGAATTTAGAAGAAATATTTATTTTTAAACTTCGTGTAGTATAAGTGAAATTTTTCTCAAAATTATTCAGTGGGGCCCATATTAACTTGGACACAGTATTATTTTTTAAGGATTGTTTTTTCGAGGAAAATGTTTGGAATAAAATTTGCAACCCAAATTTCAGATCACGGATGTACTGTGATTCCATTTGACCCAATACGATAATTTCAATTTTTGTTAGTTACCAAACAACTGATCGGTTTGAAAAAAAATACAGGTAGTAAAATTTTACAATAATAAGTATGCAGTATTGCTATCGGTACAACCGTAATTGCAGGATAATAATTACTAATGTTTAAATTTTTATATAAATTATATATAAAACTATGTAATCAACTATGGCGTCGATAGTAAACGTCAACATAAATTTATTTGCACATTTATTTTTAGACAACTTAAACAAAACCACGAATTTCGTTTAAGAATGACATTAAATATACAAGACAGAACGTAATATCATTTCGTTATCATTTCATAAATTCATTCTGACAACGTATATAATATTTAATAATATCAAAGTAATAGGTATCATAACAAATGTTTGTCAAACATTACTATTATATTATATGATTATTATCGTATTAACTACAAGTTATCATTTTTTTTATTAAAAGTACGATTACAGAAATCTGTTTTATACAACAAAATAAATATACTCATATGACGTATGTATGTACAATTGTACAAAAAAGACAAACATCATCGGTTATCTTTTTCTAGGGCGGAGCTTATATAGTTATAACATTTTAAATAAAAACAATAAATATACGTCTTTGTAAAATAATGATTTATTATTACAAATTTTGATTTTGTTATCTAATTTCTTATACTTATTATGATTACTTACTATGTTTATGTATAATAATTTAATTGCACAAATATATATGAATACTATAAATGAAGAGTAATTTTTTATCTAGCAAATGAGTTTCAAAATATCTGCGTTTGTTTGGCACATGGAGAAATGATTTAAACATTATAATAATCAAATGTGAGGAGCCTACTATGTTTGTGATAAATGAAAATGAATACAAACTGGAAGACCAGTTCTGCATTTGACTGTACATTGTACGTACAGTATGATATTTACTTCTTTTAGAAAAAAATATAAACTAACTATAAATACGTTTAAAATTCTTTAGTTGCTATTTTTAGTTTATAAAATCATCAATTAGTAATATATTTATTGTTGATTAGTGGCGATATTATAATATTTTTTATTTGTATATTTTTTTTTTACAAATGGAAATATATATATTTTTTTATAAAGAATTTTAGCTACAATATAACAATGTATATTTTCTATTTTCATTTTAGAATATTCGAAAATATAATAATGACTTTCTGACCGTCTATATGTGAAAACAGCTGAGAAAAATGTTATTTAATAGATTATTACTTCCCAAGCTGTTACAGTCTTCCAAATCTTAAATGTGTAAGCTCTCTTATAATTTTCGTTATAAATGTGTAATAACGCCATGTTATAGTTTTTATAGCTTCATCATATAAAACTGTAAAAATATGTGTTCTGAAGTAGTAGAAAAAGTAAAAATTCTCTGAAATAACAAAAAAGACGCGGTTAAAAAAATAGTCAAAATATTTGTATAGGATTACAACCTTCTGGGTTGATTAAATTTGGGTGAGGTTTTTTAATACAGATTTGGATTCTACGTATCAAAATATGTTCGGAGCCCGAGCTATTGAATACGAGATCGGAGGATGATACAGTGTGTGATCGAGCCAATGATTGCAACAGGGTGATCCATCGAATGAAAAAGATAAATCGAATGGTGATCCAGTTAATAAGGGCATTAAAACGATCATTATTTAATTTAAATGATAATTATCTCTATTAGGGGTGTACCGGAACTGGAATTACCGGAATTCACAAAAAATATATTTAATATATATTTTTGTTATGAAATGGTTGTTTCCATTAAAATGTTTGTTAAAAAAATGTTATATCATAATTATTATATTTATGTTTTTTCAAAGAAAGAAATGTATTTTATTTATGAATTTCTTAGTAGAGAGTAATAATAAAATTTCAAAATTTCGGAAAAATCAGGTCAAAATTTACCAGTTCCGGTCTAAACCGGAATAAAATCGTGAATTCCGGTGCACCCCTAATCTTTATACATTTTAATTAATTACCATATAAAGTTCACAACAGCAAACAATATGGACTATTCGCATTAAATATTTACATATGTACATTGTACATTTACATACAAATTTATTTTGCTGTACGTCAGCAAAAATTATAAATACATAGGTACATATTACAAATTTAGGATAATTTATTCAAGACATTACTCATATAAAAACCGAATTATCATTAAAAATTGTATTTTTAAAACAGAGAAATGATAATGAAGGACATTTAAAGAAAAACTACTTCCTTTCTTGTTTGTATAAATCGGCAGTATTAAAACTTTTTATGTCTGTAGCAGAAGCACCAAATAACACAGACCTAGCAGATTTGTTTTTAATAATTTATTGGGGATTTCATTGTTATTTTTTAGTATTTAAAATCATTTTCGTAGATTATTAAAATAATATAATTAAACGTTAACACTTTGAACCATTATTAAAAAAAATTAAACCAAATATAACGTTCCATTTGGATACGTACAATCAAGGACGTTGGGGCAACCTTGTCAAAAATATTTAAAATCCATACGTTACCGTTTCTTTACCTTAACATAGTATATTATGTTAGGTTGGGTATGACTTTCAGGTGGCGCTGTAATTTGTATACATATAACATATGTATTCAAAACTATTCAGTCATTTAATTTCAAGATAAAAACCATTAGTACAGTAAAATTAGCGATAAAATTCCCTTAAAAAAATGAAAAGATTAGAAATTTTTTCTGAAATGGTTTAAAAAAATACTTAATCTTTAAGAAACCGAAGAGTTCCTAGTCGGAACTGGGGGGCTTTAGCCGGTATTTTGATTTAAAGTGGGGCTTATCGTGTTCTACAAGCAAATTTCTATGAAAATCTGATAATATATGTATCATAAAATGTAACCATGCTATTTTTTTTGAACGACCGCGTATTGCCGATGCTTTAAAAAATTGTTAGCTCTTTCTAGTGGGTTATATTTATTTTTGTTCTTATGTAATCAAGTATTCCATGTTCATTGTAAAATTATAAAATCAAATTTAAAAAAATGCAAAATTGAAATTTTTACTTTCTTTCGAAAAAAAACAATACCATTGATTCATTCATCTCAATAATAATGATAAACAAAATTTAATTTTAGTGGTCATAATTTGGCGACTACTGGTAGCGAGATGCCTTCTAGTAACACATTTTAATGAATTTCCTTTCAGTGAGGAAAGCGATATCGTTAATTTCCCGTTTTAAATTTTATCTATTTTTAACTCGATGAAATATCGCGATGTACTACAATCGTTTTCGTTTGGTTTTCATTTTCATTGCTGAATTTTTTAGAAGTGAAATGTAAACGAGATTATTTTTAGATCGGCGTGTTTTACACTAAATGTATTTAATTATGTTCAAATTATCTGTCGACTTTCTCTGTAAAAATATTATGTAACTATATAACTAGTGGTGCAAATATTTTAGGGTATGGCGGTATGTATGTAATTACAATTTAGTTTAATTGTAATACCTATGTACCTACTTTTAAAAACACCTATAAGTTAAAATGACTTATATTCAACCGCTCTAGAATTAAAACCAATATCTCTTGAAAACAAATTGATTTCAATTGGTATGAGACGAAATTGTTTCAAATTTTAACGGAAAGAGATCGAGATAATATCAACTATAATTATAAGATAATTTTAAAGGATTATCAATAACATAGACCGCTTGAATTTAAAAAAATGGTGTTAAAAATGAAAAAAAAATTCAAACTGTCGCCATTTTCTGAAAAATAAATAAATAAAAAAAACATATTGATAACATTTTTTTTTCGATAACCCCATGTTGGCTCTCCAATATACACAAATGAATTTCAAAACCATTGCACTAGACATTACACTTTGTCTTGGGGAAATAGAACGTTAATATCTGACATATCGGTCCATATTGGCACAAAGACCGGATACACTTTAACCTCCTGGTGTTTCTGGCTGCTTAATACATATGTTGACTGTCTGGACTCTAGACAATGTGCATGTATGTATGGTATATGTAGTTGGTAGCACTGTTTCGTGCAATATATTGTAAGTACGTGTATCATGTGTCAATTTGTTGTTTGATAATGAAGCCAAGACAGAGTTGAAATACTTACTGGAACTGGAGATTTAAAGTTTCTGAAGCTGAATTGAAACATTTCTTGAAAGTATAAAGTTTCCACGGTGGTGTAGCTAAAACTAAATGGACTTTGGCTTCTATGTATCATATAGTAAAAAACTGTTTTACATATTGTAAGTGAATATTACTAATTAAAGGAACTTATATGTTTTGTTAATTTTATTATTTTAGTCCTCAGTACGTCGATCCTTTTGTTAATTTATTACCATACTTTTGAAACTTCGTGAGTGATTTATTTTTTACGAGTCTAACAACTTTTTTATTATTTATTCTTAAAAATGGGGCATTTTCGAACGTGCAGCCCTGGAATTTTCCGGGCGACGGATTAGAAAAACAGCCCATGATATTTGTCGGACAAAATGAGCAATGGATTGTAAAACTGTATATATTTTTGATTTGTTAATTTATTCAAAATATCATTTTGAATATAAATTAATTTATGAATTTTCAAACAACTGCACTGTTTATTTTAATATTGTGTAATTGATAGTTGAATAATAAAAACGTTTTCATTGATGTGGAATAATATTAAATGTTAATATTAAATACATTTACACAATTTAAAAAGGGAAACACAAAATAATGTTTTACAAAAAAAAATTTTGGGATGGTATGATGGCATAACAAAATACGTTTTCAAAACTTTTTCGCTACAAAAGATGGACAGGCGCAGTAGACTTTTTTGTGATTGATTTTAAATTATAGTTTTTTATATTGTTTATGTTTTTTCTCCAGTAATGGATGTAGTAAAACCAGTAATGAGCACGCAGTGATGGACACTTGCTAATGATTATAAAATGATAAATACTACGACACAAAAGATATAAAAGAAATAATGATTGTCATCAAATCACGCTGTAAGACAATTAAATATATATATGTAGATTAATATTCAGAAATGGTAATCAAATATCAGCAAATATTTCTAACTCAGTACATTTAATTAAAAAATAGCCATTACTGGGGTCATATCCAAGACTGGTGCCAGTACCTTACATAGGTTCCTGAGAAAATGAAAAGTCGATGTTTACAGAAGTTGAGGCCTCACTGTATTTACATTATGAAACTCAATAAATATGCAATATACTTTTTAACATAATATTCAATCTTGGAAGATAAATAGCAATGCACATGTAATAAAAGGGATTTTAAACTACAATAATAACGTTTGTGTGCATACAGATAGAAAATCCTTAGAAGCTGTGATAAAATGTTTTTATGACGTCATACATTGGATATACATTTTAATATATCTCGACTATAAATATAATAAAACGAAGGATATTGCACGTCTTAAAGGATAAACTAAATGTGTATATGAAACTACAATGTTGTAGAATGTAAGTTTAATGCTTGTATGTAGATAAACATCAGCTGAGGAAAGCTGCAGGGATAAATAATGCAGAATTAATTATATATGTTGATCGGTTTACAGTTTATGTAAGTTTGTGATAGAAACTATGTATCTATATATTGAGTTTCACCTCAGTGACGAACTAAGGAAGGTTGGTAACTAGGGCAAAACGTTAGTTATACATTCACCTCCATTCAATTGAATGACTATTTTTTTTCGTTATCAAGTCAAATTTGACGTTTTATAAATCTATTTTGTTATACCGGTTTTACTGTAAGCGATGTAGTAAAACCAGGTTTAAAAATACCTGTAGATGGCGCTTATATTATATCTATTTAGTCAACTCCAAAATATATAATTATCTACGGAATATAGGAATTTAATTGTAATGCACTTCGCATTAACATTTGAAAAAGCGTCGTTAGTTTAAATACCTGAGACGAAGAGATGGAAAACAAAAAAGCGTGATTCGTAGGACGTAAAGGAGACGAAGTATTTTTTGGATTTCTTGTTGGTATGCTATAAAACTTCAAATCGGAATTATAATTCCAGCTGGCGTTACTTATTCTCGAATGTGTTAACAGCACCGTTTGAAACGGTTTAACTACATTGGTTACAGTAAAACAGGAATAACAGCACTGTGTAAACGTACTCAGTGTTATACATTTTATGTATACAGTGTTGCATACATATGTTTCAGTAAATATGATGCAGTGGTAATTATGTAGAATCGCCAAGATGGTTATGAAACTTTTCTATCAATTTATTAATTTTTCATATTAATCAGCACATTATAAGCCATTTCAGAATGAATTTCTAATCTTTCCATTTTTTCCTTATTAAAACCTAATTTTACTGTACTATTATGTTGGTTTTGATAAATTAATTTTAAATAACAAATTTTTGCTAAGAGTTTTTAATATACATATACCTAAATGTTATTACTCTTGTCTACAGGAAATGAAGTTCCTTTTTTACCTAAAGTAACATCCAGTTTCGCTACTGTATATTGGTTATGACGGAGATTGAGTCCCCTCTTTATATAAAATAAACCCTCTACTCCTACCCTTAATATGACATGTAAAAAACTTTACAGTATATACGACTAGAAGATGTTTTATGTTTTTCAATTTAATTTTACTGCGAACATATGAATCCTTTAATAGGTTTCTTACTTAATTTATGGAGCTGGAAAATAACTATGTATACTAATTTTATGTGAGGATAAAATCAGTTAGGAAAAATTTACTATATCTATACATTAAAAAAATTAAATTAATTTTTTAACGAAACTTTTGGTATTATTATGGAATTTCAAAGTTCGTTATCATCTTCAAAATTAAAAAAAATATACTATGGTTATTTATTTTTATCATATTTGCCAACGTGTTGGATATTAATTGGTTAATTTGATTAATTAAAATTAAAATTTATCATAAAAGTGGACTAATCGAAGCATAACTATGAGATATCTAAAAAAAATTAAAGTTTCAGTGTTTAATTTTGATTACTCAGGTAAAATATATAAAGCATGTACGAGTATATACTCGTATATAAATTTAAACTGAATCATAAGCTCGCAAGGGACTTTCATAGTTCTCAAAGTACTATATTATTATACAATATTGATTTACTTATTTAGTAATTTTAATAAACCGTTTCTCTCTGTCTATATACGACCTGCAGACAACCTGACGACAAAGAAAGGTATATGCTTATAGACATAAACAAAATGTAAATAGCATATTATGTTTTGTATTTTGTACTAGACATGAACTACCAAACAAAGATTATCATTAATCTTAGTTATTATTGATTGTTAGTGAAAATCAACATTTTTTATCAAAAATACTGCCATGTAGATTTTCCAGGGCTGCACTGTATTTTTTTATAGAAAATTAAACGCCCTACAAAAAAGAATATATAAAATTTTCACGTAAAATACAGAGAGAACGAAAAATGTTTGTTTTGACCTGAAACGGAAAGATCAAGTGGAAATGAAATCTGTTTTAAAAAAAAAACATCACATAGCTTCCTCTTTCTTCAGGTATGGCCAAAAAGCAAGCATTAAAGTAGGCAATATACTGCAACTCGATTCATATAACTTTTCCAATATCTATAAGGCTCATCTAAAATAAGATTCAATGTCTAAAATGCTGCAGCAAGCACGTACTTCCGTTACTAGACCCAATATAAAGCTGCACCCTCACTGACTTATTGATAATGTGATGTACACATTGTAAATTACATCGAAGGGAAACACAATCGTGATGTTACACAAAACGAAGAATGATGTGGAGAAATACGTCTTGTATACTGTTCATTCAACAGACGTGTGTGTGAATGGAGGTGTGTATGTGTGTCTGATGCAGCCACCGATAACAAACTCAAATGGTATGCTTTGTAATTTGTAGATAGTAGATACATTATAATATGTACATTAGGGTAGTCCTTATATGGAGTTAGGACGAATTTTGACCGGGCCGCCCCCAAATCAGCTCCAAATAATTTAAAAAAAAATGAGGAAAAAGTCTCAGCCCTCTATCTTGAAAAATGGCCATTACCAGAGGGGGTAATTTTCCTACTTAAAATACACGTGTTTTTTCGATTTTTCAAAGACCTGCGTACTAGAGTGTCTTAAACTCTTTCTAAAAATCTAGAATACTGATGAAAGCATTCCTGGTACTCATATTCCATATCTAGATGGATAAATTAAATTTGTGATTCAACGTTGACAGCTATATGGGTCACTTGGTCATTTCATCAAGAGAATCTATACTTAATCTATACTATAACAAATAACAGACAAAAACTATGGTTATGACTTATCAAATACAAATCCCCTAACCATAAAAATTGTAAGAGTTTACACGTGTTTTAATAGCAAATGCATCGGAGTCCTAAAAACACTGATATCTTTAGGACCCCATGATGATAGCATTGCTATTGAAACACGTGTAAGTCTAAGCTCTTATGCTGTGTTTAGACCGAAAAAACAAAACAGCAACATCGTGTCTTTTTGACAAAAGTGCAATAAACCCTATGCATTTTTAAATACGATGTGTTTTCAAACACCGTGTTGCTGTTTACAATTTTTATGGTTAGGGGATTTGTGTTTGATTAATCTATACTTGTATGAAAACTTCATATGTGACTTTACGTTTAGTGGCAACATAATTTACACCCTTAACATTTTTTTCATAAATGCACACTGTATTGTATTACATACCTACATTAGGTGTACACTTTATTAATACGTTTGTAAGAAGAGCGCAATAAGAACAGGCGAACGGTACTCTGGTAGTTTTACGTTTCTATATTTGCTCGAGTGAAGATTCTAAGGACGGAAATAGCTGTTAAGCGGATATCCGGCATCCACAGAAACGTATTTGCTAGTGTTTTTATTCTAAAAGGAAAATACATTCAAATAGCGAAGTTTCTCGCATTTAAACATAATTAGTTGGAAAAAAATAAAATAAAACTATAAAAGGTATGATATTTTCTAATATTCAGAGAGTCACAACGCTCATTATGGATATTTTAATTATAATCTCACATCAGTGAAAAACCTTTTAGAAAAACGTCATCCAAAAAGTTAAAAATATAAACTGTTGTACAATATTTAAAAGTAAGATAAATTAAATTTCGAAAGTTACAGACTAACTAGACGACTTATTTTTACTACTTAAATAATAAATCAACACATTTCAATTTTTTTCAATAGTATTTTCACTATTAATGGAATTACTAAACATAAATCTTAAATATTTCTAAACTTGGTATGTGAATATACATACCCAGAGCTGTGTTTAAAACAATTTCGGGGGAGTGGGTAGAAAATGAAAAAATACAGCACGACGTAGTTTATGGAAAGCTCCTTAAATATTTTTATAAAAGTACTTAAATACATACCATTAAAAAGTAATTAGGAACATTTACAAGATTTTATGTACATAAGGAATTAATTTTCAATAAATGTTTTTATTTATTACTAAGTACTTTTTCGAAAAAGTAAGTACAAGTTAAAAATAAGTACTTAACATGCACAGCTCTGTTTACAACACTATAATTTTGCCTTAAAAGCATTGATTTATTCAAGCTTTGTTTTGTGAAATTAGTAATTTTTTGTTTTCTCTTTGATAGAATTTATAATTGAAAATATTAAAATTATTTTTTATTACTATTATTTGAAATCTAACTATCTAGCGATACTACTTTGGTTCGTTGTATCTAAATCTAAATACAAGTTATATGAAACACACATTTTGCTTGTGTTTTTGACAGGAATGTCGTGTGGGTGGGTTGAGTGGGATCACATTTCCGGTACTTCGACTCTCTTAAGGGCTTGGGTATAATCTGCTAAACAAGTTTGTTCACAAATAGAATATTCTGCAACCTGGCCGATAAGTCGTTTTATTGAAATAACCAAATACAATATTTTAGTGAAGTAGATTGAAAAAAATCTAATTATTTATAATCAGATTTTTACTTTTACATCGCTTAAAATTATTAGAAAAGTACCTACCTAGTTTAAATCGAATTCAATTATAATGATTGTTACGTATTGTGACCTCTATGAATCCGTAAAACAAGTATATCTGTCTGAAAATTAACCAAATATACAAACATACATACATGACTTCCATGTTCTTTAATATCTTTTTAAATATTTTTAATATATGAAAAATTTCAATGGGATTTGTCAGAAATAAAACTCATCTTTGTATTATAAATATTAGTTTTCTAATGACCTAATGTCAAAAACATAATACACATTCGTAGAATAACTAATTTAATAGTTTGAATTTAGTTGCATTTATTTCCAAGGCAACATGAATTACTGACGTATTAATTAGTATTTAAAATTCAAATGATGTAGGTGGTTTTCACCCCTTCAATAGCTGTTTAGGCACGTACAAAAAGTAAATGTCCCTTAAATTCAATTGAACTACAAATGTACCAAGTCTTATCAAAATTAGTGAGATAATACTCGCAAAGTTCACTTTTTAGACGATAAAAGTTATAAAATTTCGAATATTTCTAAAACTCCTAATCCGATTAGCACCAAAATCAATAAGTCTATAACAAAAATGTCTTCACCTCTGGGTTACATAAGCTCGGGTAGAAGGTATTATAAATAATCTTCACTCTGGATTGCATAATTTCAAAAGTTATGACATTGACCGTAGATATTTTGATTACGGGTTGCTGGATGGCAGTTAGTCAGTATCAGTCCACCAAGTCAGTAATGGACACTCAATACTAGGCAAGCGACAATAAAGGAGGATCCATATTCACCTATTCCTCACCATCGTCGTGAATGTGCTTAGTGTTTTGGCTTTCTTTTTGGTGTTTTTTTGTGTTAATTTTTTTATTTATTATCGATAATTCAGTGACGTTCTTTTTGGCTCTAAATTCTAAAGTTAGAATTGTTATGTGTAATATTAGTGATAATCGTTGTATTGTTATTTTTTATTGCTAGTAAGTAATTATTCAATAAGTGTTTATGGTATTGCATAACCAATGTGAAGTAAATTTAATTATTCTAATTATATATATTTTTGATTATAAAAACTGTTACCTTTTTATTTCGTTGGTCATTTAATTGTTATAAGTCGGGAGTACTCACTGAGACAAACATTTTCCCCGAAAATAATTCAGATAGGTGCATTTTTACAGTAGTCCAAACACACACACAGACACACGTACAGCCGTCATGCGGAAATTAACTTTTCTTTACATTTTGAAGGTAGTACAATCAGAATCTGCTCTTATCTCGGACACAATTTTTCGACGGTATTGCAATACACCTAATTCTGTTTTTACACGGTAGATACGTTCCAGAAAAAACCGTGTAAAAAAAACCGTGTAAAAAAAGACATGAAGTACATAAATTTTGTTTGGTCGCCAGATGGCGTTTATTTAAGCTACGATTTGTTTTTATACTTGTTCTTTAAAATTTTAAATCAAATGGCTTTTTATAATCGTGCTAAATCGAATCAAATCGTGTAAAAACGGAAATTTTTTTTTTTTTCTAGACCGTGTTAAATCAAAACCGTGTAAAAAAAGACCGTGTAAAAACAGAATTGGGTGTACTTCTATTTCATTCAGAACATGGAAGTAAAATGAGTAGAGTTCAAGTTAATTTTAAATTTAAATAAGTAATTAATAACGACACGAAAAGTTCTAAAAAAAGTTTTATTTGTATTTTTTGGCTATTTATACTCTTTGAATATTTTTCTTATGAAAAAAAAAACATAGAATTCTTAAAAAGGCAAATATCAACATTAGATTAATATTCCTAATGAACCAAGAAATACATAATATACAGTTGTTATGTACAATTCATGTAATAAGACCGCACTGTGAGGTAGCGTGCCACGCCAACTTGATGTGTCAGTATATATCCTAAGAGACAGCATCTCACTGAAAAGATAGATATACGAGACTAAGTTATGCCAGCCACGTTCTGACCACATAACTGTGGATCACTGAACCGCCCGCGTCGGCCAGTGTCGTCGTTATGCGGTCCATGTACCGGCTGGCCTATATCGTATTGCATGTGCATTCTGATAAAAAACTGTTCTCGTGCAGCTGCGAATAGTGGTCAAATGGATATTTGAATAAAAATATGCATTACGTGTGATCGCATATTTTAATTCAGATAAAAGTTATGTATATTTTTAGGGTTTGTTAAAATTGATGATTTTTATGTAATTAATTAAAAAAATTAAACTAAAGTGCTTAGATATGACCCCAGTAATGGCTATTTTTTAATTAAATGTACTGAGTTAGAAATATTTGCTGATATTTGATTACTACCATTTCTGAATATTAATCTACATAACTATATCTTTAACTGTCTTATAGCGTGATTTGATGACAATCGGCCAATAGGTGTCAAAATGGTGGACATTTAAACTAATTATTATTAGTATAATTTATTTATTAATTAACTTTACATTGTTTCAAATTTGACGATTCTTTCTTTTATATCTTTTGTATCGTAGTATTTATCATTTTGACAAAAGTGCAACCTTAGACAAGGAATGATGAAGGGCAAATAACATATTACCTAGGTTGTTACATATCGCTCCACGAGTCATTGGCGTATCATTCAGATTTTAAAATAAATATCAATTGTTTTGAATTATAAAATGAAATAATAATAAATGTTTTATATTGTCTTTAAAAGTATTTCAGTAATAATTTATTAACAGGGAAACGTCTATTTGGAACTCTCATCTCTCATACATATTAAATTCAATTGTAATTTAAAGTATTTTTGCATATTATAAATTTTCAACTGGGATAATATTCATGGAAATGACAAAAGTGACATTTAAGAAAAGATGGTCGAAGTAAAATTTTGGTAACACCTTCATTGGTTGTTATGTATCCATAGTCTTTTCTAATCTAAGAGTGCAACAAACCCTATACATTTTTAAATAAGTGTTTTAAAACATCGAGTTGCTATTTTTTTTTGTCTAAACACAGCATAAAACAAGCAAAATGATGTATTACCTGAAATGACGTAGAGACTCACAAATTCTATAATATTTACCTTGTATAGAGTACAAAGAAAGCCATGTATATTCCCACATTTTGCACTGTAAACTTTTCAATTTAAATTTTCCAATTACTTCAATAAGCATGCTCAAACGTAGAACAAAGTTATTATATGCCATTTTAATGAAGAACACGTAATGTAGAAAATGACTCTGTTCAAGAGCTTTGTTTTAATACCACTGGATCAACAAATACGTCTGCAGTAAATATTTTATTGAATTGAAATACAAAACCCATTTATTGTAATCCTACATAACATGTCTACAGAAAATCAAATTGTAGATGTAATTTATAAACTAATTGAATTGAATTAAAATACATTACATTATATTTGTCATTATTTCTTGATGCTTTATACATTATACACATACAAGTATGATAATTTGATTATTCAAATTGTTCAATTGTATTCTAGATTCATATAGTACTTTCAAGAACTAATAGATTTATTTGTCTTGTATAGAGCGTAGACGTGGTTATAGTATTAATTTTATTAATTGATTTGTTTCAAATGAATTTGTCACTTCTTTAATTTATTTAAGAGACTTTGGTTTAGATGTATTAATATAATACATTTTTTGGAGCTTTCTCTCAAAATTTTGTGAAATTAGATTTATAAATGTAATTAATATGACAAGGGACAAAATATTTTTACGAAGTTTTAAACGCAGATTTTGATAGTAAGAAAAAGTGTAGGTACATATTTAAATACCTTGAATAGTTAGTTTTCATGTGATAATTTTGATACCCCACTTGTCGGGATTGAATAAAAAAATGTTTGGTAACCCATTTTCCCCACTTAAAAAGCGCCAAAAACATTTTTTTTAATTATAACTCAGGTCGTATTATTGCTCTATCATCTATACTAATATTATAGACGCGAAAGTTTGTGTATCTCTGTCTGTCTGTGTGTTACCTTTTCACGGCTAAACCGCTGAACGGATCTTGATGAAACTTAGTAGGGAGATAGCTTACATCCTGAGGAAGTATTCCGAAAAATGTATTATATAAAAAAATATGTGTGTGACATTTGTACGCGCGATAGGTTTTAATTTTTGACGTAGATATTTAGCATGCAAATGCGAAATTAAAAACATGTTTTATCGATTATTTGAAGATAATCTTATCCTCTTTAGACTGTAGTTGTTTACTTTTTCTTCACTTGTATAATTTAAACATAATAGTAATAACTTTACTCCCTGAACTTTCTTCATCAAAAAGAGACGACCAATATGCAGACTCAAGTCTAATATCTGCCCTTAAATATAGTTACAATAATATTCGCTGAACTTTCCAGAATTGAGCTGCTTTGTTCACAATCATGTATTTCTCACATTCGTAGTGAAGTGTCATCTTCAAACAACACCAAAGTTCTCTTGTTAAATTAACTCGCAAAATAATTACAACGGCATCAACACGTAAATTAATTTTAATCTGGATGTACCTACGTAAGATGGTTATACTCTTAATGTTGACACGTAAGCGACGTTCAATTCATTTGTAATTAAAACAGTATTGGGGGTTGTCAAAGTGAGCTCGAATTGCAAATTAGGGATAATTTTGGTAACGATAGATTAAGTACTTATACCGCTAATTAATTACATTTTCAAGAAATAATAATACGTTAACAACAATAACGTATCAATAACTATTAATAGAATATCATTAATGAGCAATTAATTAACTATCGTTAAAAAATGTATTTCCGTCAGTTTTTTCCGACTTGACCTAAGAATTAGTTTAAGCTATATTATGATAGTTGATTGTAGCTGTGATATTGTAATCAAATCAAAAATATAACTAATCCTGGTGCCTATTAAAAATTAGAATTTATATTTTCTAATAAAATTCATAAAAATGTGAAATTAATATTAACTATTCAAGTAACCTTTTAAATTTATTATTAACATAAATTATCGTTAGTAAAAGGTTAAATAATTTTAACTAACTGTTGTACCAATATTTTTTGTTCAGCAATTTATGCGATCGCGTTTGAGTAGTTTTTAAAATGAAACATTTTAATATAAAAAGCTTTTTCATCTTCATTCGCATGTTAAGAATAATTATTGATATATATTATAATTATATAGGTATTATTTATATTATTTCGCATTACAATATACTCTTTAATTTACTATTTATAATATAGATGACATGTTGTGATAAATATCAGTGAAAAATATAATTAAAATGTAGTAGTTATAATTTCATGAAGTCGTGACTTTGAATTCGGATACGTGATAACGGCAAGGAATTACATTACATTAGTTCAGTGATTCTAAATTTTTTGCATGAAATCCGAATTTTGAAACACATGTTAATTATTAATTTTGTTTAGGCAAAATTAAAAAGCCGATTAGATGTAAGTGTAAAATAATAAAATAGCACATTATTTACTTCCAACATATTACTAATATCAATATATAATAATGATAATAATAATATAATAACTGGGTACATTAATTTCTAAATAAATCAAGTCCAAAAAGTGTGTTTGCATTGGGTATTACGTTTTATTATTTAATTTAAAAATAGTGAGGGCACATTTTTGAAAATAGAGCTTTAATTTAAAAAAAGTCAATTGCGAATTTCGATTCGCGTATTAGTGTTCCGTATCGTTAAATTTTTCTATTTATTCGATAATGTTAATTTAATTGTAGTCAGCCCAGTTTAGAACCACTTATATTTAATAGTCCATCTATTAGAAAACATATTAGTCCTTCATTTACTATAATTATGACAAATCTCAGTTTCCAGTTCAAACAGTTCAGTAACTAGGAGAATGTGACATACAGGTAAATATTCCACGTGTTCTTTTTTCCGATTAAGGTACGGGGAAAAAACAATTGTTTGTGTTTTTAAATATATAGATTTTTTGTTTTGTTTTCAAAACATTCCACTTTATACGATCAATCAAAAAACTTACACGACGCATAGGTTGGAAACCACTATTTCAGATTAATATCACGAATTACGGCCGAAATTATTACGAAACAACTTCTCAACTCAGTAAAAAAGTAAATTTGATGTATATAATAAAACATTTTTATAGACAAACGTAAAAAAATAATGAGATGTAGTTATATAAGTTCAGTTTGTTTACTTTATAAATATTTAAATGAAGAATTACATTACGGACATAATACTTGTATATAAATTACAATC
Organism: Sialis fuliginosa; assembly: GCA_961205875.1. NCBI lineage: Eukaryota > Metazoa > Arthropoda > Insecta > Megaloptera > Sialidae > Sialis > Sialis fuliginosa. The sequence continues at coordinate 13,088,238 of OY540817.1, forward strand.
AAGCATATTTTATGGCATATTTCTTTTTGAATTAATATTAATGTCTGAAGAGATTGATATTTATGTGCAAAATTTATAAAACACAATAATGATTTTAAAATGAATGGGTCTAAAAAATAAAATGGAATAGTATACAATTTCCTTTTTACTGCCCGCGGTCCAATTGCGATTTGCAAAAGTATTGTAAAATTTAACAGTATAAGATTTTTCAAATATTTATAAAACGCAATAAAGAATATAATTTGCGTTTAATGATGACGATGAAAAATTATTTACTTTATATAAATAAAATTTATATTACATTAGAGGACCCGCGTTTTCTTCGCACGGTAGTTAATATTTCACCCTTGTTACATATGGAAGGTTGTAATTAGTTTCATTATTTCCAGCAGGAAAAATTTATTTATCGTGGAAAAATGTAAAAATTTATGTGTTACTATGAAAACAGTAAACACTTTTGCGCACGCGGGGCGTAAAAGTAACTTTGTCGCACGGCGAGCGCAAAAGTACTACTTTACACACTGAAATGTCAATGAAATAGGTTACTTTTTTACACGGTTGTAGAAAAATATATATTTTGACGAAATATTTCGAAGATAAAAAATAAATTTTTAATAAAAATAAATATTGTTAGAAACCAAGAGAATTTTTTCTTACAACAACGATGTTGTATATTTAATGGCAGTACATCAATGTTACAAGCTACAAGAAAGGCTTATCTTAAATCTGATTATATTATGCTAAATAAAAATGCATTATTCAACATCATTTTCAAGATACTTCCGAGTAACTTCAAGGTTATTTGAGAAAACGTTCAAAATACTTTACCACAGCTGACCTTTAGTGTGGTCTGTATTCTCTAAATTCTATCAGAATAATATTCAAGTGAAGTATTTCTTAGGTTTTATTTAATAAATATGAATAACATATTTCAAATATTTTATAACAGGAGTGTTAAATTCTTTAAATACTGTTTTGTATCAAAATCGGAAAAACACGTAACAGTTATAGAATCAACACGATGTCTGTTAGTCTAAACCAGGGGTGACCAACCTTTTGCATACCATGCGCCAATATTTTTTTGACGAGTTCAGATGCAAGCACTTTTTCTACTTTCTTACGTTCATTTAATGCTCTTGCTCTGCCAAACTGTAAACATGGCTTGGAAACTGTCAAAAAATAGAACGAACTGATAAGTAAGAAAGCTGTAAAAAAAGGCTAAATTGAACTAAGAACACTTTGGTGTTGAAAATATGTACCATATTATATGAAGATGAATCCAGTTATGGCGTTATGGCGTCTACTTCAAAAGAATAAGTAGCCGCAAGGATGCAATGCGCCACTTGTAATCATCCAATGCGCCACGGTTTGGCTACCCCTGGTCTAAACCGATTAATCTAGCAAACTGAAATTGTCTGCAAATAAAATATAATATATAATAAATATATATATAATAAATAATGTTTTTTTAGATCATATTAATTTATATAAAAGTGTTTTAAAAACTCTATTTTTAATATCCAATTATTCAAAAACCATACGTCCAATATTAAAAAAAATTGTAAAATGTATGAGCTATCCATAAATAACATATTAAAAATTTTGAATATTATCTGTACATTGCTCTAACGATCAAATAACCTTAAATACACAAAAATCCTCAGGCATCAGCAAAACACACTAGATTTTGGTTTAAATATTATACCTTCTTAATTTCAACTATTAATTGGAATCAATATTTAAAATTTTACTAAAAAAATATATTAATTATTTTATCTTAGAGGTTGATAACTGAACGGTAAGTGAGTCGCCATTTTCTGACACTCACTACATTTGAACATTACCTTGAATCTTGACATTATCAATTTATATGCAAATGAATCGACGACATTTCTTGCGTTCGCGCGACAACAATGCGTACAAAAATGTAACTCCCTGGAAAGTGTATTAATAAAGAGCTCTAAACAAATAGCTCTATGAATTTTTCATTGCTCGTTTATCCGAGAATCAATCTACACGCTTGATATTGTCGATGATTTTTTAATGTAGGTATTGTGTTCAGTACTGGCTTTAGAATTTTTGACAAAATATGTTGATTTTACATTTAATCGTCACTTTGGAAAATGAAACTTTTTTTAGGATTTTTTTTTAGAATAATAAAAAAATAAATCAAATGAAATTTGAAGGGTACATGTCTCAAAACATACAAAAATTAATTTTTTAATGAAATATAAAACAAAATGGTGATAATGATATTTTATTTACTGATATACTGCCATTATTACCATAATTGAATATTGCCCATTTTTTCGTAGAAATATTTTAATAATTTGATGAGTGCGTGTTGAAATGATTTTCAAAAAGTAAATTTCAAATTTAAGAACTTTTCAAGTCAGTAGATATTCAAAGTTAACTTTTATGTAACAAATGGTTTAAAAAAATATTGAATTTTTTGGGTAATAAATATTTCAGTATATTATTCCGACTGATTGATTCTATAGTAATATACTTTCAATTTTTTCAAGCTGTTTAAGGTCGAACCAAATATTTAGAGTAAAAAACCTACCAGTTTATTGTCCCGTATAATCATATTATTTTACTAGAACGGATTTTTATAAAGCGACATCTTTTCAAATAATATACCATTATATGTATAAACTCTTATAAAAAGGTGCTTTTTATGACATCGAAAAAATATATAAATAATCCCAATTCAGTAAACTCAATAAGACAAATTTATATCAAGTTAAAATGTCAATACTACCGACCGATTTTCATACATCAAAAAAGAGATACTTTTATGCTTTTATACGGTTTAACTCTAGAAAGTCTTTTAGGATAAAGTCAAAGTAGTTGAATTCCTGTTTGGAAAACCGTATTTGTAAAGATTATATTACTTTTACTTCTGTTCTGAGAGGCAAAAAGAAATGGAGAATAGTCTATGAGGATTTGAAAACACTGACACACAGATACAAAGTAAATTATATGTATATATTATGAAAACTCAATTTCTTTTTGTAGATTTTGATAGTATGTAAATGAAAATCGAAATTAGTTAAGTTAAAATTAAAAATTTTATGATTGAATATTTTATTCAAAATCGGTATGGCTTACCTTGAATCCATTATATTTATCTGTCTGTAACTAAAAACGACGATTCATAAAAAGGTGAAATTTTATAATTGCGAATGCTTTTCTTCAAAAACCTCATCTTTTTAAAATCGATTCTACAACCGGAAACGGATGTTTACTCTTGTCATTTTAAAATTTGTCAAATTATTTTCAAACTGGCGCAAGAATAATCTCCAATAATTTATTCATTTTTTCAAATTTTTTTTAAAGGAAATACTATTATATAGTACTGTAATTTATGTTTAATTATTTTCTATCTCTTCAATTAACCAAAAAATATAATATTTTTATTATCTAAAATTATTTTTGAAATGGTTTCTAATAAAAAAAAGTTAATTATTTAAGTTCTAGAGAACATTATTTCTATAATTTATGTTGCATTAATTTTTTAATATCTTTTATCAGTTAGCCAGAAAGATTTAAAAAAATATAATTAGAAACACGTACACTGTTTATTTTCAGTATTACATATAAAAAGGTCCCTTGGCACCCATGCTAATATTTATTTGTACATTATTATACAGAAATAATTATTTTTACGTTTATTTTTTAATCTATATATCTTTATGTATTCATTTTAAACTTTATTTTATTTTATTTCAACTTTTTTTTTAATAAAGGGACATATTTATCTCACCGCTTCAGTTTGGAAAATAATTTGTTATTGTTATTTACGCAACTTATAGCTATCTAATGATGCTAGATTATTTTTATTATAATAAAACAAAATACACAAAGAACATGACCCCACATTCCAACTGTGTCAGAAATTCGTTCGTTCACCCTTTATTTATTTCATGTACGAAATATACAGAAATATCTCCGCAGTGGGGTGGTCCACCCCACTGCCCCCTCGCTAAATTCGTCACTGATAAGTACTACCAAAACTACTTATATTTTTCATAAAATTTTGTATTAAAAATATAAATAACAGTACGAAATATAATGCACAAATTATATTATGTATACGCTTTTCATTTTTCGTATTAAAATATTTACCAAAAATAGCATCAAAACTGTACTTCATAATACAAACTTTTCATTAAATTTCATATTAAAAAATACATACATTACAAAAAAAAGGTCCACGTAGTTATAAATACTAGCAGATCGCCATCTGTTGTCAGAGGTAATAATTCATACACATAATTACATAATTCATACCCGTCGCGCCAGAGTGAGAGAGCGGGAAGTGGTTGTACTAGCCACAGTGCCGGAAGCCAACTATGGTATGGTGGAGGCGCAGGTTAATGACGACAAGATTTGTTGTAAATTATGTGTTTGTTGTTTTTTGTGATTTCTATGACCTGTAGCGTGCTTAAGTAAATAACATCTAGAATCTTAAATTGAATATAGTAATCCAAGATCTGATGATATATTTTTCTACCCCATCTGAGCACTTATGAAAAACGTTTATTCATGCATGTGATTTTCATCATGGAAAAAAAAGACTCCGGTTCTACATAACTATTGTAGCGATCATATCAAATATCTGGTTGATTTTTTTTTTATTATAAAATGCGTAAATAAGTAAACGCTGAAATTTTTGCTAGATCTATTATATTTTTTTGTAAATTAAAAAATATCAACCAAACGATTCATTGTACCACAAAATAAAATCACAAGCGACAACAATTTTTACTCTATACGGTACTGGCACCAGTAATGGCCGCTATAAGAGCAAAGTTTACTTTTTTTGTGATTGATGGGATTCTTTTTTGTATTTATCATGAAGTCATGTTACTAATAAAATAAGTAACTCTTTATTTAATCAATTTAATTACCAAAGTTCGTAAATATAGTTGTTTTTTAAATTATAGCCGTTTATTGTGTTTATGTTTTTTCTCCAGTAATGGAAAAAATAAAACCAGTAATGAGCACGCAGTGGTGGACACTTGCTAATGATTACAAAATGATAAGTACTGCGACACAAAAGATATAAAAGAAAGAATCGTCAAATTTGAAACAATATAAAGCAGTTGCTATGATAATATAATAACTCATAAATAAATTATACTAATAATTAGTTTAAATACCCACTATTTTGACACATATTGACCGATTGTCATCAAATCACGCTGTAAGACAGTTAAATGTATATACATAGATTAATATTCAGAAATGGTAGTAATCAAATATCAACAAATATTTCTAATTCAGTATATTTAATTGAAAAATAGCCATTGCTGGGATCATATCCAAGACTGGTGACAGTACCTTATATAGGTACTATTATACTTAAGTACTAATATTTTGTCAGCATAATTAATTAATAAATAAACAATCATCAGGTATATAATAAACTTGATAATTACAATAAAACCGACAAAAGAGCTCTGTTGACTTTTCGGTATCGCGATCATAATAAAGCTATTCACAGAAAATTTGTCAGAAGACATCAACAACAGTAAATATCCGACAAAAGCTTAATTGCTGAAGTTTTATTCGTACGCATTCTCTTGACAGTGTTCTCTACAAACTTGAAATGTAGAATTTCCTTTAAATTTATGTGTTTCGCGTTAAACAAAATTAGCTTAGAGAGTGCGAAATAATTTTAAATCTGTCTAGTAATAAGACGTTACTTGGAAACTTATTGTTCATATGATTGTGATTATTTGAATTCTTGATCAATGTTTCATAGTTACTTATTATAATTAGTTTTCTGTATAGGAAGTTCACTTATATGATTAAATATATTTTGTTTAAATCTTCATTTATTTTCATATAAAAAAAATGTCAAGTGCGAGTCGTGCCTCGCGTACTAGTGTCCCGTACCATATAGTTAGTGTGAATTGCATTTATGAACGATTTCAAGCCTTTAATGTACGGTATTATAAAGAATTTGCTCTCGAGCAAAAGCTTAACTAACGCTATCTGCGGGGTATTAATTATATATGACAGCCCACTGACAGTTCTAATCAATAGCATAGTTCAAGTAGAAATCAGCGATCTATAAGCAGTGGTGATAAGTTAACATCATACAATGCATAGCATATAATAATGTATTATATATTTAATACATTATTTTACTACTACTATAATATAAAACCCCGAGAGAATTCATAACGATTTGACACCTCGCAGAAAGTGTTAGCATAGATTTTATTTATTATTTATTTTTGTAATACCCTACATAAATCTTAAAATTGAAATATAAGAACATCAATGCTTTTTTGGTTGATAAACTCTTATCTTTGAAAATAAAAAAGAACTGTATATTTTATGATATTATTTTAATAAATATATTTTAACTAACATTAACAGTTAAATTATTATTAACGTTCATTTAACAAAAATACAATTTATAAAATACAGCAAAGACAAAACATAAAAGAATATTCTCAATTCTAGAAAATGAACAGTAAAAGTAATTGAATTTGTAATTTTTAATTAGCTTATTTGTAACGATGCAATGCTCGGAAAACGACTAGAATACGAACATAGAATGCAAAGGTACAGGACTCGTTATATGCAGTTGGTAGTGGATTAAAAGGCACTGCGGGAATATTAAAACAGAAGAACAAAACATGTAGGTACATACAACTAAAATGTGGTTGTAATGAAGTAAAAATAAATAAGTAACTTCTACCAAATACAGCCATATAGTTTAAAATGTTAATTATTTAGGCATTGTCTACATAATGTTAAATGTCATATTCCTACATATATATACATCTGCAGGCTCTGTCTGTACATTGTAAACTCAACAACTATTGAACTGATTTGTATGGGATTATCATTGTTGAAATTAGTTTAGAATAGTAAGTAGAATTAATGGATTACTAGTGTAACAATCTTACCCCTCTCTTACAATAATAATAATTATTATTAGTATTTTTTGTGTTCCTATTAGGCAATACTAATAAAGGATTAAAAAGAAAAATCTCCAACTTGCAAATTAAACAAATTACACGTAGGTACAATCAATGTAATAAAACAATTAATTTAAAATTATAAAAATAGATAAGGATTTTTGAGACACCACAGAGATAGTTTAAACAATTGATTTTTTGCATGTATATTATGTTTATCTTTATAGTCGTTTTGATATTTCATTAATTTAAAACTCGAGTAAATTTGAAAACTTTGAAACCTTAACATTGAAAAAATACTATTTTAAAATTTAATGCATTTTTAAAAATATTAAATGTTTATCCGTCTTCTTAAGGTTTTCTTCGAGAATAATTGCTTTGATAAGTTGACGTTTAATTTATCAAAGCGATTTATCTTAAAGATCGTGAAAACATGAATGAAACATTATAAATTTAAAAAAAATACTTAAGAGAAAAATGTAAAATGAATATATTTTATAAAAATAAAACAATGCGAATTTTTCTCTGTTGAGTACTTTTTTGAGTGTATTTTTTTTTAATTTATATTTTTTTAAGAATTTTATTTATTATGTATGCCTTTAAAATGTGTTGTCCTTTCAGTAATTCCTTATGTCCGTAATTTTAGTCCCTCCAAATGTATATTTTTAGTTAATGTAAGCTTTTTTTGGCGTTGCTTTATTAATCAATATTCATTGTTTCAAGATATTACTTAATTATAATTTTTTCTACATAACTTACTAATGTATACCACATAAATGAATGCAGCAACTTTGCTCATTTAACTTTAAATGCCTTTCGAAAACAAATTACATACCAGAACCTTTAAACGGCCATTTGTCTGTTTGCTCGGTCGTTACAGAGATAGTGCAAAGCTGAGACTAACATTTACCCACGTCACGCTGGAGGTTAAACAAAACACGTCTGCACCTAGCTTACGCGACAAAATAAAACTAATACTCGTTTTTTGTCTAGGTAAGTACAATATACCTATACACATACAGGGTGTCCAAGATAAGCGTGAAATGCAAGGCGATTTCTTAGACGGTAAGAGATACAGATTCGGTTAAATGAGATGAATTATTTGTAAGAAAGGGGTGAGTAATGAGTATTACTACATGAAAAAATATTAATAATGGTATGTGGTTAAGGTGGTATACCCAAAAATCTGAAAATTCTTTAAAGGGCTATAACTTTTTTGTAAACGTAGATAGGTACTTTTTGTTTGCGGTTTCTTAAAGTATTTTTTGTGTAGAATTGATTTGCGTATTTAGAATTTTTATATTACTTTTAGTTTCCGAGTTACAAGCCCTAACTTTAGCTTTTCTTATGTGCCACTAAGTTGGCTATAGCATATTTGAACGTGTTTTTTACTCTACTTTACAACGATATGTCACTTGTCATATTTATTTTCGAAAATAAGTCGTAAGACTAACCAGATTTTACATATTCAAAAGGCCTTTTTGCGGGTTTTCATCATTCGGTTGCATTGAATTTGTTGATTTAAGGTGATTCGCATTCCACTCTTAGATAGCAAAGAGACTTGCAGGTTTGTTTTTAATGCGTGAATTAGAAAACAAAACAAAAATTAGTTAATATTTTATTGAATAAAGCAGTTGCATTTTCGGAAGCTCCTATAAATATTTTTTATGGAAATTTATGTTCTAATATATTTATTTAATACTAACCAACAAATGCAATAATAAAAATACTTTAAGGACGCAAATATACGTGTACAAGTTAAGTGCACATATATGAAGCTCACCAGACAATTTAATTTAAAAAAATAGCTCCCACATTTTATTTGCACTATAAATTTATTTTATAATAGTACTTTTCGACGTTTCATTTTGTGAAACTAGTCATTTTGAATAGCTCAGTTAACTATATAAGAAAATGGAAGGGAATATAACTATTACACGTATATGATTATTAACGCTAAATTAAATATTATTTTATATATAAATACTATCATTTTATTTTGTAAAGAAAAAGATTCAACACAATAACAAATTCAAGCTGAGTCAAGAATCTGATTTAAATTTAAAAACAAATCGCGTATCAGAACATGTTCTATCTCTATCTAATGTGATCTATTCTAACAGAATTCAATAACGAGTTCAATATGTATTCAAAGCACATGTGTTACAATTTCATCAATCTTTTGGTACAATCGACATGTAACTAGTATAATTTGGAACCAAAACAACAGAAAAATATTAACGACCGTTTAAGTCGTTAAATTAAATTAAATAATTAAATAATATTCGTTAATTCAACTATTTTCGTTACGTCTTCGGGGATGAATAGATGCTGTGTTTTTGATTATCCACTCAATTTGTGACGAAACGTTGACTAAAACGGTATTAACAAGCCAAGAATAACTAAAACTAAAATTATTTTTGAAAATGTTGTAAATAACCTAGACAATAGACAAACTAGGTAACTAAAGAACAGCCTGTGAATAATGTTAAAATTCAAACATAAAAGAAATAAAAAAACCTTATTATTAGACAAATGATTCGGCCTTCTATAGGTAAACCTGTATACTGTATAGTGTATATGTTGGCAACCGTACCTCGTACCTCATGCAAATGTTGCAGTAATATGTCAAATTAATTCTAGTTTCAATTCCATGGTTTATGCAGCTATAGTTTCATCACCAAATTCGACAAATACCTCAAAATATATATAGGTATACATACCTATTATTAGAGGGAATATTTGCGATGCCTGTCAGCGACATTTGTATCTTCTCTATAGGTATATACGGTCGCTAATAAATAGAGGTTTACTGACAATGAGAGAGTACCCACTCAATTGTCTAACAATAAGCTTGTTAATTTCTTTTTTGTTCAAATATACTCGATTAATCCTTACTTTATAGATAATATATTTACCATTTTTAGAGCTTAAAGAAGTACAAAAGATTGTTAAGAAGGATTACTATGTTCAAGTCGAAAACCGATAATGATAGAGCGAGACAAAAATGTAAGTTGATGTAATTTCCTTTGTATAAACAGGAGATTTAAATAAAACCACTGTACTACCATTCTTCTACTAATAATTGTATGTATATATACGGTAAGTCACTAATGAAAATACCAGCTTAAAATTATATCTTTTCAAAATAATAGAAAATGTGAGTTATAATTTATTGATTGATCTTGGCTTCTGGGTGTAAGCCGCGTCGATTTGGTTGTGTTATCGGCCAACGTTTCATCACACATTGCAGTGGACATCTACAGGATTCTTATAAAAGTGCATGCATTTTTAGAAGAGTCCACTGCAATGTGTGACGGAACGTTGGCCGATAACACGATCAAATCGACGCGGCATACACCTAGAAGCCAAGATCACCACGGAAACCTCAAGACTTATAATTTATTGATCTTAATAAAATTCTAATGTGAATTTTTTTATAATTTGTCGTTTTTATTTTAGGACTGGATGTATCATAGCCAGTTGTTTTGGAAAAAATAATTACATATATGCGCATGCATGAACCTACAATGTGAAATATCTTTGATGATGAATAAAATTCAGCACGATTCATCTTTGTTATGTTCCCGAACATATTTCGACTGGTACAGTCATTCGTAAGTGACACTTCACGTTACTTTGTGTCTGTGTTTTTTAAAACACTAGACATATCACATATGTTGACGGACTTTATACATATACATATATACTCATATATCAGTAGCGGATCGCCATGTGGAATAAATTATTTAAGGATTTGCTTATTCGTATGTATTTTCGTCATCCTTTTTAATTATGCTCAGTTTTATAAATAATTGTTAGTTACTGATTTCTTAATTCAGGTTTAGGGTTTGAATTCAAAATAAAATTTATAGAAATTATTTTTATTTTGTTTTTCCAGTAAATAATTATCAAAGTTTATGTTAGTAATATCAAACATAATAATAGCCCAATCGTTTTAAATTTTTTCACGAGAATAACTGTCGAGTTAAAACTTTTGACGCATTTGAGTGTCCCCTGCGAATTAGATGAAGAAATCTCATTTTTACCCATTAATTAATTACCAGAAGTGTCCGCCATCTTGGATTTTGTGTTTTTGTCGATTTGCACGCGTATTTTGCATTTCTCGCTAAAAAGGTAAGTAAAATTTGTAGAGAATTTAATTCTCAACAATCTTCATACAGTCAATAATGTTGAAAAAACGAACGACTCTATCTTTTACTACTTATATCAATTTTATAAATAGCAAAGTAAATTCAGCTAAATTTAATTCATCTTTTATTAATAAATTATTCCGAGCCGCCACTGGCATACCTATATACATTACTTCTAAATGTCATTTTCGTCCGTTTCACATTTATTTACTTCTTTTTGTATCTATTACTAGCATGGGAGATGTTATGATTACTTTTACAATGTTTTGTACAAAGTAGAATGGCCTTTGGCAAACTTAAATTCAGTTTAGATTCTTTAGTATATGGTATGATTTTTTATCAAATCTCCGAAAATATAATTTTCAATTACGAGTTGACGTTTTCGTTTATCTAAAATTTAAAAGTATAAAATTAACTTTTTTCAACATTTCTTGAATGTCATTTACAAATAGATTAGGGTTGGTTTTGTGAATCATTTCAAATTAATATGATTACAAACGTATTTAGATTTTTTTTAGGGAGAAAATGGAGAGTAAAGTGTACCAGTATAAAATATTTATTTCAAAACCTATTGGTTTGGGTATTTTTTTTATTTTTATTTTTTCGGGGTATATGCTTCGTTCGAATTTCTCAAAGTTCTGTAAATAAGTGTGTTCGTGTTGAAGTTAGGAATATGGTATCGATCTATATTAATATTTGTAAGTAAAAATATGTTTAATAATTATCATTTTCTACGAGCTTCCGCTCATAATCTATAATTAACATTTATGTTTAACTTATTTTAATACAATAAATTTCAAAAAAATAGGTCAGCAGAAAATTTTGGCACCAGTATTTAATTAGCATGAATGATAATTCTAATTTCATTTTCACATATAAATTTTATTTTGTAGGCGTTAATATTTCCAGATGTGGGATTTTAAGTTCTACCAAAAATAAAAATTGATATCATAGAATTTATAAAAATAATTTTTTGTTGGTTTCTTTATTATATTATATTAGTATAGTATAACGAACCCCAATGTAACGAACTTATTGGAAAAATTAGCTATAAAGAAAAATGAAAATTATGTTGATAAAATAAAAATATTTCTGCAATTTTTTTATAACCAACATACACGATTTTATCTTTTGAGGCAATGTTTTCCTCGAGTAAGTAAAGTCACCTAACTTTTAAAAACAATCCCGAAATTATAAAAATATTTCCACACATAAGGTACCTACTGGCACCAGTTATCGCCGCTATAAGAGCAAGGTTTACTGTTTTTGTGATTGACGGTTTTTTTTTGTGTAATTCTCATAAACTCATGTTACTATTAAACAAGTAACTCTTAATTTAATCAATTTTATTACCAAAGTCCGCAAATATAGTTTTTTTTTTAAATATAGCATTTTATTTTGATTATGTTTTTTCTCCAGTAATGGATAAAGTAAAACCAGTAATGAGTACGCAGTGATGGACACTTGCTAATGGTTACAAAATGATAAATACTACGACACAAAAAATATAAAAGAAAGAGCGTCCAATTTGAAATAAAAATAATTAGTTTAAATGTCCATCATTTTGATACCTACAGGCCGATTGTCATCAAATCACGCTGAAAGACAGGTAAATGTATATAGATTAATATTCAGAAATAGTAGTAATCAACTATCAACAAATGTTTCAGTACATTTATTTAAAAAATATCCATTACTGGGATTATAGTGTCAGTACCTTTTATGATTTTTAAAAACTCCAATATGATATGTGTATCATTAATATGAATATTAGCTTTATACATTGAATATCGAACAAACGGTACAATTCAATCATTTTAGGGATAACATGGGAAATGCTGATAGTACGTTTTCAATCAATTGGGTCCCCTACACAGCCTTCTTGTTAAGTTTGTGCGTTTGTTCCTTGTCCCTTTTAAGATGAAATTCTAGAGTAAGTGGAAACCTTAATGTTTGTTTTTTAAGATAAAATATTCAGTATTTACGTTGTTATTATATTTGTCGATATATGTACATATATAATATTTGTTTTTATAAATTTATATCAATACTTTCTGTTGATTTTTTGGTTAAAAAATAATATTCCAGATGGTATAATATTTTATCAAAAATATATCTACGTATTTTTCATAGTTTTTAACTGATTTCAAAAAGGAGAAAGTTCTCAATTCAAGCAGTATGTTCATACTTTTTGGTGATTTCATATTGCGTGAACCAATTTGGTAAATTATTTTTTGAAGAGGATAGTTTCCAGAGAGTCCCATGTGAATTTCATCAGGATCTGTTGATGAAGTCGGAAGATGAACAACGGAACTCCCTTACGGTTAACATCACGTGTTCTATGATTGACTTAATTAAATAATAATCATTTTATTGATTACAATATTTTCACCAGTGGTTTAATGAAAATCTGAAGGCATTAAGGGTTAATTTTAAAATCACTATAAAAATTATAGAAAATTAATCTACTTCAAAAACAAATTAAAAAGCGAAAAATAAACAAAAGTAACAACGTAAGTGATGTAATAATTACCTTAAAAAATCTACATTAAGTAATAAAAGTAATAAAAACCATAAATTAATTAATTTTACAAATTAAAACGAACATTTCATAAAAAGGGTATGGTAAGCAAGCACTCCATTTACGAAATTAGATTTTATTATTAAAAAAAAAACGCTTAAGTAAATATTAAAAAAGACACAACTAAAACTACTTCAGTGTTACTATTTCCTTTACTTGATAAAAGAAAAGAAAAATTAGAGATCCTTATAAAAATTAGTTTTTTGTAATTTGTAACTTTTTTTACTACTACATATGCTTAAGAATTAATCTTCTAAATATCATAAAATTGAACATATTTTCTGCATTTTTGTTTTTAGGAAAAAACAATTTAACCTAAATTGAAAACCAATAACAAAATCCGTAAGAGCTATTAGCTGAAAATTGTAGGGCCTCAGCGTTAAACTGTTTTTTTAATCATTTGTTTTTCCACCAACACATTTCCTTCATGAAAAACTGTTTTCCGCACAGATGTTGTTTTTACATAGAAATCAATTTATCAAATTAGGAAAAATAAGAGAGTTTTTTTCAACAGTTTGATGTTTTGAAAGATAATTTAAAAAAAAACACATAATATATTCAATGATTTTACGATTAAAAAATGTGTATACGCTTGTTTTTCTATTTTTTTTTTGTTGATAATTTCTTTTGCGTATCTACCCAAAATTCTATAAAATAAGTGTTTTTTTTAAATCTAGTTTTCAGAAAATAAAACAATTACAGTACTAAATCAACATTCGAAAAAAATATTTTACATTTAAAAAAAGTTAAATGGAAGGTACATAACATACATATTGTATTTTTTCATTCTACTGCTAAAAAATACTAATGATTTTTTTAACTAGAAAATCGATAATATATGGAATTATATTCGTTTTGGCAAAACTCATTAAATGTATATACATACATCTATTTTCATAATAAAACAAACTATTCCAACAACTGAACTATCGGAAAAGGAGCAGTAATCCAGCCGACAAGAATTGCATCTTCCTCAATAATGTTTCTAAGTATATCATACGTAGTCGATGTAAACATGCTTAGAAATTACATTATTGATGTAAATAGTTCTATCCTTCTATTCCTTATTAAGACTTAAATATGAAAAATGAACGTGGAAAACATACTTTATGAATACACCAATTGATATAATATTGCCTTGACATTTGCCCGTTTTAAAAATGATGTAAGATACAGACCACGATACATTATTTCACTCTAATGTTTTTTTTAGACATTGATTTATGTTCTACTATAAACTGCGGTAATGTTTGGTATATATCTATCTACTATTTTCAAAAATAAATTGTCCGATTATTGTTGAAAAAATGTGATTATATTGTTCAGTTATTTCACGTTTCTTTATTTTTATTATTTGGTATTCGCAAGAATAAACGTACAGTGTGTTACGTACCGAAACGTTAATAAATTGAGAACGAAAAAATGGGATATTTATTACAAATTTTTATATACTATTTTTGTAGGGGGGATTTATCGTTTTTAAGAATGCTAACGATGTCAAATACGCAAAAAAATGATAGCTCACAAACACATATGAAATAAAATAGAAATTTAATAGACTTAAAAGGATTATCAAAATTATTAGATTTGAAAATACAGAAATGTAAATTTATTATAGAACGCTAATATTAAAATGTCAAAAAATTTATTAATAACTTAAAACTTTATACAAACAGATTCATATTTAATACCTGAACAGGATAAGAGTTTCATTTCAATTTTTTTTACTCAAAAAGTTTTATTTATCTTACGGATTCAGCCATGTAAACGTCATTTTACCAAAACTTTCAAAATAAAAATGACACCGCGCTATTGATTTTATGTTTAAGAGTATCAAAAAAATATTTTTATACATATAGGTAGATATTTGGTGTCAAAATTGACAGTTTTATATATAAATAATTTCATGTTTTATTTAATTTTTTTGATATCTACAGTAACTGTCAAAATTACATATAAAGAGAAAAAGGGCACGTCCCGCCTAATAGTTTCTAATTAAATAAATAAATTATAATTAAGGATGTACCGGAATTGAAATTTTTAATTCTGGTCGGGATCAGAATTGTCGAAATTTACTACTTGTTTCGTTCGAAAAATAAAACAAAAATAATGAATGTTATTTTTCAGGAAAAGTTTATGATTTCATGATGAAATTAACTCACAAAAACGTGAATTGAGGTAAGTTTATTATTATCTACATTTAATTACTTATATTAATTCCTACCTCATTTTTTCAAATCGGTAAATACTGCATATATTTCATACAAAATTTATTTATTTGAAACAAACGCGACAAAACTAGGTATTTTCAATCGAGAGCTTTATTATATTGTTTACAACGTTTTTACGTGTTTTTACAGAATGCTTTGAAGTTTTGAACAATGTAAATGGTTGTTTTTGAAGTACTCACTACGTTATTATTTTATGTCAATTTTGACATTTAACATTTTACTTTTAACAATAATTTCAGTTCAGTGTTTCATAAACTGTTATCCCTTAACGCTTTTTTTTAAGTGGGGAAAAATGTGTGTATGTTAACTTTATTTTACTTGCCTAAACGGCAACATAAGCATAACTTTTTTGTACACATCTATGGCACAGTACCTTTCAAATGACATAAGTTTCATTCAACACCTTTTATAATAAATACTAAAAAAACGTATGCCAATTTTCGATGTTCACGTATTAATATATAGATAATTGTTATCGTTAAGCTGATTTAAAAATTATCATTTTTTAGTAGCTATTTTTATTTTGTGCTGAAAAATTCATGATATAACATTTTGAAAGAATAAAAATTTTTAATTGAAAAAAAAAAAAAATTTTAAATATGCATATGTATTTCTCTAAAGTTTTATATATCTAATAGCTTAGGTAGCCAAAAATATATGAAAATACGCTCATAAAACAGTAAAACTTATTGTACGAACAATAATTACTGTAATAAATTATGTAATCTTTAATTTAAAACAAATTCATTAGCAGAATACAAATATCAACTATATACACACAAAACAAACTTTTCGGTGCTACAATTTCGCAGTTCTCTGGCAACATTAGTATTTTATAGCATCTACAGAGACGACATAAATTTTATATCATCTTTGTTTTTCAATTAATTATCAATGACTTTTCTTTTTCTGTCCATTAGATTGAAACTAAATAAATATTTATTTGAATGAAGATCTAGATAAACAGAACAATTGAATTATACCAATTTGAAAAATCACAAATTCATTTACTTAACTTATTAACAAAATTAAAGACGGAAAATCAGTTTTAATAACAGTATTTGAAACTAAAATTTTCCATTTTTTAGTATCTGCATTATAATAATAAAAAATAAGTAATTTAACCAAGGGTTTCAAAAGATTAAATACATAAAGAATAATAATTACTGTTAGTTAATCGTTCGTTTTCAAATTATAAATAACGTTGATTTAAATTCAATTAAGAAATAAATTCCCATAGTTAGTAAACTGTCCGTTTAATAATCGTGATTAAGCTTAGGATTAATGTTAATCATGGTTTTCATTTGGATGATTAGCTAATTGGGGCAATTTTTGTTCTAATTAAGTATGGATTTTATTGAGCATACACTCATCAAAAAATGATCAGACTAATTATATATAAAATTATGGTATTATAAAAAAAGATGCACGAGAATAAACAAAAAAATAGTATTTTAGCTTCAAAATACTTTTTTGACAATTTTAATCATACAACTTACATTTTGAAGTATACAGTAAGAGGGTCCCAATTGTTGTTTAAAAGCTAGTAGTACCCCACCCCTCTAATTTCTAAACTATCTACGCAAAAAATCTGAAATAATTCCAGAATGTATAGCTTTCGAAAGCTTTTGAAAAAACTTTTTTTTATAAATCGTCATACGTATACACTTATAGAGATTATTATATCTTTCGTCAATATAAAATAACTCTTGATACATACTACATACTATCAAGTAGAGAATGTTAGTGAGAATGGGTACGGAACCCTACCATTTTTTTAATATATATTTGAAAGCATTCATTAACACAAGTGTATCGCCATCAGGTCGTGTTATTATTAGCAGTCGGACAAAGCTTGGAATACAAACGCTTTCACATCGCGGTGTTTGAATCGGAAATGGAATCGTGTATTTAGCTGTGATAATTAACGCAGTGGTGTAGAAAAGCGTTCAGTGACGTGCGCCGTTCTTCGAAAAACTAATTATCTGTCTATAAAAAGTAGGTCAATTTAATATTTTATTGGAAATCATGAAAGAGGCAATTTTTTTAGAAAAGTATGGCTTGTAGAGAGTATTTGACTAAATATTAACCGTTTTAAATTTCGTAAAATTTAGTTTATCTATATTCAAAATATCATTAACTATATTATACTTCACTATTTGAACTACATATAAAAAGATGTGATCAAGTACATACTTATTTTTTTTTGTCTTCTAGCATCTTTTGAACTTTTTAGACAGATTTTATACTTAATGTACATACTTTTTTTTTTTGTTTTCTTTTAGAATGTTGCACACTAGACGAGACGAGAGATAAGTAACTGACAGTCTTGCCTCATTCTCGTTTCCTAAAACTAGAAAGTACTTTTTTAGTAAAATATTTTTTTTATGTTATAAATTAATTTTGGAAATATAACGAATTTTATACCTATATTTTATCTTTTCAAGGCCGATGGTAATTACGAACTAGTAAAAATAGTTTTGTAAAAAATTTACCTATATAAATACAATTACGTTACAAAAAAATACTTAATTACCTTTAACATAAGTAAAGTTAATTTTTTAAAATTAATTAAGTAAAGTAGTTGTACATATTTAGTAAAAGACTTAAGTACATAGGTGCAAGTAAAATTAACTTTCATTCGAAAATTAATTAAGTACAAGTGCAACTACTTAAAAAAGTACTTAAGTACATGTTAAGTACAGATGTTTTTAAGATGGCCCTCAAATACTATGTTATTGTTACATATGTTTTGTATTTTCCTACTGATTGTATATTATCTCTCAGATGTTATTCAACAATGTTTCTTAGAAATGTATTAGGAACAACATAGCAACAACATCAACAGAAATGTAGGATTGGGTGACATGTGTCACCCACGCGTCTCCTTTAGGAGTTACTAGACAAGATGAGTTACACCACGCAATACATTTATCTATTTTGAAATCTATACTAAACTTCCATTTCAATTTCTGTTTTTGATACACAATTTTAGACCAGAAAGTAGGATGGGACTTGTTCAATAAAAGACGAATATTAATCTAGATTTCAATTACGTGAATTGTCAACAATCCTCGCAAAGTACAAACGCGGTTGCGAAAATTGGCAAATCTGTGCGATCAACTTGACAAGGTACGCGCATTCAATTAACTTACAAGTACTACAACCGCTGCGTGAAGGGCTCTCTATCCGTTACAACGGAGTTGAAAGGGTCAGGCAGCTTACATACTCGCTGATATTGTCGAGCGATAATATCGGAATGATGTCAAAATGGAATTGTTTGTACATAAATTGAACTGTCAATATCTTAGAATTAGGAAAGACTATGGATCATAACAACCAATACTAGTTCATATATGAGACTGTTACCAAAACTTCATGGCGGCCATATTTTATCAAATGTCATTTACATGAATATATCTTTGAGCCTCCAGTCGAAAATTTGTAATATGCAAATATGCTTTAAATTACAATTGAATTTGTTCTGTAAAAGAGATGAAAACACAATATAAAACATTTATTATTAATTAATTATATAATAATTATATAAAGTTTCAGACTTTCGGTTTAAAATGATAACTTTATACAAGCAATATGTAATTTTAATATAAGAAAGACACAGTTTGACACAGAATCCTAGATAAATTAAAAAAACATTTTAAACATAAATTTAATTTTTTAATAAGAAATATCGACTATATATTAAAGTACCCTTATTTGTAGATTAACACTTCACCACCCATCTCCAATCTTTCTCACGCAAACCCTACAAAGTCCAAGTTTTCCTCCTCACAATGCGAACAGTCGAGGTAAAGCTATAATTTGATGGCTTTCGGCTTTTACATTAGTGGTTGTATAATATATATTTATGGATTTTATCAATGAAACGTGAAATTTCTTTAATACATTTTTCTGCTCACTAATTTTTGTCAATACTTATAAAAGATTAAAACCATTTCCATATTAACTTACTTATTTAAAATGATTTATGATTTTATATTTATTTTTATGGATTTTATCAACGTGAAATTATTTTAATGTATTTTTGCTGTGCGCAAATTTTTGCCAATATTTTTTAAATATTCCATTATCATAATTTTTTCATCACTGATTTTTGTCATTTTATGTATAAAGTATTAAAATGTGTCTTGGGTTAATTTAATTATTTATAATTGATAATTTTAATCAAACATATTTTAAAATTTATTATTTAATGAAATCTTTATAAAATGTGACTTAGGTTAGTATTAATTTAAAAATACATACTGAAGACAAAATTTCCATCGGATAGTAAATTTTAGTGAAATGTTTAAACAAAAAAAAATATACAAATTTGTCGCAATGTTAACTAAAAAGCAAATGTTTGGATGCACATATATGAAATAACATTAAAATCTCTGTATCGATAAATATGTCTATTGTTGGTATTACAGTAAAACGATTGTCATTTCGACTAAATTCAAAGAAAACTCTTAGAATAAACGACATTATATAACGCAATCGATATTATTTTATTAAACAAAGCTCAAAAAATATCAAACGTGACTAATTTTAGAAATAGGAAAAAAATGAAAAATGTGTTGACAACCGGATCCAAAAATCTATAAATATATCGGAGCACCAAACGAACATATGGTGTGAATAAGGCTTCGATACGTCCAGTAGTTTAGATTTGATGATATCACATACCTGTGCACCAACGTTTTTATATATTAAAACAATGTACTATGTTTGTTTATCAAGTAGGTAATAATAATAATATATTTATATACCTACATAAGTACTTTTAATATACATACAATATTCAATAAGTCCATTTCTACCTTGAATAAAATATAAATCATGCGGGAATTATATTAAAATTGAACAACAACAGAATATGGAATTGAATTCAACAAACTGCTTGAGGGGAATAAAGAAATTGACTTTCAGAGAAAATATTACTTTTTTATTCTGAATAAATTTTGAATATCTCCAAACTTTAAATAAAATTTAATACGTCCTTATATGCAACGGAGCATTACCAAAGTTGGGAACCATTAAAAAAATTTTTTTATCAATTAAGGAAAATTGCAAAATTTATAATAAAATTTTCAAGACTTTTAACAACATTTTTTGCTCTTTAATTCTTCAAGCAACTTCAGTGTTCAACTAACAGTAAAAAAAGGTCTTCACATACATTTTTTTAATACACCAGGTCCCCTTCGCTCTCCTTTGCATTGGGGCCTTAGGCAGCTGCCTAAAGTGCCTAACGCGTCACTTATTATATGAGCATACAGATCTATAGGATCATGAAAAAATATATTATTATACTCGTATGATTATACAAAATATTTTTAAACAAATGCAATGCAAAATCTAATATCCAGTTTAATATAAAAATTAAAAAACAACATTTCAAGATAATAATATAGGTAGAACAAAAGTCGTGTATTCAACGAAATCAGATAATATTAATTTTTTGGTTTTGATGTGTACTTTCTCTTCAAATGAAAAGCAAACAAAAAATACCATATGAACATTCAATCAGAAAAACAAATAAACCTTCGAAAACACTAATTCGACTTCTGGAAGATTTATCTTTTACTTATATCTATAATTAAATATCGTAAAAGACAATTTTTAAACTATTTACTTATACGAGTACATACTATATTGGCACAAAAGATTAACGAATTGATTTTTATTTTATTTATTATTTTTAATAACAACAAATATTATTTAACAATCGATGGAAACTATAAAGAAACATTCTTCATGTGATAAAAATTGAAAATTTTTTGTCTATTTAAATTTTTGTGTAGTTGTGACAATTCTTTAGCGATTTTAACCAAATTAGGGACATTTGTTTTCTGAACTGTTTTTTTTATAACAAAGTAATAAAAATAACATAAACATTACTTGAACAGGTTACCTTACTTGAAGTCAAATTAAGAATTTCAGTTCGGATTTAGTTTTCAGGTTCGGCAACAATTTCGTTCCAGATATGATTTTTGGTTCAGGTTCGGAGGCTGACAGGGCTCTAGCTTGGGAGCCGGGGCTAAGGAAGGCTAGCCCGCGATAAGATGTGAGAGCTATGCTCGGTTTATTTTATGTACTTATTATTTTAATAAGTATGTATAACCTTAAATTAAATGAATTAAAATACTAAAAATAAATATTCACTCCATCCATCTAGAGTTCATTGTATATTTATTCTATAAAGATATTTCATCCATTAAATATAATAAATAAATAATGATTTCATAAAATAATTCATTAACAATTCTGAGTGTATCAATAATTAATAAGAAACATTATATATTATTATATCCCTGATATTTAATTATTAAATATTTACATATATAGAGGTAACTTTGTACCATTAATATAATTAAGAAATTTATAACTATGAAATCCTTTATAAGCAGGAAATATAAATTATTTATGATGTTTTAATCATTGCTATTGAATACAAGAAATAATTAATTTAAAATGTATTTTGACTTTACGACCCAAAAGCTGGTTCTCTTCAATAATAATAACTCTATAAATAAATTATATATGTATGTTACGATTTGAAGTGGTAATTTCTTCTCGCAAAAACTGTTAGAAAAATAAAAACGCATTTATATTTAAAATTAAACTTTTTGATATTTAATTTGGTTATAATTTTATAACATTAAAATATGTAGTTCAATTTAAAATATATATTTGCAATGGTTTATAAGAGAAAAAATAAAATAAAAGTTGTGGAGAACAGATAGATTTTATCTATATTCTGAATTAACGAAACATAATAATTTTAGTTGTTAGGAATGATACTTTTTATAATTTATTTTCCATTCATTTTTTCATATGTTTTGTCAAAAATATTTGTTTTATATAATATGTAATTAGAAAGAATGTAATCTGTTCAATCTGAGTATTACATATAAGGAAGTCCCGTGGCGTACATTGCAGCTTTTTAATTTCATAAAAAATTAATGAATTCATAGAAAAAATTGTGTTTAAATAGAAATGTTTATAAATTTTTCAAAACGAAGTTTTTTATAATTTCTTTCAACTTTTACGAGAGAAACAAAAGCACTTTATCTGTGTTTAACTTTGTAAAATGTAATTAAGTTCTTTGTCACAGGACACTGGCGCTTCGGTGGAATTTCCAACAGGTAATTTTTAATTGGTCTTTCCTATAAATTCTGTAATTAAATATACCACTTTATCTTCTGAATTTTTTCAAGGGCACTTGGAAAATGTAGCACAAAAATGTAGACACTTGTTAACAATTAAATATTTTGAAATATATTGATTGAAAGTTGAAATATAAAGAAACAATTCACATCCAAGAAAGGTAAAATTTCAAAATTGGTTATGATTGTTGCTAACTTATTTATTTATTTATTTTTATTTTCATAAAAAATCTAAAACAGGACTTGGTGTTTCCTGCTAGTTTTAAAATATATTTTTACACGATTTTCTAAGTAACTACTGAACATATTTTATTCCGGTTTTCACTAATGGGTAGGCTGGGTTCAGGTGTATAATTTGTGGATGTTTTGTGTAAATTTAATATAATCGGGAAAAAACAATTCGCAGTGAACCGTGTGTTGTGGACATGTTGAATATTTTAGGTCACTATGATTTTGTGGATACTAACCCGGGTAACACCGGGTCCAATACGCTAGTTAATAATAAATAGGGCTGTACATTATTTATAACTCTCGTTGAGGGTCTCAGTTGTGAAGGCATTAAATGATAATAAATATTTGAACTTTTATGATTCTAACATAAATCTACCTATTTTTAAAATAATTTTAAATAATTAATTCTGAAGTATATTTATTTTAAATTATACAAAATCATCTTTTAATATTTTCGTAAGTACAAAACATTTACATTTTAAATGAAAATATTCATGTATATTTAATACGTATATTAATTCTTAAAACAGTTATTCAATATAAAGACATAAATATGTTTAAGCAAACAAAAAAATCAGAATCTCACGTCAGTTATTTTATCTAAACATTTTTTTTGTTTGATCTTGTATAAATGAATTGTATTCCATGAGGGATAAATTATGTTTTAACGTTCAATTTACATCGAAATTGTGTTTATTTTTCCTTGTCAAGAGTTAAGTAAAAAATCCTCGTATTTTTATAAAAAATATGAATATTTCAGAGATTCTGAAGATACAAAATTTTTAACACAATATAACCAGAAAACGTTTTACTTACATGATCATTAGAAAATTCGTTGCTACAATTTATTAAACTAATTTCTATGTATTTCTTTAATCATTTTATACTTAATAAACATAATATATTAAAATCCCAGGTAGGGTATAAAAAATGACTATTCACTAGTAAAATCACTAAATGGATATTTACTTTAAAAAATGTATAAAATTTTATTGCAGAATTTTAATACTGTATTAATGGTTAGAATATTATTATTTTATTTTTATGCAAAATTGAAAAGGTGAAAGGTTATGGTATGGAAAGATATTGTGATACCCTTCCCTTTCAACTGAATTCATTATATTAAAACGAATATATACTTTAATTTACAAGTATTAATCTAAAAGGTATTTCTGTAATGAATTTAAAAAATATGAAAACATATGAACAAAATATTTTATATTTTTAATTAATTTTTAACAAAGTACGTGACACAGTTATTAAAATTAAAATCATTTATTAATTAGTAATATAAACTGTCCAATCATTTAAAAGTAATGAATGTAATATCCAATAAAATATAACAACAAAAGTTTGAAGACAAATTAATCTCATACCTTTTTTTCACCCGATGTAATATTTCTATTAAAATCAGAGACTCGGACAAAACAGAGTGAAACCAAAAACCTGAACGAACCGGAAAATTTTGTATGAACCATTTTTTAACCGACTACAAAAAAGGAAGGGTCTATGTGTGCAGTGGTACGTTATGAAAGTCTGGGGCCTCAGGCAAAATACATTTTTGCCCCCTCTCTCTTTTTTAAGGGAAAAAATGTAGTAGAAAATTTCAAAATTAATATCATTGGAAAAATGTTCATCAAACAATATCTGAAAACCTTTTTTGCTTTTACAATTGAACCTTATTTTCCAAAAAAAAAAAAAAAATTTTCCTGATAATTATTTGAAAAGCCAAAAAAAATTATTATTATTATTATAAAAAGTTAAAAGAGGGCTTCGCATATTATTTTTTTTAAAGTGCCCACTGAATATTATAACGCACCACTATGTGTTTTTCATGTATTACATATGTGCACGATTTTCTCAGGAACTATTGTGATGATATAATTTCCTTTAGAAATACATCATGTTGTAGAACAGGTCTGGCCAACCCAAATTGCACTGCGGACCGCATTGACGACCTAAAATGTTCCGAGGGTCACACATAAATAAGAAATTTTGTAAAAAAAATTAGATTTTCCGGTTTTGAATTTTTTTCTAATCTACGTCTTCCTCGGCAATATTAGAGAATAAGCTCGGAAACACGAATGTAACGAAAATATGTCATACTTTGAAAGCTTATATAACCAGGTCCCGAGTTCGAATTCCATTATTTATATTTTTAATGTAGAGTAAAAAGTTAATAAACAATAAATAAATTTAAAAAAATCGCGTTATAATTCTGTACATGGTTTATGTATTTCTTATTTTATGAATTATTAAAAAAAACGCCGAAAGGAGTTTTTTCTTTTTGATCTTAAAATGTTTCTTAAATACTAAATAATTAAATTGTACAAACAGATTAGAGGTAATCAATTTTTTATATAAGTTGGCTTCCAAATTGCGTATAATTGGTATATAAATCGTGTTTTTAGTAGGTACCTCTTCACACTTCGTGATAAATCGCGTCAGTCAAATGATTTTATTTGAAAGCGTTCATTCGAATCAATGTAAATCGTTGGCCGTCGCGACCTACCCACCGCGACTTGACCGCCAAGTGTGAAAGGTTATGTTAACATAATCTTTCTTATTCTACGTATCACGACACCTATTTTTGTAACAACACGACCTACTTACTTTGAAATTGAAAGTTTAACACAATAATGCAAATTCTACTAAAAGATAACATGTATCTTTTTTCAAGAGAATAACATGATGATTTTATTCTTATAAAACAGACGTAAATAGAAATGTGATTTAGTAAAATTTTCATTGGAAAATGTCCAACTGATCCACGATATTATTAAGAAACTTTGATTCAGAATTCAATTAAAGAAGACTTTTTAAAATTTATTCATTTATATCACTATTCGCTATGTATAAATCTTCCTATAAATATAATAATATCAGTATAGTGATCATTGTACCGGAATAGCGGTGATGTTTCTCCGGTATTAAGTAATTTAAAGCTAGGTATAATATTCAACAAATTATCACAATATGAAAAATGTGAATTTTTTCTTGTAGCTAAGCATCCACTGAGTTAGTAAGTATAAAAAAAATGTTACGGATACGATAGGTATATTTTTTGATTTCTCGCAAAATTGAAGATACGAGAAGCTTTGTGATCGTTTTAAAACGATACAATATAATATTTCAGGTCAAGACAAACATTTTTCGTTCCGTCTGTCTGTTTGTCAAGTGAATCCTTGTCACACGCATACCGATCACTGAACCGATTTTAATGAAACTTGGTTGAATGGTTGGATCTGGCTTGAGGACGATTTTTTTTATAAACATCAAAATCGTGTGTAAGGGGGGGGGGGGACTTTTATTACTAAGTTTTTGTTTTTGCTCGCAGTTTGTGTTTCGGAGCTCGAGAAACGAGTAGGAAACTATTAAAAATAGTTATTTTAGATACGGTTTCGGATACGAAGCGCTTAAAAATGTACGAGCATTGATTCGAAATAAAGAATTATCACGTTCCGTATGTAAACAATTAGAATTTGGAGACTGCTAACCTAGTACAAGACGTATAATATTTGTTGATTATCATTGGCCATAAACCAAGTAACGTAAATATGAATCATTAAAATAAAAACATATTCTTTATTAATATATTCATCCGGCAGAATGAATTAAGTGTCTAATACTTTTTGAATAATTGCCAACATATTTAATTGTGTGAAAAATAAAGATAATTTAAGAAAATTGAAAAATTCTTTTAAATTACGTTTTGCAAATAAAAAACTTCAGTGAGTATTTATTTTGAGAAAGGTGAATAATGTTTACACATTAGTATTGTACATTATATAGGTATGTATTACGATTTTTTTTACATACTCACTAAAAATACACTAAAGTATTTTGTATTAAATATATGTAAAATATAAAATTATAAAAAATGTAAACTATTGATTCTGTTATATTAGATTGAAATTATCCTTGCATACCTTTTAGTATACATATATTTAACATCGAAATGTATGTCTTAAGCGATTAGCTATATATTAAATATTAAAGATCAATAAAGGATCATATATTACCCGCTGTTCTGTCATCGCATCCCCTGGTTTTCACAATCTGTGTAGGGAAGATAGAGAAATAGAATACGTTTACACAGCACTATTATTTCAGTTTTACTGTAATCGATGTATTAAAAACGAGTGTAGAAGTTCGTGTAGATGGCGCTTTACACCCGACATAACTAAACTGGAATAGAGCAGAAATAAAAACGCGTGTAAACTGCATGAATATATGTAGTTATATATATTTAGCCAACCCCCAAAAATATAAGTATCTGCGGAGTGTAGAGGTTTCATCGTAATGCACTTCGCATTAACATTTGAAAAAGCGTCGTCAGTTAAAACATGGTTAAAACACCTGAGACAAAAAGATTGAAAACAAAAGAAAGCGTGATTCGTGGAACGTACAGGAGATAAAGTATTTTTGGGATTTCTTGTTGGTATGTCATCGAACTTATAACGTACTTCATATCAAAATTGTAATTCCAGCTGACGATATTTATTCTCGTATGTGTAAACAGTATCGCTTAAAACGGTTTAACTACATCGGTTATAGTAAAACCGGAACAACAGCGCTATGAAAACGTACTCATAGTTAATGCCAAATAGAAAATCTGATAATTTTTATTTGTTTTTATGATCAAAAATGTATATATTTATTCAGCTAGGTATACACATAATTTTTTAATTAATCACTTCATTGAATAATAATATATGAATAATTATCATGAAATTATTCATGCTACTACCAATTGTAACTTTTATTTTAATTTTAATTGAACAATAAATTATGAGAATATCTTTTTCGATATTGATTTTAATATAGCTGAATGTAAATCAATCATTTGTCAAGTTTTATGTTTTTTATTTATTTTTTAAATGTGTATACAGTTTCAATTTATTATAAATAGTATTTGATGAATTTAGAACCCAAAAAGGATTAACTTGATGTATATATTATTTTATGATTTTAATATCAAATTATAAAATAATAAATAATAAATATGTATGCATGCCAAAATTATAATTTATTATTGAGTTAAAATTTACATTTTTAAACTCTATAAGATATGCTAAATTCTACGGCAAACGGAAACTCTTAGAATGCGAATAATATAGCAAATAATTACAAATAAATAATTTCTGTACCTACTGTATTAAATTATTATGAATTTCCCATGCAAAATCAATTTAAAAATAAAAAGTTTAGTGTTTTCTCATACGGTATATTCTGCAAATAGACATTATATCTTTTTATAAAGGAATATTTTACTAAACATTTGCAATTTATTTTGTATGTTGTAATTGTTTCCTACAATAGTCTAAAAAAAACTACAACTTTTGCGTTACATGTATCATTCGGAAGATATTAAAAAAAAAAACTAAATTTTGGGATATCACCCCCATTTCCACCAGATTTTAATATTGTCTATTAGCTAGGTCCAAACAAACACAGCATCATAAAATTTATTTGATATCAGTTCATGAGTTATAGACGTGATAAGGATTTAGGGAACATACACGTTTGAAAAGTATTTACCTGAAAAAGAAAGATCAAGTAAAAAAATTGAAATCGGAGACCAACAATTTGTCTTGTTACAGAAATGATCACTTAGCTTCCTCCTATCCTTTGTATATAAAAAGAAAACAACTTACGTTTAGATCTAAACTTACTATCAAATGGCATAAATAAACAACACATTTGATTATTTGAAAAGTATTCGACATATGCAATTAAAATAACCATTTTCAATTTAGTACTATTAAACTAATCATTTCAATTCAAAAATTTCATAAATTAGTACAGATTTTTGTCGCAAGAGCAACCGAAAATCAATTTTGGTCAAAATAAATTTTTATACTCAACTGAAATAAGTAAGACTACTGGCCCGCGAGTAAGTTTAATATTTAATCCGGACCTCTTATGGTTTTCCTGTCCCGCTTTGACGGAGATTGAGATACCTGGGAGAATAATTTGTTGAACCAAGAGATTCGACGTTGCTAAATTCCTGATGACGACCCTTGTAAACTTCATTAAGGGACAGGGTTGTTATCAAGGGGTAAGACTATAGTAAATATCGGAGTCAGTACATACACTAAGTGCTTGATCAAATAAAATAACAATACCCTGTACACTGTACATATTAGTATTCTTATACCCTAAAGAGTAAAAAAATGTATTACCTATTATTTATGTTCGATGTTATTTATTTTACCAGATATAGAAAATGTTCAGTCATATTTAATAAATAAATAAAAATAAATAATGAGTGCAAATTTAGCTCCCAGCTAACGCTATCTGCTAGGTATTAAATATAAATGACAACCACTCACAGATGTAGCCAATGATGCTTTAAAATATCGAGCAATTTCACAACAATTTGACTCCCAATATATAGCGTTAGCTGGAAGCAAATTTGCGTTCAAATTCTATATAATACTGGGAATAAAAACTAAAAACCGCTAATTTAATATATAAGGAAGATGATTATTCTATTATTTTTATAAGCGCTACAAATCAAACAGAATAACAAATGATAAAAGCCAACAACAATTAAACTTTCAACTATTACGTCAAATCCCGAACTAATTTCATACAAAATGGAAATGTCAACAATGATACGGATTTAATTTGATTGTCCCCCTCTGAACCAGATTTAAACCTACTTTGCCCTGTACAAATCTGCATTGCGTTGTACATTCATATACAGGAACGTATTTGCCACAAAATTACCTATATAATTAATGTCAAATGCCACCAATCTGATCAAACAGAAACACAATGTCTTTAAAACAAATCGTAATAATTCTAAAGTAAAATTTTCAAAGGGTCCATATCAAATATTATAAGTAAAAATAATTTTGAGTAATTTCCCATTCTGTAATGTGACTGTACTATATTATTTCATGCAGTTATATTTTTCACGAAAACATTCGATATTTAGGGTCGATCCAGACTATCGAACCAGTCTCGGGTCGATCTCGCTCCAATCAAATATGAAATCATTCACACTATAAATAGGTATCGGTCAGGTCTCGGTCTAATCTATATTAACCTGTTATGGATTATACCCATAATGTGAATAGGATCTTGTTTGTCTTCGATCATTATAGTACTGATTACTTAGTAAAGCGTGATCTAAACTTGAGCGATAATGTATATACCATAAGATTTGATTGGACCGAAACCAGATCGAGACCAGCTCTATAGTCTGGATCGACCCTTAGAGAGCAGAAAGCAAGGCAGCGTCTAAAGCTTTCCAGACCGTTGGCATATAAATGAAAGCTGAAGCCCTTCTTGTAAAAATAAAGGGTGATATTAGTTTTAAAAAGTTGTGTCAGTTTATATGATTAGTTTCAGATTACCAAAAAAATATAAAACGAAAATAAAATTAGTAATTTTAAATTATTTTAAAAACTTAAACTTTTTTATTTTTTATTTTGACACCTGTTTCTATCAAAATCAAAACTAATCTATTACAAATATTGCGGACCGATCAAATATGGCGTTGACATTCTAAAAAGTATTTTTAAATTAAGAGGTAAAAATCAGTGGATTTAATTATATAATACAGTAATGACAAAAACATCATTTCAGCGGTAAATGCGGCCCTGGCAAAGAGAAAAATACATGATGATATATAAAAAAATACTTGATTACGGTCCTATTTGTGCATACGTGCGTGTGTTTGTGTGTACAAATGCTCTATTGCGTATGCAAATTAGATGGCTTTAAGTTTGCTTTCACACCATGTTATTCAGAATTAAGGGGGCTTCAAGTTTGTTACATCCTAGTTGATTATTTTTTTCACAGACGAGGTAGGTATATACGAGTACACATAAACATATACATATATAGTAAAACATACATTTTTTAAAGTTTTTTGTTTTACTAAACAGAATTAAAATTTATGATACCAAAAATATTATTTGATTAATAAAACAATTGCATGATTTTTATTCGAAAATTTCCAATTGTTATGGTGTAAAAATAAGACATTGGGTCGTCATGGTAACTATGTATTAACACACACAAAATAAAGATAATCTTAACACAGTATGCAAAAAGAAGCAGAAAATGTATGTTAAAAATATTAAAATTTTTTTTAATGATAATATAAACATACATTAATTAGTACTGTATTTAATTTACGTTTTAAGTTTTAGGAGCATATTTTTAACCACCTCTCCCCTATGCATTTTGTTTATATTTCTTGCCCGAGCTACTACTAAGTAATTGTGTTTAATCCACTTTACGAAGCACAATATTCTAAAAGCAAATATGTAGCCGTATTATAAAAGTAGCAATATTCATTGAAGAAAATTTTAATATGATGTTATGTGCTTATCAGACAGAATGATACAGTTTTAGAAATGTATTCAAGTATAAATAAACAATTATAGTAATTATACTCACATTTATAAAGAACTAGCTGGGCCCACGCGGCTTCGCTCGCGTAGACTACGGAATTATTGAAAAATATAGTTTAATTAATTAAGTACAAACACGATTAGTTATTATTGTAATAATAATTTATCAATACCTAAATTACCTAACAAAAACGAATCAGAAGAAAAAAGTACAAATAATTTGTGTTCTGTTTAAATTTAAATGTTAATTATTGAAAACAAAATTAACTCAAACGTCAGCCGAGGGACTCCGAATATCTACCGAACGTAAGCGAATCCAGTCTGATGTACTCGCTTCGATGCGGCACGACACCATACATTTAAGATATTATCTTTATAAATATATTTTAAGATATTTTCTAAACTATACGACCAAATTGGATGCTGTAAATGGCAAACTATATCTACATTAAGTACTTATGACGATGAAATCATTTATTTCGATAAGGATTAATGTTTTGCAGGTCATAAGTCCATGTAAACAAAACCCAAATATTTTATGTTTTTTTTGTAACATAAAAGCAGTCATTGTGGCTTAAATATAAAAGTTAGACATATCGTGTCACTGACTTAATTGTAGAACTTTTGATTCTACACAATTCTTTAATACATTATTTTGTTCTATATTGAACGGTTTAGGCAGCGTATTACAAAACAGCGCGCCGACGGCAAAATTTTTTCCGACTTGATTTACTATTATCGTCACTGCTTTGTTGTTATGTTACCTAACGTAAAAAAATATAGCCTATAACCTGGCCAGAGAACGTACCTATGAATTAAAAAAAAAAACTCGTAAATCGGATAAGTGGTTCTCGAGTGATAAGGTAACTAACGGACAGACAGACAGACAGACAGACAGACAGACAGAGAGACGTTGAGCTTTATATATATTAAGGATGATTGAAATTTAAAGTTAAAACTACATTAAGGTCAACGAAATATTTTGAAAATATTTTTTCAATGATATAAAAAAAATTTCTATGTGTTTTAGGGGTTATATAAGAAATATTCCTTTCTTTTATTGTATGTAAAATAATATATAAATTATCTGCTATTGGAGCCACAGGACTTTCTTATACGTAATCCTGACAGTGCACAGTATACGTGATTTTTATTTTATTAAAACATATTTCTGACAAAGTTATGAAAGATAGAATAAAATAAATGGGACATAAATTATAGATTTCTTCTCTGTTACCAACTATTTGATTTATAATTAAATTTCTTTTTTCGAAAAATTGTTTTTTCGCAAAAAATGAATAGAACATAAATTATACATAGATAATAACATTACCTACAATTTTTAACTTGACTATTTTTCTCTAATTCACACTGTTTCAAAGTAATTCGACTATATTACTATACATTCGATACAAAAATTATTCTTAAATAAAAAAATTTCACCATTCTACGATTTGTCGTATTTGAGTTATTATACATGGGTAAAAGAAAGTAAGAAATTCTGTGTAAATACATCAACAATAATATTAATTAAACCAGAAAGTATATAATAGCAAAATAATGAGATAATTTTTATAATTCTAATTATTCACTCTTTTTATTTTGATACTTGCTGCTAGCAATTATGACTGAATTCTTAAATGGCTGTGGAACTTAAGATTTTTCCCCTTTCATAAATGATAATTTAATTTTTCCTTGTACATAATACACATTTAAAATTTGATGTTAATTAATATAATTAACTATATAAAAAATATGTTCCTACGTGGAATCTTTAAGATAACACCAATTTAAAATCTTTACTTTTTAAAATATACACTTTTGAGCACTTTTGGTACGTACGTACTCTTAAATTCCCGGGAGTACGTATTACTTCAGTGAAGTATTTTTAAGTTATTTATTTAACTGTACGTTCCATCAAAACAAAATATTTGTTTTAGTTTTGTAAATACTATTACCCAACGGACATTTATTCATACACATTGAGTATATTTGTAAACCTTACAAATGAATTAAAATTAAATAATGTTTACCAATATGCTATTTGTGTTTCATTATTTTCCTTTCTTTCATCGAATTTAATGAAACAGTTGAACTTCTATTTAATAGACTTGGGTAGATTTTCTTTAAACTAATAACAAGACTGTTTCTGACATTCATTCTAAGAAAAATCCTATATCGGATTTTCCAATTTCACTTAATTTGAATAAGGTCTTCTATTCTGATCTGATAGTAAATGGGGTGAATTCAAAAACGATAGGGTCAATTTATTGCATTTTACGATCTCTATGTAGTCTTTACATAGTCCGTACAAATCGATATTAAATTAAGTAGAGATGCATTTAGGTACAATGACATATTACAAGAAAAGAAATTACATATGCATAACAAAGTGAGATGTGCAAATATTAAAAAATAAATATTTTTTTAATTTTGCGCATCCCATTCTTCTATACCCACAATCAGAAATTTTTGAAGATTTTTTTTTCAAACGACAAATGTAGTATTTATAGTCAAAATAATAATACTAATACTAAACCTTACTCCTCAAAATCTAAATACCTATATATTTTATAAATTCTTTTTGAATTGTATAATATATATTATTAACAATTAATTATTCAAAATTTTAAATTAATCAGAAAAAAGTTATTGAGTAAATATTTAACCAAAATTTTGTTTTACGCAAACAATATACTCGGGCCCTTTACCATCACAGATTTACTCGTAGTAGATACTACACTACGGCCCTGAAACGAATATGATGTTAAATATAACATATTTATTTATATTAATAGTTTAATCAAAATCAATATTCCAAAAATGTCAAACCAGAACAGGTTACTCTATAACAGTTTTAAAGATTGAACACGGTTCTTTTTTTCCTTACAAAAACATTATTAACTTTCGTAAATTTAATAAAACCAGCGTGCGAAGCTTAATTAAAAACTTTATCGAGTAGTCAGCAAATAGTAATTAGAAAATAATTAAGAATATTGGCAAAAACCCACCAGCCCTCAATAAAAAATAGAGGATTTAATTATATATTGAAAGGTTTCTCTAGATCTGAAGCATCTTTGGCGATGAGAAACGTCACTTTTACATACGAGTATAACATTGATTTGATTTATTTTGTTG
The DNA here is from genome assembly GCA_961205875.1 of Sialis fuliginosa. Lineage (NCBI taxonomy): Eukaryota > Metazoa > Arthropoda > Insecta > Megaloptera > Sialidae > Sialis > Sialis fuliginosa. The sequence goes on from OY540817.1 coordinate 13,123,058, forward strand.
TATTTGAATGTCCTCTACAATTAAACCTAGTAAATGTGTTATTCAGCCACTTTTTAATGAATTACTGATTTTGATCCAAGAGAACTGATATTTAACATCTTTGTCAATAAATTGAAAACCATATTTGTTTCTCCTATTTAATGTAAATAAATCAATTATCTCGACTAATTAAGGGGTTACATCTAATCGTCACTTCGGAAAATTATACTTTTTAGATATTTTTTAGAATAATGTCTCAAACAATACCAAAAAAATGTTTTAATGAAATATAAAACAAAATGGTAACTTTAGCGTTGCTACATTGACTGTATCTTTTTTGTTATGTGCTCCACTACGGAAAACAGAACTTCCATGGATCAACACCCAGAAAAAAAAATTTCTCGTTATTTACATGAGTTTTCCCATCCATACATGATTATTAAAAAATATCGATTTTTGTAAATTTTGTATCACTTTGAACAAAAAATCGCGTTTTTGACGAAAAAAATGACCTAAAATTGTTTATAAAAACCGTAATTATTAACCAACCATAAAAATCGATGTAAAATCTATCTAAGGAAGTTACAGTTAAAGTTTCAAGTAGATCGGATGGAAAATGGCTAAGATACGTTTTCTGCAGTTTTTAAAAACGTGGTTTCGATATGTAAACGTCGATGTTAGTTCCGACTTTTTTTCGGGACTATGTTTAGCTTCTGTTTTAGCTTAAGACCGAATTATAGTGCCCCTTTACATTACCATATACTCATTATCACTCATTTTTCATCACTTTCACCATCCAGTTTATTTCGTTCGTTCATACACTTTGGAAAGTGAGCTCTAAATTAAAAAAATTGTTTTTGCTTATAATTACTTTTGAATATAATTTTTAAGATGTTTATACATCATTTAAGTCGATAAAAAATTGTTAATACATTAGATTTAAACCCTTAACAAATGTATCTACTTATTGTTAGTCACTTTAATAATTCAAAAATCTGAGTTTTTAAATATGTATTGGTTAATTTAGTGTGCAGTTGTAACTAGATTTTTTTTATTTTCACTCATATTGTGCAGTTCTGAAATATCCTCAAAACATATACACATCAAATCTATACCAAACGTAAAACCGACGAAAAACTAGAATTTTATTATAAAATATATTTTATATTCATCCGACTTCTAATGTCTTTATTACTATATTTACATTCCACAACAATAAAAAAGTTATTTAAAGTCTATTTCATAAATACATTTAATTTAATAGCGGCGGTATATTTTCTTGTTTAACTTATATAATCGATCTTTTATTATAGTTCGATGTTTAGTTTATGCCAAACAATAAGTTTAAATACCAGGACCGGGACGTGAACCAATGAACTTTGGCACAGTTATGTTTGTCATTGTGCCAACCATTTTTTAACAGTGGAAAATTTCTTAATCATAATGAGCATATGAATAATAGTAACAGTTATTAACACGTTTCCGTGCCAATCACAATAAATAATCTTTTATTTTCCAATTTCCATTCGGCTAACAATAGGTAACAGTTAGAATTAGAAAATGGGATTGCAAAAGCATATGTGTGCAAAAAATTCTACATGTTTATTGTATATCTAAATTTCAATAGTTTCAGGCGATGTTGAACTGGACCGGCGCAGAAAAGCAAACAGTTATTCCTGATGGAGGGGATGGGGGGAGATAAACGATCAGACTAATGGAAAATAACTGAAATTGAATACTATTTTATAGTTTACTTAAATATTAATTAATTAAATACACAGCTACACAAAAAAAGTGTGGAACCAAAAAAACCAACCAATATAGCTTTGTAGTATTAGTCAAGCATAGTCGAAATCCAAATTTTTGGAATTTTCTACTTACTAGATTTTTTTATTTGAGCTTGAATTTTGGGTTTAGGTTGAATTTTTCCAAGTTGGCTAAACCCAAAATTCAAGCTTAAATAACATAAACTGGTAAGCAGAAAATTCCAAAAATTTAGATTTCGACTATATCTACTCGACCAATACTACAATGCTATATATGTTTGTCGCCTTTTTGGTATCGCACACTTTTTTTTTTTTTTTAATTTAACCTAAACCCAAAAGTCAAGCTCAAATAAAAAAAACTGACAGAAAATTCCAAAAATTTGGATTTAGACTATGCTCGACCAATACTACAATACTATATATACTTTTTTTGTTAAGCTGTGTTATTAAACACACAAATTTTTAAATTTTAATAAATAACTCATGTTCTTTTAACATTTTTAATGAAAACTTTATTGTTTAATTCATGCTAAAAAAATATATTCTAATGAAAGATATTTATTATTCGAGGGGTCAAAACTTGCCAGTCCGACACTGGCTCTAAGAAAAGAAGTAAAAAACTTTTAGATAGTCCACCTTTTGTTAATAACAAATTAACCGTATTCTATTTCTAAACTAATACTGGAATTAAAAAAGTTTCTGGTAAATAAGAATGTATGTATATAAAATGTAACAAACCTTTCGGAGTGGAGCTAAAAGATCGTATCCTAACGGAGTCATCATCAACCGGTACATCCAAGAAGGCCGCAGACTTTCTGTGATGTGGTGGATGGTAAACCGACGTAGCTCTACGCGAGGACCCTTTCCTCCGCATGCTGTTCGGCGACGGCTCGGCACTTCCGCTTCCTCCCACAGCACTTCCGTTTTTACCGCCAACACTGAACGTCACCGCAGACGCCGCATTCTTGCCTTGACCGCCTTTAACACTCTTACTACCATTTTTCGACAAATTTCCACCACTACCGGAGTTGTTTAATCTAGGTTCCGAACCACACCTGGCTGCGCGTGTAGGATCTTGCTGCGCTTGCTGTTGTTGCTGCTTGCGCCGTACTGCACCTGCGCCTCCCGGTACACGAGCGCTCTGCGATCGCGCAGCTGGTTTGGATTTACGGCCTGATCCAGGTGTCGCAGGCGGTCGTTGGGTCTGCGCTGACTGTTGTGGCTGCGCATTTGACTGCGCTGACTGCTGTACCGTTAAAATTGTTTCCATATTCGTTGTCGTTGCACAGATTGACGCGGAACGTACTTTCATGCTAGTGCGGTGATGCGTGGCTAATTCATCTGCCATGCTCTTTGAACTTTGTAATTGTAAACCTACACGCTAACTTTATTTGATTATTGTATCGAACATTTTTTAAATTAAGTTTTTACTGATGTAATTTACAACATGAAACGCGTGTGTACACTCACTTTATATAATTTTATACACGTTACTTTTTATTATTCATTGTTAATTAGCAAATGTTTATTTATATAGTAAGTATATAATTTAAAACTGTTTTTTATCTCTCAGTGATTATGTTTTTTTTGAAATCAACTCGAAAACAATTTATGTAATCTGAAACAAAATTTATTTTATATACTTGTTATTTATGAACATGTATGGTATTATATATTTATTGATTTTTTTACTTAAAGCGGAGGAAATTGAAAATTATGTAAATTTAAATTTTCAGAAATGTATTCCAAACATCCTACATAATTACAAACAGTTAACACCCAGAATATATTATAGGTACCTATATATTTTTAATGATACTTTATTTTAACCTCTTAGGATCGATCCAGACTATCGAGCCGGTGTCGCTCCAGTCGAATATTCAGTATAGTAAGGGTCAATCCAGACTCGCTCCAATCAAATATAAATATACAATAAACAATGAAATCATTCACACTGTATAGGTATCGTGCTGGTCTCGGCCCAATCACGCTCCGATACATTATTACTATACTAAATATTTGACTGGACCGAAACCGTTACGATACCTATAGTGAGAATGATTTAATTGTTTATTTTTATTTGATTGAAGCGAGACCAGCTTGATAGTCTGGATTGATCCTAATAATACATAGTTCCAATATAACATATGTGACAAATATTTTGAATTATGGCATTTAATATTGCCATTGTTAATTCAGTCAATTGTTAAATAACAATCATGTTAATTATTTTAAGCTATTAACATGCTACAATATTCTATCAATAATCATATTATTCTAACTATATGGACAATGTCCGAACTGTGAATATTATTATTTCAATAATACCGAATATGCAATATTGTCAACTTTTCAATATTGAATATACAATTATAATAATATATAACCTAGGCGTAGGTGCATCTCTTTTTATATATTGTCATGTGCCAACTCAAAATTGAAGAACAGAAAAATACTGGATAAAAATTGATGCCGGGTCAATATCTCTCACAGTTAATAATTATATAACGCATAAATACCAACACAAGTTCAACGAATTAACAACGATAAAAACAGAAAATAACTTGGAGAAAAAAAATAATTTAACATGGTCTACTAGACGTAATGGACTAAATATAGATTGGGCACAAACATTTTTGACCTGGTTGAGTATTTATAAAAACGTTTGTACGTATGCATGTTTGTCCAATTCACGCGACCTGCTTAGTTTCATGTTATACGTGTGTCTCCCTGCGTGTATTATAAGTGTATGCACAGTGGCACCCAACGTGTTTTTAATAAGGGGAGAAATAAGCCATTTGAAACCCAAATGACAAACTCGGTATTATCGTTCTACAAGGTACCATTTATTCAGAAACAACCGACAAAATTCAGTACCTCATAAAAAAGAATTGATTTAACTTTAACCAAAATAAAATTTGAAAAAAAATTATTTAATTAAAAATTATTCAAACGATTGTAATGATTAAAACTATTAGATATATAATTTAATATATAAAGATACTTTTATTGTAAAAAAGATAATCCTTATATTAATAAATCCTCGAAAATAATTTCACTGAACATACAAAATATAACATTTCATGAATGCCTACAGACTTAAAAACTTTTTATAAAAAAAAAACAACTTACAATTAGGCAAAATATATTCTTCAAAAAATATACAGATGTCCACAAAGTCCCGTTCCACTCGTTGTGTCTCGAGAACAATTTATTGAACAAAAATAAGGCTCTTTCAGAATTCTATATCCAGTTGTATTTTCACTAATTTAAAAAAATAATTTTCTTACACATTTTATGAAAACTACAAAACACCCATATTAAAACATTAACATCAAAATAATCAAGTTTTACTACTTTCCGTGAAGAGACATACACCTAAAAAAATTAATTTTTACACCCCTAAAAACCTCATACCGTCACACCCACATTTTCTGCATATTTAAGTTACTAAATTAAATACATATATGTTATGTTATTCAATAAGATGCATATGATATTTAATTAATTATATTTCATCACACAACGTAAACACGCATGCGACGCCACTGCATATATGTATAAATATGTGTGTAGTAAATGAACATGTGTTATTTGCGGTTTTCGAAATAATATTCTAATTATCATTACTGTATGTATACATTTAATTTGGGATGAACTTTCATAAATAATGTTGACGTGAAAACATAACATATATGTAGTATTATTATTTACCCTTATTAATGGGGAGGACGGGTGAGAACTCATTTGTAATAATAGAAAATGATATTGAACTATATTATATTGTTTCGAATAAATTTTATATTATTTTATTTTATATCATATATCACGATATAGGTCAAAATGATAATAAAAAATAATTAAATGTGTAGGGAATATTGAACATCTAACAATAAGCATAATTCGTACTTATATTATAATTATAGTTAACATATATATACCTACTTATTAGTATTAATATACCTACTTACATACATCTGCATATTAAAACGTGAACAAACGTCGATAATTGTCGTACGTTTCTATAGTATTTATTATAAAAGGAGGCGAATGAAACTTACTGTGGCATAGATGAGCACACCGGCTGCCCCCCACAAAACCAGTTAAGAATTAAAAATAATTATAAATATTTTTAAGTATTTGAATCTCCTTCGATGTACCTTTTTATATCCAAAACATTTTTCTGTAATGTGGATTGGGGGATGGGTGTTGTAATTGGGTAATCTAATAGCTCCACAAAAATTGGTACAGTTTAATCGAAACAAAGAAACAGAAAAAAAATCAAACTATCAAAATTAGTGCTGTACGCTAAGAAGAGTTTAAGTTAAATTCAGACGATACAAGAACAAGACTATATTAAATTTATTTATTTATTTATCAACAGTTTCATTTTTAAGGTATAATCAATAATTAGTAGGTAAAACATTACTATTTGGTATTAATCTTCACTTCAATTTCAAAACCCGAAAAGAGACGAGACTTACTTACCTCCCGTCTCGTATGCAACCATAATTAAGATGGATTATGTTGCGTATAATACGACGTTTGACTTAAAAAAACAAAATATTTACATTATACATTCAAATCCTACAGATTTATAAACATATCGTATTGATATTGAGACGTATTTTTTTATTGATTCCTTTATATATTTTCTTTTCCATTATTTTTTTTTCTTCGATTTGATGTTATAATTTTAAAATAACATATATTTTATTTTCTATTAATAAGTAATTAAATTATAAAAGTAATTTTTATTTCAATTTCTGATTTTATGCACTAATGTAATGTTTGAGGGGGTTGGGGGAATGGCATAGATAAAAACTTCTGCCATGGATATATATCTATTTTATAGCCCATAACAAAGGTATATACGACGCGGCAGAAGTTTTCATTCAATATTTTAGATTTAATAGCATTTTCAAAATTTGGGTTCGATTCTGAGCTTTTGTAAGTCATAAAGTCCCTATATAAGTCCCTATACAAAAATTCTGCCATGATGTTTTTATGTAAGTGCACATCAAAATAAACATTTTGCATCAGGTCTGGTTCGGTTGCTCTCTGGAATTTGGGGGACGAAATTTTGAAGGGCCCGCGTAATAATATCCCTAAAAAAATTCTACTGTATATCCAAAACATGTTTAATTAGGGTCTAGTTTATAAATAACCGTCACTTCCAAGAGGTTGTGACGGACCGGACCCATCTGAGTGGGTACTTCAAAGCAACCACAACGGCAGACAGTTGTGAAATCTACAGTGAAAATACAACTGACTCCTCTACTAGTATGATATTTTAAACAAAAAGATATCAATTTGTACGTTCATAAAAATATTGTATAATATACCTACTAGTATATTTTCAATATCTAAATCTTGAAATACCTTCAAACAAACACGAAATACCCGTGGTTATTGAAAGGTGATGATGATCTTGAAACATTTATAATCCTTAACGATGTTAATTTCGACCACACCGACAGATACACAAATATCCAGAAGGGTAAAAAGGGGTTGCTTTAGTAAACCTTACCTTTTACCTCAGAACACAGATGTTTAATAATAAGTAGTACATTTAATTGGGCCGGGAACTTTGTTAATTAGTTTGAATATACCGGTAAATTTAATTCAGAGAAAAAATGTTGAAAAATACATTTCGTCTGAGTTGTTTTTTTTATAAAAAGTTTTTATGTCTGGAGGCGTACTTGAAATGATATTTTTTGGATGTTCAGTGAAATTATTTTCAAGGATGTATGTATATTATACCAGATATAGAAGAAGATAAAATATTTGTTTTGCTCTGAAATGGTTAGCTATACCTACGAGTATATATTTTATATAGATAAAAAACGTATTCTGTGAGGCGATATTGTACTCTATAATAGTTTTTTTTACATAGAACTATAAATCCTAGAATCATTATGTCTATAACGTTCGTTATAAAGTCTACGTAGTTTTACATATTATTCAAATATCAATTCATTTCAAAAAGATTTTAATATTTAGTTAGGGTAGTTTTTATTTGGGGTATTTTCAAAATTTAATGGTTTCTATCATCAAATCGAGTTTAAATATGTTTTTTTAAATTAGGGGTTGATTTAGGAAAACCCTGCTTACGTCTTAAACATTTTTCGTTTATAGATCAAGATGTTTAAGCTGGGCTTTGATAAATCAGTCATTCATAACTTCTCGTTTTATACATAATATAAAATATATAGAATGTAGATAGATAAAATCTATATATGTATATCCATCAAATACAAATTTCCCAACCATAGACATACAGGTGTTTCAACTTTCAATAGCAATGCTATCATCATGAGAATCTATCATTTCAAATTATTTCATCCATTTTGATGTTTTATGTGTCAATCTTTTATCGATTTTTGTATTTTTATTTTATTTTTTAAATATAAACTAGACTGTTAATAAAAGGTTTTTGTTGTTTTTGATTATCGTTTTGTCAAAGGCAGTAAAATCAAATAATGTTGATCATGGGCGGTCTTTATTATCTCGTATAAGGAGAACAAAAGCATTAAGACAATGAAGTATTGATGATTCCGTTTTATAACAATCACATATCCACTTGTAAAATCATTTGAAAAACCTAATAAATTATAAAATAAAATAAAAATTTATTCTATTGCACAATATTCATATTTTTCTAATCACTGTCCCTATAAAATAATGAAGAATACTATCTTGTTTATATCACATAAAACATTTTGAACCGCTGGTTCACATTATTATACTATAACTAAAAGTCAAAAGTCAATTCAAATCCCCGGGCATTTTTCACAAAGTTGTCGTTGAGGAGATTTAGATAATATTATTTTTACGACTCCCGAGATCATTTTAAATATCCTTGTTTTGATATAGTTTCAATCCCTTTCGTTTTTAAACAAGATTTTTAAAGGGTTATCATTCCACATAAAGAAGCCTTGTTGCTTATATCATATTATACCATACCATAGTCCATTTCATAAATTTAATATTGTATACAGTAACTTATTTTTTATTGTTCTATATAAAAAAAATACTACCGCATACAATAGGGTCTTCTAAATTTTATTATAAACTTTATAATGTAATATATAAATTGGATAAGCGGAATTTCGTGTATTTCTGAATGGGGAAAATACATTAATTAATTAATTAATGGAAATAATTAAAAAGTATATATATAAAATTAATTAATTCCGAACAACGTTTAAAAAATACACGTACATAATAATATGTTATTGAAATGCTTACTTTATTTCCCAAATGTATAATGTAGATAGAGGGGGGGGGGGCTACGAGGGCCATATGACCCGGACCCCTGATAATAATTCAATTTTAAAATAATTCTAACCTTTGTTCAAAATTATTGAAAAATTGTGTTGTTATTGCATTTACCTGAAAATATAATCCATAAGTTAATCACTATATGTACATAAAGTTAAAATGGCGTGGGAGGTAGGGTTGCTGTATCAAATTGTAATAACTGTAGTAGTTAACTGTTTGTATGCAGATTATTTTGACAGTTTAATCTATGGAAACATGGGCGTAACCAGGGTGGACATATAGGGGAGGGGATTCATCACTTTGCTTTGTGGAAAAGAGTGCTCCCAGCCATGAAAAGTGTCAATAATTATAATTACTTATAATTAATTATTCATCTTCCATTTTATAGAAAAAAGTATTAAACAAATAAGTTCATTTTGGATATTTTGGATCCAGGAATTAAAATATTAAATTAATATTTTTTAATATGCAAGGAAAAATTCGTAAAATAATTGTTTACCACTTTTTATACCTATATAAAGCAATAATATATTGGCTACGCCCTTGTATGCATGTACATGTTTTTGTAATAAATCTATACAAATTCAAAATTCGCATGATTATTGTCAAAACCTATTGTAGATTATGTTATCAACAGAATAAAACAAATTAATTTATCCATAACAAGCTTTTATAATCTGTAGTTTAATTGGAAAAATTTACAGTGGAAATTTTGAATATAGGGGATGTACACGGGGTGATTCACCAATACATAATTTTCAATTATAATAATATGGCTGTCACAAAACTTTTTCTATACATTTAAACATAAATGAATATTATAAAAAATACAATTAAATAATAATAATAAAATAAATTTATTTTGAACAACCGGTATAAAAGTCTTGTGGTGACCACAGCAGTTTATTTCTTAATTAGCGTCATTCCTAATTAATTGAAAATAAAATTCGTCTGTTTTATCATCACACTGAATATTTTTATAACTTAGGTAGATGTTAAATATAGGGTTGCCAGAATATCTCTTTTAAAGAGAAAATGTTCTCTTTTTTAGCTTTGATCTTTCTTTTTCTTTTTTTTATATTTAAATCTCTATAATGTTCGGCCTGATGAGTTTTTTACTAACAAAAAAATTACCTTAGAAAGAAAATTAAAGGTTCCTCGTCACTGGGTTAGACAGAGTGGATAAAATAATAAAATATTATTTCCTAAACCAATTAAAATTATATTTTTACAGCTATAATTAAAAAAAAACTAAGTAGACCTCGGTAGATATTTTTAAATTTTCGATTTATTCTCTATTTGTTCTCTAAAAGTTCTCATTTAACATTCTGCGTTTCTGACAACCCTAGGTAAATATACCTTTATGTTTAAATGAATAAACAAAATATGTTATATTATGTCTGACAGCGATATTTACTCATTTATATTGGTTTGTCTGTCATATTAATTAATAAATAAACATTTTATGCTTTGTTTTTAAATCGTCGTAAATAAATATTACAACGAATAAATGTTACGTGTCATCAAATTTTTTAATTTAAAAAAAAAACATGGTTTAAATTTTATGTGCCTATATTAATTATATATGTAGGTGGACATATAATTTATTATAAATTATAACCATATAGTCCGGTGCAGTTAGCCGTTAAAAATGTGAAACCTCTGAACCCGTCTAATGAATGGGTTTTCATGGGACATTTTTCATTGAGTTTCTAATCGTAAGAAGTTTTGTGTGCAATTACCCTAACATGTTGGCAGTTCAAACGGGCCATAATTTTAATTTTATTGTTTTTTTTTCGCATGGTGGCCATATTTGTTCGACAGGTGGCACTATTTTTTGTACTAAGAGTTTACGGGGTAAAGTTAGCAAGATTTTTTTACAAAAAAGTGGGAACTAGTTATGTTCACACACCAAAATTCAACCCTGAGACTGGCACCTCTTTTTTCAAAAAATTCTCAAAGTTTAAAAATTTGAAAAAATGGTACTTTTTAAAGATTAATAATTCTGGTGGGGAACCAGATAAAAATCTGAAACTTCAACCCATAATAGTACTACATATGTATCAAAAAAATGACTTATTGACTCTACTTTCATGGAAAAACAGCCTTTGAAAATGGGATTTTTTTAAAAGAAAAACAATTAAGGCCGAAATTGAACCCTTTTGATTAAATTTTGAAAAAAATGTCTAAGTAATCTTGTAACTAATTTTTTTTCTGAACAATTTGCTTATAGCTCCATGTTGATAGGATAAATAGATGCTCAGATATTGCAGTTTCCGTAAACCCTTTAAAGTGCAAAAAATGCTGCACCCTGTAGAAAAAATATTATCGCCACGCGAAAACAAAAAACAATAAAATTAAAATTATGTTCATTTTGAACTACCGACATGTGAGGATAATTGCACACAAAAAATCAATTTAAGAATGGTCAAGTAACCAGTGCTGGACCACTGATATGGTTGACCCATAAATAATTAAATAATTACTAGCAATATTTTTTAATGAAAAAAGTCCTTTGAAAATCAATTCACTATAGACGGCTCCCGAGGTAAAAAGCTAACTGCACCGGACTAATAGCTATTTGGCAAGAATTATCAATATACAGATGATCGTGAAAACTCTGTTATTATTGAAGTTATAGAAAATCGATTAAATGGGTATATTATTAGTATTTTTAAGAATAAAGAATTAATGTCACAAAAAAATAATTGAACGTCGATTTTCAGATATTTAATTATTAAGAATTATTATCAATCAATTGATTATGATAAATAATATTATTCTTTGCCAGTAACACTAACAAATGTGATTTACCTGCGAACAATTGACATAAATACTAATAAAAAGCAAAAATTATTGTTTTACAGATGTTTACATTTTTTGAAATTTTTCGGTATTTTCTATTAAACTAACAGTTGTTTTTAATACCTATTTGAACACCATATGTATATATACCACAATTTATAGAGAGTATACCTAACTATTAAATTCACTGTTGATATATAAAGTTGTTCCATTAAATATTTTTCAAAATATCTCTGAAATTGAACGCTATTTAACCTTTAAACTGCAGTAAAAACACAGTTAACAATATCACTCGATTTCCGCGATCACCTCTATACGAATGCATAAAATGTAATTATAAAAGTTTAAATTTCACAAACCCTATTTTAATAAGCATATACATATTTTAGTTAGTTGGCAAAAAAACGTAGTCAAGGTATAGATAAAATATAATATAAGTAATTATTTTTTAAACTTATTATAGGTACGTTAATAATAATTCTACTGGTCTTAAAATATAACTTTGAATCATACCTGGATCTAATTTAAAAACTTTAGATATACTTTTATAATAGATTAATTAAATACACTTTCAAGTAAAATAAAACACTTACATTTAAGATAAAAATAAAAGTTAAGATTTTTAGAAGAAGAATACGAGTAATTTACTTTATTTAATTTAATGTCATCACGTTAATATAATAATTTTTAATAAACATAGATTTAACTTTCAAATTCATTTATTTCACGAAACAAAAAACATAAAGATAAATCACATAAAAATAAAAATGTAATAAACAACAAACAAATCACTGAAAAAACAAAACAAAAAACTACTGCGACAACAATTAAAAATGTAGTATCGGCTCACTTGATCGCGTACGTAAGTATATGTTAGCGCGCAACAATCGACATTCAGTGGGTAATCGACGCCGCGTCGCGACGGTACAGAGTGTAACAGGTGCAGCCGTGGCTCACTGTGTACATTCGGGCCTGCGTACGCGTGCATCTGTATGTGTATATCTGTATATATATACATGTGTTTGTGTGTGTTATTTTCTATTCAGTAGCATAATTTAACGCCTAGGGACCCTTGCGCGTTGTGAACTCTAAATTCAATCGTTGTAACATTTATTAACAAGAAGAAAACTCACTCTATAGTATGCTATGATAGATATTAGTTGGAAAGCTCTTTCATTATAAAACAACAATGTAAGTACTTATAATACTACAGGCCCGGGGGCCCCGGGGCAAGAACTGACCAAGACCCCCCCAGAATATACAAAAATAAAAATTGAAGACCTTTTTTATCCTTACTGGGAAATTTAACAGTTATTACTAATTTTGATTTTAATGACCTTTTGATTTTTTTAATTTTACAATTCTTACTAATTTTAATGAATAATAAGTGTAAAATTCAAGTTCGCAACAAAAAAGGTAATTAAAAATCAAAATTTGTAATAAGTGTAACATTTTCAAGTTAGAATCAAAAAAGGTCATTAAAATTAAAACTAGTAATAAATGTAAAATTCAAGTTAGCAACGAAAAAAAAATGTCTTTAATTTTTATATTTTAATTCGATCACTTATTGCCACAGGGCCCTCGAGCCTTTAGTTACGGCCCTGGTGGAAGGTGATAAGAATATCTATACGACATTACATAATTTTCGTATTATAAATGGAAACGTATACTAAAATGCAGTGGCGAGGCGTAAAATTTTTATTAAGGGAAGCATATTTTGTCAATCCTCTCCCTCCTATTAACAAAAAAATTAATTATGAAACACCTTAAGTTCAAGCTTTTACACTAAAAAAAACCTTATATATTTATATAGTAACTTAATGATTCTGTCTTATTTTCTTGTATTTTAGTCGATATTTGTATGACGAGTTGAAGTTCAATGCAAGAAATTTCACTAAAAAATTTTATGTTTACTGTATAGAAAATGACGTAAAAAGTTGAAATTTTCAAACCGCAGGTCTGTATCTCAAATCATTCTCGAGATATAGCCTCTCGAAGTTTTAGTTTTATCAAATTTTTGGAGAAAAAAGGCCATAACTTTTGAACGGGTGGTTCGGAATTGATTTTAGTTGACGGATTTGAAATCAGCGTGTCAAATTCTATATAATGACATGTATAATACCTTAAAACTCGAAAAAAAAAATGCGCGAAAAATTAAAAAAATGTCGATTTTTGACCAAATTTTTTTTGTCATGGCATTCATAAACGTGGTGTGTTAATTCCTCCTCAAAGTTGTTGATGGGTCAATCTGACCCAACGTTCATTTAAAAATGAAAATTATCAGATCCGAAAGATATTGAATAAATTCAATATTCAACCCTTCCGCTACGTTTATTTAATGTGATTTACATTAAACTGGAGATCTAATGACTAACGGGTCGATCAGGAATATTTCACATCTCCACTGCCGGGTTAAAGTCGAAACGGATTCATTTTTTAAATTTTTGAAATGTTTTCAATTTATACTGCCAGTTTTTAAAGGTAAAAAAAATATAGTAGGTCTTACTTAATTTCCATTTTATCATTTTTTTTAGACCGAATTAAATCTAATTTTTTTTTCCTGAGAGTTTATAAATTATATTATCTTATTTAGACTGCCTGTAATTTATTATATAACTTCTCATAATTAGAGGGCCCTTTAGACTAGTGGTATATTTGGAACTGATTATACTATATACTGTGCCGTAGCATGGGGTCGGCGTACTCTGAAATAGCGCCCCCTGTAATAATTGAAGACATTCTTTTATCCTGTTAATGCTATTTTCACCTATTTTGCCACCACCCTAGGTCTGGTGGCCCCGGCTGCGCCTCTGCCTGTATAAATTACAGGACAGGATATGAAATAAAACCATGAATATTTATTTTTTTAAATAAAATGTTTATTATTAAAAAATAAAACAAATATATCCAGAAAAAATTGACAATATACCTTTTTCCAGAATGGAGAAGACAGCAAAAACATCATTTTTATTTGTAGAATGAAAATAATAACTAAAAACTATGGTCTTGTCAATGTAAATAAAAAAGTTAAGGAAATTATTTTACAGAGAAATAAGGGAAAAATAATATATACAAATAGGGAAAAGACAAAAAAAATTATGCCAAATAGATACATCAATATAATAGTGTTTTTAAAATGTATTTATTAATGAAACTTTTGACAGTTATTTATGAAATTTTAACATAACTGAGCAATATTTCAAAATCTAACAAACAGTAAAAAGAATTGTAAATAAAAATAACAGTTTTGGTACAATTTTTTTTAATATCATCAAAATAACACAAAAATATAAAAACACTATTACTTTATGTTCCGTTGGCATCTTCACCTAGCTTCATACTTTTATTTATTTAGTTTTTTTAACAGTTCACAGCAGTCTAACTCCTCTACACGTCTTTTACACAACAATAAATATCAAAACATTTCAACTCTTCAACAATATACACAAGAGGAACCGATAAGGAGTGAGCCTGCCTTAGCATAATATTCATCGGCGGATTGATATGACGCTTCAACAGCATATACAGACATTTGTCACGACAATAATTCATTTGTATCATAAAATAACGACTTTGATTCAAATAATAGACTAACATTGACATGAATTTAATTTTAATAACAGAAAAGTTTATATATTCAATAGATTCCCAAACTTTCTTGGTTCACAACACAAACCCTAGATAACTATAATAATAATAAATGGTGCACAGTTTGGGAAGAATTCATTACAAAAAAGTACATAACTTTTTTTTAATTGTTGAATAAAAAATAATTACAAGTAATTGTTATTATGCAAATTTTAATAGTTACTTTGTTACGATGCAATATAACGTTAGCTGATAGTTTTTACATGTTAATAAAGGAACAAAATGTATCATAAAAATAAATATAAAACTGATTTGAAAAACACAAAAGTTTTAAACTATTTTTTATTTGTTAATGAATTTGAATATTACAAAATGTAAAACATATTTTTTTTTAGCAGCTTGAGAAACAAAAAATGGTATAATTTAATTAAAGTTATTTACATTATCTATTATTTGAGTCAGAGAGTTATTAAGTAAATAATCGATTACATACATATAATTAAAATCTAAAGTCTGTATACGATTGTTTCATCATCACATTTTCACCAATAGTTTGCATTGTTTGATGGTGATTAAATTCACATTAATAAATTAATAGCCTGTGTTAATTGATTCATTCTATATTAATTAGTTGGAATGGTGTATTTTACCTTAGGCAGAAACCAACATTTATATTAATATTTGTTTGTAATTATTATATAAATTGAACTTAAAAATATTCTATTGTATAGTACTATTAAAATGTATAAGTTTTTCAAAATATAATTGACTAAAAAAGTTTTTTGTATAATTAGAATCAAGTAGTAAATTTGTGCTCAAATTATAATTAGTAACATCAATTCAATTAGAAAGTCTTGTTTTGCAGTCATATAATAACAATTTCAAATTGAGATTACTTATTTTGTATCATATATGTATATTGAAATCCACACGATATGTGTATTACGTTAATAAAATTATATATTAATACATTAACACACTTTTCCAAACTGCGTGCTCCCCTAGAAAAATATTTTCAGCATAAAAAATATACTTAGAATTAAGGGACAATTCCACTGTAAAATTTTTTGGAAATCTTTTTTTGCATTATCAAAAAATATGGACTTCCATAAATATGTTATTAAATTTTGGTTGCGACATTCAAATTATTTCGGTTGCTACAGTATTTCTTAGAAAAACAGATTATTTTAAAATTTCACATTTTTTTGAACAAAAAACTATTGAAAAAAAAGCCCAATTTGACACTTAACTTTGAAATGATCACCATTTTGTTAATTTTCATCAGAAAAAAAATCCTCTATAAGACACTACAGTTTTTCATACTGATTAATAATATTTTTAGTTTTTTTCTTTCAGACAATTTTTGGAGGAGTAGGACTCTCCGCCGTCAGGCACTGTTTTTGATTGAATTTTTATGCATTTACAACAGAGTAATAAAGCAAGCAAAAAAATGTATCAATTTTGATTAAATTATGGATGAAAATTTTTATACCTTTAACAAAAAAAATCACAATTCAGAAACTTTTCGCGACCCACTAAAAATCGACTTGCAGCCTTTAATTAGAGAAATGTTGATGTAAAGAACTAACAAAAATGATAGCATGTGGTATTATTATTATTCATATGTTAATGTATTAATACATATATGAATAAATACGTATTTATAAGGGTATTAGACATAGGACCAGGGCTTTTTTTAAACAAAAAAGTGCCATAACTCACTTCTTGTAGAGTTTTTTTACTGAAGAAAATTATATTCAAACATTATTTAAATAAAATTTACAGCAGTTTTTTTATGCCACGAAAAAAAGGTGCCCGAATGCCGTTCCACCGCGTTACATTACAAAAAAAGCCCTGATTAGGACACCGATGGTTGAACAATTGTCCTTTATTATAAATGACAAATAACAAAATCTACCAAGTAAAATTAAAGTGTAGTATAAATACAAGGTGTTCTAATGCACTAAACTCCAATGTAAAATAACTGTAAAATAAAATTTAGTACCTCATATCAAGGTTTTGCTTTAATTTTATGAGGAACATTAAGTTAACTGTCATTTAAGAAAAAAATCGTGTAGCTCACCGAAATAAAAAATTCATCAAAGAATATAAAAGGGATCCCTTATAAACCTGGAATCACAGATGTATACATTTTATATTTGAAATTTTAAACGCGTATTTTTTTGATCTTACACATCGTTTATTCTGAAATTTTAACACGTTATTCTGTAGATCATTGACTCTTATAGGAACTAGAATTATATTGATATCTGAAAAATTTGATATTTTTACATTTCTCGAGACATTAACTTTTTCAATTTTTGACTTAAAATGTTTTATTCTGATTTCTGTAATGAGTATTTGGAAAAAAAGTTTTCAAAAATAAAAATATGGTAAAATAATTTTCAGTAGGTTTTGATAGGCACCTGGAACTACGAGTCAAGAGAATATAAGGTAGCTTACCCTCTAGCTATATGTATTATTTTAATCTTAAGTATTTGGCATTTTTAAAATTAATTTCATTAAAATTAACTGATATTTTATTCTGTAAATATTGTAAATTAGTTTATTAGGTACATTTCCAGTCTTTTTTTAATTGAAAAAGGTACGGAATCAATATTCTTTTTCATAATAGTTATTTTCTTTAAATTGCGTAAGCCAATGTATATAAAAAATACGAAAATATTAATATCCGTTATAAAATTTTGTTTCATCACATTTTTTATGATCGTTTCAAATAAATATTTTTTAAATTATCGTTTCGTAAAAATATAGGTTTGTAATTGACACTTTGATCATTTTCATGGCTCATAAAAACTTGTTTTGATAATGATGAATCAAAGAATACTATAAAATAGAAAACATATGAATACAAATTATGTTTTCACCACAAACAATGCACATTGATTTATTTTTGACAAAATTTTAAAACCACTTGTATATTTATCAACTTATCAAATTTATAATTTATAACCTCGTTTTTCTTTTATAAAAATATATACCCATATTAGTTATATATATTTTTAATATTAGACTTTTTTAACTTATTACAAAATTTCAAAAATATCATGTTCTTTTATATAAACAATTGTGACTTTTAAATTGTCTTCAAGTAATTATAAATTACCATATACAAGTGGCCTTTGTTGTAAAATAAATATAAATTGTCATAAATAGATCAACATCTACAATATCTTTTAAAAATTATTTGCTGGCCTGACCCATTAGAATATCACAGTTGAAGTACATTCATGTACTTTTTTAATTTTTTATCCGTTACTGGATATAAATAATATATTGCAGATTATGAGACATTTATTACTGATCTAAAAATTTAATTTCCTATTTTCTGTTAAATAAATATTTAAACTGTCAAAATAATTCATGGCAAATGTAGTTATTAAGCATTTATTACTACAGTTATATCACAAAATTACGTCATCTTAGTTTCCAGATTGATACTGTAATTCAAGAATATCCGTAACTCAAAGCATTGTTCATTTATAATTCAAACATAGCAACACCGTTGGAATTCGATCAGGCGCTTGCGTCATGCAGCTAGAGTCGTAACTCCGAAGCCAACGCCACAACTTTGAAAGTATATATATATATGTAATTCACGGTATAACTGTACCTACTTGATTATTAAAAATAAGCCACTATTTCGCTTCATAAATTTTCCGTGAGCAATTAAATTAAAAACTTTTTTTAATTTTGAAAAAAAAAAGAATAGTATATAAATTTTCAGACAGGATAAATGAGCTATATCCGCAACATATACATACCAAATATGACGACACGGGTCGTTATAAAAATTCTAGATTCCATGGATCACACCATGAAACTTATTCTAAACTAATCTAATTTTTTTATTATCTTTAAACACTAACTTTATTTTAATTGTTGATACACACATTGTTTTTAATATTATAAATATGTTATTGTTAACTCGGCAAACAATCATACGCATATATTTTTACATGATATTTGATTTAATTTGGTTTACGAAAACCGAAAAAAAAAACAGTGGAACAAAGAAAGTAAAATTGTTTATAGCATTATTTCTTTGCAAAATACATGAGTAGTTTTATAATAATAAAGAAAATATATTTATATATTTATAATTCATGATAACAATTTTGCATTGAATTTGCAACTTTATTAATTATATATATCAAAATTTTTGGCATATTTTGTATCAAATTTTCCGTATAAAGTTGCAAACTGATACCTACTTTAATAAGTGCAAATATTATACCAATATACAATTCAAATTCCAATATAGCATATTTGCACTCATATATTTATAGTTAATGTATATTATGTAGAACAAAAAAGGTAAAATATTTTACATTTTATATGTTACCGACATAACATTATACAACAAAATGTAAGTACATTTACATTACATTCAACTTTTGTCCATTAGATTTTCCTATTCGCACTTTATACACTGATCAGAAAAAGTGAATATAACAAATTGAATTTTGGCAAAATAAATTTTTTGAAGTGTTTAAAGGGCACATTTCAATTTACCAAATTGAAATAATATCTGCAACAACATCCAACCTTTGAGTTATTAAATAACAATCAATTTAAAATTAGTATATATTTTATACATAAATACACAGACTATATTAAAAAAAAAATTGAACAAAATATATATACTTACATAAATTTTAGCAACTAATTTTTTAATGACAAGATTTAAAAAATTTACATTCAAAAGTTGGATTTATGAATCTTGCAGATGTAAAAAATAAAAACAAAAAAATCTATAAAAGAAATTCTAATATTTAAGTAAATGTACAAGTGCATATAATAATTATAATTCATAACAAATAATTTTCAAAATGTAAATGGCTGTAATAAAATAAACAAAAATTCGATGCACCAAAATATCAACAAAATAGATAAAATCATACTAGTATGAAATCATTTTAAGAAAATAATAATGGAAGTTCAGTGATAACTTGCACGATTTTTAAATAATAAATATCAATAATAATAAGCCGTTTATCGACGTGCTGATGTTGGATTATACCAAACCCTCCAAGAGTCCCTTGGAGGAACTATCGTTGAGTTCTTCTTATAGCTTTCTTCATTCTGCGCTGTGGGCCAACGGTACTTCCAGTTGTGGTTGAGCTGCTATAAAATGAATTATCCATCATTCCGTATAGTCACCTCATTTTATAACTGTTCGTTTTAATATTGGCAAAACTTTTTTACATACACTATGGTTAATGACCTTTTAAAAATTCCAAGACTTTTCCAAGTATGTTGGTCACCCTGAGATAACACCGTGCATATATTATTTAAAAGATACTTACGCAAATGCAGAGGTTCCTCTATCAGCTGTGAAACTGAGCACAGGTTTGTTGTTAGGATCAAAAGCGGGAGAAGCTGTTTGATTCATCGATCCAAACGAAAATCCTCCGGAAACAATAGGCTCTGACTACACACGCACGCACAAAATATAAAGTTAGTGTAAAAAATAAAAATAAAACATAGTACATATTAGTGAGCAAAACACATTGCAAAATACATTAAATCAAGCACTACAAACAAAACTTGCAATAATTTGGTATTGTTGGATTTATTTTACACTTGGCTATTAAATAGTCTCAATTCTATGAACATAGTTTATGGAGTACATATATACAAGCTCATTCTATGTATTTTATAGTTTTATATCAATATTTCTGTAATTAATTATTTTAAAATAGTTTAACGTAATCTCTATCACAACAAATTCTAAAATAACCAGAGATTATCACAATAATTGTAACATAGAATAATTTACATGTGCATATTTGAGATGTGTAATTAATGAATCATTTTAGTCAACAAACAGATTATGTTCTTAGCGTGTTCATATTTCTGTGACTGGCCACAAACAGTCTAGTACTACATTATTAAACGAGCTGTTCAAAAGCTGTGAAAAACTTATAGGAAATTAATACGAGATATAAAGTTGAATAATTTTTTGTTTTATAAAAAATAAGAACTTTTCGAGCTTTATATAATAAGACCAAAATTATTGTCCATGTTAGTTAAAAAAATTAAAAATACAACCTCAAAAGTAAAAAAATAAAACACATACCTTTGTCGGTCCAACTCCAAATGGTTTAGCAGAATTTTCATTTGAATTAGCAGCACCAAAATTAAAAACAGGCATATTTGCTGCCGTAGAAGCAAAAGATGAATTCTGCGTCTGACTAGTCGAGGGGGTCTCCGTTTTGGGAGCTCCAAAAGTGAAAATTGAGGGCGCTGGCTTTCCAAACTGGAACGTTTGTCCTTGAGCGGGCGCCTCAAATGGAACAGGATTGAACTTAAATCCTGAGGACTTTACTTCTTGTGAATTAAAAGTTGATAAACCGTTTGGTACGGTTGAGGATTGTTGATGTTCAGGAGGTTTCATTTCAAACATGTTCTTAGGATTTGTATTACTTAGGACTTTGTTATCAGAAAAGGTAGAACTTGACCCAAAATTCAGTGAAGGTATTCCATTATTTGGTTTGAATTCAAACTTTGAACTGGAGAAACCTGCAAGAATAAAAAATAATAATTTATATATGTATATCTTGAAGTAAGTAAAATGATTTTAAACATTTAATACATTTAAAAGAAACTTACAAGTTTTATTAGTTAAGTCATTTTGTGCAGGGCTCGAGAATGTTGAAAATCCAGGCAGATCTGCAAGTTTTTGTGTGCTCTTTGTGGAATTATTTTCAGAAGCCGTACCACCAAAACCAAAAAGATATGGCGTGCCTGTATTGTTTGGTGAATTAAATGAAGAATTTGCAGGTTTTAATGAAAATGATGGAACTGGAGCTGCAAGAACAGTATCATTAACTTTCCCAGTCTCAAAACTCGAAGGTTTTACAGCAGTTTGTTTTGAAGCAGGTACTCCAAACATTTCTACAGTTGTTTGCTCCTTTTTTGTTTGTGCTCCGAAAGTGAATCCTTCTGTAAGGGGACCGTTAGTCTGTTTAGCTCCAAAACTAAAATTTTCACTTTTAGATTCGTTCTTTTCTATCAAGTTACTTTCATTTCCTTTATTACCGAACATAAAATTATTATTTAAAGTTGCATTAGAATTGACTTTTCCAAATTTAAATGAAGAAGCTGTAGGACCATTTTCCATTTTCTTTTCACTTTGTGATTCAATCTTTATTGGATTTGTTCCTGGTTTATTCGTACTGCAAGCTACACATTTATCTACGTTGTTTTCATTTCGTATCATGCATCCAGTGCATTCCCAAGTATTAGGTTTTGGTTTAAATTTATCACCAAAACCATCACTTTTCAATGGACTTTTTACTTCGTTATTAGTTTTTTGTACACCAAATGTGAATCCTTGTGATTTTTGATCTGCTCCCAAACTTTTATTTGGTTGTGCTCCAAATACAAATCCATTCGATGGCTTGTCTACTTTATTAGTGTTATTTTCACTTGGTTTTGTGCCGAAAATAAAATTATTAACAGCACTAGGAGTGACTGAATTAACATCTACTTTATCAATACCAAACTTGAATGTTGTTTGAGGTGGTGACTTAATAGTTGGTTTTAACTCAATCTTTGTACCTGGTTTACTAGTTTCACAACAAACACACTTTAATTTTGTGGGTTCATTATAAACCATACAGCTTGGACACTCCCATTTTTTCTCATCTGATGCTTTATCAATTCCAAATTTAAATGTTGATTCAATTGGTTTAATCGGTGTTTTCATATTAACTTTTTCACCAGGTTTAACTGCTTCACAACAAACACATTTTAGTTTTGATGGTTCGTTGTAAACCATACAACTTGGGCATTCCCATTTTTTTTCTTCTGTACTTTTATCTACTTTGTCAATACCAAATTTAAATGCCATTCCAGTTTGTGGAATTGTTGGCATTTTTAAATCGACTTTTTCACCAGGTTTAGCAGTTTCACAACAAACACATTTTAGTTTTGAAGGTTCGTTGTAAACCATACAACTTGGGCATTCCCATTTTTTTCCTTCAGCACTTTTATCGACTTTGTCAATTCCAAATTTAAATGCCGTCCCAGTCGGTTCAATTGTTGAAACTTTTGTATCAACTTTTACACCAGGTTTAACAGTTTCACAACAAACGCATTTTAATTTTAACGGTTCGTTGTAAACCATACAACTTGGGCATTCCCACTTCTTTTCTTCTGTCTTTTTTATATTTGATGGATTTTCAGCATTGCATGCTACACATTTATCAGCATTTACTTTATTACGGATCATACAAACCTTGCATTCCCAAGTATCAGACTGCGGTTTGAATTTATCTCCGAACCCATAACCAGTAACTACTTTGTTCTCAAGTATGGATACATTTTTTGGATTGGTTGTTCCAGGTTTTGACGTGGTACAAGCGCTACATTTTAAATCACTGTTGTTATTACGAACCATACATGAAGGGCATTCCCATTTATCTGTAGTAAGTTTAAATTTGTCCCCAAAACTATTCTTTGATTCAACCGTTAAAACTGTTTTTGAATCACTACGAACTGTTTCACAGGCTACGCACTTTAGAGCGTCTACTTTATTTCGGATTAAACACGTTTTACATTCCCATGTATTAGATGCAGGTTTAAATTTGTCTAAAAGGTTATCGTTTTTGTTCGATACATTTTTCACTTTCTCATTTGTATTTTGTTGCGATGAATTAAATGTAAATTTATTATCGGGCTTTTCGATCACAATTGTTTTATCATCTAAATGCTTATTATTGTCTGTGTTCACATATAACGGTTTACTGAAAACGAAATTATTTATCGAAGTTACAGATTTAAAACCATTACTATCTAATAATATCGGGCGCGAAAACTCAAAACACGATTTTTTAACATTATCTGTATTTCTTGTAACTGTTTCAACTTTCTTTTCATTTTGTTTTACTTTACAAATACTACTTTTAGTTTCGTTCATTTTCGGTTCAGGTTTATTTGGGAAAAGAAAATCGAACTTCGGAAGAGTTGTTATAGGTAGAGCGATATCCGGCAATTTAACTTCTTCAACAGCTTCCAGTTCTTTCTCTGGTCGCACTTTTGATAACTTCGTCTTGATTTTTCGAGAAGTGTTTTTATTGTTGTTATCCATATTGCTCTTATCGTCCGTTGTTATTCTGTAAACAGTTTGTCTTGCACTTTCTGTACTCTGACGAATCCGTTCAATGTGTTTCATACGTAATACGTCTGAGACAGAAGGGACGCACAGAGGTGGTCGGGAATATGGTGTTGTGGTTCTGGTAGGCTTGCGAGCTTCTGTTGGAGGCGATGAGAAATGCTCCAAAGTATTTAAAATACGTCGAGCTGTCTGACTTAACCCCGTTGAAGACCTTGCGGTTGTTGTTGTTTGAACCCGCTTAAAAATAAATAAATGTTATAGAGCTGCTATTACAAAAAATATCAACCAAGTTCAAGTTAAAGTGAAACATTATCTATAAGTGTTATGTTGTCTGTAGATTGATCATATGATTTATTATTCAATGAAATTATGTATTAAAACTACCTACCTTGCTTAAATACATAGGCAACATAACACAACTAAAAGATAAACTTTCAATATATTATGGAATTATTCATAACAATAAAAATAAACAAAAACTATTTTTAAATTATTGTCTGCAATTCATATTCATATCATACCTGATTCCGATAATATCATTATTATTTTTACAGTACAATAGATGTTTATTCAATACCTTATAATCTTATATTTATTTAAATATCATATTTATTAAAACATCATTTCATAAATATCTAATGTGCTCTGTTTATATAGAAATATTTTAATACACATTCATGGAATTTATTTACATTATGCACTAGGTGGAACGAAAAACTATATTTTTTCAAATATTCGAATGCATAATGCACAATATTTACCTATTTGTATCCTAAAAACACCTATCAAAGGAATTTGTAACTAAATATTATTGTCAGGTAGTGCAACAATCATCTTTATAAGAAATAAACAAATTAGGGTGTTATATTTCATAAATAATTTTTAAAAACGACGCTTATTTTTGTTTTATACAAAAAAAATATGCTCATTTTGAGAGTATTTTTAAAACAATTACTGCAGTGAATCTTTTAACTTATATATTATCTCAAAAATACTTAACTGCTCTATAATTTACATTACTTGGCATTTAAATATTTTTTTCCGTTACCTAGATATAATGCCCTATATATGTTAATTTTTTTTAAAGATGATATACAATTACAAATTCCTATCATAAGTTTTATTTTTGGTGTCAATAGACAAATATTAATATTAATTTAAATCGATTAAAATACAGATGAGTTTTTATTTCATTACGTTTTAATGAGTTTTGATACAACAGAGCTCAGCAGTAAAATAAAGTAATATCGTGGTTGTTTGATAGAAAATAAAACTTCAAGAAGTAGGTATCATCATCTGTTTCAAATAGTATAAACCTACATATAGAACAAATGGGTAATAATTAAAATAAACATTTGAAAATATATTTACATAAAATAATACAAGATCCATGAATATGCTCATCAAAAACTATTCACGTAAGTGATAATTATAGGGACAAAATCAAATATTTACCTGTATAGGTGTTATATTTCTTCTAATTGGTGTTCGATATGCAGAAGCACCTCCAAATGCAGTTCTTCCTTGATAGAAAGGTGAATGAACCTTTTTTTCACTTGATAACGTACGATCGACCAAAGAAGAAGGACTAAATGATGGTTGTTGAGGTGACAAATATGAAAACAATGAACGGGAAGAATTGTTCAACCGACTTGTTGATAAAAATTTATTATATGAAGTATTTATTTTCGGAAGTGATGCAGAACCAGCTAAAAACAACATAAATAAGTTGTGTAAAATAAAAAGGAAAAAGAAATATTAAATTTACCTTCAGAATTATTTGTGCTACAGTTGCTTAAAACCTCTGGTAATTTTTCAGTTTCACTTTTTTCAGATTCTACATTACTTTGACTCTCCCACGTTTTGCTATTTTTCTGTAATCCAGATGGGCCTGCTACTTCGTTATCAAACCTATAAGGATGTCCATTCATTTTAGCTTGTGGGACCTCTGTGTTCGGTGCACTGCTACACTCCGCATTACAGCTCCGTGAAAATAACGGCGTTCTATCACTATAAGGTATTGGTTGTGGGTTGATAGGCACCTCGTTTCCTCGTGCTCGCTTTGGAGGAGAGTGAACTTCCAATAAATCGTTAGAATCTGATTCACGACGACGTGAAACTTGTATGGGTAACCATTTACTCAATGATGTGGGTAGAATGTCAGATACACGAGACGTTATTCTCTGCACAAGTGACTAAAACAAAATATCAATATAAAAATGACACTGAATTAATAGCAAAATCACATGACCACAATTCAAGGATCTATTGTGAAAGACCCAAATAAATATTTAATGTTGACATGAAAACATTCAAATTATATACACAGCCACAATGATAAGTTATGTCAAAATAAAAACCGTGTGTGGTCAAATTTTAGGTGGTTAGTGCGCGCCAAACAATTTTTTACGTACATTATCGAGGTTAGATGACGTTGAATTTAAATTATGACCTCCTTGATTATCACCCATAATTGCACTTTACATTTTACACTTTTAAAACATTAAAATTTCATTATTTTATAACGCTATAGAACATCTTTTCATTACTTTTTAATCATAAATACAATAGTGAAAAATGGCTAACGATGGACATGCGTGGTCTACTTGTGGTCTACTTCAACATGTTGTGTGCTACCAAATTATTTCTCTACTTTTGAAGAATTGCTATCTTTGTTACATACACTACCATTTAATTTATAAAATGAAATCGAGCGAGAGTGTAACAGGTGTACCAAATGTACCATTTTTGGAATATGTTCTATGAAATTCAATTTATGTATGTGTCATATACATATAGTATGTATCATAGACATAGAGAATGGACAGTGCATTCTGTATTAACTCAATGGTGTAACATCTGTTCAAAAAAGGAGAGAGAGATTCAGTGTAGTTTGGAACATAGACATCATAGACATAGAGTTACACAGTTATTCCAAATCTGTTTCTATCTCTTTCTTTTGACACGGTTCTGTGTTCGAGTCAGATGCCTGGTCCACAAATCACATATAATATAGATAATCAGCTCTTATGGCAATCATTGGTTACTCTTGGAAATACGAAAGGGGCAAGGGGAATGCACGGTCTAGTTATTTTCATGAGCTACGTTGGTAAAACTGTGCCCGTTTACTGGGAAGTTGACAGTTATTTGAAATGTATATTTGTTGCAAAAGTGTTAAACGTTATGAAGACGTGTTGTAGTTGTTTGTGTAGTGTTTTCTAATTTAAAGATATTTTTCTGTGTTATCGAGATTTTAAAGTATTATACCTATTTCAATTTATATTCAAAAGTGTTTTTAGATAGTATTGAAAAAAGTAAAAGTTTGGTGTTAAATCTGTTACAGTGTCAATGCAATAATAATTTAAATATGTATTCTTAGTTTGTGCAGACATCAATTTATTTATTTATTGTAGTATTGATAGTTATAGGTAGTAGGTAGCATTCCTACATTTTAAAATTAGTAACAGATTTAATATCATATACATTTGTTAATGTAATGGATAGATATTTAACATGCAGTAATGTGACTCTATATAGTGATGCATATTTTATAAGAAACTGTATAGTTGTAAATAATTTAAAAAAATATATATATATTATTGTAAAATTCAAAATAATGTATATTATATAAATAAATCGATAACTTTGTTAAAGTTAAATTGCTTTTTATTGTTTTTACCTTTCTATTTGAAATTAAAAATAAGTACAAATATTATGCATAGTAGGCAACACGCATAACAAACCTTTTCACCCCTCCTGTCGTATTTTGACCCCCTCGCCTATGTTCGAACTTGGGAGTGTATAATACTATGGTAGCTGACTATGATTTGTGGCCTGGTCCATTCTCTATGTCTATGGTATGTATGTATATTTAAATTTTGAAAATAATAAAATTTGTATTCAACAATCAAAAAATATTATTTTTTAAATCATTTTTATTGAAAGTAGTTTTTTAAACATAAATATATTTATTTTATTTATATGTATACATTTACAAAATCAATTATTTTAATTAAAAACAATAAACTACATATACATATATACTTATATAATTTGTATATCTAGTATATCTACTTCACACATTATGTAAAATTATATTAATACATTCATATAATAAAATTATCACTTATGCTTTATTTAAAACAATTAATTCAGACCATTAAGGGAGAAACCTACTGTGACTAGTCAAAAAATTGTTAATGTTTGGGAATTTTTTTCATAGGAAAAATATTAAAAATTTATAGTTATGTCTCGATGTGACGACTGGAACCAGGTCGAAAAAAGTCGTTTAAAGAAAAACGCGTTTGAAGTTTTCTGAGGGTCATAACCAGCCGTGCTATACCTGGTCTCACTAAATTTACTGTAACTCAGGCAATTTTTGGAGTTTTAATTTTTTTTTACATATTTTTGAATGTGTATACTTAAAAAAATACATAAACATCGATTTTTTTCTTTCACAAAGGCTTTCTCCCTTAAATAAATAATAACTGGTAATATAATCTTTAATAATAACAAATGTAACAATAGATTACATATTATAATTTAAAATACTGACTAATCATGCTTTCATTGTAAAGTTTTCTGACTACCTTGATCTTCTTCATCTTCAGTCATACTTTTATGTGATAAAACTGGCTTAGTCAACCCAGAACATCTGATCAGGAACTTAAGTTCACTTATTAGTTCAGTTTTAAATGGCACTTTATTTTCATACGATCTAGTCATTGCACCATAGAGTAGTTCTATAAATGCAACAAGTGTCGATCCAAGAACACCAACGACTAAAACCAAGAATACACCTCCTACATTTGGGAGTCCAAGTTCATCAGCTTCTCCACTTGATTCTCCTTGCTGTAAAATAATTAATCCATTGTTAAATTAAATTAACCCTTAACCATCTACGTGCAGTCATAAAAATCACAAGTATTATTGTTTTTATTGTATCTCGATACAGTTGTATTATAGCAAGTGGTACCAGGTATCGCTTCACCAGGGCCTGAATTAGAAAAGGACCTGTTTTGACAAGGATGTAAAAGCATCACAAAGCGCTATGGCTGTCTTCTATATAATATGTATTCAATTTTAAAAATTACTTTTTATTCTTATATAGATTTATCATTGTAGGTATGTACTATTATTCCAGCTGTAAAGCGAGTGTAAAATTTTCCTGGGGCCCATTTTATATCCTGCATCAGAGTCCACACATCTCTATATAGCTATACTACTGTCTTAATAGATGTAAATACTAGATATTTGTTTGGTGTGCCCCTTTACCAATGCACGGGTGATTAATGGCTTAAGTTAAAATCTAGGTCAGATAAATATATTTATATAAAAACTTACAGCACATGCACCACCTCCTCGTTTTTCTTTCCACCACTTGTTTTTCAGTTGCGTTAATTTTCCTGATTCTTGCAACTTCAATACCGCTGTACTCAAAGCATTTCTATATGGTGCATCTGTAAAAAAAATTACATAATTAAATTCAAAATAAATTTATCCCCTACTACATTCCTGGGCAACATTTATTAAAACATTAAATGTGATATTTTATATAAGTTTAATAATTTATTTATTTTAACAGTCATTACCTTTTCTCATTGCTACCCCATATCCCTTGTCATCAAGTAAACCTCCTACTTGTGTTAAATCACAATTTCTTTCTGTGATGTATTCAATCGTAGTCGACTCCATTAAAAACGCATAATCAGTATTTTTCACACGGTTGACTCCTTCATCATTTGTTGCAGTAAAACGGGTTGGGTCTTCTATCATATAGTCCCACATTTTTTGATAAGTAGAGTAATTTGAGTCCTTAAATATTAAAAAAATAAATATAAAATATAATTAATGTTAATTTATTCAATATAGTTATCATAATAATTTACTTTGAAGAAACTAGCTGTAGAACCACCAACTTTAGCTCCATATTCAATAACTCTTTGGTTAGCTAAATCTTCTGCATTTTTTATTGGTGAAATTGTACTTTCTACCGTAAGACAAGCGGCTAAATTAGCAGTGTAAGATGATACCATAATAAGTGTAAAAAACCACCATATTCCTGCTACCATACGTGTTGACATGGCTCTGAAATAATTAAAAAATTATTAACAGAAATTACAGATATTTATTTTGGTTAAAATTAAGTGAAACTGTTTTTATCATATTTCAATGTAAATTTTGACTTACATCGGAGCAATTTCAGTACCTTGCTGCAACAAACTACCAACAGTAAACCATAGTGAATTTTTCATAGTAAATTGATTAAATAAAACTTCCGGTTCTTCAATACAGGGATACGGATTTGTCCATTCATACGGACTAATACGGCCCATAAAGAATAACAATAACGATACTCCTAAGTACGATACTCCTAAATAAAACCATACTTCGCTTGAAAATGGCGCCATGAATGTAAATAATTCTGGGGGCATTTTTCGTGGTTTTTTATATAATATACTAATTCCTGTAAAGAAAATTTATATATTATAGAACAATGTAGATTTGAATTTTTTATTTATATTAATCATATATATTACCTAAATTCATGAAAGGCATTGTAAAATCTACACCACTTTCTCTATCTGATGTTATAGTTAAATCAGTAACTGCAAGATCTGCCCTCTAATAAAAAAATATTGATTCATTAATTAATTTTAATCTATTAGTATTAAAAAAAGTTAAACATGTGAAACTTTGTAAAAAAAATTTAATTTAATTTACATACGTTTTCTCGTAGTTCTTTTATCATTCCGTTCCATTCTTTCGTTTCTTTATTATAAGAACCATAAACACTGTCATGCTGGATTTTAAATGTATAATTAAAACCCAATATTAATGACATTTCATGAATTAGATCAATTCCAAATCCTTCATATTGATCATTACCACCCAGTTGTGCTGCAGAATCTTTTAACATTCCATATGGAGCAGTCTAAACATGTCAAATAAAAAATATAGATATATATAAAGTTAAATATTAGAATACATATCTCTATTGAAAAATGATAGATTCCATTGAAAGGGATATATTTTTTCTTGGTTTCAGTTTTGGATATGGATTTTTATTACTTAGTATTTGTTTTTGTACGCAGTTTGTCTTAGGCTTCGCATAACAAGTAGGAAACTGCTCGAAAGAATTATTTTGGATACGGTTTTAGTTCCAAAGTTTAGAATAGTTTTGGAGATTAGATATTAGTTTTGGTTTCGGATATGATACTACTCCATAATATACCCTTCCTATCGGAATTTATCTTCGATTTTGATTTTAGTTAATTTAACTTACTATAGCAGTAAGTACTCTGAAAGTTCTATTTTGCAAATTAATATCATCTGCTAAAACACTATGATATTGTTCTTCTCTTGTAAAATTAAGTCCTTCCGTAGAATTCCAAGTTCCTATTTTCTTCAAGCCAGTCATTGTCAATTCGACAATATCCAGTTCAAAATCACTGCGGTATCCTTTATTATCAAATTTGATCACTCCTGTTAATCCTTTATGTTGAACCTATAAAAAAAACATTATACATTTAGTAAACCTTTGATCATCTACTGCTGATTATTCTTGCTACAAATTTACCAAGCCTTAAAATTGTTTAAAGTTTAGTCTAAATAGTGTCGATAAAAATCATCAATTCTAGTTATCAAGATTCTATCCTTCACTGAAGCAATGGAACTGTTTAATGAGTGAAGGATCAGAAACCTCAAGGGGAGCACAATGGGCCTTAGTAGCCTAAGACCCGGAGTCTCGCTCCCCTTTATCTATCTATCTATCAGAATAGTTATTTTTAGCTGTTAAATA
The DNA here is from genome assembly GCA_961205875.1 of Sialis fuliginosa. Taxonomy (NCBI): domain Eukaryota; kingdom Metazoa; phylum Arthropoda; class Insecta; order Megaloptera; family Sialidae; genus Sialis; species Sialis fuliginosa. The sequence continues at coordinate 13,155,426 of OY540817.1, forward strand.
CAAATAAATACTTACAGTTTTTATATAATTGACTATAGTGTACCCTTGTTCCCAATGGCTATCAGTTTCTTCACAATCAAGTGTAACTTGAGCCTTATAATCTGATATATTTAGTTCATGTAAAGTATGAGCGTACAAAAGCAAAGCATCGTACGTCAGTGCAGTATCAACTTTTAAATATTTTGCATTTAAGGAATCACTCATATTTCTTCCCCACCTTGAAATAAAATATTATTATATAATATATTAAATTACGTTTGACTAATGAAACTCTATAAATGTAATCTTAATTTGTAATGATATTATTGTAATTATTTTGTGAATGAACATATATTCATATATAGTAGCTTATTAATTAAAGTTTACTTTATGTTTTTCATATTACCTCATCAAAGTATCGTTCCAAAATTCAGTAACTTTCATAACATCTGGGTCTTCCGGATTAACAAATCGAAAACCTGTTATATTCGATCCTCCAAATTGAAATGGTTCAAGATCAATTGTGTGAAGATCTAGAGATGTAATAATGTAGTTATGATGATCCGACATCAAGCCAACTTGTTGGGCTTGTTTCAATACTTCTGGTAATTTTTCTATTGAACAATCTAAGACGAAGTTATGTTCACCTGATTTTTTGACATTTTGTAGAACTGGCCTTAAAACAAGTATTTAGAAATTCATTAAAATTTATACTGGGTCAATCCATATGAAATGGTCCAACATTATTACTATTATTATTATTATTACATATTATACATTATTATTATTATTACCAACATGTTAGGGTAATTACACACAAAAAATCATTTTTCTAACAGAATCTATTATAGAAAAAGTTCATATAAAGTTTAATCGTAATCTAGCTAGTAGTGGAAACAGACAAATTTTTTTTATAAAATTTTTTACCTGTAATTATCATCTGTCCCAAAACCGAGTTGTTTTATTGTAATCGTATGACCTTTTGGATCATACATCTTGAGTAGTTCAGAAACCCCAAGTAACCCATATGCATTTTCATAGAGAATTGTAAAACTTGGCCAGTTCCATGCCTTCACAAGATCCATATACACTCTTCGGAGAACAGGTTCGTATGGATGGATGTTTATTAATGTTCCTATTCGGTTTGGGTTAGGATCTCTCCTTGTTTCCAGATGTGGTATCTAACAATTAATTATTTAAACTAATTTAGTTATATTATATATGTAATATTAGAGAATTTTATTCTGTAACCAGTGGTGAGCTATGAAATTTTTAACAAAGGGCTCGCTCATAGTTAATAATTATATCGTTTATTTATAATATATAATATATTGTATATGAAAATGGTCACCAAGAAGAAAAAGGGGCTTGCAAATTATAGAATAATTTAACAAAGGGCTCATGCGAGCCCCATATAGCTCACCATTGCTTGTAACTCTTTAGCTCATGATCTAGGGGGCGGTAACTAGGACTTAGGTACATAACTGATTTTTTTTTTAAGTTTTGAATTTTTATAAATGAAACAAATTTTTGGACGACTATATTATAAACAATTAACAGTGGCGCGTTATGAAAGTTGGGAGCCCTACAAACAGAAATAACAAACAAAAAATGTAACCATAATATCTTAAAAGCAAAAAAAAGGTATTCACATACAATTTTTGATCCGAGAGGAGTGACATAAGAAACTTTGCACCCTGGTGGTAGATGAGCTCTCGAGGGTATAAAGTACAAAAATGTGTATTTTGACTATCATAGTTGATTTAATGTGAGTAAATTTTGGTTTAATTTAATTAATATGATAGCCAGGAAAATTCAAAACTTTTTTCTCCAGTAACTTATACCTCCATCGCATCACACAGAGACTGCACGTGGTCAGATGTAGAGGGAGAACCAGGTCCTAGAATCGCTATTGCACCGCTTCCGAGTAACCGACATATCGATTGTGTCACCAGCAAGGCATCATCTTGAGGCACGAGCTCCGTTTCAGCCTCGACCCTGATGCCCGCTAATCTTGTTGCGGCTTCAGCCCCGAGAGTGAACACCAATTGTTGGTCTTCTGCGTTTACGTCAAAAACACCACCTGGAAATTTAAATAGGTTCTTCTTCCTTTATTTGTAAATGTATACTACTATAGGTATAAGGGCGTCCGAGCTTCGAAAGACCAGACAATTTTTTCGAAATCGGCTTTACTTAGAGATTTGAATAGAAAACTATATTTAATTAATTTTTGCCCTCTGTTTAATGACAAATATTAATATTTTTGCGGCATTTAACACAACCAAACAATATTTTTCAAATTGCCCTCATTTTTTACAAATTGTTAAGAAGCTGATTTTTGCATAATACATACATATTGTCTGTCTGTCCGTCCGTTAGTACGCTTATCACTCGAGAACCACTTATCCGATTTACATGTTTTTTAATGTTCTTTGCCCAGGTTTAAGTTTAAGTATATATTTTGTTACGTTAGGTAACATAAGGAATAATCACTGACGATAATATCAACTTGGTAAAAGTTTGCCGCCAGCGCGCTCTTTTGCAATACGCTGCCTAAATCGTTGAATAAGTATTGAACAATATAATGTAGTAAAGAATTGTGTAGAGTTAAAAGATTTAAAATACCTACTTCAATTATATTTTCCAAAAATCCTAAACAATAATTCCGAAGTCCACGCAAGCGAAGCCGCGGGCACAGCTACGACTACTATCTAATATAATAGAAAATATGAGGACGAGAAAACAATTAAATCTGTCGATTTCTACCGTAATTAAAAACTTGATTGGGTGTAGTTATTTTTGTATGAAAATCGCATATTTAGTTGATAGGTATACGTATATTGTTATTTTTTTATTCATATTATCATAAACTCTGGTTCGCAAATAGAAAACTAATCAAAAAACGAATAACATATACATACTATTAATTGAATGAGTCTATTATATACTTACTGTTTTTCAAACATGACTTATCGGAAATCCCATATTATTGCGACATTAATATGAGTATGTATAAATGTATATTGTATATTTATGTATTTATTTTTAACAACACATAAATAGAATGAAATTCAAAGTATAACGTGAAGTTATTTAGCTTTTATTAAACATGATTTATTTCTATTTTTGCTATAATTTAGAATAATTTCAATTATTATTAATTGTAGATATGTATCAAGATAAACAATAGCTAAATGTAAGTTTATTTTGCGCATTAATTAACAAATATTTTATTTAAAAAAAGCTGGGTTTAAAATGCAGTTAAATTTTTAAGTTATTTTAATAACAAATTCTTAATAAAATTTGTTTGTTTCTTTTTATATTTTTTATCTGCACCTAATAAACATATTTTTGTTGTTGTTAATAACACAAAGTTTATTATACCCCCCTCTGAAATATGTCATGCCGGCACCCATGAATACGAGTTAAAGAATCTGATCTAGATCAAAAAATAAACAAAATCTTTCTACAGGGTATTGAATTGTAACACGTCTTTATTATTTAAAATTGTTAATGGAGATATAAAAACTATATAAATATTTTTACACTTATTTTAAAACTAAAAATATTGAACAAATAATTTTAAATTACTTTTAATTTATGATTAATTTGAAATGAAACTTAAAAAGATTAAAAAAACTGTTGATTTAATTTTAGAAATCCAGGATTAGGTACTTACCCACTCTGACACATATTCCAAAATTCACAAATAGTAAACACAAAATAAACACATGTATTTTATATAAACCAAATAAAGCCATTTTATAACAAATATTTACTAATAATTATTAAAAGGTTAGATAAATAATACAGTCCCTTAACATCATTAAAAAAATAACACTATTTTCTCAACCAAAACACCAAAACAAATATTATTGTAAAGTAATGACGTTAAAAAATTATTTTAGATCACATTTTCTACGAGTTTTTCGGGTTAGATGTTACAAGGAAAATATTTTTTCTCAATTAGTTTACAAAATAAAACTAAACTGAGGATAAAATGAAAAGGATATAGTTCTAAAAGCGATTGTTGCTGTCTCGCACGAAATCTAAAAATATTTTAGGTTTATTTTTGGCTAGAAGTCAACTTCTATAAATATTTACGCAGACTAGTATTCTTGAATCTGGACAATATGTTGAAAGAAAGATTTTATTTGCTTCTTGTGTGAATTTTCTTTGATTTTATTTTGTTTTAGAAAATTATATTTCTACTAGGGATTTAAAACTCAATTTTAATAACACGCTTTATATCAACTTTTTACTTTTTTGTAATAAAGAAAAAAACCATGATTATAATATTAACTACACAATTTTATACATCGCTTAACGCAGGGGTTATTTTAAGTAAATTTAAGAGCTGCACAATTTGAGAAAAAAGAAGTTATGCAAAACAAGTAATTAAACACCTAGTACAAAAACGAAATACAGGTCAACAACTATACTAATTTTCAATCAGGCTGGACTTCAAGAATAAAATTAAATGAATCACAGTAATTGATTTAAGTGTTTATTTTAAATAATAAATCATAACAAAAAGTACATTATATATTATGTTTACATAATCAATATGACGTACGACAAATGGTGGTATTTACAGATTGTGACTGATTACATTTATTATACATGTATCTTATTTATTCATCTATTGCTATATTCAAGTTGTATTGCATAATAATTATATTGCGATAAAAAACAGAACCATTGCAAATGTAGAATGAAAAAAGTACTTACAAAGAGATGCACAATTGTACAAGGTGAATCGCATTTTGCATAACAAAAAGATTTGGTTTAAAATTGTTATACGAAAATAGAGTAATTGATTAAGGGTCGAGCCGGACTATCGTGCCGGTCTCGATCCAATCAAATATTTAGTATAGTTATTCTGTATTGAACTGTGATTGAAACGAGACCTATAGTGTGGATGGACCGGCACAGTTACTTTATCGAGTTGTAGTTGCTTGAAATTGAGCTTTTTAGTTGTTTATATGTATTTAGAATAATAATTTCATATAAGAAAAATTTTTAGGTCTCTTTCGGGAAAGATAAAAATCAATGTATTATAACTCGAAATATTATCATAACTGGACATTTTTATACATTCTAGAATCATTTTATATCAATTTTAATATCTATAATTTTATCAAATTCTTTCTCTACACAGTTATAAACAAGCTTTTGGTCACCTCAGACGGGTTTCTAAAAAAGATTCTAGGTCAATGGGAAGTGCCCTATAGGTTTTAATGATGTCAGTGAGTCGGTCTGTCAGTATCAAAATACGCTTTTTAACTAAAAATTTTTATAGGACTTTTTTACAACTTGATACCTCTAGCCCATAGGTTCCCAAACTTATTTGACCCACTACCCCATTTTCAGCTATAAAAAATCACAAGTCTCCCCTGTAATTTAAATCAGTGACTCTAGCCGTTCCTGAAAAAAGGGTCTTGACGGGCAGACAGACAGACAAAGTGATCCTATAAGGGCTCCGTTTTTTCATTTTGAGGTACAAAACCCTATTATATAAATTCGTTTAGGAACGGATTGTACGCCTCGAGCTTCAACCTTTTTAAATTTAATAAATACTCAAGCACAAAAATTCCAAAATTTACAATGGTTCTCACAAGAAAACACGAGTAGAAATATTAATAATAATTAACATAACATTTCTTCAACAAATTGCTGTTCGATAAATGCAACAAATATAAACATATAACAATTATTCTTTAAAATTGTACACTATCATTGTTTTTTATTATAATAATTTGCATGCTACATGACATGTGTGGCGATATTAACAAATTTATATAAACAATTTTAACATTTATTATAAATGATGAAGAATATGAACTCATTTACTTGACATTTATATTATATTTTGTCAGTCTTTATTTTTACATCAAGTGTTAGAATATTTTATTATTTATTAAATGGATTTATACAGATGCCACCATCTGTTGGTCTGAAAGTAAACCCATACCGTGTATCTCAACTTCGATTACATTTTAATGGGTCACAAGTGAGAGAAAAATAAAATCCTATTAAGGGGGTATTCTAATCTAGAAAATCGAAAAAAAAAAATTTTATTTTCTGAAAAACACTATATTTACTATATTTTATAAAAAACTTTTAAAGTACTGACAATTAATTTTTTTTCAGACAGCCGCCATTTTATATTTTCTTCGTTCTTTTTGGTACTTGCCATAATGAAATCGTTCCTGAATAAGAAACTTTTTTTATTTTATGTTTCAGACATTCGAGAGCTTTGGAATCATGTTAACCAAGGCTTATATAGAACCTAATAACTATTTTCATTTTTTCTATACAATTTTTTTATAAGTTCTTGAAATATTAATAAATGAATCAGTAAAAAAGTATAGTAAACATATTTTTAGTTTTTTTATTCAACCATAAAAAATGCACTGTAATTTACTCTCCTAGACTAGAATACCCCATTAAGTGATACAGGACTATTTGAGCATTAGTAATTTTCAAAAATTAGTATAAAAGACATATTACAACCTTAATGATGAGTAATTTAGTAATGTCATTATTTTTTGTTATCATTACTTGTTTTTTTTTCGCATAATCTTCATCACAGATTTAAAGGAGTTTTTGGGGCACACGTTTCTATTTTATATAATATCAAGTAGGATTTTTATTTTTTATTTGGAAATCTCCTAAAGAGTTCACTGAATCGATTTCAATATCTTGGTCAACAATTTTTTATATAAAATCGACCCATTTAAACATTTTATTACTGACAATTAAAACATACATTTTTTTCTTAAACATGAAATGGATTTATAATGAAGTTCTATTTACAAGAAAAAATAAATATTATTTTCTAAAATACATAATTAAAAAAATTTCAAATGAGTTTGTTATTTTCCTAATTATGTTAAAATTAAAAGTGGATGTGAAAAGACAGTTGTCTCATTCAAAACATTTTTTTTATTATTATAATATTCTAATTTAACTTGTATAATATATCATAATATATTTAAGTGCACATTGTAGAAGAAAATTTCTATTAAAATAATACTTTAGAATTAACATTTAATAGATATTTAACATTTAACTTTGATGTTCATTCCTTAACAAATCAAATTCCAATGTCATTATAGATAAAGAAGTATATTTTTGTCTTCTAGATCCTTGATGATATTTTTAAACAGCGTTTTATATTTTAAAATAAGAATAAAAAATAGTTCTTTGTTAGGGACAGTTTTTGTTAAATTTCAAATTGAAAGGATTAGAAAAAAACGATGTATGAAATTCTATTGGAAATAATTGTGTTTTTGCTACAATATAACAGAAGATATGGCAGTCAAAAAAACAAACATTCGGTAGAAACAAACAAAAATGAAGTGAGGAGACATGTGGAAATAGTATTTACAACCTAGTTTCAAAAGAGAAAAGAATTGAATCATATGTAACAAAATTAGTTACTGCCTTTTTAAAATCTAGAGTATTTACAACACAAATATACTGTAAATTCTTACTTCAATATTAAAAGGCAATACCCGGGAAAAAATTTCAGATCTGAAATGATCAAATCAGATCTTGATAGATCTGCATTTTGAGACATCATATTTTTTCACTGACTTTTGATCTGTGGAGACCTGCAAGGATCTACAACGATCTATAATGATCTACAAAGACCTCAATGATTTACAAAGATCTGTGAAGATCGTTGTAACGTTGAAAATTCATAAAGTTTCAACGTTTCAATCTCTATCACGAATAACGATCTTCAACGATCTTTAGAAATCTTTGTAGATCGTTGTAGATCTTTGTAGGTCGTTGTAGATCTTTGCAGGTTTCCACAGATCAAAAACCAGTGAAAAAAGTTGATGTTGTCTCAAAATGCAGATCTATCAAGATCTGATTTGATCATTTCTGTTTTGCAGTTCCTGTTTTACCCCATAGTTAGGGGAAATATAGTTAATATTCGCTTTCTAATTTATTAACTTAGCGAAAAACAATTATTCTTGTAAAACTGTAAAAACTTTGAGATAACTAAATTAAATTTTAGGAATGAACATCTTTTTAAATATGTATCTGTATCGACCATATATTCACAAATTACTTTTCTAATTTATACTATCGAGTGTGCTGCTTAATTGTGTTTACATTAAGGGTTGTTTGGCTATAAATCCGTAAGCAGGTACAGGGGTAGCCGTTGGTCCTAGGGGATGGAAGTGTCTGTCTCCGGACACAGACCCTACGGTAGTCACTGTTTGTGTTTTACGGCGTTCCTTTTTACCACCACCGCACTGCAACGCTTGTCCTAACTCGCGTGCCATTTCAGAACATAATGAATCCTGTAAAAGTAAAATTGTTAAGTACTTCAGATATCATACACTAGCTTTAAAAGTGCCATAACAAAAAATATGGCTTTATATATATGTATTTATAGGGTCATTTCGGGAGAGATACATACGTCACTTTTTTTTACATAAATAATAATTTTAAAAAATAAGTAAAACATAACAGAATTAAAAACTTTATTATGGTAGTTCTCGTGCAAAAATCATTTCGATATAATTTAGAAAAAAATTCAGAGGGTAAAAAGAACAATGATATCTATTTGAACTCGAAATTTTAAAGATATCGACCGTTTTAAACTCGAGATAATTGTCATCAAAGCTTGCAACTTTTGTACGTATTCTCTATACCAAGTACATTTTTGTTATTGAAAATTGAAATACAACTAGTATTTTAAAAACAAAATGATAGCAACACAATTTTTTTTCGATATTTTACCATGGTATTATGAGCGTAACTTTTAAATAGTACTGTGGCACGAGAATTACCTTAAAAAGAATATGAAAAAGTGTATAACTCCCTAAATATAAGTGTTGGATGAAACCCTATTGATTGTATTTTTGGTAAAATATGACATAATTTTTGAAAAAACATGTACTTTTGTAAGTTGATTGGAACATTGACAGCTGTTAACTATCGTATTATATTCATGACATCCAAAATGCTTCCTGAATTATAATATTATTGACTATGAAGTTTACATGTTAATGATTCTAAATTAAATTTTTTTATTTATCAATTTGGTATTAATATTTATAAATGTTGGCAAACTTTTTGAAAAATCGGGCTCGCAGTTATTTTTCAAAATTAACGATTATGATGTTATGACCATATAAGAATTATTGCAGTCTGTAGCGATTTTTAAATAGTAATTTTAGTTTTTGATTTGTTTCCACTTTGGTCAAATCTACAAAAATATTTCGAAGCTTAAACTACAAGCTTTCAAATAACGTTAAATATTTTAACTAAAAAAATTTTAACACTGCGATTTTTGACAAATTTAACAAAAAAAAATATTTTGCTTGTCGAAAATGAATTACATTTTAATTTGCAAAAATCTATGAAAAGTGATTTTTTATTTATTTATATGGGATCATAATAACAGAGTTTTAATTGTTATGATACGTGTACTTCAGATCAGAGAGTTGAAACTTACTTTAGTGGGTATAGCTTCAATTACTAAATGAGTTTTCATAAAATATAATTTTACATTTTTGCAAGATAGCATAAATTAGTTAATGTAAATTTTAAAAGTCTATATCGAATAGTAAAAACTAATGCAAGATTATTTTTCATATAACCCAATGTTTTTTTTGTATAAAAATTAAATAAAAATATTCACTTACCTCCTAAATATTCCAATCAGGGGCGAAAGCAATAAACAATTTTTCCACAATAAAAATAGTCATTTAGATAATAGTTTATACTAACTAGTATCTTTAGAAAAAATACAAACTCATTTTTTTAAATTTCATTATTATACATAAAATCTTTTTCTATATAGATTATGAAAGAATAACAACAAAATATAACGATATTAATCTCGAGAATGCTCTTGGATTTTAAATATTAAGTTACATTTATATTTACAATAAATAATCAACAATTTAATAGAATTAATAATATTTGTCTAACTTCCAACACATAAAAAATATTTTCCATAAAAAATTTCTACGTAATCAAAACATTTTTTTACAAAATACGACGATACTTATTAAATATTTATTATTATAATATTATATTTACAAAATTACAAACAAATTGCTTATATTTTAATACTTATAAATGAGCTATATATACATCGACTTTTTTTTAATTATCATTTAAATACTTTGTCCATTTTTGATGTATTGTCAGAAAATTCGTTAAACGATTGATTTCACATTTATTGTATATACTTTTTTATTTATGATTACCTTAGGTAATATTATTTCCATAAATAACAATTTTATATTTTCAATTCTAAAATAATCATAAATACTCGTACGTAATTTTTCTCAATGAAAAATACAATAAATTATGATTATTTTAAGCAAATTATAATAAAATGTCATTGAGCATTCGATTTTCCTATTTGCTTAGATTTCTATGATTCAATTATTACATAATTTTAATTAATCAATATAAATTAAAAAAACGTATTCTTTAAAAATGGAAATCATAAAAAAGTAACATGTTTCTATGTTATTATAAAATTAGATTGTATTAGACGAAATTGAGTAAATAATAATACAAAAAAAAACATATTTATTTATTAGTTGATTTTTAGTCTCAAAATTTCAATAAATAGGTAGGTATATTTTTATGATTTTTTTTTATGTTACAATTATTTCTGTTTTATATAAGCTATTCAGAAGTGATAGTGAAAGCAATTAAATCACGATTAGTATAGATTTTCAGATTATCAGTTTTTTAGGTAACAAGTCACCATATGCTTACAATATTTCAAGTCTCATTGTATCCGCGAACGCGTACAAGAAATAAGAAAATACGGGACCGAATTCGATAATAAATTACTCCCATAGATTCTCATTTTCTAAGAAACAAATCTAGAGTCAACTGTAAGTTTTTTTCACAACCATAAACATTATTTACTCAATCTCGTATCGTCACAGTCTGGTGGTCAGCGCGCGCTTGGACTTATAGCTACGTGTCGTTTAGAATAGAGCTCACCCTCTCCTCGACGGCGACTTTGCGGGACTTCCAGACGAACTCGCAGACCGCGATGACGCATGCGACCCCCATACCTCCCATCAGCACTACAAATACGCCGCCCACATTGGCCAGGCCTAGTTCATTGGCGGCACTACTGCTTTTTGCCGTGTCGTCCTGAAATTAAGTAAAAAAAAAGATATAAATTTTAAAAAATAAAATAAAAAATATAGTTGAGAATTTTTTTGATAATATTTACTTACTCTACATGTTCCTCCCCCACGTTTTTCTTTCCACCATCTTGTCTTCAGTATATGCAGCTTTCCTTCCTCTTGTAACTTCAACACGGCGCCACTGATGGCCGTTCTAAATGGAGAATCTATAAAACGCAATTTTAATTATGTAATTAAAACTTATAACAACAGATCAACACATTTCTGAATGTGAATTTTAAAGCATATTTTATGTGGCCTCATTGTTTAAAACGATATATTTTTAATTATATGAAAAAGATAATAAATTTTATATTTAAAGATGAATATAATATTCTATAATAGAACATTTAAATAATATTGGGACAATTTTTAGTATGTATAACTAAACAGAAACTCGTTTCCTGCGAGAAAACGTCTAAAAAATAAATATTAAGGTCTTTATATACTACTTCATCATTCTACAATGAACATTGCGTGAAGATAACGGAGAAGCAAGTAATATTCTGGAATTATGTTATGTAATTAAAAGCAACTTAATTAATCTTTAATTTCAAGTAAAACCAATTAAATAATATATTCACATTTTCAAGATATAGAGCTGCAGCTAAAACAGTAAAAGTCGCTTAAACCGGCAATATAAAGGTAACTTTTGTCCCATAATAATTGAATTGATATTTGAACAAAAATTATCCTAAATTACTGTCAGAATATAATCAAAAAATAACAATACGTGATTTTTATGTGAAAATCGCATACTTTGAAAACAACATTTTGTTATGCTTCGACGCAGTAAGTTTTGATAATTTATGTCCAAACTATCCAGAGCTAATTTACTACCAATTTTTAAGGGGAAGAAAAATTTATCTGGATCTTGTTGGTAAGTCAAAAATATATGTTTGAGCTGCAGCTAAAATCGGGATTATTTATAGTGAATTATTATTCACAAAATACTTACTAGGAGGCATTGCAATACCATATCCTTTAGAATCTAGCATTCCACCGATTTGAGTCAGTTCGCAATTTCTTTCAATAACGTATTCGATTGAAGTCGACTCCATTAAGAAAGCGTAGCTGCCTTTTCCTTTTACAACGCGTTCCACGCCTTCGCCATTGCTTGAGGTGAAGACACTAGGTCTAGCTGATTCCATAAAAGACCACATTCTTTGGTAGGTTGTAAAATTTGAGTCCTAAATAAGGATGAAAAAAGATGTCAGTTTATACAGAGTTGAACATTAGCAAACAAATGTCTTTATAAAGAAATAATAAACATTTATTCAATTATAAAACTTACTCTGAAGAATGCAGCCGTAGAACCTCCCCTCAGGGCACCATATTTGATCTTAGTTTGCTTTGCAAGATCCTCAGCACTTTCTATTGGCGAGTCCATTCGTTCAACCGTGAGAAAGGCAGCTAAGTTAGCTGTGTATGAAGATATCATTATAAGCGTGAAGAACCACCACATTCCGGCGACCATTCGCGTAGATACAGCCCTGCAATTGTCAAATAAACAAAAATACTTTTAATTTGTTGCTAACGATCCACAGAAAATTATGTTATAAATCAATTTTCATGCATACTTACTACGAGTAAGTATTTGGGTACAAAATTTAATTTTGCAGCAAGGTTTTTTTGTTTAGTACAAAATATATAAAATTTGAATTTATTTTTATTAATTTATATTTCTTTTCTTATTATTTTTAAGTTCAAATATTCTCCAATATCTACTTTAATTTATGTATAAAAAATCTTTTTTTTTTTAATTTGATATTTACACCATGCCTAAACATTTGTTAACTTCTGTGTGTGTGTATGTTTTTAACCTCAGTCAATATTTTCTCACACATAGCGATTGGCATGTTTGGATATTATTGAAGTATTTTAAAATTAAAAATTGCACTTAAAAGCCAATAATAATTAAAGAAATTTGCCTAGACATAACGTCTGATTTCTTCACAAAACATTTGTCGTGTTGTGTAGTTCAATCAGATTAGCATGAATATAACTGAAATCGGGAACTAATTCGGACCAAAATGATTTTTGGTGGAAACGTTCTACTAGTATCCCTGATCATTCCACAAAAAGTCCGAGCCAATCCGAGTTGTGCTACCGCCACCATCTTGAAAAATAACGGACGAGTTACATTTTCCATTGTTTTTCATGTTTTTTTTTCTGAAACCGTTGATTTTACGAATACGGTTCAAAGGACTTTTTTTGTAGAACATAAAATTTTAACAAAAAAAAAAAAAATTTACTTGTGGGAATATATCTTGTTGTGTGGGGGTAAGAATATTAACCCTCTTTTTGTTACTATTGTATTAATCTTGATGTTTTTGGTCTTATTATATGCACAAATATATGATATTTTATAAAGTTTCTTTATAAAATTATCGTAATAGCATCGAGAGATAGTAAAATTGAAAAAATGCGAAAAAAATATTTTCTCCGTTTTCTATGATTTAAAAAAATCGGTGCTTCTTGTGTTACTATTAAATCGATATTAACGACCTTGCATTTATTTTAAAAAAAATTTTATGCTCTACAAAAAGAGTCCTTTGAACCGTATTACGATTTCAGAGAAATACGCGAAAAACTATGAAAAAATCTAACCCGTCCGCCATTTTTCAAAATGGCGGCGGAAGCACAAGTCGGATCAACTCGAACTTTTTGTGGGATTATCACTAGCAGAACGTTCTGATTGGACTAGTGTGGAGGACGTTTAAAATTTCGAGAATAGTGTTTTGTTTTTTGATCAAATGATATGATTTCTACGGTGATATTTATTTTTGTTTTTGTTTTAATCAGATATGAGACTTACTTCGGCGCAATGTCTGAACCTTGCTGCATGAGTGACCCGATCGTGAACCAGAGTGAGTTCAGAAGGCTGAACTGGTTCTCGAGCACGTCTGGCTCCTCAACACAAGGATGGGGGTTGTCCCACTCGTATGGGCTGAACCTGTAACAGCAGCACACAAAACACTTACTTGGGCAAGAAGTCGCAGCCCTGTTGCATCAGCGACCCGATGGCGAACCACATGCAGTTGAGCAGCGTGAACTGGTTCTCCAAGTGGTCCGGGTTCGGATTGCACGGATGCGGGTTTTGCCACTCGTATGGCGTGAATCTGTGCTCGGCACACATATACACATCATTTTATATGCTTCCAAAATAATTAAAATAAAATAAAACACTCTTGTCGGAAACAATACTTATGTTCGACGAATCTGTTTATTATCAATTTATACAGCTAAGGAAATGGATTGTCCTCGACAGATTTTAAAAATGAAACGCTAAATAAAGTGTGCATTGCGTGTGTAGATGTATAAGAGAAAAATGGATGAATTGCACATGCGTACAAGTCACTTTACGTCGGTTATGCGTGTTATAGAAATGAGTAAATGTATAGAGAAAGATGTATGAATGTATACAAGTTTATCGGTGTTTTGTATACAACAAAATAAGCTTCACTTCAACCGTGCGGTTATGTGGGTAAGGCACAAACAACTCTTTTTTAATGAATGACATATAATTGTAAATAAATAATAATGATACGGATTATATAAGTAATATTTATTCATTCATAAGCGTTTATATGAACAGTACTGTTTAAAGACCGCCCCTCCCCCTGGCGCGTGTTATTTTGAGTTTTATAACTTTTTTGTCTGATTTATTAGATTGAATAGAATATAATAGCCACATAATTATTATCTTAACTATCATAATTCAGATATATGATCAGTTTTTTAGATATATTATAGTTACTGAAAAAAATACTCTAAGTGATTAATAATATTATATTCCTTTAAACATATAGAAAAACTATACCGGGTGCTCCATTTTAATTTCCTCAGTCCAATATCTTGAAAACTGAGCAAGAAGGTACAAAATGTTTTAGAGAAAAGCTGTGCGTTTCGAGAGGGACATTTATTATTGCTATGGGTTTTTATGGGGCAACATTTTTTTCAAATGGTAACCTGTATTTTTTTATTGTAGACTTTTGTAGGAAACATTTCTTTTACAATTTTAGGGCTTAAATCTAAAAAGTGATTGATATTAAATAATTTTAAATCAAATAAAATTAACTTTAATAAAAAATGTTTTATAATTTCTATTAATTTTGCTTAATATTGTAAAACGATATTTTCTAAAAAAAAAATTCGGGTCAAAGCTGCTAATTTTTTTTCGTAAATTACGAATCTGCAATACAAAAATATAGATATCCCATAAAAACCCATAGCAATAATAAATGTCCCCCTCGAAATGCTAAAACTTTGATCTTAAACACTTTTCTCCATCTTACATAGTTTTCGAGATATTGATCTGGGAAAATTAAAATTATAACACCTGGTATTTATATTCCAATCAATTTACATAAAATATTTTATATATTTTACCTTGCAAGAATAAAAAGCAGTACCGATACTCCCAGATATGCTGTAGCCATGTAAATCCAAACATCCAGAGACAAAGGAGACAGGAAGGAGAACAGATTAGGTGGCTGCTTAATCGGCTTGCGGTATAATATACTGATCCCGAGGTTCATGAACGGCATCGTGAAGTCCACAGCTTGTTCACGGTCGTAAGTAATTGTCAGATCGGCTATTGCCAGGTCGGCTTTTTGGTCTAGTAATTCTTTCATCATACCTTGAAGAAAAGTACTTTCTTAAAATCATTTCTAATTTTAAAAATTTAAATAATATAAGCAGATATGAAATAAAAATATAAATAGAAAAAAAGTTTACTTTTGTTATTTAATAAACCCTTTCAACCTAAAGTTGCAGTGAGTATTATTACCTATGGTTTATGTTCTACCCATTATTCCGGAATATAAAAAATATAAGATTTTTTATAAAAATCAATATAAAAAATTTTATACGTTGATAAAAATTATTTTATGAATTATATCACGAAAATGAAATATAATTTAATATATTGCTCACCATCCCATTCTTTAGTTTCTCTGTTGAGAGAACCATATCTTCCATCAGGAGCTAATCGTATAGTGTAATTAAATCCTAACACCTTTGATATTTCATGTATCAAATCAATTGCATATCCTTCAAATTGATCGTTCCCACTTAATTTTTCACTTGAGTCCTTCCTCATACAATAAGGAGAGCTCTGAAAAAATACATATGAGACATTCCACATCAATAGATCCAATAAGATTTTCGTTATTAATTTTTGATTAACTCTTAACTTAAAAAATCTTTACATATTTTTCTTTTCATGTCAAATATTTTTTGAGGTATGAATTTGCAATTTTCTAAATATGAAAAATTAGAACTAAAGTCGATTAGTATTAATAATTTTTTTCGGCAATTATTTCTTTTTTTATTGCGTTTAAACGCTTACCATGGAAAAAATGTTAAACAAAATAACATTTTAGTATGAATGACATTTTTGTCCTACGATTGAGTTTGAACTTAATTATTCCGTTATATCAATAAAAATCATTTAAATGTTTAATTTAATTAACAATTAATTCCCTATTAAATACAATCTAATATTTATAAAAAAAAAAAAAATTCAAGTAAAATTTCGTATTATAACAATTCAAATATTCATTTACCAGAATTGTTGTAACCACAAACGTTTTGTTCTGTATTATTTCAACAATTTGCGTGTAAGCTTCTCCATAAGTTCGGGTGAAGTTAACTCCCTCCGTCGAGTTCCATGTGCCGATCTTCTTTAATCCCTCTTTACTGAGTTCCACTACATCAAGCACGAAGTCACTTCTAAATCCTTGATGGTCGAACTTTATTACTCCTGTTAAACCACGCATTTCAACCTAACGAAAAAAAGAACGAAATGTCATCAATGTTTATTATATTACGATTAAACGATCTTTGCATCATTAAATTTTAAATAAATATATATAGTATAAATATTGCATTTTGTTGAGGATGGGGATATCTTAAAATATTTCAACATACAGGATGTCCCACGGGAAGGTGTTGAAACTAATCAGCTGTCATGTTCAAACGGATGCTGTTATTGAAAAACAAAAATAGCGTTGAAAAAAAGAAAGTCTTCAGTTTTTTATGGATATAAATAAAATTTAATAAAATTTGTGTGCATCAATTTATTTTATTGATGAAAAATATGCAAATATTATCGATAATTCTGTTAAAAATATACCCAAAAATGGAGTGATGTAACGCATTAGTTCAGATAAATAATGAATTATAATCTTTTTAGTGAGGTTACACTCTTAACTTTATGTTTTCCGTATTTAATATGAAACCCATTTTTCCTCTTGAAAAGCAGCATTTTTCGAGAGTAAAAGTCATTTTTTTTATTTTGACGCGCACGTATTTGCTTCTTACCCCTCATCTTTTCTACGTAATTTTTTTTTTTATAACTGCATCCAATTGAAAATGACAGTTAGTTTCATCACCTTCCCGTGGGACAGCCTGTACATATTATTGTTTATTAAGAAGCATGTACATAAATAATTATTGCAAAATATTTAGTTAATTTTAAGATTTCGTCGTTTAATTAATTATATTCTTTAATATACTTAGTTAATTACTTCGTAAGTTTGTTATTTTTTTTAATTAAAAAGCCATTTTGTATGCATGATTTACCAAAAAACTAATCTTGATCTAAAAGTAATTTATTATCTGGTCATGTTTAATACTCTTCCTATAGAGTAGATTAAAGTCCTCACAAAGTAGCCAGAATCTATCACTTTGGAAAACTTCGTAAACATGATAGTGAATAAAGATTAAAGAGACAACATAACTTTTTGTTGTAAGGGAGGTTTAATTTTTATCGCTATCAGAACTAATACAGAATGTTATTTAGTTTCTTACATATATAGATGATTTATTAAATCAGTCAGATTTAATAAGTATTGATTAGGTTAGTGGTCATTGACCTTTTTGTTGACAAGAAGGCGATATATAGAATTTTGAAATGTAAAGTGGGCCATTAATGTATATATTTATCTATCCCATATTTGCTTGTTTTTGAGTTTATTGGAAAAATTGCTCCGATTCTCAATGATATAGATTTAAAAGATCAATCACTAAAAAATTATCGATTTTTCTAAAATTTTTTCTAAAATTACTAAATGTTATTTTTATCCGAATTTCGTTTTTACCGAAACTATGTAGATAATGAAATTTATTTTCATGGAAATCAAAAGTATATATAATTTTTTAAAATTTAAAGTAAACTTTTAAAGATTAAAAATGTACTTACAATTTTCATATAATTTATTAAACTGTATCCATGAGGCCAGGTATCAGAAGCATCACAGCTAAGGGGTTTAATATCAATTTGTTGACTGGTGTCTAAATCATGTAGAGCTTTAGCAAACAGATGTACAGCGTCATACATTAGTGCAGTTTCAGCCTAAAATATACAATAGTTCTTATATTATATTCATTAGATTAAAAATGTAGTATTCAAAATGAATCTAATTTCGATAGTTAATTTTTAACACAAGCGCTTTTATTAACGTCTATACTTTATAATATTTTCTATATTTCGAGCACTGGTATAACACAATCCAAATAATATTGAACAATTTATGCGAATAATTAATGCCAATAAAATTATAATCATAATATTCTTACCTTGATAAACGTAATGTTATCCTAAATTTTCAGCAAAACAAAAAATATAAATGATGAATAGAACCAATCAAATCTGATTACATTCAAAGGCAATGAATATAATGATATCTACTAGTATATACATATGTAGGGATAATGAATTTTACAAATTAAAATAAACATGCAATACGCCATGAGAAGCAAAATTTGCCACAGTTAATTTTATCAACGTTAAAACTTTTGCTGGAAATATATATTGAGCTGATAGATAAATTCGTTCGTTTTTTGGTTACCTAATATAGATATTGACTATATAATAAGATTTGATTAAATTGAACTTATATAGATTATATCGTTATATTGGTGAAATTTTCGTCACACATTTCATGGACACTTTCAGGATTAATTTTACACGTCCACAAATTTTGAAATTGAGTGCTTTTCTTTCTATATATCATTTTAATCCGACTTATAAAATATTTCATTTTAAATATATTGCTAAAAAAGTTCGTATTTGTTATGTCTGAAAATTAAAAGACAATATTGATGCCTGGCTTATATTCAAAATAAAGTAATGAAAAGTTCCGAATAAATTTATTTGTTGCTTGTTTTTTATTAAACAAGAGAAAAAGTATTTTTCAACCGAACCTTGTATTTTACATTAAACCAAATTTATAGATCAACCCAATATATTGTTGCTTGTAATTTATTTTATATACAGAAAATACTTTAAATTATCGTCTCACCCTTGTACTTGTGATCCCTAAATCTAGTTTTCTGCCAGTCCTTGCTTCGCCATGAATCCATTCCCTGACAACTTTCTGCAATTCCGGTTTCTCCGGATCGACCAATCGAAAAGCAGTTATATTTGTACCACCATACTTAAACTCTTCTAGATCTACGCTGTGCAGATCCTAAAAATGATAAGGAAATCCTTATTGCCTTTGGTAAAATACTTACGCCTTTAAAGATATCTAAGATAAAGTTTTTGCAGTGTTACTTTACTTTTATGACTTTTTAAAGACCGCAATCATTTTAAAATCAACTTTGCTAAAATTTTTATACTAATTATTCGTTGCGGTTGAGTTTTAATTCAAAACTTTAAGATTAGCTGTCATATAACTTCTTCTAAAACGTTTTTTTTATATTCTGAATAGTATTTTAGGCTTCACACGAAAAATGAAAATTGTTTTAAAATTCTACAAAACTGAATTAAAGTTTTTTGAGAAGAGACCGGCTTAGGTAAATATTTAACAGACAAGACTATCTTTTATAAAAAGTCAAGATTTGTAAATACACGGAAAAAATGTGTTACAGAAATATGTAAATAAAAATTATAATTATGTTCCACTTAAATCAAATATTTATAAAAAAATCAGTGCTGCGATGTGTAAACATGTGCTCCGGATTTGTTTTTCACATTAAAATGATCAGTGATAAATGTACTATTTAAATCTGAAAACCGATTTTATGTAGTTTATGCCGTTATTGAGATAATGCAAGTTGAAAGTAAAATTTATGCGTGGCGTTGCTCGCATTTTATATTAAAAAAAAAAACGTCTGCAGCGCCTAAGATAGCTAGATTCTCAGACTTTTATATAGAATTAATTTAATCCTACAAAACATACGTAATTTTGATCTATCTCTTATAGGGAATTTATATTGCAAATCATTTTCTTGTCTCAGATAAAAAAATAAATTAAATAAAATTGTAAAAAAAAATTATGTAACTGATATTGATATCTTGTAGTCATTTGAGTCAGTCTCTTTTCAGTTTTTTGTGAAGCATTGCATTGAAATATATTTAAATGGAGATTTTAAACGTAAAAAAATGAAACTGTAATTTTTTGTAATACTGAAAATAATAAAGAAAAGTAAAAGAATATATACCAATGAGGTAATCAAGTAGCTGTGATAATCACTCATCATCCCAATCTGTTGAGCTTGTTTAAGAACATCGTAAATTCGTTCTGTTGAACAATCCAAAACAATATGCGACTCCGCTGAATTTTTTATCTGCTTCAGAAGTGGCCTGCAATTGAAAATACATAAATAATATTTACCGTAGAAATGTTATGTATTTACTCTTAAGAAGAAAATATAACAGTAAATACTGAGTTGTAAAATATATTTTTATTGATCAACATTTCATTATAGGGTACTGTCGCGCTGTTTTGAAAAAAAAACTCGCTCATTTTGACAGAATATGGATGATATTGGGTGCGTGTATACATAGTACGGGCACCCACATCCTATTATAGGCGAAACTATGTATAAGGGTTCCTAGTTTTCTACGGAACCCTAAAAATCAAAAATAATAAAAAGACAATAATGTTAATATCTTTTTTTCATTAAACCTTTTTAAAACTGGTACATCTACTAAAACTAACGTTCATTATGTAGACATATGTATTAATGTGTACACTGCTACTTGTACGCACGCACATGTAGCCGTATGTGTAAAAAACCATTCGACATAAGTGTTAAAAGCATACATCCCCACACACAGACAGTGCCGGGTTTAATCCACCAAAATTGTAGATACTTTTTGTTCTCTATAAAATTACAAAGAAAATAAATAAAAAAATAACTCACTATGTTTATTTGTTAAGGAGATATGGTCAATCAATCATTTAGGTTTTGATTTGTTAAATTACGACCTATAGAATGCTCACATATACTTATGATGCACGGAGACCCAATTTCACGACAACATATCTCATATCTATGTATATACCTATAACATAACTTATCAACTTATCTATATAGTTTAAACTGAGCTCATTTTATTCGTAATGTAGTCTAGTATAAATTAAGTTCTATAATTTTTTTTCATCAGAGTCGTTAAAAAATGTGTGAGATATTAACTATTCAACTTATTTGTTAATTTATCAATTTTAATTTTGTTAATAAGAGAGGAAGGGGGTCTCGACAGTCTTAGGGCATTTGATAGTCTTAAAGTTAATGATGTAAGCTATATTTAAAAAAAAAGTTGGAGTCTGTAGAATCCGCCAAGCTGAGATATTAACTATTCAACTTATTTGTTAATTTATCAATTTTAATTGACATTTTCGGTGATTTTTGAACATTTTTCTAGAGGGAGAGAGAGCGAAAAAATAAATCTCGCCCAAGGCACGAGACTTGCTAAGGTCGGTTCTGCTTACAGACGTCATCACCTTCACTATGATGCCTAAATCCTTACTCTGAGGGCGTCACACGTACACACATACACATCCACGCGCTTTATATAAACAGTCATATTGATCTAATTCATACTCATATCATCACACTCGCTCATTTAATATCTACCGTTCATCTGTCTCCCTCACACCATCCGTATATGCTCCTTTTCCTGTAGCCCTACAGCTATATTCTTCTTACAAAAAAAACTTCTTTGATACGGTTTTATTTGATTTTCCGCTGTTTCCGCGATAGATTCCGAGAAAACCTACCGGAATTTTAATATGCATAAAAGAAGTGTTTAATCTCAGTCCGAAAGGGTAAAATATATACCAGCTCTTTTGTTGGGAAAAGCAATAAATGTGAAGAGATATAGAGTGCCTTGTTTTCCGTATAATTGAGAGCGGTGATCTTTTGGGAGATGAGGGTAATTGTTCGTTTTGTTGATGTGATTAGTTTGATTGTTGGGAGCTATATTTTTTTGTTCGTGAGTAGCTTGTATACATTTGTATGTTTATAAACTTTGTTATTATGAATCGCGCCATGGACTATAGAATAAAAATAGGGTTTTATTGAGTGTTTACAGTCAGCAAAATTTCGAAGTAAGAGAATTTATGGATCGACATAATACTATTCTTGTTTGTGTCAAAGATTCTGTCATTCGGTTACTTTATTATACACGGTAACAACTTGAAAAATAATTAAGAGGTCAATATAGTGCTTTTAATAATTCGTTCAAGACATACACGAGTGTATGCCGTAAGGGTTTCGAAGTACGTACATCCACTTACAGGCGCATTTAGAAAAAAATATAAAAAGTGTCATGTTCTACTAATTGAGATCTACATTTCGACATCACACATGCCTATATATAAAAATCTATGACGCCCCTCCTTATTATTCCAAAATTTAAAATTATATTGTTGACTTTAATTATCGTTTGTAGTTCCACCAAAGCTTCGTTACCAATTTTTTTCCAGATTTTTTGAGCCAGTAGTTACCGAGTGAGATGGAGGGGGGGGGGGGGGACAAACCTCTACTTTTAAGTTTTCTACAAACTGATATTTAATTAATTTTCTACAGTAATCGATTTATAAAACTAAAAAAAAGTTTTAATCAATTTCCGGCAAATATTGCGAGTTTGTGAAAACGAATTATGAAGCACGGTTAATATCCTATGCAGCAAATATAGAATCAGTAAAATCATTGGTCGACAAGATTACAAAGTCTAGCAAGTAACTGTGGTTTTAATATAGAATTAAACGTGGTCTTATTCGGCGAAACTGGAATGACGGTAGACGCAATTCAAAATGTTATTTGAAGAAGATGCAACAAAAGGAAATTGAATTAAGTTACTGGAAATTTCAGTAAATAAGGAAGCAATGTTGCGGCATTGACTTCACACTTCCGAACAACTTTGTGGTACTCGAAGTAAGGTAACTGTGGACAGAATATAAACCAATTATCAAATAAAAATCGTTAAGGTTCTGTATGAGGATTTCGAAATTCAATTTTCGAAATAATTCGTCATAACGCAGATAGAGAAAATACAATTACCATAAAAGTAAAAAGTCGTTTAGCATCGATTTGTAAAAATAAACTTGTTAAAAGTTTATAAGTTAAAATTTTCAAAAAAGAACACGGAAAAAAATATACTGTAGAATTACAGTTCTATCCTATCTATCTCGGATAGTAAGCAAAAACCTATTATAACTGTCTGAAACTGCAATGATATAATTTTAGGCTGTAATGTTTGCAGTTTACCCATCAATTTTTATAGGGCTATTTCCTTGAATATTTTGGTTCTATTAAATATCACGCGTTATTTTTCGCAAATTATTTTTTTCCATGAGGGTACCTACATACATTACATAAATATATAAGTAAAAAGTATATGAAAGTTTTTACCACATAAATTCTGTTAAAATATTAGTAATCATAATATTATTAACCATATTGTAATACCGTCGAAAAATCGTGTCCGAGATAAGAGCAGATTCTGATTGTACTACCTTCAAAACTTAAAGAAAAGTTGATTTCCGCATGGCGGAAATAATATGTGTAAATTTCTATCTGATATTCAACATTAATGCAGTGAATTTTATATTTATAATATATTCAGGAATAAATTAGGTGCATTTAATAAAAACAATATAAATCTAGTGCTGTAAGAAAAGCCTTTTTTTTAAATAAAATTATTCCTATCTAAACGATGAAAAAATGAAGTATCATATAGCACAAAATAATTATTAAAATGGCATAACATTTCAAAAAAGTACTAAGAAAATTTGTAAATAAATATTACAAAACATTAATAAAATTAATTTGAATAAAAAGAGTGACTTTTGCTTGATAAAAGCAAATCTTCGCAGTTTAATTTGAGTAAAATAATTATCAGTGTTTTGTCTTATTTTGAATTCATTCGCTCCGATGTTTTTAATATCAACGTCATTAATATTTAACTAACTTTTACAGAAGCTTTGAACTACCAAGGCGTAATGTTATCAAGATTACAATTATAATTTCCTCTTACAAAACATACGAGTTCCAAACAGACGTAACTTTAAATTAAAAAGTTGACACAAAATAATAACCGTTGTTACAGATTTATAACGAATTTGATTATAGCTGTTAGTAAAACTTTAAGATGTAATTATGTACAGTCTGGATTGAAAAAAAAACAACGTTTCCTGTTTGGCGACATAGAATTCTGGAACTATAAATCACACACAAAATTTAAAATAAATCTTAAAATGTACGTTAATAATTTTCAATTTAAAATAATTTTAATTTAATAATTATTACTTGGACAGCAAATATGTAAATGATGTATCTTTATATTTCATCTAAACACCTTACTTATATTTTATGGCAGAAGTCTTCAGAACTGTTTTAAATTCAGTCCAAATTGAAAAAAGCTGTTACGGAGGTTCGAAATATGAAGGACTCAAAAAAAAGTAGCTGTAGAGAAATATAAAATAAACTGATTTATATAATTTATATAATATATATTATATTACATATTATATTATTATTTATAATAAATTGAAAAACTATACGGTACAGGACACTACTACGCGAGGTTTATAAAATAATTAAGAACTGATAGAATAATCTAAAAAAGCAACTTTATACGCACTTCTTTTTCATAACTCAAAAAACAAGGCATGTCGAAAAAATCCAATTCTCGAAGCTACTTTGACATAATTTTTTTAGGAGATAGGGGGCTTTTTTAAAAGAATCGACATAGGTGAAGAACCATTGTATAAGATGTATTTCAATTGAAATTAATAAAATATAAAATATAAAAGATATGCCAATAAAGTAATTCTCGGAATGATTTTAAAAATTCATAATGTTAGACTATACCTATATGTACATAACAAATATTTAAAGATAATTCTCAAGTTTCTAGAGTACTATATTACCAAACATGAACCATTTTTTATCCTTCCGGTATATTGTCTTTTTATCAATCAAGAACTTTTATAAATAATTATATCAAACTTTTTGCTAATGAATAAAAAGCAAAACAAAGAAGATTTAATTTAATTTAACTGTTTTAAAATCATAAAAGAAGTTTGAAATAAGTATTCCCGGTTTAAATAAACAATAAAAATCCATAACTTTCATAATTTTTGTATACTTGTAACAAGTTTAAGTCCCTTGATGTCGTTTGAAAAAGGGGAGGGGTAAAACGTTGCTCTCACGTGTGGGAAGAGAGGGGGTTCAAATCTAATATCAAAATGTATTTGTTTAAAAACTATAGGTTTCATTTACCCCACTTCATCTCATCAAAAATATGTTTATTTAACCATCAATATACCAAGTTACTCACTCTTTCTCTTGAATGAATTTGAAATTCTTTTGAAGTCCGTAAGTACCTATGTATATATTCATTAGAATCTTAAAAAAACGCCACTGCTTCATTATGCTACTAACTATGTTGTTTTAAAAAGTGAAGCTTAACTTGAAAAAGCTTTGAAAACACCGAGATACTTTTATGTCTAGTTTTTTCTGCAGAATTTACATTTTTCACGTAACCAGATACTCTAAACGACTCCAGTAGGGGAAACCTAACTTTAGGCTATTTGTCTTGATAATATACAAAGAAAAAACGTATACACGTTAGGGAATATGAATAACTAGCGAGGGATAATGAATATTACTTTTTTCATGTTATTAGCATAAAATTCAAAAAGTGATGATGGCTTAAAACTCGTGGGTTTTGTTGTAAAAGAAGTGCATTGTTCGGAAAATTTATTTTATGTCAGTGAAAAGTTTTGTCGAAGTAAAGAATTAAAATATAAGTAGGTATATTTATTTGAGAATTTATTTAATGGATCAAAAGTTTATAACGTAAATTATTAATTTATGTATATGCTCGATATAACAGGTGATTAAAAAACATCTCATGTTTGGTTACATAATATTTTGGAACTATTACAGAAACTTTTGAATGGTATAAAAATGTTTAGGGAACATCTATTTTTTTTAAATATTTTCATATTTTTTTTGTTTATATAGATAATATACATAAAAAGAGTAAGAAATGCTTATTTACTCAAAATATTGCTCTTGGTATTTTCATTTTTTTCTGCTCTTTCTCACAAAATGAAAATAAACAGACGAAAAATCCCTGCAACCCTTCCATATCTCAAATATTGTATATTTACATGAAGAGAGTTTCAAGTGAACATTCATTTTAAAAAAAGATTTGTATTCAGACACCTCCAACATGAAAAAATATACGCTTGGAAATAAAACATCAAAGTAAAAAAAAATGAATAAATAAATGAAACGATTCAACCGTAACTTTGCGAGAATAAAAACGTACGAAAAACAAAATCGCAATAATCGTTTGCTCTGTGTTTCTAAATATGCTACGACAAAAAAATATCCAATAAAATCCCTTCATAAAACCGTTACTGTCATACGAAAATTTATAAGATCTTTACTCTTTTCACTCGCGTCCTTTAACCACGATACTCTAATGCTAACATTCCAATATTTGTAAGCATTTTACAGTAGAAGTCAGTTACTATATATGGTATTATTCGCTAAAGACTACATACACATAATATTTCGTGTCGCTGTGATTTAAATAATAATATTTTTTTATGAACTATCGTTTAGAAATGTGGGGTTCAATTTTGTGGAACGATATTTGGTAATAAATTGGGTCGAATAAAATGTCATTATTACAAATCTTTTTCCGATATAAGTTTAGAAGTCTATTACCAAGTAAAGATATAAATAATGTGGATTATTATTTTTATCTGACAACTTTTAGATAATCGTATAAAATAAAACTGATGTATAATAGAGGCGAGTTTAACCTTTTTTTTAAATATTCAAAATTTAAAAAATTAAGATTTTTTCTTACATATTATAGATTTTATTATATTAATATAGGACCTGCTCAACTGTTTTAAGTGATAGAGTGATGATATGAGCCCCCACAACTCAAGGAATACGTTGA
Organism: Sialis fuliginosa; assembly: GCA_961205875.1. Taxonomy (NCBI): domain Eukaryota; kingdom Metazoa; phylum Arthropoda; class Insecta; order Megaloptera; family Sialidae; genus Sialis; species Sialis fuliginosa. The sequence goes on from OY540817.1 coordinate 13,182,819, forward strand.
TGCAGGTTTCATCAAAATCGGTCCAGTAGTTTTTGAGATTACTTCTTTTTATATTTACTATATATTAAATTTAGATATTAATACATATACAAATCTGTTAACTCTGTCTTTAGTTTGTACATATTTTTTTGAGTACATTATTTAGGCATTTTGATAATTGCTAGAATTTTTATCTGTCTATTAGTTCCGACTTGACACACAAATTACTAAACCGATATTTTGACTCGATTTTCATTGTACAAGTCAAATTACTAATTTGTTGGATCTGATCGGGCGACAATACCGTACTATAAAAGAGACGTAACTCCAAAACAAGCACCACAACTTCGAGGAATGTAATTATAAGTATGAAAATAAAATAAATTTAACCAAAGGAAATTGTGATATTGATGTAATTAAACCAAGATAAATGTCTATGGTTTTAGAGCAGTTTATTTCAAGTATAGAATATACTGGGTGGATAAATAAAAACACTTAAAAGCGTTGCGTGATATGCTTTCAATAATTTCAATAAGATAGTATTTTTTTAAATTTTACCTACGTATTCATTAATTTCAAGAAAAATGATACAGCAAGGAAACTATCCAAAATCTTACATAGTGTTATTTTTTTTGTACAAATTTACAGCTCTTGACAGTTATTCGTTTTTAAACGTCTTAAATGCAAGTAACAGTTTACTTACATTATAAAAGCGTTCTTTAGACACCTATCACGAATCGCACTGTATAAGATATGTAATATAAACTTCCCTAATTTTATATTTGCGAACTTTTATTACTCCGTTTTATGTTTTTCATCGCACACATGTGTACTATTACGAGGATAACTGTTTTGTTCTATATTTGTGAACTTTTTTTCTTACATTTATTTCACTCCATCAATTACAACGACCGTAAAAAGGAAATACTCGGAAAAACAAGCAAGACTGAAATGAAAAGATAGAAATAAAGTGAATATTAAAAGATTCTGCACTCATTACTTTTATAATAGTAGTTCTTAACATAGAAAATTTCTGAAAGAATTTACCAGAATAACTTAAGTATTCTTTGAACAATTGTGGTAGTGTAATATGGAACCCCGAAAAAAATGTTATTTATAATTTTTGTTCTAACCTTTTTTTGGTAAAAAAAGATAAAAAATATTTGTTTAAAAATAAAGTTTTCTGGTTGTCACACCATTTTATTTAATTTATAATAGCGGTTTTAACATGTGTAAATAACATCAAAAGAATTAATTGAAACTCGGTACCTATTGCATTTGTACAAGGCCAGCAGTGATTTTAATTACAAGGTTATTAACTCTCCCCAAACAGAGTATAATCACTAATCAAGCATTTTTAAAATGATGTTGGTTTATTCTTTCGTTCACATGTTATATATTGTTGTTAAAAGATAGAAATATAATAATATTTATAAGTTCTCGAAAAAATCAGTTAAAAAATCAATATTTTCATTTTTCTAACAAGGGGGGCACCAGACTCAATTTGCTTTAAAAAAATTAGAGTTGTAATAGTGACATAGACAAACCTACACATCAAGCCGTTTGACGGAAAACTCATAAACAAACGAGAAAAAAATTATGAAATTCCTCTGTAAATTCGCTTCACTGTTGGTCTTGTAAGAGTAAAAATGTCAAAAATCACTTATCATATCTATGTATAAAAAATAGGATATTTTCTTCCCAGAGGAAAATTAATCGTAAATATAAAATTTCACCCCTTCTATCACCGACAGATAGACACACATACATCATGACGTTTAATATCAGAATGGATTCAGAGAAGGTAAAAATATATTATATATATATAAATTATTGAATATATATTCAATAATTTATTGGCTTAATAATACTCACTTATTCTATATGTTTTTATATACAGATAGGGCCGTATAAGAAAGTCAATAGAGAAATTTATTTCAGCAATAATCATTTGAGTTGTGTGCTTTATGATTGAAGCAACATTATTGGTGTTTAATAATGACATTGATCGGTTAATAAATGGAATCATTTCACTAGAAGCTAGGGACGATTGACATGCGATTAAATTACCTGCAGAAATTGATTACGATTCACAGTTCAAGTGTACTGTAATTACAATGTTTTATATGGAAAAGTAATTCTCACAAATATACCTATGGAATATTTTGTATATAGGTAAATAAAATAATAATTTAATTTTCAAATGTATATTGATTTTTACTAATATAAGCTCAATGGTTATTTTTGTTTGTGTTGAGTGGAAAGCGTTGAATGAAAGGGGGAAACTAACTCCTAATTTATAAAATGATAATTTGAATTAATAATGTTACTATGCAAATTGCTAATTATCATAGTGCATCATGTTTTTTGCAGTGCCCAATTTAAAAATAACCAAATTCAAAATTAGCATCAAAATATAAACTTTCATTTGATGATCATACTTTGTAGTTTATTTATAATTTTGTTATCATTTTAATACTTTTGAAGAGTATTTTAACAATGAAAAATTATATTCTCATTAAAAAACTAACAAGCTGTGGGTTCGACCCTTGAGGTCCACATAACCAACTTCCCAATATGATATAAATACTAGAATACTCAGTATTTATTGTTTCTATATAGTTTAAGTGAATAATTTATTAGTATATAATAAAGTGTTTATTAGTATAATTCAAATTTTGTGGGTGGTTTTCACACCTTCAATGGCTGTTGTTTAGGCACGTATAAAAAATACTGAAATACATATTTCATTATTTTTATTGTAGAATATTTATTCATGCTAAGTTTCAAGTAAATCTGACCAAAAAAATATTTGTACCCATACACCTTTTTATCTCCGTAGGTGTTGAATTTCGAATGAGATCATATTCACGTAAAAAATGGCACGCACGTACGTACATACACACATATATATCTTTATGAAAATAGTGTAAATATACTATTGTGACCTTGAAACAAAAAATAAATAAATAAATACGGTAAAAGGTAATATGGATGAAAAGATGGAACATTAACTTCATGTGTTAAATGTAAAGGTAATTAAGAAAATGGTGGATCCAAGTGGTGGTGAAGAATTTAAAGTTGTTAATTTTAAATCTTAATTTACACGAAAAATATTAAAAAAGTAATTAAGTGTTCTCACTAAAAACCGGCAGATTTTTTAAATTTATTCTTGATGTATTCGTGAAATTTTTAGAAATCTGTGGAGCTCCCTTTACAAAACATTGGAGTAACAATTTACATGACGATTGGTTTAAATAAATTATGTATTAATGAATAACTTACCTATAATCTGCTCCTTCACCGAGTTGCCTGACTGTGATAGGGAATTCTGATGGTCCATGAGCTTTCAACAATTCTTGTAGTCTGACTAGGCCTTCATTATTCTCGTAGATGATCGTGAATGATTTCCATCCCCAGGCTTTCACCAAATCGACGTAGGCCTGCGTACAATTATATACAAATCAATAAACTACATATAAATATTTTAATTATGTTAAATATTCATATATGTAGCTTCCTGAAGCTTTTATTTGGTAGGGCTCTATAATAAAAGAGACATGGCCCATTTTATTTATATGTTTTTCAATCTGCAAATAAAGCGCTTTTATATAAAGATAGACAATTTTTAAATTTAGCTTTCCCTGTATTTTTAATATGAATTTTGAAGTACCAAATACTATATTATAAGGTACTGGCACCAGTTGTGGCCGCTATAAAAGCAAGGTTTACTGTTTTTGTAATTGATGAGTTTCTTTTTATAATTATCATGAACTCCTGTTACTAATAAAACAAGTAACTCTTTATTTAATCAATTTAATTAATAAGTCCGCAAATATAGTTTGTTTTTTAAATTATTGTCTTTTATTTTGTTTATGTTTTTTTTTTCTCCAGTAATGGATAAAGTAAAACCAGTAATGAGCACGCAGTGATGGACACTTACTAATGATTATAAAATGATAAGTATACTACGACACAAAAGATATAAAATAAAGAATCGTCAAATTTGCAACAATGTAAAGCAATTGCTATGATAATATAATAATTAATAAATAAATTATACTAATAATTAGGTTAAATGTCCACAATTTTGACACCTATTGACCGATTGTCATCAAATCACACTGTAAGATAGTTAAATGTATATAGATTAATATTCAAAAATGGTAGTAATTAAATATCAACAAATATTTCTTATTCAGTATATTTAATTTAAAAAAAGCCATTACTGGGGTCATATCCAAGACTGATGCGAGTGTTATTTATATTATAAATATAAGAGTTATAACAAACATATGTATAATGTATAATAAATATAATATATAATATATAATAAATATATAATAAATATAACAGTCTGGATTTAGTTATAACCAAGTTTGACTGTAATATTAGATACATATATGTATATTATATTCAACTAACAAACATTTAGCAGACATTTACGTAGAAACCTCAAATCGTATATCAGTTGTAATGTGGCAAAATGCTAGTTAAATTTATGTTAATTTATTTATAATAGTTAATGAAAATATAATGTAAACATATTTAAGTTATTTATAATCTTAACAAGTGTTGCACCATAGTTTACATAATAAATGTTATTTATTTAGGTGCCTACATTATGAATTGCTTGAAAATATACGTATATAGGATGCATAGAGTTTCCTTGAAATAGTGGCAATATCATCTCAAAGAAAAGTCGACGGAAGCAGATTCTGTCTCTTTCATTATTTTCTCTTTTATTATACTCACTCTACACTCAGGTGTGCACAGGTACACATGTACCTAGAACGAGTTTAATTACTTTTCACTGCTAGTTTACACGTAGGTTCAGTAAAAAATACGTAGACATTTACTCTGTTAATTGCGACCACCATTTATATCCATTTAATTCTAACAAATCCCACATAAAATAAAGACTTTTATAGTGTTAACTCTTCACCAGTGGCGGCGAATATAGTAAAGAAATAAAACATTAAATATATCAAAAATTTAATTAATTGTAAGATGGTGTTTCTGTAAACAGATAGATTAAATAAAATGTTAAATTATAATATGAGATAAATTTTTATAATATATGTATGTATAAAATTATATATTCTATTCATGTTCAGCATATCGTCACATGGGTGAAAATATTTATGACTCTTGGAAATTAACAAATAACTTTAGATAGAGAAATGTAAATCTAGAAACTTAATTTTGAATATGGAGTGATAGAACATGTTGAATTTTAAAATAAAGTTTGTACAAAGTTGTTAGAGTTTACATACAAATATTGATATTTCAATTCTCTGTGAGTTCTACAAGGATCATTGCAAAGCCGAAACAGTTTACTTAATAAATAACAGAGAAACCGATTATAAATAGTTTTTACTTATTGTTGCCTATATTAGAAGATAAGAAAAAGTTCAAAGATTTTTTTCATTTACTAATCAAGTACTAATTAAAGTATTAACCGTTTTGAGAAGTTTTAACAAGTTAGTGTTTCAAGTAAAGCTGTTTTTATAGATCATAATATTAACTCATATTATTTAATTTAACCGATACATTTATTTTAAATCCCCTACAACTATATAGGACCTCTTTTAAAATCATAGTTATAACTTGAATCAAAGTATTTTCCATCATTTTCTACAACTTGTTTTTTTCCTTTCTACTAAATTTTCTATGCTTTGGTTATAAATTCAAATGATTTGTGAACTTGGAAATAAGTACTTATCCAGTGGGATAATCTCTGGAAAATACGGTGAATAAATTTGATTATTTTCCAATAAAACTTTTCAAGCAATTTTAATGTATCTTATTAATTTGTGATCGAGGTGATAAAGAATTCGTCGCCTGTACAACAAATGTAGGCACGTTCTGGTACTTTTCAACAGTGAGATTGACTAAAGTTTTCACAAAGTTATTTACAGTTAGAAAGGAGTTGTACTCAAATACTGTCATCAGTATGTCTTCGTCCCACTTTACTGGCTGAAGGCTGTAATTTTCTAATTAAAATTTTTGGAACAACTGTCACTGACGCTGACTACTTGCAATTAGAGTTAATTCTGTTAGTAACGCATCATTGTCACTTTTCAGTCAATATGATTTTGTTCTTTCTTTTTTTGAATTTCAATTTTAAAATATGTTAATTATGTTCTAGGGGGAGATAAGGAGGATTCATACACTGGGAGCGTTCATACAGATGGATTAATAAGTGTACTAACATAACTACAAAAATATGTGTAACACCAATAGATGGTACTGATCACCTGCCACAATATATCAACAATTTTCATTTTCAATATGTTCAAGTAATTTTGGTGCGTTGTCGAAAATATTTCAAAAACAGTAACAAATTGTGCTATTTTGAATGGATTAGTATTATTTTAGACATATAACAGTTGCATTTATTTGTTTGTAATGTTGATTTCGTTTTTCTATATTTATAATCTTTTCAAAACATAAATTTTATAAAATTTTCACATAGGGAGTATTTATACAGTTAAAACGGGGAGGTTTGCTAATGTTAATACTGAAGGAACCATCCGATCTTCTCGTTTGTGTCGATGTGATGACAAACCAATGTCTTTTATTATCGTCCAAAATGATTTGATTAATTGACTTATTTAATAAAATTATTATATGTGGCTACTCAGTCATCATAATCTATATTTATAATTTGTTTTTATTTTGAGGTTTACTTTATAGTATGAGTTTAATATTTTTCGTTCTGAGCTATATTAAAACTATCTTTAAGATGTATGAATAATATTATGTTACTGTGCTTTGGACTTACTTTTTTATACATGTATTATTCCTTCCCGACATGTGTATCAAGGGTATCAAGGGTCCCTGGGGTCGGGTAGGTTTAATACAGTTTTCAATTTTTTTTTTAAAACATTAAATTCATACTCAGATATGACAATTTCTCTCAAATAATGTTGTATTATGTACAAAAGACCAAACTTCTAGTGAAAACAACTTTTGTTTTGATTTTTTAATGTTTTTATACAAAAAATTAATATTTTATTAAAAATATATTAATCTTCCCTAACTCCCCCTACACTTTTTAAAATTTATTTTCATTACAAAAATATTGCATTTATTATGGGATGATTTGATACAACTACAGTAACACTAACCAAATAGATTTCTTTAATTCCACTCCTAACTTTCTTTCAACTACTCCGCCACTGTAGAAGGACCCATTTGAAATCCGATTGTTGAACACAAACCGGGAGCAATGATTGTTAAATACAACGACAGTAATACCAACCTTAGAGAGCGTTGTCGGATGGGGATATAAATTGACCAGACAGCTCTCCCTGCGCAGTCGGTAATCCCAGCGCGTCTCCAAGTGGGGTATCTCCATGGTGTCGCAGATGCTCTGGACGTGGCTTGCCGTGTGGGGGGACTGTGGGCCGAATATTGCCGCTACCCCGCTGCGTAGCAGGTGGCATACTGGAATGGGAATTAGCAGCACGATTAGTATGTGTGCGTTTTAAACGGTTCTTGTCAACGCGGTTTGCATTTTTGATTGGGTGTATATTTTTGCATATATTTTTTATTCGTTGTTGGTCCTTTTATGATATGGATTGTGTAATGAGAAAGTAAATCTATTTTGTATTTTTGATTGTATGTTTATTTTAGCATATATTTTTCCGTTGGTCTGTTTATTTGATTGTTGTGCTTCACCAAACATAACAACGTATGTAATTTTTTTTAAATGATAAAACTGCAAAATTTGTGGATTCTTAAAATTTTTATTATTTTTCATATATGGTATTACACAATGAATATAAAATACATTTTAGTATTTAAAAATCCCTACACATAAAAATCTATATAGGTCTACACTTACACATATAGGCATTTACAATTTTTTTAAAATTTGTGTCTGTCTTTCTACTTGTTTTGTAACGAGTGAACTCGAAAATTATTGAATCGATTTTGATGGAAATTACTCTGTTAGACCCTCATATAGCATCACACTACTCCGTAAGATACGTAACATAAAACAGAAATCAGTTATGCATATGATGCCGATGTGCTTAGAGCAGCCGGTCGAGTGGATGATCAATTTCAAAACACACGCGGGCGAAGCCGCGAAAAGAACTAGTTTACAATAAAAATTTAAAAAAAAAACTGTATTTTAAAAAGCAAATCTTCTTGAAATGTTACATTTTGGCATCAAATACCGTATATATTCCATCATAATTGATGGATTGTTTGAATCCCGTATATTGGCAATTTAATGTAATTATATAAATAGCGCATATTCAATCAAAGTATTTATTTTGACAGTTGTAAAGATCTTGCATTTCGAATGATGAATGATCACAAAACATATTAATAATTGTTTTCCGTCAATTTTAACAGATTTAACTACTTGTTTTTAATATTAATTTAAATAAATATATGTAAGTACACTATTATATAATCTTATAATAATGTACCTTTTCCCTTAAACTGAATCGGATCGTTATATGAACCAGAATCGAATCTCTTTATTGCTAATCGGTAACCACTCATTTTGAATAGGTTTAAGAAAATTAAAAAAAATAGTAAAGGAATTGATATGAAATTATTCAACAGAACACTAAGATTCCTTAATAATAGACCTTACAATCTTACACAGAAATTTTAACCATAAACATTGGTGGTATCCCGCGCAAATTGATAGTAGAGCTAACCCTTATAGTTGTAAGCGTCTTTGTAGTTGCAAAGTGGTATTAGAACTTATCAAGTACATTGTTCTAGCTAGGCAGCTTCTATACAGAGGCGTATACTATGTTTGTACCCATTTAGCGCCCTAAAGAAAGATTTATTTAATATATTTTTGAATATTTTTTTTAATGCCACACCCAACTGATGTACTATATTAACCCCAAAGTAAAAATTAGCTCTATTTATGAAGTATCAATCGAATGTTTCTTTGGCAGTTGTGTTATGTTATCTATAGATTAATCGAGGTTAAAGTTTCGAACTAGTAACAGTTATTTGAATTATCGAAAATAATGTAATGTTATGACACAGAGGACACAAGCATCAAGACGTTAAAAAACCAAAGGAGGCATTACCATATTATGTTTGAAAATATTTTAGTCCTCAATTGTATAAATAAACATATGGACTATAAAATAATAATCATTTTCAGTTAGTCCGTCTGCCCTTCTGTGTTACAACAAAATATAGGAGCTTGAAAATTAAAATTTTTATTATACGAAGACCCTCAGAAATACATAGATATAAAAATATTGGGAAATTTAAAAAAAAATTAAATAGACACATAACTAAAGTTACGCTAAAAACTTTTTTGAATTTCTAAACATGTGAAGTAATAAAATGTAAGTATAAATCAATGGAACTTGATGATTGATTTTCTTACACAAAAATAACGCCAGTAAGAGGTTCAAAATTGTCATTTCATATGCCTCTTCCCTCTATTTCGTAAAAAAATAAATAAAATAAAAATTATGATACAACCTTAATAACAACCTTAACAGTATACAACCATATATATCTTCATTAATGTTTTTTCTTCTAACTTCAAAACCAAATACTTGCTCAGATATTTGATTGATTAATTAATATCTTATAATAAATTGTTTTTTGTGTCTAAGTTACGCCCCTGCTTAATAACTACCAAGTTTAAAGTTTGTATCACATCCTGATATTACATTGATAATGGTGCTGCAACTTCGATCCCAAGTTTAAGTATGTTTCTTAGCTGTAGTTATGAAGTGGATTTTTGTTGCGTATCAAGATATTATTATGGGGTACGTTTTCATGCATATAAAATCATGATTTAACACAAAACAATGTACTCAATGTTGCATTATATTCTAGAAAAGTGAACTTAAGAAAACATTCATTCGATTTGATTACATATTATTTTTTATACCAAATAAAAATTTAATCTTTAACACAAGGACCTTAACCTCAGTTTATTTATGGTTTGAATTCCGGTCGGTTTATGGTTCGGGTTTATCGATATGCAAATTATTTGGGTTTTTAGTTTTAGATTCTAGTTGGAACTAATCCTGATACAATATATACCATATTTGTGTTCATTAACTTCTTTGAAAAAATAATTCATTATCTGAAGATTCCTTTACTGAATTACATACAATATAATTGATTTTCATAAAACTTTTTAATATAAAATAATTAGAAATCGATCAATATTATAACAATAGTTTTTTTGAATTTATTAAACATAAATGACTACCGGTGGTTCGGATTTGGGTTCCTGTTCAGGATTCTGCTTTAAGTATCAAAATGAAAATTAAATTATTCAAATGCAGTCAAATATGTGCCAATGCTAGAAGCTAAGAGATGAACACTACAAAATGTATAAAATATTATTACTATCTAAAAAAAAAACGAAAATTTCCATACTGATGACTCTTTTCTTTCTCTAAAATTTTAATAAAACACTCGAATATCTGGAATAATAAATGTTCAATTTACAATAATTTGAAAATATATATTCTATGTAGGTATATTTTAGTATTTATTGTATTACTTTTATATATACACTAAATTTTGAACGTACAGTAGTTTCCGAAACAATACATATTAATATGAATACACGTTTTGTACATTACTCTTTCTAAATTGACCATTTCTGTTATGATATCAGTATAGATGGGTGATATTTGCAAGGAAAGTATATACAGACTTTAATATATTTCTTAAAATACTCTTTAATAAAAAAAATAGCATTATATTTTATTTGAAATTATAGAAGTGGAAATATTAATGTATTTTATAATATACATATGTATTTACTTTGACTCCAAAAATATAATAAAATTTACAAAAAAATAATTTTCTTTGTATAATTTAAGATGCAAATAAAAACAAAGAAAAATACTGAAAAGATTATATTTTATTTTGTTTGGAAAATAAATCCTAAAATAAGCTTCTTTTAGCCGTCACACCGCAATTCTGCGTTAAATAAACTCTGAGCAATTCGATAAGAAAATATGTAAAGTTACATGTATATATTTACATTATTCGCACTCTAAAATTTAATATACATCTCATAATAGCACTCCCGCGAAACAAAACCATTTATTCAGCAAGTTAAATACGAAGAAACGAAAAGTAAACTTCGCTGCAAAACATAATTGATGCGAAACGCGCGGGTTCTATACAAATACAGTCCACAATGCCCTTTATGAGAGTGTAAAGTATAAAACCAACCCCTGAATCTAACCGGAGAAGAGTATGTTTATGAAATCAATCATCTCTTAATTTTCCTGTCTGTTTTTATTGAAATATTATGTCTTTATTATTCTTACTTGCTATTAATTTTATGTAAATTTATTTTGTTTAAAATGTGCCATTTAATATTTTGGTTTATGATTTATAAGCATGTTTTCTTCTTTTTTGAACTTATACATATATTAAAAGATAAATAACAAAAAAATACATCATCTGTTTTGTTTTTAATGACCTATAAAACCGAGACAAGATTAGCTTATAACTACAAGTTTCGGAAACACTTCTGAAGAAGACTCCGACATGAGAATCGAAATCTCAAGTAGTGGACAACAGTCCGAAAAGTTAACTCAATGGACAATGGCTACGAAAGCCTACAGAATAAAAAAAAATTGTTTATAACCATAGACATAGAGTATAGAGCATGGACCGCGCATCTGATTCAAAAACTGAGTCGTGTCAAATGAAAGTGATAGAAAATGAGATTTTCTTGTCTTTTTTTTAAACAGGAGTGTCTATTACATTCTTATTAGAAAAAGACATAGATATGTCCCAAACTTACCCCATCTCTCTCACTGTTTTGAGAACAAAATATATTTGTAATTTTTGTTCTGATTTGTTTTTTTTTTAGGTATGTTAGGTTTTGATTAGTTATTATTACGATAATAATTAATCGTGTTTGTACTTAATTCAACTATATTTTTCAAAAATCCTAAACAATAATTCCGTAGTCCAAGCGGGCGAAGCCGCGCGGGCCCAGCTAGTTGTGATATAACTATATGTTTGAGATCTATCGATTGCCATCCTGATTCTTGTACAAAATTTAGTGGGTTTATTTTTAGCTACCTCAAATAATATATTTCAAACACCCCGGTGTAGCAGTATTGATCACGTTATACGAAATGAAATCAAGACAATACAGGTTTAATTTTTTAAAAGGTAAGACCGAGATTAGATGATTATTTTTTTCTGACGTATGTTTATATGATGCACCCATAATACAATAGTGCATAACTACCTATTAAAAATAATTCGGACAAGATATAAACGGGTGTATGACATAAGGGTTCCGAAGTACATACTACGCAGACTGTTTGGAGCCACAGGTGCAATATTATAAAAATAGGGTTATATTCTACTAATTGAGATCTACATTTTAACACCTCAATATGAAAATAAATAAAAAATTCTATAACACCCCTCTCTATTTCTGCAAAATTTGAAATGATATTGTTGACTGTAATATTTGTCGTTGGTAGTCCTACTTAAGCCTCGTTACTATTTTTTTCAGAATTTTTGAGCCAGTACTTACCGTGGTAGAGGGGGGGGGAAATAAATTACTTCTTTTAGCCCCCTGCTAGTGCCATTTTTGAGTTAGAAAAAAAATAATAGAAAGGGTCAAATTCCACTCCTTTGGTTATATATTTTGATTTGCCACATGCCTTGGTATAAAATTCATTTTTTGTCTTGATTTAGCCCCTTCGCGCCTCTGAAATTTTTTTTTTATGTTTATACATATTTTACTAGAGGGCATAATTTTATATATTCAGTAAAAGTTTTATAACTTTCTAATTTATATAGTTTACGAGATATTTTACTTTGATTGATAAGGAGGGACGGACGGACAGAAGGACGACAAAGTGGGATTAATAGGGTTTCTTTGGAACCCTAAAAACTATCTTACTAAAAAGAATAAAGTTTGTTAGGGAAAACCCTACCTACATAAAGGTGTTCAAACTCACAAAGAAATTAATTTTTTTCCTACACTAAACAAAAAATCGAACAAACATTAAACATTTCCGATCTTTTATTTATGTATGAGAAAAACGATCAAATGTACGAAAATGTTGGACTAGACACAACATAAAAAGACCTAAATTGTGTTCCTCGGTATAATTAATTGAACCTACGTATACTTTTTATATTCAATTACTATTTTTTTTGTTAGCACATAAATTTTGTTTCAGATTATCTCAATTCAGCATGAAAACAATCAAGAAGTGACATGTTTTTATGAAATAATTTATTATATTTTTCTGTGAGAATAGGCGACTATTTTTACACCGAATTACATGTTATTTAGGTTCGCTTTTTGGAGAATTCTCTAAGCGCCTCTATGTGTTTTTCTCGACATGATTTATCATCTTTTTATAAAGTTCTCAACTGATAATTTGTATCTTCCATCAGAAAGTTTAAAAACTTCAGCTTGGATAATAAATAACATAAAACATTTACTGATATATTATACACGTATATGTATCGTACAGTTAACTTTTCAAAAAGAAACAAAATATGTGATTTTTATGCATACATATCTAATCGTACGTGTTTATTCATAAAAGTGTATAATGTGTTGTTCATAGATAAATAGCTACCACTATTTGAAAAGAACGAGAGTTTCGTTCAATTTATGGCACAAGTCAATGTTATTTATGATTATGAAATAATGTGAAAAAAAATATTTGGTGGAATAAAAAGTTTATGCTCAGAATCATAAGAATATAACATTTTTATTTATATGATTGAACATACGCTCCGAATTTCTTGAGGTCTAAATTATTATTGTTTGATATTGGAAGTCGATAAAACTTCATAATAATAAACTGGTTATCAAATTTCATAACTGTATCACAATTCGTTCTCTAGATATTAAATAAACACTAATTTTGGGCATTTAATTTTTATTAATAAATTAATTCATACAAGCTGTAAATCATCCTGTATATGTGTATAATACATTACAATGATATAATAGATTTACTTATATTTTTGAAATTTATTTACGTGTATAAATTATACATAGATGTATGTTTTTATTCTATTCTAAATAAATTGAATGAATAAAAGAGGAGTTAATTTTTAATAAGAAATAAAATTCCAGAAAATAAAACTTTCTGCTGAAGTAAAATGATTTTAATTTTAAACGATAATTAAAATTTGTATTGGTAATTCGATTTAAGAAGAAGTCGTATAAAATATCGAGGAGATAAAAAGAAAAAAGAACGATAAAATATATTTCATTGCATTAACATAAACTTTTCCTTTGATGAAAACGCTGTAAAAACAACTATTTTAAAATTCATATCTCCAAAAACTGCAGTCGTTATAAGGAACGAATTTATTTTTATATTTGTAAAAATCGATATGTTCGCGTTGCAACTAAAGAGACGCGATATTTTTTATTTCTTATTCTGAATTTATGTACTGAAAAAATGACAACTAGAGAAAAAATTGCATGCCATTTTCGTCGGTTCTTTTGACTACGAGAAATCGAATACCAATATTTTTTTAGATGAACACATTTTTCATTTTTGATTGAATGGCGCCATCTATCATTTATAAAATACAACAAATATTTGAATACCATGGGGAATGAAATTTCTGATAAGTAAATAAATTGGGTTTTGTATGAAATGTAATATACGTTTTCAACAAGCAATTTTAACTCTGTAATTTGTTACTTTGCTTGTCAGAATGTTTACATACTCAAGGAGTTGTAAATGAGTATAGATATATTTGAAATTTATGTGCGCTATGATTGATTTCAAATTGGTGTTTTTTTTATTGCAATATTTTTTTAAATTTTATACAGTGAAACTTCGATATAACGCTCCCGTTTTTAGCGGTAGTTAGATGAATTTTGAAATTTTATATTCGTACTTTTTTCTACCCGAAAACAACCATTTTCAAATGAAGAAGTTATTTTAAGAAAAAAAAAGTTATATGAATATGTGACCAGAAATTTTTCGTGAGAAAACTACAGCTCACCTCATTTTTTATTATATTGAGAATCCATCTTTCAAGATGTATCACAATACACAATGGGCTTATAAGATATTAAATAAAAACTAATTTCGGCCATAATCTTTGGGGGGAGAGCGGCGTCTGTTATTCTTTCGGAGAACTTATGAACAGATTCTTCTCGATAAATTGTTAAGTTTGGCACGCTAATTCTGAATCTTTGGGCGGGGGGGGGGGGGGGTGTTTATAATAAAGAAAATAATTCATTATACTTATATACAGACGTCTTTTGATTAATACAATAAATAAATAAAATCCATTTATTTATTATTCTACCCACATAAAACAAAAACAACATTTTGTTTACATAAGCTACGAAAAATAACAAATATAAAGTGTATTAATAGATACTAACATCGATAGCGGATTGTTATTCACTACAATTTCTGTACCCAACCCATATCACGGATCCTTTTCGTTTAGTTGAAGCTATCGCTGAAGTAAATCAGTTACGATATCGATATATATTAAATATATACAGTGGCAGGCGTAGATTAGATTAACGGAGGAAAAAACTAATAATGCCAGACTTTGTAAAATAAATGCATTTTTAAAATAAATTTTACGCCGATATTAAATTATAATTATTTAACTAGTTTTAATTTCGGAAATTATAGTTTTTGTCCTGAAGCAAAAATGATATATGTCCGGTATTATAAACGAGCTAGCAAAGTTTGCTAGCCAGCAAGCACATTCAAATGAGGTTTCTAACCTATCTGATAGTTCTTAAATTTCATGAAGTGTTTGACAATTTTTGCGCACGCGTGGTATGTAAATACCAACGGTATTAAAACAGTGGCGATATTATAAAAATTATTTTGTACAGTCAGAGTCGCCAACTGCGTTACAATAAGTTGAAGTATCACTGCTCTAAATTGCAGAGCTAATCCATAGATACCGGACAATATTCTAGCTAAGAAACTGTTTACAAAATCTTATTTTTATAAAGAGATGCAATTAAATAGAAAGTACATATATTTTTGTCAACTAATTGATAATAATATTAATAAATATTACATTTTTTTCAAAAGTATTTCGGTATAATATTAGTAAATCGATTAATAAAGAAATATATGTAGCATCTAACTACGGTACGTAGGAAAATAAATGTTATTTCAGTTACTAAGAACACGTTTTCTTTCAATTACATAGAATATCAGTCTATGAGTTGTGAATAAAAAGGAAACATTAATAAAATATCCAAAGCATTATAATTTCTGTGTTGAGTTAACTATTTGTAAAGTTTTTTTTTTTTAAATTAGCCTAGTCAAAAAATTAATATGATTTGTAGAAAAGAATGTGGATATGTATTTTCTATCATTGCAATATTAACAGGCAGTAAATATTTTCATGTATCTGAAATAAAATTGAATCCTCGATGTCAGAGCTTCCCAACCAGTCGCTGCGTGTTGCGGCACACTGGTGTGCCTCGATCGAGTGGGAATTGTGCTACGATAGACGTGACTGGCATTGTACAATACCAAAGGACCCCGCACAAAACCAATGTAAATTAGGGTACAGTCAAATTGGCTAAAACTGAAGTATAATGTAGTTCGTGACTTGTTGGTCAATTTTTTTTAGTTATTCACGATCAAAGGAATTCGAACAACTACAGATCATATTTGACTTTTTTTTGTCTGTACAGTGTGTAGTATGTGGAAAAAGTTTACTAAGCCCATAACTTAAGGCCATAATTATACATATATAATATATATGTATAATTGAATTCGTAATCTTTGAATAACACAAAAATCTGACTATTATCGGACCTTATTTACCATATTTTTTCAGTTTCAGCCATTTTAACTGTACTCTAGCTTTTAACCTTGAATAACAAAAAATGGCAATTTTCGGAGCTTATACCTATGTAAAAAAATCAGCAAGTCATACTTCACTTTCAGCCAATTTGACTGTACTTTAATATTTTCGACTGTTTCTTTTAGAGTAAGCTACTATAACTTATAAAAGCACTTTTCTGCCTCATACTAGCTACACCTCTGTATATATACACATACTATAACAACACGTACCCCTTTTTGATGCATGGAAGCTGTCTTGAGGCGATATCTTCTCAATCTGAGCGCTGAGCTTGGAACGTGGCAACACGGATCTGTCACTGTTAATCTTCTCTACAGCGTATCGAAAAGCAACTTCTTGCTTATCGTCGGCCGGGTGAAACAGCCCACCTACGAACATACATACACATTTACTCTACGTGTAAGGGAACAGTGATTTTTATATATACTGAAGTTATGGTGGTAGTATGTATGATAAGTTAATTATATCGGGTTCTTTGAAATTTTAATACACATACATATCTTGCCTGTTTTTCTTTGTAGAAGTTTACTCTATGGTAAATAGGATCCATAATAAATAAGTACGTTTTTCCTTGTAAATTTGACGTTTGATCCAAATATACTGTCAGATAGAAATTTGTCTTCGAGTTTGGCCGTAGATAACAACGAAAGTTATGTCAAATATTATTAAATTACAAACTGTGTTTACTCCACTCATAATCCAATGCAAGCTGCTTAATGTTATTTAATATTTTTTTGTAGGAAGTTCTGTCGATGTTTACGGCACAACTCAAGGATCAACCGTCAAAACAAAAAAAAATGTATCAATGATTTTTTTTAGTAATATACCTAAGAATATTAGTATGTATCTAAAATTACATTGAAATCTCTATATACCGTAGTAAACTTCCATACCCGATTAATAATAGGACCTTTTGAAAATTGATTTTATTTTGTTTGACAAAAGTTAGAAAAAAAATCACCCAAATATTTTTTAATAAGTAGTTTCATCAAATAATTTATAGGGCCAAAAAAAATTACATACTTTTAAAAAAATTAAAATCTCTACCTTTTAATGATTTTGAAAAATATTTTTCACAACACAGAAATAAAAGGAAAAAGGCACCAGCAAGGAACTCTAAACAGTTATTTCATATGTCATCTATCTAACTCGGTAAATACCGCTTCAAAAAAGAATCAAATTCATGAACTTTGTCATAAAAAAATCATATAATAAACAAAAATCAATATTTTAAAACATTTAATGAACAAAAAATATATCTAAGATTTGCACGAGGTCACCGAAGGGTTATTAAAATCAGACATAAAACTCACCTATTCTGATGATATCTGGTAAACAAACTGCAGTCTGAAATAACGAGATGAGGATGATCGTAGCAATCCATGATTCTATCTTCATGACGTGCTTTTTCATAGCCATTGCGATTGATATTTTAAATAACATCTACCACATTTTAAATACAACTCGTCGTTTAAAAATATTGAAAAATATGACTCTGATAATTAAAAAAATTATGATATATTAAATTAGTTAATTAAAAATAGTTTAACAATGTTTGTAATATTGTTTAAAAATGTTTATTAATTATAAAATTCATTATAGTTTTCACAACCGTTTAGCTATTGCAGATTTTTTAGATGAAGTTTTTCATTGCTGATTCTGAAACAAAGGAAAATATACGTTAGTATATATTATAATATATTTCATTATATATAATATAATAATATAATAAAATGATAAATAATATTTCGGGTAAGGTTATCTACAGGGTGTTGAAAATAAACCGTAACAAATTTTTACTTCAATAATTAAGCTATGCTTACAGAAAAAAAACCCTATAATAAAGTATTGGTGTATAGTGTTGACAAGTGCAAGATAAATTAAAATAATCGAAACAACATCTATCAAGTAAATGAACAGTGCTTCCACGTACTTAATTCACCAAAGGTAGTTAATTATTGAACAATTTAAATTAAAACCGATAAAGTGTTCAGATAAATTGCCTAATTTATGCAAACGTCAAAATGACATTTAAAACGTCAACATGACATTTAATATGTCAAAGTAAATATCAATTCATAAAACAAATCTCGAATTTTTAAAGCAAATTGATATAAATCTTTTTAATATATATGTAGACCTATATTATAAGAAATTGAATGCTCTACAAAAATTTTTTATAAAATTTTCGCGTAACATGTGTCGTTATTGAGATATCTTGAATAAATATATATTTTGGGATGTCACATCTCCCCCTTACACACGATTTTGATGATTTTGAAATAAAACCGTTTTTAAGCCAGACCCAATTATCCAACCAAGTTTCATTAATATCGATTCAGTGGTTAATGAGTTATGCGTGTGACAAGGATTCAAGGGACGGACAGACAGACAAACATGGAACGAAAAGTGTTTATCTTGACGTGAAACGGAAAGGTCAATTTAAAATTTTGAAATCGGAGAACAATTTTTTTGTCTCATTTAAAACGATCACAAAGCTTCTCGTATCTTCGATATTGCAAGGAAGCAATTGAAACACTATGGTACTGGACACTACTCGTAGTATTAAGCTCAATTTGCACTAGAATTTTATTAGATAATCTGTGTGGATCATATTTAAAAAAATACGATAAAAAATCTTTATTAAAAAATATTGTTTTAATAAAGGTCGTTTTTTCGATAAATTTAATCAATATCTGAAAAAGTTAATTAACTTTCAGTTCATCCTATAAAATCATTTATCATCAAAACAAAACACTTTTCCAGATTCCCAGCTCCATGAAATTCAATATGAAATACATAAATATTACATAACATAAATATTACATAACAGAAATCAAAACGTTAATACCTGCGTACGTACAGAGAACTAGCTACCCATTACACCCATTTACAATTTAAATGAACCTTAGTTAACGTATATAATTAATAAAGCCAGTCTTGACTATACGCAAGCCGCTGTGGTTCGAACACTCTTGATTAACAAATTGACAAGTTACAAAGCTCTTGTATGAAGCTTTGATCGACATGTTCATTATACTGAGACTTATTAGCTCAGCTATGTTCTAGAAAGGTATATGAAACATTGACTTTAACCTTCATCAAAGTTATGTGGATGTTTTAGATTAACCTAATGAATATTTAATTTGTTTTGTTTCGGGAAATTGTTAAGAATTTAGGATTTATATATAAAAGTACAAAAAGAACATTCCATATATCTATTCAAAATTAATAAAGTTAAAAAAGGCGATTTTAATAAAATTGTATATCAAAAATATCTATATACAATTTTAAAATGCAAAAGCGAACCAAACCATATGGTGCAGATATGTTTTTCGCGTGCAAGAAGTACAAAAAAGACGAATTATTTTAAAATCTCATGGCAATAAGTTGATACAATTTAGCATCGACAAGTATTTTTACATTATATACGTAATATTTCAACTAGTTATTAAATTAAACATTAAATTATTTTAACAGCCAGTTAGGTCAGTTATAATTTAGTAGTAGGAGCACCAGGACACCTTTTTACATGTGTGCTTAGATTAAGGTAATATGAATACTGCATGTGTTGTCCTATATAGGAGCCACAAACTTATAAGTCCTGATGTCATAAGTATCTCCTGCCCGAATCATCTTAGGGCAATTTTCTTTCTTTCTTGTTCTTACCGTTTTTGTTTTTCTGACCATATATACTTATATGAAAACCAAAAAAGATGCCAAAAAACTTAAAAATAACTGTAATAAAACTCCTTTTTCACAAACATTTTCCAGCTATTTGATAAATAAATGGCTGAAATATTTTAAATAAAGAATAAAAAAATCAAAAATTAACAATTTTCTAACAACGCATTAAAGCAATTATGACACTTTTGGTCATAAATAACTGTATACCTTTCAAAATCAAAGTAATTCGAACAATTATACAAAATTTCATCAGAATATATTAAATATTTTTAACACAGCAAATGACTTTTTCTGATCTGAGAAATAAACAGCTCTAGAATTGAAAATATATTGAACTTATGTTAGACCCTTTTTGAATATCTGGCATTTTTAAAAGATGTTTTCTTATGTCCATTTTTGTTAAATGACGACTATACTATCAAAATTAAAAAAAAATTATTTACTTGATTAAAATGGAAAATTGCAATTACTAAAAAATAACAAATAAAATAAAAAACACCCAAAAAAAATTGATAAACTTTTCTCTATTTTGTATAAAAACCATAATTCAAAATGTTTAGCACTGATTTATTTCAGTAATTTGATTCCGAGGTTCAAACCTTAAGGCACTCAACTATATTGACTTCGATGGATTTTAATATAGGTAGCTTCAGGCTATTATGTACTTGTACTTCTCTTATACTCGATGTTTCAGAACCAATTGTAGGGTATATTTTATATATGGTTTTTCTTTATACATTTTATAGGAGTAATTTGAAATTTTTCTATTAAATATTTTACGTGGTTTGTAAGAAATATAAATCATAAAAATATTCATTTCAAACAAAGAACATTAATTAATTAAAAGCTTTATTACAAAATGACCCAAACAATAATAAAAAAACAATAGAATTATCCACTTCAAAAACATATGCATACATTAATTTCCCCCTTTTTAAAGGGATTTACGTACCCCTAACACAATTAAAATGTACATAAATGTATTCCTACTAAATATTTGTATACAAACATACATACAATATTCATTATTAAAACAAATCTTTATTTAAATGGAAACTACTAATTTAGCATAAACATTCGAAACTGTATTATCAGATCATTTCAGTACCATTAAATTTTATTAGAGCTTTAAAATACAGAACTCCCTAAACCAAAATACTCTGATCACTCGCGTACATATAATAAACAAATGTTACAGGCTCGTAACAAATATGTTATTGATCAGCTAAATACGTGCTTATTTTATAAAACCATGCACAGGGCCGGACCGTCAACAATCGGTTCAATTTATTGCAATCATTTCGATTGAACACAAATATAATTTATTGTGAATAAATGTGTTTTATTAGCACTATAATATAATACAGTATTTGACACTATTGATAAAAATTCAAAAATGTTGTAAAAAGTATAGTATATGTTACCATAATATATAATCAAGTATTTTTTACATGAAAGAAATCAGAATTTCATTAATAAACCTGATTTATGTCCGGTATTATAAACGAGCTAGCAAAATTTGCTAGCTCGCAAGCACTTCCAAATGATGTTTCAAACATATCTGACAGTTTCATAAAATGTTTGACAATTTTCGCGCACGCGTGGTATGTAAACACCAACGGTATTAAAACAGTGGTGATATTATGAAAATTATTTTGTACAGTCAGAGTCGCTGCGTTACTTCTCTAAATTCCATAGCTAATCCATAGATACTAGTACAGAATTAATACCCCATTTGAGAGTGCTTGCAAGCTAGCAAATTTTGCGAGCTCCTTTATAATACCGGTCATTAATATTGTAATATTTAACATGTTTATCTCTTAACTACAAACGCGTCTGGCATATCTGTCATAATACAGTCAAAATACTCCATTACTATTGGTTTGTTTCAGATCGTACGCCACGATGTGATGAAAAAAGAAAGTATTCCTATCGGGTCAGCTATCAGTTATTAGTTTGAAAAACATGTTTAATTAAAATGGGAAATTGTTTTGAAGAGTTACACTTACTTTCTTTATAAAATAAATTAAATACTTTAATTGTTAAACGTATATAATCACTGATTTAACTGTTTACTAAACATCGGTTCAGCTAGGATAGATGACAATTGACCCGATTGTGTTAGTTTCGATTTTTACCATTGAAAGTGTCGCTACTATCGACGACACATACCAATAGCGGGAAAATTTTCATTATAATAATTACTACACAATTTTCATCCTGACAAATGTTTACCCTTATCCCGACTCTGATCTACACTGGCACAACTGGAAGCATTCCGTAACAATGGTGCATTGAGCGAATTTTCTATTTTGAATGTAATGTGTTTTTACTTTTATTGTAATGTTTGTATTTTTCTTGATATGATGCAGGAGTGCAGTGTTCTTAAAATCGCTTCGTATCTTTTAGTTTGTAATTTGTGAATGTTGGTAATAAAATTTTGATGTTCAATTGTTTAATGTTGTGGAATAAATTGATATTTGAAATATTGAAAGTAATGTTAGTATTACAGTATCGATAAGAAAATATACTTTTTTTTAAACCAGGGCCATTAAAGGTCAAAGTTGGGTTTTAAATAATTATTATTTGGCGAGTCTTTAATCCTAAAAGAATTACACTGATTTTTTTCATTGATTCAAGACTATTGCCTTAACATCCTATACCCCTTTCTTTGAAACCTCTCTTACTGTAAGACATGATAAATAAATATGTTTCATTTTGTAGTATTGGATTTTATTTTTTAATAATGTTTAGATTAATATCCACAAAATCATAGTGACCTAAAATATTCAACATGTCTTCGTGAAATTTACACAAAATATAAATTATAAATGGTTTGCTTTTACAAATACCTATATAATATTGTATATTGTACAAGTTTCCATGGTTAAGTTTAGATGGTGTTAATAAGCACTTCTGGATGGAAACTTGGCACAATTTTTCAGTCGGTTTATACATTCTGTGGAAATGGTTTTTACCAGTGTCTAGCGTTTGAACAATTGTCTCACACTCATAACAAGTCAAAAAAGAGATTTTTTTGTGACAATGAGTTGATCTTAAAGAACCGTCTACATCGACATCAAAGAGCAACATTCATGGACATAAACTGTTCTTCTGATGAAAAAGAGGTATTTTATTATAAGCTTCTGGTCAAACGGTTACAGCAGAACGCTATAAAGACCAATTGAATCGCTGGAACGAAACACTTCGAGAATAAAATGCACGTCTTGTACCATAAAGTGATGCGACGTAAAGTCATTTTGCTGCATGATAACGCGAAGCCCCGGGTTTCTGTTCAGGTGAAACAAACAATACTTGATCTCGAATGAGATCAAGGTATATAAAGATAAGGTAGTCTCATCAGCTCCTTGAACAATCAGCATTGGCGCGGAAATTGACGTCACTATGAAGACATATTCAAATGTTATAAATGTATAAAAGAATATCAATTACAAAAAAATCCTTTATTTATTCTTATTTTCGTATTTTCTGATATTTTAACAACACATACAAATCAAAGAAGTGTAATTTCGACATTGCAAAACCATAAAAAACTGTCAGAATCACAGAACGTATTGCCAACTTAAGAATATCTACTAATAAAAATAACACTGCCCGAATAGACCAAATTGTTTGTGATAGCTTTTTTATGATTTTACAATGTCGAATTTGCACTTCTTTATAATAAATAAAGCAATTTTTTGTAATTGATATTCTATTATACATTTATAACACGTCAATTTCCGCGCCAGCGATGATTGGTCAAGGAGCTGATGAGACTACCTTGTTTTTATATACCTTGGAATGAGATGACCTACTCTATCCAGCGTACTATTCTGATTATTATCTGTTCGAGTCAATGCAGCATGGTCTATCTGATATACGCTTTTAAAGTGAATGGTAAGTTCAAAAATAGGTCGATGACTTTATCGTCTCAAAGGATAAATAATTTTCCGTTACGGTATTCATATTCTGCATAAAAATTGAAAAAAGTGATAGATTCGGAAGGCAAATATTTTTTTTGAAATGACCGTTTATTATATATTTCGATAAATATTTTAAATACAGATCTATGAATTCAAATATATTTCACGGGAAGGTGTTGAAACTAATCATTTTCAAACGAATGCTGTTATTAAAAAAAAATAGCGATGAAAAGAAGTAAGTCTGCAGTTTTTAAATTTAATAAAATGTTGTGCATCAATTTATTTTATTGATCAAAAATATGCTAAAATTATCGATAATTCTGTGAAAAATAACTCAAAAAAATAATTTTAATGTGGATTTATTGCCTAAAAATGGAGTGACGTAACGCATTATTAATTATTATTTTAATTATTAGTGTGATTTTACTCTTAACTTCATGTTTACCGTGTTTGATACGAAACCCTCTAACTCTACAAGAACTACCATACACTTTTCCTCTTGAAAAGAAGCACTTTTCGGGAGTAAAAGTCAGATTATTCATTTAACTTCTACCATAGCTTGAATAAAATTACAGACTCGACTTTTTCCAACGCAATTTTTTTTTTAATAACTGCATCCATTTGAAAATGACAGTCGATAAGTTTCAACACCTTCCCGTGGGACACCTTTTAAATATATCTATAATTTATATACATAATACTATAAATACATAACCCTTTTTGTGTTGATTTCATCATAACAATATAATTGAATATATTTAAAGTAAAAGCGGAAAACTATTTTTCTCGTGGATTTAATTCCATTTGAGAAATGTAAGATATAAAATTCTTACATTTTAAATCTGTTTAATAAAAATAAATTTTCTTGTTTATTTCTTTTGTGGAAATAGTTTTTGGAAAAAAATCAATGTTTTACAAGCAGGCAAACTTCAAGAGAATAAAATAGAAGATTTAAAGCGATTATGAAATATTTTGTAAAATAAATGAAATTGTATATAGTACATACTTCATTAATCAAGTATCAAAATAAGTAAATCTGATTCCCTTAATTATGAAACGAAAAATTTATTATCATATTATTTATTCCCGGTACTTATTATAAAAAATTTGCTTGAGTACAAAAGCAAATCACCTTCCAGCCAACGCTATCTGCTAGATATTAAATATAAATGACAACACACTCACAGATGTAGCCAATGAAATCGTACATATGATAATCTTGACGCATGCACGATAAGTACAAAATAAGCGACTTAAAATAAGTGCTGCCAAGTGTACCTCATAAAATGCATAACATTTACAATATTATACATATATTACTGCTTTAAAATATTTAACACCTAGCAGATAGCGTTAGCTGGAAGCAAATTTGCATTTGCACTCAAGTCAATTCTTTATAATACCGGGCATTAAGATATCTTGAGTCTAAATAAAATATAACTATTGTATTATTACAAATTATACAATATAGACAACAATATCAAATACACAAACCAGATAATACAAATACGGCACGTCGATTGGTGCCAGTGATAATAATGCTCATTGAAAATGTTCGATACACCCCTTCCCCTCCCCTTTAACCCAGCGCAAATACCATAGAGCCTGTTTAACGAACGCCCAACCGCTATGTAGTTAGTTTTAATTGTTCTGTGGATTCCACAAGCACATTTCTATACATATGTACGCACGCGTACAAATCCATACATGTGTAATATATATAAATGTATAGCTTACGTACGTAATAACGTCATGCCGCGAGTACATTTAAATGAAAATATTTTAAAAGTTTAAAAGATTAAATTTATATTATTATTATATATACTCATTGTCAGAGTTGTATTAAGCATATTTAGCACTCTAACCCCCAGTTTTATCAAAATATGTTATTGGTACTCTAAATGGATCAGCAAGAATCCAGCATTTGCTATTTAACAGATGTATACCAAGCTGCCAACAAAAACAAATTGGTAACATAGATAGAAGAAATAGGTCATAACTAAACCCACATCCAAACCAGAATATGAATAATTTATAGTAGGTAATCATAAAAAATCAGACTCGAGATTTTATCGAATTAGCTTACAAGCCGGCCCTGTAGTAAATTGAACATTGATCAATAATATTGAATATATAACTAATCAAAATTAATTGAAACGAAGTCTTATTTGGATTAAGTATAATTTTAGGTAACACATTGATGTAGTGTGTGTGTTACTATACTATATACCGGGTGTCTTAGATAGATTTTCCAGCATGGAAAACTCATATACGATCATATGTGATCGTATACACTGCATATACAATTCTATCCGAAAATTGTGATTTTTTCTCAATTAATCAGATAGGTATATATATATTTTCACCTCTGTCTCTGGTGTAATATTAGCGGTAACTCACAAATAAGTGTACAACATTCCGTTTAAAGCAGCGATTCTCAATCTGTGGGGCGTGAACATATCGAGAAAAAATGAGAAAAAATATT
Source organism: Sialis fuliginosa (assembly GCA_961205875.1). Lineage (NCBI taxonomy): Eukaryota > Metazoa > Arthropoda > Insecta > Megaloptera > Sialidae > Sialis > Sialis fuliginosa. Next base: position 13,209,735 of record OY540817.1, read on the forward strand.
TAAAAAATTATTTTATTTACTGAAAGAAAAGCAATAAAATACATTCTGACATAATAAAAAATTAAATATACGTTTACATTTATTATGATTGAAAATTGGGTCGCAAATACTAAAAGGTTGAGAAACGCTGATTTAAAGTTAAGATACTCATAGTTATTTACATAGTTATTTTATAAATACTAATAATTTTAGTCAATAGAAATAGAACTTTAAATTAAAAAAATACGATTTTTGGAAATCGTCTTATACAGACACCGATGAAAACTGATTAAAGATCCCTTGTTTAAAACTTAAACAATAACTAAGGTAATATAATCGAATATGATTTACCTATAGGTATCGTAATATATTATTATACGAAAGTTTTGGAATATAGAATGCCATTGTACACTATATTATATAAATTTATCAATTTAATCAAAACAAAATAAAGTTTCTATCCTGTTTGTGCGAATAACAAACCAATATAAAGGGTTAAATAACACTGGGAAACTCTATCAGGGCGAAATTACCTTTTATGTTAGTTCAATACTAAACTTAAATCATGAAAACAATTGCAAAAACAAAAGGGAAAGAAATAAACTGCGGAAACAAAGCTAGATTATTGTTTTAATAAATGGTATCTGAAAGGGTCGAATAAAACCCAGATTTTATCGTCAATGTTTATTAAATGTGAAAACCTTTTGTAATTTAGTTAGAAATATGAAGATAACTTAATAATAATACAAATATGAGAATATAACATAATTACAAGGAATATCTAATGATAATTTTAATATACAGAATGTCCCAAAAGTCTGGAAACAATTAAATAAATCAAAAGGAGAGCATTTCAGAAAGTATGTCTAATAAAAAAGTTATAGGGTGCAAAATCTATCAAATAAACTATTTAGGAGCTCGAATTTCGGCCCGGGTACCCATAAGGCTCAAATTAATTTTTAATGAAAATCCTAAAATATTTTTTTACTCTAAAATGTACCATTGGACTGTTTAACCGTTTTAAGACTTTTGGAACAGTAATACAAAAGTTATTTGTTAACTCAAAATTAATTTTAAAGTTAAAATTTTTGATTCAACAAAAAATTAAGTGTAATATATATTATTATACAGTGTGTCCAAGATAAGCGTTAAATGCATGGAGATTTCCTAAACGGTAAGAGATACAGATTCGGTTAAATCAGATGAATTATTTTTAAGGAAGGGGTGAGTATTTCTACATCAAAAAATATTAATAATTGTATGTAGTTTAAGCAGTATATCCAAAAAAACGAAATTTCGGATATTCTTTAAATGGCTATAACTTTTTTGTCAAAGTACAGACTCGGTACTTTAATACGTATAACGGGAATAAGCAACATAAAAACTTATTTTTTATAAGGACATTAAGATAACAGAAACAATAAATAAATAAAATAACAATTATCAGAATAGAGGAATATATGCTAGGAAAATCGACTAGCGAATCAAAATAGAACCTAAGATAATATTTGCGGAAATTTAAGATCGAATATATGTACTATATGACATAATTTTAATGAAGTACTTATTCAAACGGATATTCATCAAAAACCGGAAATGATAGAAGATGAATAACCCGTCGCTATTTTGCTATCTCCAGCTCATTCAAAAAATAAAATTCCTTGTCAAAAATCAATGATATAAAAATAAATCATCAAGCCTTAAGAAAAAAACAAAAGAAGAAGATAAAAGAAATAAACAATAGGGGAAAAAATAACTATTTCGTGAGTCGACGAGTGCGAATAAAAACAAGGGAAAAGAATACAGGATAATGAGATGAAGTCGTATTGAACGAGTGTGCAGAAATTTCAAATGGTTCAATTACAATATTCTAGAAATGTGAATTACACGTGCCATGGAGCATACGTGGACAGGGCCGCAGTATCGTGCTATTTGTCCAGATTTATATCTGACTCCATTCATTATTACTTACAAGGGGCTTTGCCTTCGGGCGCTTTGCGCCCCAATCCCAAATCGTGCTATATTTAGATACTCAAATTTACTCGGGTCTCAGCCTTCGGCTGCGACCATCGTATGTATATATTATATTATACCCCTAACATTATTTTTAATATTTTACAAAAGGGCAAAATATCGTAATGAAGATGGTTAAAGGTAATTTTTATAAAATTTTATCACAAAATGGTAGTTACAATTTTTTTTATATTTTCATATTGTTTTCGTATATTTCATTATTAGTCTGTATATTTACAATTTTAATTAAGATGAATCTATAAAACAATACTAATATTGTTGCTATTAAAAAGATTATAATTAGCATCTATTTTTTCCTAACCTAACCAAACCTCACATGCTTTACTGTAATTTTTTGCCTAGATTTGGAACCCCCTACAACACTATTTTTGAGTATGAAAATAAAATAAGAAATAAGATAAAATTATAATTATTTTGATCTATATTTTGACCTAATGCCTTAGTATATATTATTTTTATTTTGCTAGCTTTATTTCTATGTGTCTCCTCTGAAAAAAAGTTAAAATTTCAAGCATAAATAGTTTACGAGATATTTTGCTGTAACCGGAAAGGACGGACGTAGGAACGACAAAGTGAGATTAATAAGGTTCAGAAGAAACCCTAAAAAGTAAAATTGAGCGGGTGTTATCTAAAAGATGACATAAGGTTGTCAAATAAAATTTATATCCAAAAAATTAAAAGATCGTCTTTAAAATGCCTACGACATCTTCATAAGTCATAAACAAAGTTTACTGGTTATTGTAGTTATATTAAGTTTGACAAAACAATAAATAAAATATAAATTACCACGTTCTTCAGTCTGGCACTGTACATAAAACAGATATCGCAATGCGAAGAAGAATAAGAAAAAGATGCGTTCCGTATTTATGGGAAAACAAATTACAGTAATTTTTCTTACCAAAAGAAAGGCTTCAAATGTGGCAGAATAAATTTAATGTAGTATAAAACACTCGATATGTGTGCTTGTCACATCCCGAATAAGAATTATAATTTCTCACCTTTGACCTTCTATTTTTTACATATGCCCTAAAGAGGGTGCGTGGAAAGAATTATTGCCCTCTAAAACACAAATAAGACGGCGTATTTTTAGCAATGTGATATGATGGACGCATATTAAATTAAATTAATAAATTCCTTTTGTTAAAATTATAATTAAAAGATTAAAACACATTTTCATTAACACACATTTACATAAACTATATGAAGTGTGTGATATTCAAAATATTGGTTATGTATTTGAACTGTAAGCTTGTTTGTTTGTTTGTAGAGAAGATGAAACTAATTGTAAGTTTAGGTTAGTCTCTTCTCGTCAGTATTTAAAAGGTCTCATCTTGGGTTGCTTAAAGCAAAATTAATCATGATTAGTTAATCAGTTGTTTTCAAACCATTATTACGTCACTTCTAAAAAACAATAACGGTTATAATAAATTTTATAAGGTAAAAAATTATCATATTTACAAAATTAAAAAAAAATTGAGATTAAGTTAAGAATTAACATTAATTATGGTTTGAAAACAACCGATTAACTAATCGTCGTTAATTTTGCTTTATACAACCCAGGTCAGTCTTGTCTGAATCATCATAAATAGATAGATACAGTAAATAGATTTTATACATAATTATACATAAACAAATATATATAGAACATGTCAAAAAAAAAATTAAATAAAACAAAATTATAGTTATACAATATAAAGAACGATTATGATATACAATAAATAACAAATTGAAAATTAAAAAATGAGAAAAACGATATTTTCTTAAGGGGGAAGAAACCAACAGATGCCTATCATGTATATTACATGGCATTTGCCATTGAAGTTTTTCTTATTAAAAATTAATTATGTAACATGGAAGTCATGTATGGTTCTCCATACTCTTTTGGTTGATTTTCTTTTAAAATAAACGACAAAACAAAATAAATATGTACATATAATTTGTGTTTCGGTACATATAATATGTAAATAAAAATTTCAATAAATGTTTGAAGCTGTTTTTAAAAGTCAAAAGATACTTTGGCTAAATGACTAATACAAATTCTTCTGTTTTATTTTCTACTAAAAAAGCTGTCTCGCTTTTTAAACACATGTAAAACTAAAACAAAATTCAAACAAAAGTGTCGGCGAACTTTCAACTTTAGTGAAGTAAAGATAAATGGAGAGAAATAGTTTTGAGGGTGACACTTAATAAACTAAAAGTATGTGTCCTTACATTTTCCCAGCTACCAAAAGTATTTTCATAGCCGTTTACGTGTAAATAAACTTTTTCGGCTTTACTGTCAGAATTACGTTTGACATAAGTTGCACAAACAATTCAATGTTTAAATAAATTCTTAAGATATAAAATATTTTATTTTTATTTATTTTTGTATTGTTTAAATATTAGAAGCTTTAAGCTTTATAAAACGTTTATGTGGATAATACAATCGTATTATATGTTACGTGAACATTTAATAGAATATTTTTTTAAGAACATTCAATTTGATGACCGATCTAAGTATTGTAATTACATTTCCGAACTGGTCTTCTTTGGTGATATGGATTATACATATATATTCTTCTTAAAATTATAAGTAAATAAATAATCAGGTACGTATTAAGATAAATTTCTAATTAATATTTTCTAATAAAATTCCTTTAAAATTAAATGGCTAACTAATGACAGCTCATGCGATTTATTTATCAAAATTTATTAAAATTCTTCGATAATAACTATCATTATATCTTTAGTGAATTTAGCAAGAAGAGGCGTTGTGAAATCACTTAGCAGATGTTTTTATAATTTGCAATCCATATTATTTTTTAATAAAGTCAAGTGTGCCAATTCAATTACTTCTGCAGTGCAGGGGGTTATATTAGTGTGTAATTGAAAACTGCAGTTGAAAAGCTAATTTGTGTAGTTGAAAAAATGCAAGTGGAAAGAAAAATATAAAGTGTAAGTGTAGAGCAAAAAAAAGGTCACGGTAATTTGTAAGAGAAAAAATACAAATTAAAAAAATTTCTTAAAATAACCCCTACTGCAGTAAAATTTAGTATATTACTTTATATTGAACACGTTATCCATTTCCACTTTTTTAATGTTTTTGTACCATCTGAAGCTTGCTTAACTTTTTGCTTTGTATAAAAATGGTAAAACTAATATGGGGCGTGCCGTTACAAAAACAAAACGAGTCAAGATAATAGAATGAGGTAGATCGTTTGAACTAAAGAAACCTCTGTCTTACATAAAACATTACGAATGATAGCCAATATTTTATATAATAAGAAAAAAGGATTCACGCTTGCCAGAAGATATTTAATTAATTGGTGCGGACATTTTCATACAAATTACAAACCCTATTCATATACATTGTCATGGGTGAATGCTTTACTACATTGATTATTTTAAGTAAATAATTTGGGTTCTTAATTATTTTTTCATAATTACATTTTGCCAATATAATTTAGCAAATAAAAATATTAAAAAGGTAAATAAAGTCAATTTGTGCTTTAAAACTGGCCTCAGTCTGGCCTTACTCTGGATGGTGAGTTCGGCTATTTTGCCTTAAGTTACCTTTATAACTAAAGCAGCTATGTAAATAAACATATAAAAAGCCCACCCTCATCCCCCTCTTATGCTATTAGGGTTTGAATATCGAAATTTTTATTTTTATTGAATTATTTTGTCCGAATTTATCTTGATATCATAAACAGTTATGAAGATAAATATATATATATTTTTTAAACTTAACACCAATCCCCTCTCACATTCCTTAGGGATTGAATTTTCAAAAATGCTATTTGTCTTGTAGAATATTTGTAACATGTTTCATTCGAATGAATACAAAAAAAAAACAATTTTTTCTCTTACAAACTTTTACACCTTCGTAGGGGTTAAATTTCAAAAAATATTTTCTTAGTGAGTGCTTACATCATAAAAGAAAGATACCCCCCGAAATTACACGTTTCTATGTACACGGAGTTTGGCTCGGCGATGATGAATCAGTCTGTCAGTCAGGACATGTTATTATACATACATATGTACCTATAATATACATAGATTATCTATTCTATAATATTGCTAATAACTATATTGGTCATAGGTCCAACCAGAAATGTAATACTCGTTTTAGTCAACCTTTATGGATTTTGAAATAACCGATCTCACTATCATGGGACTTGAAATTTCCATGACAAAATTAGTTAATTTTCGACGTTGCTATATTTTATTCTATAGGGATTAAGATGATACGAGTCAAATTATGCTATCTTTTGTTATGTACTTTAAATCAATGTAAATAACAAAAATGTATCTATAAGTATTTATTTCTAGCCGTTAAGAAATTAAAACTTTAGTTTTTCATTCTTATTATTTACTGACAATGAGATGAGACTTTTTTTATAATTAAAGTTAACAAAAAACTAATAGATACAATAGAAATATATTTTTTTAGTCTTTAAAATATATTTTGTTTTATTTAGATCCATAAATTTGTTGCTCAATTTTATATAAACAAAAGTCCGGAGAAAAATTCAAAATTTTCAATTTACCATAATTTCGTATAACGGCTTATAACGAGTAAGCTTGGGCTTGATAGCGTTTACGCAAAGAGCTATAGATATGAAAAAAATTTTTGCATAGAATTTTATGATCTGTAACTTTTCCCTTATTATCAATGTAAACTTATTTTTAGAATGTTTGTCTCTAAGCAGTGTACTAATAATAATAAATAGGGGGGGGGGGGGGGAAATAACGCGAGACGATACAATATGGCTTCAATATTCACGAGACAAGGTTGAAGTAGTAGGTAGTAGGGCATACAAACCGGTTTTAACCGAAGCCGGTTAACCGGTTTTTTGTTAAAATTTACCAAAACCGTAAAACCGGGTTTTTCCTGAAAAACCGAAAGTCAATTATATATATATTTTCTTGTTTCTCTAAATGACAAATAATTTTATTTTTTTTACTGTTATTCATGAAGTATTTATGTAGTGAATTTATTTAAATTAAAAAAAGGGTGACATTATAAACTAACAATGTGTAAATAAAAATATTATAGCGGAGTAAATGGAATTTGAGGGTTATTTGTTAAGTGTATAATATGTTAATAAAGGAGATTATACCATTTCAAGTTCAAATTTAGACTAATCAATTTCAGATTGGAAATTGTAAATTCCACATTTGAGATGAAAATAAATAAATAATTTATTTCAATATAATATAATGTATTATAATACAAAATATATTTGCTATAGCTGCAATTATGGCCTCCACATACTATCACGAACCCCCGGATTGAAATTGTTGGTGGACCCCATAAGAATTATTTTCTTGGTCAGGCTTTTTTTCGTCCATTCAATTAATAATTTAAATACGTAAATATACCATTCATTGACTTTTATTTTTAGGCTAGATCCTTGCCCCCCCCCCTCAACGAATTCATATAGGGGCCACTGTTTCAATTATTATTTAACTTATTATTGTTACGAATATTAATTAATTAAGTTAACATATATTACATTTTTAATTTCTTAATTTTATTTAAAATCAGACCCTCAATTATTTACTATTGTCCAAATTAACAAATCATAATTAATGTATCATATATATTATATATCATGAGTGACATATCGGATATAATTAACAATAATTTTCTCGTACAATATTTTTTAGCTACTGTAATCGAAACTCAGTTTGAGTCATATTTGCTGTCTGCACCTACAGATCACTTTTAAACTAACATTACTAATTAATAGCAGTTCTCAATTTGAAATTGATTATTTACAGTTTAAAATTGAATAGTCTTAATTTTGAAATTAATTATTCCCAATTTAAAATTGAATAGTCTCAATTTGAACTTGAAAAGGTATAGTTAAATAAGTTTTATTTTTTTAATATTAATTTATTATTTTATTTAAATAGTTTAAAACATTTTTTAAACTTAATTAAAAAACCCGACTAAAAACCGGTTAACCGGTTTTTCACATTATGAAAAACCGAAAACCGGGTTTTGTAAATTTTTCGGGTTTTTGTATGCCCTAGTAGGTAGGTAGCATCAATTTTCAGAAGACGAGACAGTTGTTTTTGAGACAAAACTTCAGATTCAAATACCGTAACGAAACTTACCTAAATCTCGTCTTGGCTCGTTTCATGCGCACCCCTTAAACTAACATCCCTGGTTCTCATATGATAAATCAAACATTTAAATATACATACAAATAGGCTCCACGGTTTACATTTCTCTGAATTTAGATAAGCCTGGTATAATTTAATGAATGACAACAAAAACACAGGAATAACTAATTTGAATAATTTTATAGTAAAGGTAATTTATAAGATAATTTGCATAGTGATTTTCATTACAGTATGAAATTTCCGGAAGATGCATGGACAATATGAACATATCTGTATAATAACATAAATATATAGTAACTAACCCGTGTCATTTAAGAAAAGGGTATATAGGAAGTATTCAAACAATAAGATAATTCTACTGAAGAAAACTATTTACAATATACATACATAATACTGTAATATACAATAATAGCATGCAACTATGTATTGTAAGAATATAAGTATTCATATTTACAAATTAATTCTAAATGCAAATATCCTTTTGAATAATTAAAACAATGGAATTAAATTCATAAAAATATACATTTAGTTATATGTATACATATATACAATATCAATTGTAACTGTATTATAGGCCTTGTATATATAATAATATATTAATATAATTTTAGAATATACAAAACTACAAAATATAAAATATTCTAATATTTTATCCTGCAATTTGAATACTGAATATTTATTTAATTGCATAGATACATATTTTCATATTTCATACTTTACTTGGTTTATATGTAGATAAAAATATCATTTATATTTTATGTTACAACAAAAATAACCTATAAATTTTTATTTGAAGTCAATACTTTTGAATGTAATGTAAGAGAATATGCAGTAATAAAAATTAAACTGTTCTGCAGTATGAATTTTATGACATATATTAGTAACAAAAAACATTCAAATATAAACGAATTTGACCGAATTGATAAGGAAATATAACCCATAAAAATAAAATTTTATTCAACATAAAACTAAAATATCATTCTTTACATCCATTAAGAAAAAAACAAACCTTTTCTGACAAAGAGTCTTCTCTCATGACATCTATATTCTCATTTCCAACCAAAATTCACTAACATTGCCGACAAAATCGTTACAAATTTAGACATGCACATTTACGGTATATTACCTCAACTGCAATGTACCGTATATATGTGTTTTATGTTTGTATACAAATCACAGAAACAGCGGCATAAAGACCGCGCCTGAGCTGCACGAAACTGCAAACATTACTGCAGCTACAGCCGCCGAGCTATGGACCCCGAAAGATGAACCCTCGGAGTTATACAAACCCGCATATAGCTCACATCTCGATCCGAAGAGAGACAGATCTACCGGCGATTATTGGGTGAAAAAGGATAGATCGTTGTGTAGCTCACATCTCGATCTGAAAAGAGATAGACCTACTGGCGATTGCTGGGTGAAAGAGAATAGATTTAGTGTTAGAGTTATACATAGCTCACATTTTGGTATAGATAGAGATAGATCTATCGCTGACTGCTAGGTAGTAAAGAATAGATACATTATCGTAGAACGAAAGCTTCTGTATAGCTCATACTTTGCTACTAAGTGAGATAGATGTATCTGTATGTATTAAATAAAAAAGGAAAGTTATAGTTTTGATGTTATATAAGCTTTTATGTAGCTCGCATCTCGGTATTAAAAGAGAAAGACTTATCTATGATTGTTTAGTAAAAAAGGATAGATATAATGACAAGTTATGTGAACTTTTGTATAGTTCACATTTCGTTGTAGATAGAGAAGGAATTATAAACCTTTGTATAGCTCGTCGAGAGAAATAGGAATATTGGCGACTGTTGGATAAAAAAAGAAAGGTTTTTTATTGTGCATGTTCGGAATTTGTTGTTGTTAAAGTCGTCGCCCTGAAAATGGAGTTTTGGTACCGATTTCATCGATGAATTTGTGATGGTGGAATATGAAAAAGTTATTAGATTCAATATTCAAAAAAGTTTTTGAATTTAATGTGAAATATACTCTCTTAATTAATTTAATTTTTAATTAATTTATTTTTGAGTTAACTTCGGCTACCCTTACTATTTTTTAAATTGCTTAATAGGTTAACCATACGTGATAATTAAATGTAGTAATAACTATTTAGTAGCAAGTATACATACGTAGGTAATCAATTTTGAATTCAGAGATTGTGGCAAGAAGGTTTTTGTCTACCAGTGAAATCTAATATCCTTTTGGCCGAAATATAATAATTTTTATATCCCAATATTATTACAGATTATATCAATAATAGATTTTTCATTCCCCCCTTCTTCTTCGAAGTAAACTATCGGGATTCAACACTAATATCCATTCACAAGCACTTTGTTTTAGAATTTAGATAAATCAGTTATACTATTATTATAACGTAGTTGGTGACTCTGATCGTACAAGATAATATTCATAATGTCGCCACTATTTTAAAACCGACGGTAGTTACTTACTGCGCGTACGAGACACTTCATTATACAATACAATACTATCTCATTTGAATAAAATCAAAACGTTTTTATAACATTTATAACGTTTTTGAAAATGAGAAATATTATTGAATAGAGTTTAACGAGGTTGTTCTAGTAATTATGAGTACTTATTAGAAAATTAATGTAAGCATGAAAAAGTTTGTATTTGATGTAGATACTTAAATACAAAATTTAATTTACGTTGAGATCATGTTAGGCATTTTTTTTTATAATACGTTTGATTGTTAAAACAAAACTTTATAAATAATGCTCTCAATCGCTCATTTGACTCAAGTAGCAAAGTGGTACCAACAAAAATTTTTCCGTCAAAAACATGTTTTAGTTTTAATTTACTATTTATTCTTTTTAAATTTCGCGCTCAATTCCTAGCAAAGCTCTACACCACTACACAGATAGTGTAGGTTTACACGTACATACATATACACGTAAATATTGAACAATGTTGCCAAACTTATAACTCCTATTCGATTTTAGTAAAATAATTATTTGTGATTCAGTTACCAAAAATTAATTATTACAAAAAAACGATGCAATTAAAATGTTTATAATTTTGTTGATATGATGGCAATTGTTTTCCGAGCTATTTAAACTATTTTTGAAAATTAAACTTGGTTAGAAAATTATCTTTTTTCTATATAAAGCATCAACGATCTTCGTTTCCCTATACTGGCCATACTATGTGGTAAAAATAATCAAAAAATTATATATATAATATTAATCTATCATAAAAACAATTATTAGAATTTAATTTTAGATTTGTTTTATAGAAGAACCTACTTAACAAAGATTGTTTGAAAGAAATTGAATCAATCATTCCACCGATGAATACTGGAACACTCAAACCACAATTCTGTAAGCGTCGTTCGTTAATCTACTCTCTTTGTTCTCGTTAAATGAGTAAATGATGATTTTTTCTTGCTCGAGTGTTTGAATTTTTATAGTATGAAAAATGAAGTGCGAATTTTATTTCCATGAAGTTTCTTTAATCTGATCAGTCGACGTTAAGTTGTTTTTGTTATGGAAAACAGTAATTAACTTTTTCTTCAAAAGCCCATTGTGACATATTATCCGGAGTTCAATTTTTCTTAATTTTTCATTAAATTTTGTTATTGAATAATTTATTATCGTCTTTTATTTTAGGGATTTTGTATTCCTCCATGCCCACTCCCAACTTTTTGCTGCTAATGAAATTTCTTTGTTGTTTCGTGTACACAGTACACAGGGACATTAAGAGAAGCTCTAGGGCTTGTAGAAAAGGTTTTTTCAGTTGATGACCTTTTTTGTTTGCCTGTCATTGTTATATAAAGTAGTGTGTTTAGAAAGTTCTCGGAAAATAAAAAATTCATAGAGATATACGATTTTATAAATTACAAATATAGAAAACGTCTCTTGTTTGAGGTCATTAAAATTTTTTATGATAGTTTGAAGTTTGAAGCACCTGTATTAAGTTAAAAGAAGTATTTTTATCTAGCAAATGAGTTTCAAAATATCTGTCAGTGGTTGGTTAATGGAGAAATGATAAATATAATATAAATATTATAATAATCAAATAGGAGGAGCCAACTAAGTTAGTGGTAAGCGAAAAACAATGAAAACTGGTCGACCACTTCTGCATGCGACTCTACCTATAACTTATAACAAACTTTCTGATGTTTCTATGATTTATATTTTCATAATACTTACAACATATTATTATATTTTGGGGCTGGAAATGGATAATACACACATACATACATTCAGGGCTTTTTTTGTAATGTAACGCGGTGGAACGGCATTCCGGCATATTTTTTTTCGTAGTATAAGAAAAGATGCTTTCAATTTCATTTAAATAATATTTTAATATTTTTTTTTAGTAAAAAGCTTGATAAGAAGTGAGTTCCGGCACTTTAAAAAAAAACACTTGCATATATTTATACAGTAAAGATAAATCAATAATTTTAATTTATAAGAATGGAATTAAACTTTTTAACGGAATTTTTAAAAAATTATAGATGTCGGTTCATCACCGTCATAAAAATGGATAATTTTTTTTGTATTATGGTTATTATAAATAATAACCGGTACTTTTTATAAATTGAATACAATCTTCAATAAGACTGATGAGTATGTACAATTGTTAGTAATTATAATTATTTAGTGGATTAATCAATGTATTATCATATAATATAATAATATTAAAATGCATTATTAAAGCTTCCGCCATAATAATAATTGAATTACAAAAAATATTTTTCCAAGCACACCAATCATTTATTATGATAATAAAAAATGGCAAAGTTCGGCTATCAGATTATATATTATATACCTACATAATATTCAAATTAAATCATCTCGACATAATATTTCCATATTTTTCGTCATAATTTAATATTAGAAAAAAATACGCACGCACATGTCCATAAAATATAATTAAATTTAATGTATCTTAAAAAATATCAGTTCGTTATGAATGATACACCCAACCGTTGGTTTCTGTGCAGTAGGTAATTATGATATTTATGAGCATATAATTTCACATCCGCTCTCGAAATAGAAGTTGGCAAAATTAAACGGGGGTCCATCTGACAAGAATCATTTATAATTTGTTTTTCAATATTCGTGGATTTTTTATTTATATGTGTGTCTGTGTATATTTAATTTTCACGAATGTAATATTTTGATAATTAATCAAAATTTGATCTGCCTGTCTGTTTGTTTGTTTTGACCTAACACGAAAACAATACTGTATTCATGGACGGATTAAGGGGCAGGGAGCGGAAAAGTGGCACGATACATGAGGGTGTTGAAATGAGGTAGAATAGCATGATGATGATGAATATGTGAAAATAGGCACGAGAAATAAAAAAAGGTCACCACAAACTGCAGAAGGGTACATAAGTAATTTTAGAGGGTGATTTTGACATGATAACAAAAATCAAATATCACTGATCTAAATTTCAAAACAACCCCATATTATATTATCACAGAATTAATACTTAATTTGAAAATGCTTCCAAGCTTGCAAATTTTGTTTTGGTTTTACTTTATTCATTACTGGAGAAAAAAACATAAACAAATTAAAAGACTATAATTAAAAAAATAAACTATATTTGCGGACTCTGGTAATTAAATTGAGGTACTTGTTTTATTAGTTAAATCAGTTAAGAATATTTTTCAATAAGATATAAACAGTAGTCATTAAATTGTTTTAAATATATATGTATTTTTATATTTAACTAATTCTTTCTATCGGAAAATTGTATTATTATTCTCTTCAGTTAGACATAACTGTAAACAAAAGTCAAACATTATAAGGTACTGGCATCAGTCTTGGCTCCTACCCCAGTTTTGGATTCTTATTTAATTAAAAGCACTAAATTACAAATATTTGTTGATATTTAATTACTGTCATTACTCAATAATAATTTTTAGATAATTAACTGTAAAACAGCTTAATTTGATGACATTTAGCCAATGCATGTCAAAACGATGGACATTTAAAACTAATTATATTATTATTAGTGCTATTTATTTATTTATAAAATTTTTTTTAAATATATAACCTAGTACTTATCATTTTGTAATCATTACCAAGTGTCCATCACTGGGTACCCATTACTGGTTTTACTTTATCCATTACTGGAGAAAAAACATAAACAAAATAATAGGTCAAAATTTATAAAAAAATAAACTATATTTGCGGACTTTGGTAATTAATTAATAAAGGGGTACTTGTTTTATTAGTAACAAGAGATCACGAGAATTACAAAAAAGAAACTCATCAATCTAAAAAAACAGTATACCTTGCTCTTAAAGTGGCCAAGACTGGTGCCGGTAACTCATAAGAACATAATGCTTTTACATTTCAACCAACATCAGTATTTATTGTTGCTTTCGCAAGCAGCATTAAAAGGTTTCACGATCCACAAGTGGCATTCGCCGCATTAGGTACCTCTGCATATGAAAAATCATCGCTAAATTATGGCCGGTATTATATAGGAGCTCGCAAATTTGCTAGCTTGCAAGCACTCTCAAATATATCAAACTTATATGACAGTTCTCTTTGAGTTTATTGAAGACTGACAAAATTCGCGCACGCGTTGTAGGTAAACACCAACGGTTTTAAAACAGTGGTGATATTATGAAAATTATTTTGTACGGTCAAACTCGCCAATTGTGTTACAATTAGTTAAAGTGTCACTGCTCTAAATTCCATAGTTACTAGTACAGAATTAATACCCCATTTGAGAGTGCTTGCAAGCTAACAAATTTTGCGAGCTCCTTTATAATACCGGACATTAGACTAATCAAATGTAATCTTGAACCTAAAAAGTCGGATATTCTAACAAATATATTAGTTCTTTACTCGTACGAGTAAAGATGAAGATAAATTGTACAGACGTAAATTATGTCACTTGCTTCATTAAACGTATTAATGACACAAATTATATTTTGACCATGAAAATTTAGTCAACAATGCCGAGTAAACATGTAAATAAATGCAATGGATATTTGACACCTCATTTCCTCTTCAACCATGTTTAACTTTAAATGCGACAAAATTATGTCTTTCCTGAAATGTTTTATAGCTGCATACATCATTCTGTTATGTCAGTTATGACAGCATATGTGTACGCAGGACTTTGTTAAGGAGAAATGAGATGAAAATATATCTATTAAAGTAAATAACCCTTCTCTCTACATCTATATATATTATAATTTGTTATACTGTATAGAACATAAAGAGAGTTATTCCACTTTTGAATATTTCATTAACGATGTCCCTACTTAATTTTATTTCCTATAAAATATAGATTTTTTTATATTAAGGAGAAATGAGATGAAAATATATATATTAAACTATATAACGCTTCTATCTGCACCTATATACATTATAATATGTTGTACTGTTTAAAAACTTAAGAGAGTTATTTCACTTTTGAATATTTCATTCACGATTTTTAAATTAGATATTATAATTATTTAGGGTTGAAACGAGATTGAATCGAGTTGGGAGTGCCTTTAATTCGGACGACTATGAGTTAAGGTAGTATTGTGGTATGACGATTTAAAAATTTTCATTTTTTTTTACATATTTTGAAAGTAAAATACTGATAGTATACTGTTAAAAAAGGAGATCGAAATTTATGCATTTACGAATTTATAGCACATAGAAGAGTGTAAGTATATATTTTCTATGAATGAAAAATTTGTTACTAAATTTTTAAACGCGTTTTACTTTTTTCGGTAGGTGGGAAGCAGAAACGAAATTCTAATCAACTGATCGGGCTATAATTTTATTATTTTATTCTCGATTTTCAACAGTCAACAAGTCTATAAAATTAAAATATAAATACAAAAATTATATACATACATAAAACTTCACTTCGTTAAATCTTAAAACAACATTTTCTGGCTGTTTAAATATAGCAGCTTTCAGAGAGAGAATGGAGATTCTGGACCTCCTTAGTGATTTTTAAACGGTTATTACTGTTAGTTTCTAGGTCAGTGTTTCTTAATTAAAGAGTTGTGTTGTGTAGTAACAAAAAAAACAATTAATTTTTTTATTAAGGCTTTTTCATATTCTTCGAGTTGGCATTTCATTCCAATTAAAATATGTTTTTAAAATATTTAATAAACATGTTATTGTGATTTTTTTTCATATAATTTTTTTTTATTGGCGATAGTGAAAATGATAATCCAAATAAAAATAATTTTTGGATATTTTGTTGACAAAAATACATTTTATAAATAAATTACAATTTCAATAAAAGAGCAATATAAGAATAATTATAATTACAATTATTCAAAAAGGACTCGGATATCATTTAAGTTCCAATAAAAAAATTTTGTAGTTGTATTTTACAAAAAAATATAATCGTAAGCATATATCAAATTTTATTAATATACAAAAATCAATCAGTTTAAATATGAATATCTCGTAAAAATTTGTCATTTTCTATATTAAACTTACGATGTTCTTTTTTAAGAGATGATTTTATAACTTTAATGTACATATGTTATAACTCTTAAGCTATCTATAACAGATGTTTTTATTTCTAAAAATAGTAATAGTAAAAACTGATACTCCCTCATATGAAATTTTACCACCTGTTTTATATAAATATCTACAAAAATGATTTACGTGCATAATATTTCAGTAAAACTTCAAATAAATTCACAGTAATAACATAATCAATCAACAAGTAATCTGCTAATTACTAAACCATGAAAAAATATGAAAAATTTAAAATACCGCAGTATATCTATTGTAAATGTATCTAATGGTTATAAATAGTATTCTCATATTATACAGTATGATTAAAAAGTAAGGAATATTGATTATACAATAGTAAAAATAAATTTCATCATAAAGCTAACTGAAGAGCAAAAAGCACTAGAGAAAAAGTCGAAAAAATAGTCTTCAATATTACGCGAGCATTTGAAAAAAATTTAATTTGCTAAATAATAGGCAGGATACCTAATTTTTAAAAACTATTTTATGACGATCTTACGTGTCTCTTATTTCCAAAAAAATGCTTATTTCTGCAGAAAATAAACGTTTAATTACAAAAATTGACCCTTTTAAAACTAATTTTGAATTTGACGCCAAAACGCTCGCAGGTGTCATGGCGAATTTTTGACGTCACGTCTATGTAAACACTCCTTGTCAACTATAATAAATCCTTGTTCCATCGCTAATGTTTACTTTTGGGAACAAAAACTGAGCAAAAATAATTTATAAACAGTGCAGATATTAATGAAAC